>PVKZ01000630.1:0-693983 GCA_004027375.1 Macroglossus sobrinus
GGAAGGAAGGAAAAAAGCGAGCAAGCTGCTGCTGGTTAAACTTCAAAATGGAAAAGTACTCAAGTATAAATAAAAGTATATCATGCTTTATTTGCACATTCATATTAACAAATAAACCTACTTTTTGGTTGGCAGAAATGATTATAAATGTGAGATTCTTTTACACATAATGCAAAATCAACTTTTATCATTGGTAAGTAACATCTGCCACAACAAAAATACTAACAATGCTAACAGCCTGTATAGTAAAAACACTGAGCACTGAGTTAAGGTGAAAAAACTCAATGATAATGAATAGTTATTACATTTGTTTTATACTCGCTATTAATCTGTATGAAATGTCTACTGGAAAGGCTATTTGCAAGAATTTGAAAGTGCATTCATCTGTAAAATATACACATACACTCACACGCATATACACACTAAAGAGGGAAAGTACTTTTTTATTTTCAAATAGATGTCTTTTAAGACATCTTTTATACTGACCAAGCTATTCAGTTAAATAGGCATAAAAAGGGTGGAGTCAGTTTAACATAACAAGTTAAACCACAATTAAAGTTAAGATTCAAACATGGTAAGAAATATCCATCCAAATTCTCAAATAACAGCATTTCCTATACTCCAATTAACAAATTAATATTAGCTGTTTAGTATACCCAACTAAAGAATGACTAGAGTAACCTATAAACAAAAGTATCTGGGTAAAGAAAAATATAAAATAACATCTATTTAAATATTTGTAAAGTGTTTAGCACTGGGACAGTACTAAGCAAGGTTAATAGATTTTTTTTTTTTAAATCTAGGTCTTGGCTAGGGTTTCTATAACAAAAAAGCGATTATAGAGCTGCCTCTAAAAGGTCCATTTAATAGGGAGTTTTAGCTCTTCACAGGACTAATGCTGATATTTTATTACTGCTTCTCTTTCAAAATCATGTTTCTGATAATAGGGAAACTAAGTTCTTATTGGTTATAATTATATTTTAATACATTTCTTCATTTCTCAGGCAGACACATCCTCTACTTGAAGATAAATTATTCTAACAGCACGTGTTAAGGGCTGATTTGTATCCCTGCCCTAATTCCCTGGACCTCCAAGTGGTGACCATCTTTGAAGACAAGGTTTTCACAGAGGTAATTTAAGTGTAATTTAAGTATTACAGAGGTAATAAAGTAAGTGTAAATGAGGTCACTAAGTTGGGACACAATCCAATATGATTGGTGTCCTTATAAGAAGAGGAAATTTGGACACAGGCACAGAAGGAAGGTGATATGAAGACACATGAAGAAGACAACCGTCTATAATTCAAGGAGAGAGAGAGGCTTGGACCAGATTCTTCCCTCAGAAGGAGGCAATTATGCTGACCCCTTTATCTTGGACTTCTCTCCAGAACTGAGATAAATAAATTTATTTTGTTGAACCTAGCCCTTCTTTGATACTGTTATATCAGCCCTAGCAAACTAATACAGCAGGTGTTTCATCATTTAGCATTTTTACAAAAAAAGTTCTAGTGAAACTGCAGGGAATCCATATAGGGGAAAAAAGCGATCAATATATATGCTATCACTACAGAATTTTGTATTCTGAGCAAAATCTCAGAATGAGTCACTATATCCTGAGTAAAATTCACACTAAATAATTCTAGCTGCCCCTGAAGCTAGACTTTTAGGTAGAATGTTATGTGGTAAGAAGAGAAAAGGTCTTGGTCTGACAAGTTTGCTTCCTCTTCCCTTTCATTTTTCTTCAAGTAGACTGAGTTATCTTAGTACTTGAGCACTGGTAAGCAGAACAGCACATCTTCAGGTAATAGATATTGCATGTGTTATAAGTTTAATTTAAGAGATAACATAAATTCGATGGTATATAAAAACTGTTAGGTGTCTCTTAACAGTAAATAGTAGTATGCTAATAATTAAGTTTTGCCTTGACATTCAGATAATTTTTTGGATCTTTTTGCGCACTTTAGATTCCCAAACTGTGTAGGGACTAGCTAGCTGTGTGTGAGATGAGAATAGAGTAGTCTTTTTAAAAATACCTATTGTGGTTCTTTTTAAAAATCTTAAAAGCATCCAAAATACTTTGAAAATATATATTCAAGTGCAATGACTTTAAGTATCCTTAAAGTAAGCCTATAGAGGAAGTATATAAACTTTAAAAAACACAACCATATGCATTACTGAGTTAACAGAAAGACATTTTTCTGTTTTCCAAATATTCAAGTAAGCACTACAATAGATAAATTTTGTGAGTGATTTTACTATCAAATGAAATAAAAATATTTTCTAACATGTTTATTAGGATCATTATATAGTTTGGTCAATCATTGTTCTCTTCAATTCTCTTGGTTTAGGCATCCCTGATTAACTGCACTTACTTTATTAGAATGTCTTTCTCAAAGGCATACTGCTATGCTTGTAATCAAACTTTACAACACGTAATTTAATTAAAATACATTTTCTGGCATTATTCCTTAGTACCTATTCTGAAAAGGTATTAAATATAAGATTTCTTTATTTCATTATTTTATAGTGATTGGCATTCACAGAAATTAATTTGGCAGATTCAATTGAATTTTCCTAATATGTTCTTTCTTTTTATCTAGTTCCTATTCCAAAAGGGAAGCATGAATGTTGACATTCATAAAAATAGTTATTCCTCTTCACTCAATGACTTATTTTAAAAGACATATATGGAACACCTAGATATTACTCATTTCAGTATATTTCAATGCTTCGTCATAAATATCATACATATTAAAGATAAGTAGGGCAATTAAAAAGTAGGTTTAGGTTTCCAGGTTAAGATGGCGAATTATATACGCACATTTAATTTCAGTTCTCCTGAAACCCTACTAAACACTATATCAGGAAAATTCTTTAGAAAAAAAAAATACTTTAGAAAGATAGGGAAAAAAGGCGGAAGAAATAGAAAAATCACTTGCATTTTGAAAGTTAGAGAGCAAATGGACTGGTGGTAAATGACTTAGATCAGAGAAACCTAATTCCAGGCTGTGATAAAAAGAAGCTGAGAACCAACCCATTTTAGCACCACATAATCTTTAAAAGGCTTAAGAACTGGCAGTATCAGATAACAGTGAGAACTGAGGGTTAAGGGATTAGAGGGCTAAAAAGAAGAAAGATGTCAGTTACAGCCATTTAAGAAAAAATCAGATCCTTCGATCCCTTGCTTGACTCCATGTACTGGAAAGATAAGCCAACTTAGAAGTATAGTCTCTGGAAAGTTTAAAACAGAGGGTCTCATATAAATAAGTTTAAAACTTCTGGGTTTCATCATCATATCCAAAGCAAAACAGGAAAATTAAGTGACTATATACATACCAATATCTAAAGGCAAAAAATTTAGTCTTCTTTATCCGCCCACCTCCACTTGGTACCCAGAATCATTATAGACAGATCTCTGCCATACAGACAGGAGGCTGATCCTTCCCCAGAGAAAGTAACAAATCAGACAAATTCTAGTACTGGAGTTTTACCCACAGTCTTCCCAGATCACCATACAATAAAGTTCAAAACAGACAAACCCTATTCATGTACTTGGAACTTTCAATCAGTATTTTAGTTTCCTTCTCAATCAGAAGCAACCAGCCTGGAATTATTTGGTATCTGTAGAAAGCTTCTAACTTAAAGGTAAGAGTTTATGAACAAATAGACAAAAGGAAAAGAGTAAGAAGTAAAAAATAAACTATTAAGAGAGACCAAAACCTTAACAAAACCAAAACTTATATACTCAAAATAGGATATTTCACCCATGAAACAAAAACAGATGCTATTTTAAGAATAAAATTGGTAGAAGTCTTAAAAGAAAAGTTAAGGAATACTTTTTAGGAAATTAGAAATTATAAGTAGAACAAAAACACAGAGAAACAGAAAATAGGAGGAAAAAAATTAGAGAACCAGAAGAAAAATGAAGACTCAACATCCATTTTTAAGACAAAACAGAAAAAAAGGGAGAGAAAGCTATAATAAGGGGGCGGGGGGGAAGGACAAAACAAACAAGACTGAAAAAAATCGCCCAGGGCTGAGGAAGTAAACTGCCATATTAAAAGGGCCTATGTTTATCAACGGATGAAAATACATCCATACAAAGAAACATTATAGCAAAATTTCAGATTTGGAGATTAAAAAAAAGATTCTACAAGCTTCCAGAAAGAAAAATAAAAAGAGACATACAAAGGATCAGGAAATAGAATGTCAGGCTGTTGGATTGGAAGCTTTTAAACATAACAGTACATCTTGGAAATAGTGAAGAAAAGTTTATTTCTAAGCTAGAATTAGATACCAGACAAACTATCATCCAGGAAGACCAAAAAATATCTCTCTCAAGTACCTTTTCTCAAGAAGCTAATTCAGGATGTGCTCCACCAAAAGGCAGAGTAAACTGAGAAAACAGGGATATAGAAAAAAAATGTGCTGACACATTAACAGGGAATAAGGCAACTTCAATCAATACAGTAAGAGTCCAGGATTACAACTGTGTAACAGACCTAGAGGGTAACCAATCTACACTGGAACACTATGATATAAGAAATAGGTATGTTCAGGTCTATTGTCAACAAGATCTGACTGTGTAACTTCTTTAGTTTGAGAGCAGAATTCCTGGGTTTAAGTCTAATATGTACTTGGCTAGTCTTGGTCATGTGGTAATGGAGTTCATGTATGTCTCTGCTATGCTGCATATATGTCAACTGTTCTGCTTTGACTTACTCCTGAGAAATAGAGGTAAACTGGAATTAGAATTATGAATTAGAATTAGGGGTAAATCAGAATTAGAATTATCAGGCAGAGAGTAGCCCCTTTCCCTCTGACTATACTCTGGTGGGGCATCTAGTATTTAGTCTACAATAAAGGCCTATCAGATACTTCAATGGCAGTAAATAGGACTCACACCTTTACTCATCATTATTCACTTTATGAGTAAGTCATGATCCTCCCAAAAGGGACTGGAAAGCCACACAATGACCTAGAAACTGTTCTGCTTATATGTACTTCTGGAAGCTTTCATCCAATGATGGCAATAATACACTTCACCATACAGAGTTAAGTCTGCCTTTGTGACTCAGTTTTTGAAAACTGAACTGTAACTGTTTATGGATAAATACTTGGGTCACAAAGTTATAAAGAAAAGCAAGAGATTAATAATAAAAAAGTCATGACGCTAGTTACATGTTTTGGGATGGGGACAGACGAAGAAATGCAACTGGGGTGGGAAACAGAAACATTGGTAATGATGTACTTTTCAACCTGAGTGGTAGCTAAAAAGTAGGTCATTTTATTATGTAAATTCATGTAAAATAAATATTTTGTAAACATGTTTTATACATGTTTTTACTTTTATATTATTTTTTATTATTTTATATCATATTTGTTTTCTGAACTAGCAACTATATGTACCATAGAAATAAAAAAACTTTTCTATTAAGTTCACCCAGAGATGCTCAAGGTAGGCTTCTCCCCAAAATGCAAGACTGTTCTAGGAAAGTAACTCACTACATAAACATGTTAAAGGAGAAAAATATATAGTTACCTCATTACATACAGAAAAGCATTTAATGAAACTGAATAATCATTTATGAACAAGAAAAAAATCGATAAAACGAACAAAAAATTCCTTAACCTAATAAATGATATCGATGTAAATTCTAGACCTAATATCACTTTTAATGGTTAAAGAAGAGCTGAGGTTTCCTACTATAATGCCTCCACAATAGTTAACAGGGTAATGTCCCTGATTTTGATCTATTTAGCTTTTGAAGCAGGTGGGCAGTGCCTAAGGCAATGGAACCCCAATTACAAGCTGCCACCTTAGTTTACTTTGATGTGCTATACAAATGTTACATTTTTCTATGTTTGCCATGACACGAACAAGGTTGATAAGGCAATGGTGACTCATAATAATTACCTATTTCTAATTTTCAAAGCTACGACAAACCATTTCCTCATCGAGATTAGTATTCTCTTTACCATCAAGAATGATTCAACAATGCAGGCTATAAATGGCATAAACATGCCTGCTATAATCATTTGTATTGAACATTGACCTGTATGTTTTAGTCAACACAGTACAGACAAAAGGAAATTTTAGAGAAAAGTATAAGTTTTGGGAAAGAAGAAGCAAAATGGTCATCAGGCAAAAAGTCCAACATAATTTATAGTTAAACCATTAGAACACTTTCAGAAAGTCTACTGAACAAAATGATCACTACAAAAATCATACCTCTATACCTGAGTATCTGTAATAAAATATAGCATAAAAATATTTTACTCATAATAGCAAATAACATAGTACTATACTATAAAATTACAGGAATTAGTCAACCAAAGGGTTGTAAGACCTTTTCTGGAAAAATATTGTAAACTCTTGAAGCATAAGAGCCTAAGTAAATACATATACCATTCATTTTGGAAAGGCAAAACTGACATTTTCCATGAATTAATATGTAAGTTCAATATAATGTCAATCGAAAATCTTAAAGAAATTCTTTCTTCTATGTATCAAGCTAAGCTTGAAAACTGTAAAGAACAGCCATGATGAAACTTAAGACAACAAAACTGAGGCACCTGCCTCATCAGGTAACAAGACTTATAATAAACCTGCAATATTTAAGATAGTGTTCTACTGGTTAAAGAAAGACAACTGGAAGAGATGACAGAGATCGGAAAGAGTTATTTGTTAAGAAAATATGTAGTTAAAAAATTGCATTGCATATCTATAGAAAAGGGATAGATTATGGATTATTTAATAAATGTAGCTTAGAAAATTAATATACTACTTAGGAAAATTATGATCCTTTCCCTCACAAAATACACAAAATTGACTTGATAAACTGACTACTCTAAAATCTAAAACTTTTACTCACTAAAATTTACTGACACATGTAAAAGATGAGCTACTGGGAGATGATATATATAATATACAACCAATAAAGGATCAGAATCTAGAATATGCAAAAAAATCCTATAAATCAATCTTTTGAAAGAGACATCATTCTATTGAACAATGGATAAAAAAAAATTGAACAAATGACTGAAAAAAGAGGCCTAAAGGGTCATCAAATTTATGAAAAAAAGCTCAATTTTACTGATTATCAAATAAGCACAAATGAAAACAATATTAAGATACTATTTTATGAGATTAGCAGCAATTATAAAGACTGACATACTAAATGTTGATGTGAAAAAAGAACAATTCTCAAAAAGAGCTGATGGAAAATACATGAAAACAATGCCCCTGGAGAGCATTTTGGCAATGTCTAAAAAAGTAAATATATCTTAACTAAACAATTCCACTTCAAGAAATATATCCTTAAAAGTTCTCACTGTACACCACAGAAATAAGTATAAAAAAGTTTGCTACAAATTGTTTCCAATAGAAAAAAAATTAAGAAACAACCTAAAAGTTATTCAGAGGCGTATGGATAAATACATTTGACAGAATCTTGTAATTGAATAATATATAAGTTAAAACTACTAAATCACTAAAACAAAGTTAAACTGAAAAAGCAAATTGCAGAATAGTATATATAGTATGCCAAGTTTAAAACATGCAAAACAATATATTGTTTATGAATGTCTATGTATATAGTCACAGCCAGAAGCACATACAACAATAAGAAATAACAAATTTAGATAATGATTACTTAGGATTAGGGAGAAGTACATGAGGAACACTTTTATTTCCAATATAAAAGACCTAGAGCAACAATGGCAAAATGTTAAGACAAAGCTGTATGATATGAACACAACATTACATTAGGTTATCGTCCTTATTTACTATATACTATTACATACATTTTTTCATTCTGATTTTAAGAAACCCTGAACTATTAAGCCATATCTGTTAAAAGCCAGGTAAAGTTTAATTCTTTAACAAAACAAACAAACAAACAAACAAAATTGATCACAATAGGGAATATTCTCAATTTCTCATTGATTTACTCCAGATAATCTAAATATTAAACCTATTTATATACCAGGGAATATCAAACCCCTAAGAATTGGGAATAGAATTAATCTAATCTGAGCTAAAAACATTATTAGCTCTATGAAGAAATCTAAATAAAAATATCTACTTACAAAGAGTAAACTGAATATATTTAAAGAATAAACTTTTAAAAAACTGTTATGATATATATTTTAAATGGTGTAAGAAATGGAAATGTGAAGTACGAAATTTAGCGGAAAGTTTTCCAAATGCCTTGTACAGTATTTTACAATATCATCAATTCCTAAATTTTCCCCCATTCTCCTTATACTTAATTCCTCTAATAATCATTTCCATAAGAAAAAAACTCAGAGAGTAATTAATTTACTTTTCTTATACCAACTTTTCTACCTCATAGCATTTCAGAATGACTTACAAGATTGAAAACCTAAAAACTCAGACTGTAGAAAAGGAAGCCAAGAATATTGTCTCCTAAAATGAGTACAGCTGACCCTTGAACAATGGTTTAGGGACAAAGACCTGCACGAGACTAAAAACTCTACGTAAAACTTTTGACTTACCCAAAACTTAGTTGTCCCTTGCTATACAAAAGGAGTTAGTTTTAGGGACATGTATATACCAAAATCCATAGATGCTGAAATTCTATTTATAAAATGGCACAGATGAAAGAATATAAGTCAGCCCTCCTCATGTGGGAACTCCCAACTACAAATCAAAAACTGTATTGAAGAGGAATTTTCCACTCAAATAGCTAACTTTGTAATCAGCTTTGTTCCACTTCTGTAGACATGCTTGCTGCATAGGTTGGAAGGGCAGGGTAACCTCGAGATCAACTGAAGATCTCACCCTCCCTCCCCTTTCCTTGTTCTGTCTAGATAACAGATGTACTGCCTTTGCTTATTAAGCCCTATAAAAGTAAGGGTACCCCTGAGTTTGGGGTCCAGATCTTCAGAGTGCTAGCTCTTCTGGGACCACCAGAGTAATAAACCTCAGTTCTCCAACCCTCCAAGTGGTATTTGGTTTCTTGCTGGTCTGATTTTTCTGCAACAGTATGTAGCTAGTTATTTTTTTTAAATCTGTGTATAAGTGGAGCCACATAGTTCAAACTCATGTTGTTCACAGGGGCAACTGTATAATAAAAATGATGACTGTGTTTTAAAAGTACTTTTTAAATACACCTCCTTCCCATTTCCTTTTAGCATAAACATTCTTTTAAGATGGTTTGATAAGACACAAGGAGTACAAAGAAACTTCTAGTGCTAAACTGACATAATGTTTAAATAGCAGTTTTGCAATTTATGGTATATGGAAAAGAAGTTATTTAAGGCCTCTGAACATACAACACATTTAAAAAAGAAACAAAGTTATAGAGATTAAAGAAAAAAATTAAATTCTTTAGGAATGAGGGAGGTTGGAAAGGGGTAGGGTTTGTTTGTGGAAAGGTGCTCCTTTAACAATATCCAAAGACAAAAATCAAATTACTGGTAACGTGCTTCACACCTAGTTCTTAAGTAACTATAAGGATGTACTATTTATTAAGTGCTATTTTTTTAATATAACATAAAAACCCATTCACAAAACAAAAACTATATGAACAGTTAATTTTAGAAGATAATGCCAAACTATTTTATAAAATTGTTCCATCATTTTATACTCTCATCAAGAAAATAAAAACTAGCCCAAGGATTTGCACTTCCTAAAATACTTGGTATTGTTACATTTTAAAATGTGTCAATAATGATTTTGTAAAATAGTCTCTCTTAATGTACATTTTTCAGATCACTAATGATGCTGAATACCTCTTAATGTGATTATTAGCCATCTAGTGGTTCCCTTTTTGTGAAATGCCTGTCTGCGCACTGATTCCAGCTTCTTTCTCCTCCTTAGTCTGTTTACGCATTATTTATTAATTTGTGTTATAAAACAGACTCAATTTTTAAGGCATTTTTAGATGATGAAAAATTAACCACAAAACAGGTTATTTTTACTAAAAAAAAAATTCTAAGTCTTGTTTTAAAAAAATGTTCCCTGCTTCATAGCCTAAATTTTTGCCTTTATATTTGAAGAGCTTTAAATTTGTTTTTGAAACTGAAATGTATACCCCTTAGATTCTTATGCTCCCCATCTAATTACTGTATATATTTGGGAACAATCCAATTTCATCTTCTTCCATAAGGATATCATTTTTCCCCCTGTTGAATATAATGAATAGTTTCCTCTTCTCCAACTGATCTGAAGTTTTATCTCTGTCATAAATCAAAATTCCACCACATGCTCAGTTCTGTTTGGGGAATATCTATTCTACTGCCTTGGTCAATTTGTCTATCGCTGTGTCAAATGTCATACTATTTTAATGACTCAAGCTTCATAGCAGTCTTGATATTTGGTAGGAAAAATGAACATCTACACCTGGTATTCTTCCAAAAAGTATCTTATTTTTAGTCTTCATTTTTCCAAATAAAATTAGTCACTTTATCAACTTACAAGAAAAACACCACTAGGTTTTTTATCAAAATTGCATTTTATTTATAAGTTAATTTGGCGCCAAACTGACATTAAGTGTTCCTCTAAACATAGTATGAAAGTTTTCTAATTTATTCTATAGAGGTCTTGCACATTTTTTGTTATATTCCAAAGTACTTGTCTTTGATTATCTAATATTATAAAATGGAACCTCTCATTTAATTATGCTTTATAGTTGATTAGTCCTGAGATATAATGAAAGTGACTTTAGATCTTGTATTTATCTGTAATTTCCTTCTCTTAAAATGTCTTTGGTTTCAGTATCTGGGAAATACTACACTCATAAAATAAGCTGGAAGTGTTCACTCCTACTCTATTTTCTGAAAGTGCTTTGTGTAGGCCTAGTATTATTTGTTTTTAAAATATGTCTGATAGAATTCATCAGTGAGACAACCTAGTAAAAACAGTTTATCTGGGACAATAGTTTTGTTTGTGGGAAACCCTCTCGTTAAATACTAAATTTTCTTTAATAAATGTAGGTTAATTCAAGTAAACTCTTCTTTTTTTAATAGTCACTCTGATTCCCACAGTGTGTATTTATTATAAATTATTCAGATAATCCCCTTTGGATAGACATTTAGGTGATTTCTGTTATAATTTAGATTAGCCATGGAGATACATTTTTACATCTATATTCTGGGTCAGCAAACTGGTCCATAGGCCAAATGTGGACTTTTTTTTTTTTAATTTTCAATTACAGTTGACATTCAGTATTATATTAGTTTCTTGTGTACAGCATAGTGATTAGATATTTACATAACTTAGAAAGTGAACGATCACCCCAAGAAGTCTGCTACCTACATGGCGCCATACACAGTTATTACAATATTATTGACTATATTCTCTATGCTGTACTTTACATCCCCGTGACTATTTTGTAACTGCCAATTTCTACTTCGTAATGCCTTTGCCTTTTTCACCCAGTCTCCCAACCCCCCTCCCATCTGGCAACTATCAGTTTATTCTCTGTATCTATGAGTCCATTTGTTTTGTTTGTTCGTTTTGTTCTTTGGATTCCACATATAAGTGAAATCATATGGTATTTGTCTTTTCCTTGTCTTATTTCACTTAGCACAATACCTCCAGGACCATCCAAGTTATAGCAAATGTTAAGATTTCATTCTTTTATATGGTTGAGTAATAGTCTAATGTATATATATACCACATCTTTATCCAGTCGTCTTTCGACTATTGTAAAGAATGCAGCAATGAACACAGGATGTATATGTCTTTTCAAATTAGTGTTTTGGGTTTCTTCCAGAAGTAGAATTGCTGTATCATAAAATAGTTCTCTTTAATTTATTGAAGAATCTCCATAGTGTTTTCCATAGTGGCTGAACCAATATGCAACGCTACCAACTCGACTCTTCCTGAACAAAGTTTAGAGTTTGTGTCTTCAAGGAATTTGTCCATTTCAAGAAAGTAATCCAGCCTATTAGCATAAAGTTCATTAATT
Organism: Macroglossus sobrinus; assembly: GCA_004027375.1. Classification (NCBI taxonomy): domain Eukaryota; kingdom Metazoa; phylum Chordata; class Mammalia; order Chiroptera; family Pteropodidae; genus Macroglossus; species Macroglossus sobrinus. The sequence continues at coordinate 11,940 of PVKZ01000630.1, forward strand.
CTCCTTATCCTTCAATGACGTAGATCTCTACTGAATCCTTCTTACATTCCTTATATTTAGTAACATATATATTCTATCTTCTTAATCAGGCTTGAGTTTATCAATTCCATTGATATTTTCAAAGAACCAGCTTGATTTCACTAACAGTCTTTATTGTGTTTTTATTTCATTGATTTCTGCCTGTATCTTTATTTTCTTACTGTAAATTTAATGTTTCTTCTTTTTTTAAAAAAAAAGATTCTCAATATCTAGCCTCTTAGATCACTGATTTTGGTCCTTTCTGCCTTTCACATATAAACATTTCAAGTTATGAGTTTCCTGCTAAGTAATGACATCCATGTGGCATCTCACAAAATTTTTTTCATTTTCATTCAGTTCAAAACATTTTCTAAATTTCCTTGTGACTTTTGCTTTTGAGTCCCTGATTTAGAAGTGTTTAATTTCTATGTATTTCCAGATTGTCCCAGCAGTCTATTATTGAACTCTAATTTAATTCCTAGCTAGAAATTGAGTCTATAATCTACTGATTGCTTGTTCTAAAGTGTACTTTTTCTGATATTAATATATTCACTCCACCTTCATTTTTATTAGTGCTTGCAGAAGCTATCTTTTTTCTCACTCACCTTTTAGCCTTGTCATTAATAAAAATTCCACAGCATGCTCAGTGTTTTTATATTCAATGTGGTTTGCTCCTTAGATGGCATACAGTTGGGATTTACTTTAGCTCCCATCTAACAGTTTTTACTTTTTAACTGGGGTGGTTTGGATAGTTTATATTTATTGTAAATATTAATTTTTTAGGTTTAAGTCTACCATCTGACTATTTGATTTGTATGTGTCCATTTATTTTTTTTTTACTCTCTAGGGGCAAGTATTTTTTAAGTATTTGTTTTATCTTCACTAATGACTTCATTATGACATGTCCTTACTATTCTCAGTGTTCCTCTATTCTCAGTGTCATTAACTTATTATAGTCTATCTTCAAATAATATGCCACCTCATCTATAACACAAGATTCTTAAAACAGTATACAACCATTCCTTCCTCCTATCCTTTGTCCTAATGTTACTAAAACACTTTAAATTTAAATACTAGTAAACCAAAAGCAAATTATTTTTGCTTTAAATTGTCAATGAACTTTTAAATAAATTAAAAAACTGAAAAAAACTCCTCAAGAGGTTAACATAATCTCCTTTTTTCTAACAAATCAATCATTTGTGACAGGATTCATTCCTTTGTATAGATTCAAGTTCTCATCTGGCATGATTTTTCTTGTGCCAAAAGACCCTTAACATTTCTGTAGTTCATGTCTGCTAATAATGAATCCACACAGCTGCTGTTTCCTTGAATAAGCTTTTACTTATTTTTACTTTGAAAGTTTTGCTTTCTGTATAAAGAATTCTAGGTTGAGAGTTTTCATTCAGTACATTAAAGACGGCATTTCATTGCCTTTTGGCTTGAAAACTATCTGCCAAGAAATTTGCAGTCATGTTCCTCTGGATGTAATGTGTCTTTATGCACTTGCTTCTTTTAGTATTTTCTTATCACTAATCTTCAGAATCTGATTATGATGTGCCTTGCTATGTGACTTGTGGACTTTTTTTTCTTAGTGTGTTTATATTGCGATTTTTTAAAGCTTTTTGAATCTGCCTGTTCAGAATGTTCTTCCAAATATGTAAAGTTTTTGGACATCATTTCATTTAGGACTTTTCCTGACTTCCTCTTGTTGAAACTCCAATTATGCATATGTTAGAACATTTAATATCATTCCACAGATTAAGACTCTATTGTTTTTCCCCTGTCTTTTATATCTGTAGTGTTCTGCAGTTTTTATCATTAAAGTCATTGCTCTTTTCATTTCCATGTGTAATGTTATTAAACCCATCCAGTGAATTTTTCATTTTGTTACTATACTATATATATGTCATCTCTAAATGTTCACTTCTGTTTAGATCTTATATTTCTCCTATGTTTGTTTTCCTTTAAATCCCTATATATATTGAACATATTTATAATACTGTTTTAATGCCTTTTTCTGCCGCTTCCTTCATTTATGCAGTCATTCTGTTTTTATTGACACTTGGCCCGCTTCAAGTGTCTGTTACTGTTCCACAAAGTATAAGAACAGAGAATACAGAACCAAAAGTCTTATACCAATTGGACATTGCTGAAACATCAATGCTTGTAATTTCTTATAATGTATAAATGTTAGGACTGAAACTGACTAGAAATGTTTATGAACTGATCCGTCAACATAAGATACCTCGAAAAGTCTTGATAAAGACTTTTAATCCTCAGTTAGTACAGACTATTTTCTCTATTCTTTGGTCTTAGCTACATTTTCTTTTAAGAAAGAAAAAAAACTTTACCAAGACATTTCATATATCACTTTCAACAATTTTTAAATTTGTCTGCTCATTTCAGTGCTTCTCTGAAGCTATTTTTAATGTGAGAATTTATGTAGCAATCTTCTGAGACAAATATGCATGAAAACATTTTTATTACATCTTTATATTTGAATGACAGTTTGGCAGGATAAAAAACTTCAAGTTCTTTCCCTTCAAACATTTATAAATACTAAAGTATTTATAAATACTTCAAATACTTTTAGTATTTATAAATGCATTTTTTCCTTGCATTCAGAGTTGCTGTTAAAAAATGTGATATCAATCTCATTCTGTCATTTTTTTGAGTTATTTCCCATATCTGGAAAGTTGTTTGTTTTTTTTGGAGGGGGGATTTTTTCATTTACAGTTGACATTCAATATTATCTTAGTTTCAGGTGTACAACATAGTGTAGTGGTTAGACATTTATATAACTTATGTGATCAATGCAATAAATCTAGTACCTACCTTACACAATAGTTATTACATTAATGACTATTCTCCGTATGCTGTATTTTACATCCCCGTGACTATTCTGTAACTGCCAGTTTCTACATCTTAATATCTTCATATATTTCACCTGACCCCACAATGTACTCCCCTCTGTCGAACATAATTTGTTCTCTGTATTTATGAGTGTTTTGTTTTTAAAATTCTATGAATAGGTGAAATCATACAGTATCTGTCTTTGACTTATTTCACTTAGGATAACACCCTCTAGGTCTATCCATGTTGTAGCAAATGGTAAAGTTTCATTTCTTTTTATGGCCAAGTAATATTTCATTGTATATGGGTATCACATCTTCTTTATCCAATTGTCTATGCTGATAAACACTTAGGTTGCTTCCAAATCTTGGTTACAGTAAATAATGCTGCAATGAACATAGAAATACTTACATCTTTTCAAGTTAGTGTTCTGGATTTCTTTGGAAAAACATCCAGAAGTGGGGTTGCTGGGTCTTATGTAGTTTTACTTTAAAAAATTTTTTTGAGAAATCTCCATACTATTTTCATAATGGTTCCAGCAATTTAGAATCCTACCAGCAATGCACGAGGGTTACCTTTTCTCCACAACCTTACCAACACTTGTTTGTTGATTTACTGATGATAGTCATTCTGGTAGGTGTGAGGTGATGGCTTATTGTGGCTTAATTTGCATTTCTTTTACTAGTAACATTAAGCATTTTTTCAAATGTCTATTGACCACCTGTATGTCCTCTTTATAGAAATGCAAATTAAATGCAAATCCATTTTAATTGGATTTTTTTAGTGTTAAGTTGTATGAACTCTTTATATATATTGGATATTAACCCCTTATTGAATGTATCACTGACAAATATCTCCTCCCATTCAGTAGACTGTTTTTTCATTCTGCTGATGGTTTCATTTGCTGTAAAAATCTTTTTTTATTTTGTTGTAGTCCCATTTGTTCATTTTTGCTTTTGTTTCCCTTGCACGGGAAACAAAATATTACTAAAAGCAATGCCAGTGAATTTACTGCCTATGTTTTTATCTAGTTTTATGATATCAAGTTTTACATTTGGTCTTTAACTTTGAGTTCATTCTTGTATATGGTATAAGAAAATGTTCTGGTTTCATGTTTGCATGTATCTGTCCAGTTTTCCCAACACCATTTATTAAATAGATTGTCTTTACTCTATTGTATATTCTTGCCTCCTTTGTAATGGATTAACTGACCACACAGGCCTGGATTTATTTAATAGAGAGCCTGGCATCTCTGTTCTGTTCCATTAATCTATGTGTCTGTTTTAATGCCAGTGCTGTGATGTTTTGCTTACTATAGTCTTGTAGTATAGTTTGATATCAGATATTGTAATACCTCCAACTCCGTTCTTCCTTCTTGGGACTGTTTTGGCTATTCAAGGGCATTTGTGGTTCTATATAAATTTTAGGATAATTTGATCTAGTACTGTGAAAAATGCCATAGGTTATTTTCATAGGGATTGCATTGCATCTATGGATTGCTTTGGTTATATAGACATTAATAATGTTAATTCTTCCTGTCCATTAGCACAGTGCATGCTTTCACTTATTTGTATCTTATTCGATTTCTTCAAATTTCTTTCTGAGTACAGATCTTTTACCTCCTTAAATTTATTCTTAGGTATTTTATTTTTGCAACTGCAACTGCAAATGGGATTTTCTTCTTAATTTCTCGACATTTTGTTCTTGGTGTATAAAAATGTAACATTTCTAAATACTAATTTTGTATCTTGCTACTTTTACTGAATTCATTTATCCATTCTAATAGTTTTTTGGTGGAATCTTTAAGTATCATGCTATCTGAAAATGATGACAGTTTTACTTCTTCCTTTCCAATTTGAATGTTCTTTCTTTTTCTTATCTGATTACTGTGGCTAGGACTTTCAATAATGTGTTGAATAAAAGTGGTAAAAGTGGACATTTCTGTCTTGCTCCTGATCTTAATAAATGTTCTTAGTTTTTCATTGTTATATTCGCTGTGGGTTTGTCATATATGGCTTTTATTATGTCGAGGTGTGTTTCCTCTATTCTCATTTTGCTGCGAGTTTTAGCATATAAATGGATGCTGGATTTTGTCAAATGCTTTTTCTTGATCAATTGATATGATCATATAACTTTATCTCTCATTTTGTTTGTGTAGTGTATTCATGTTAACTGATTTGATGATATTGAAACAAACTTGAATCCCCAAAATAAATCCCAATTGATCATGTTGTATGGTCTTTTTTAATGTATTGCTGAATTTGGTTTGTGAATATTTTGTTAAAGATTTTTGCATCTATGTTCATCAATGATATTGGACTGTAACTTTCTTTGTAATGTCCTTGTATGGTTTAGGAAACAGGGTAATGCTTGCTTTGTAAAATGAGCTTGGGAATCTTCCCTCCTTGCATTTTTTTGGAATAGTTCGAGAAGAATAGGTGTTAATTCCTCCTTTAATGTTTGGTAAAATTCATATGGTCCAGGACGTTTAGTTTTTTGATTTCTAATTCGATTTTATTAGTACTTATTAGTCTAAGATTTTCTGTTTCTTCTTGATTCAGTCTTGGAAGATTGTATGTTTCTAGAAATTTATCTATTTCTTCTAGGCTGTCCAATTAGTTGGCATATAATTGTTTATAGTATTTTCTTATAATCCTCTGTATTTCTGAATACAAATTTCTTTGTATTCATTTGTTACTTCTCTTTCATTTCTGACTTTATTATTATGGGGCCTTTTTTTCTTGATGAGTCTGCATATCTTCCAATCTGAAATGGGTCTCTTGTAGACAGCATATATATGGTTTTATTCTCATCTATTCAAACTTTTGATTGGAACATTTAATCCATTTACACTTAAAATAATTATGATTAGGTATGTAGTTATTGTCATTATATTATTCATACTTATATTCTTTTATTTTTTCCCTTATTCTTAAAGAAGCCCTTTAACATTTCTTGCACTACTGGTTTGGTAGTGATGAACTCTTTTAGCTTTTCTTGTCTGGGAAGCTCATCTCTTTATTGATTCTAAATGAAAGCCTTGCTAGGTAGACTATGGCTGTTTTTTGGTCCTTGCTTTTCATAATTTTGAATATTTCATGCCCATCCATTCTTGCCTGCAAAGTTTCTGTTGATAAATCAGCTGACAATCTTATGGGAGATCTCCTGTATGTAACTGCTTTTCTCTTGCAGCTTTTAAGATTTTCTCTCAGTCTTTAAACACTGGCATTTTAAGTATGATGGATCTTGGTGCGGGCCTCCTTGTGTTGACCTTTGGGACTCTCTGTGCTTCCTGGAGTTGTGTGTCTATTTCCTTTGCCAGGACAGGGATGTTTTCTATCATTATTTCTTTAAATAGGTTTTTGCTCCCTTGCTCTCTTCTTTTGGTAACCCTATGATATAAATGTTGTTACACTTGATATTGTCCCAGAGGTCCCTTAAGCTATCCTCCATTTTTAAAATTATTTTTTATTTTTGCTGTTCTGATTGGGTGTTTCCCACTACCCAATCTTCCAAACTGCTGAATCTCTGCTTTATCTAATCGCTTGTTGATTCCTCTAATGTATTCTTCATTTTTACTGATTCTTTTTTTATGATTTCTATCCATTTGTAAAAGTTCTCAGTTCTTGTATTCTTCCCCCTAAGTTCATTATAAGAAGTGTTTTAAACTCTGTACTTGGTAGATTGCTTGGCTCCACTTAATTTTTTCATCTGGATTTTTATCCTGTTCTTTCATTTGGGACATGGGTCTTTATTTTGGCCTCCCTGTGTCTGTTTCTATATATGTAGATCTACTATGTCTTTCAGTATAGGTAGGGTGGCCTTATGTAGATATGCTGTGGGGCCCTGCGACACAACTTCCTTCATCATCTGAGCTGGTGCTCCAAGGGTGTGGCTACCATTAGTGCTGGCCTTGGGACCACGTAGCAAAAGGTACAGGGCATGCTGAGGCCAGCCACTGCTTTTGGGGGGTTTGTGGACTATTGAGATATTTTATGAAAGTCCACAGCATGAATTGAGGCCAGCTGCTTGTGTGGAACCTCTACTGAAAGGGGTTCAGGCTAGTGTACAAGTTGCTTGGGGTAGGCTAGGTTTAGGGAGGGCTCAACAAAAGAACAATGGCACCTAACCACACATTAGTCCCAGAGAGAGCTGTCGCTCCAGCCCTAGACCTGAAGCAAACAATTCAATTCCTCCCCATATGTCCCTGGTGCTTTTCTAGCCAGTGTTCCTTTGCTTGAGCTTAGGGCAAGTATTTGTAAGTCTGTACTTGGGTCCTTTAATTGAATGCTTGAGTCTGCAGAAGACCTCATTCTCACCAAGATAGGATGAAATCCTCACTGATTTTCACAGCCAGATGTTGTGAGGACTCCTCTTCTTAGTGCTGGTGGTCTGAACTAGGGAATCCAGTGTGGGCTGGGACCCCTTGCTCCTCAGGAGTGACTTTTGCAGCCAAAATATCCCTCCTGATTCTCAATCATCACATATGGGTATAGGACCAGTGTTTTGCCTCCACACCTCCTATCAGTCGCCACATGACTTCATCATATCCTTAGTTACAGTTCTGTCAGCTAGTCTTAAAGTGGTTCTCAAAGATGGTAACCCTGTAATTTAGTTGTAATTCTGATGTCGTGGGAGGAGGCAAGTACAGCATTTACCTCCTCTGCCATCTTGTCTGGAACTTCTGCAATATTTTAAATTTTCTTTCTCTTTGGTAGTTTTACATTTAGGTTTAATGTGTTTTGTGGGTTTCTCTCTCTCCTTTTTCTCTTTGTGCATCCTTTTTTACCTGAAAATACTCATCCTTCCCTCCTTCCCTCTATATATTCAATTCTGGAAAACTCATTCCCTTATTTCTTCAAATATTTTCTCCTCCATTTTAAATATTTTCTCCTTCCCTGAAAAGGGGTCAAATATGTGGTGACAGAAAGAAACCTAACTATGGGAGGTGAAAACACACACACACGCACACGCGCGCGCACACACACACACACAAATGTATATGCCTTACTGTTAAAATGTATAGCTGAAACTTAACTGCATTTCATTAATCAATGTCACCATAAAAAAATAAATGAAAAAAAAAAATCCCTACCATCTGAATGTTAGTAACTTTACTTTTGTCTTCAGTATCTCTCTAGATTTCTTTCCTATTTTCTTTCATTATCCTTTATTCCTTTTAGTCTGTGAGAATATCTCACTCTAATTTTACAATGAAGTAGTTTGTTCTTCAGATAAATTCATGTTGTTACATATCCTGTTTTTGCACTCATTTCAGCTATTATGTTTTTGATACTGAATAATTCTTTTTGCTCTTTCATGTTTCCTTGTTTCATATCTTTCAACTTTTTTTAGCATATTAGAATAATTTCACATTCTTTAGCTATTTATGTATTTCTACTACTAATGAAATCCCTAACCCATTATTTATTTTTTCTTTAGAAGGTCTTAGTATTTTGGCCTGTATACTAAGCAATGTTTATGGGTTAAAGGCCAGACCATAGTCTCTGTTTGACTCAGTGAGCTCAGGATATTGAGGTGATAAACACCTAAGGTGGAGGGCTCCAAGCAGCAAAAAATTATAGTCAGTCTTCTTTTCCAAAAAACCAATTCCGTGTGAAGGCTGCTTCACTCTTTGTTCAGATGGAATATATGAAAGAAAGATCCTCCACAGTGTATAATGTGTTGATACAAGGCATCTGGTGGGGATGAAGTAGGGAACCAATAATCCATACTACGCATCGCCCTCAGAAGCAAAGGACACCCTCGTGATCTGACTTCCTGAAAATACCTGGACCAGAGTTCTGAGACACTGCAGGTATGGAGAGGTTAGGCAACTTTGGTTCAAAATAGAGAAGCAACAGCAGAACCTCAATAGTTCTTTTCCTATTTTTTCCTCTAATAGCCAATGCAGGCTGCCTCCAGCCCCCAAACAAAGCTTCCATCCCACATATCAATTCAAAACAGCCCTCTTCCATCATATTAGAAATTTCTTTCTATGTATTCTGAACAATTAGTTTTCCCTAATAATTCTGCTGAAGCTGATCTCGGGTGAGGGAGCCAAAAGTCATGCTATTTGAAATCTTTTTTTAGGATCTTAACCAGTACATTCTTTTTAATAATAAAATATTTTCTATCTCTGAATATATTAGAGAATTTTTTCCCCTAAAGTTTTCAAAATTGTTCCTTGTAATTTCTTGGGTCTCATTTTTTTCTGTATGTTTGTTCTCTTTCACTTTGGAAGGGTCTCCTCAAATGTTGAGTACTCTTTGGCTATAAATTTATATAAAATAAATGAAAGCTCTAACTAGAAAATGAGTGGGTGTCTACTTCACTGAAGGATGATTAGGTAAAGTGTTGATTGTTTAGTGAAGAACTCTCAAATGTCAAGAGTATTTTTTCTCTGGGAAAAATTAATTTCTACAGGAAGAAACTTCCCTCCGATCCTTTTCTTACAAAGTATATGTCTACTTGCAGAATTTTGGAAGCGAGGCAGGGAAAATAACACTGGAGGAAGGGAGTCCTACTACTTAGTACAAGATTTTAAAGTTGCTAGATTATAAACTACAAATTACAAGGATTTAAAGTCAACATAGATTAGTGTTTCTTAACCTTTTATATTTATTGGAACTTACAAATGGCTAAGTTTGTCATAGCACAGCTTAGAAAAGAGAACATATTAAAGGTTTTTATATCCAGTCATAAATACTGGTGTGAGATCCCTAACAGAAAAAAAGGACTCTGAAAAATATTTTATATATATGAAAAATTCACATATAAATGAAAAGTAGATAATACTGGGAAAAGAACAGAGAGAAGAATATAGAACAGAAATGGCTAACTGGGCTAGCCCAAGCAGAACTGGAATAAGAAAGTGAGTCAAAGAGTAAGTAGAGAAAACTGCACTCATAGTCATGAAAGATAGATGCCAAAGCCACAACACAGCTTGCTGGCTACAGCAAACTAATTAAGCCTAGAGATAGCAGTGGCAGGTCCTGAAGCCCAAGTTGGAAAACAATGTTATTCAGTCATAAAACAGGAACCCTACTGATAAGAGCACAATGAGGAAAGTCAGGAACAGAAAACTGAAAATATGCTCCCATATACCCATGAGATACTTAGATGTGACATAAAATGAGATGACAGGTACAGAGATCTATATTTTCTTTTCTTTCTGAAAATTATTATAAATAATATAAACAAATCAAAAGGAATTAATTGATCAATGCTTTCATCATCTAAATGACAACAATGGGTAAATTTTATTAAGGTTACTACATCCCAGGGACCATATTGTACGTTCTCTCAATCTTCAAATAACCTATACTGTCTGTCCTCAAATAACACTAGTATATCCTTAAAACAATCTCATTTATAGCATATAATAGATGAAGAAATCAAGGTTCAGAAAAGTTATATACTTTCACAAAACTGAGTACATGGCTGAGCCTAAACTCAGACTCATATGCTATCTGAATCAAAAGTCCAAACTTGACTATAAAGCATAATAAAAACGGGGTGGGACAGGGGGGAGGATTAGTACAAAATAAGGTCCACACTCCAAAGAGCTTTCACTAGTGGAGATCAGACTTATATACATCAAATACCACAAAACTTACTTTTATTGAATACAACTTATAAACATAGAAGCCTAGAGGAAAAGGAGATTCAGATTTAACAAATTCATCATTTAATGAATGTTTTTCGAGAGCCTGTTTTGTGCCAGGCACTGGAAAGAATAAAGGAGATAAAGCAGTGTTTTAACAAAATTCCTGCCTGTGGAGCTCACAATATTTCTTCTTCACACATATAAATGGGTATACGTGTGAAGAAGAAATAACAATAAACAAGTAAACAAAGAGATGTCAGATGGTGATAAGTACTTTAGAGAAAAATATAACATTTTAGGGAGAATAGAGATTTTCAAGGTGATATTTTACATTGGGTAATCCCTGCATGTTAAGTCTAATCAGAGAAAGTTTAAAAAAAGAAATAGAAGTTGAACAAGGCTTTGAGACAGACTTCAAGTTAGATTGTATTGTTGGTATCATAAAATTCTTGAATTGTTTCAGTACAAACAAAACAGTTATTTTTACCATGTACTGACAGCTATCTACCTACCTAAAGCCATGATGGGTGGCCTTTATCCTGGTAAAAAGACCAAGATACATAGTCTAATTCTCATTGTTACTAACTCAGAAATCTGTCTTTGTAAGCACACTAAGACTCCGTCTTCATCTAAAGGCCAGACTTACTAATCAAGTTCACTGATAGTAGCACATAAACCAGAATGTAAATAAATTATTTTAAAATGATCAATATTAGCTGACAATTAATGAGCAATGCATGGATTAGTACAATGTTTTCCTTATGAAGGCCATTAAAAATTAAATTATAATAAACATACTATTATAATTTTGGTAATAGATGAATGATGTAAACAGAAATAATCAGCCACAAGAGAATAGGGCATCCTCTACTGCAGACAGTGCTTGAATGGGCAATGCCAATTCTAGGCTCCTTGTACTTATCCTCTTTTCCATATATAGAGTATAAATTGAATCTCTCTTTTCTTCCCTTCCAATCTCTAAATAGAGGCAAATACAACTGATTAGATAGATATTTGCTTACTAAATTCCATTTTAGATCCATCTCTCAAATCTCTAAAGTATTTGACAGTTAATTTACTCTATAACTACAATTAATATACACAAAAATATTTTATTTATTCCAGAGACAGCTAAGCATAATCCTTGTTGGAATGAACTTTATTAGTTTAAATCTCAGAGAACTATCATATTTCCAAGTTTTAGGGGCCATATATCAGTTGTCTTCATATCACCTCAATATGTCTTAATGCATGTATTCTATTTAGATCAACAGACATATACAATTCCATGAATACATACTGTACATATTACCTGTTAAATGTGTCATAGCACAGTTGTTTATTGAATTATAAAAAAATATTTTAAATGATAACAGGAATATATAGGAAGGCAAAAATGCAAGTATAAGCATTATGTGCTCCAGTACAACCAAGGCAACACATTTTATGTAGTGAAGGATCCATAAGAGAACAGGGAACATGAATAGGTAACAACTACAAAAGGAACTTTGTAATTGACAGAGAACGGTACTTAGTAGAAATCTAAAGTTTTCTGCTCAGTGTAATAACACAGTGAAAGTCACGTTTAAAGAAAATTAAACATGACAGCCATTGGTTAGAAATCAGTACTATTAGGAGGTCATTTTTATAAATTCTGAGATGAAATACTGAAAGCCTGGGTTAGATTGGTGGAGGTTAAGAAGGGTGGGGTAGAGAACTGGAAACTAAGCATATTCCATAAAAATACCAGACAGCCTCCAACCTGAAAAGGAACAAATTTTATAAGAGTAAAATAATAATATCTGGAGCTAAGACATAACTCTACAAAAAGATACTTCATCTTCTTTCTACTACTATGCTTCATGAATTTAAATGTCTATAAAAGTATCATCTACTACAACTCAATTTCTAAAAGAACGGAACACATGGAAAATTATTTCATTGCCATTAGATGGACACATATAGATGGACAGACAAGAGATAGATACAGAGATATGTATACATATATATATGTGTATATGGGTGTATTCCCAAGCACCTAAAGCCTTTTAGTACTTTAGAAAAATAAATTTTGTGCTATATATATATATATATATATATATATATATATATTTCCAAATTACAAATAAGAAAAAAAGCTCATAAAAGGTAAATAAGTTGGCCTAAATCACAAAGTAAGTTAAGATCTAGTGGACGACTCCAAGTTTCAGATTTTCATTTTGCTGTCAATGCTCTTTAAACAATGTTGCTTTAAAAAAAAGTATTCTAAAGTTTTATTATTTTTTTAAAGTAATGAAACTACTACACCTGAGATTTCTAGGCAAACACCAACAAATAGATGTGAGTAGACTAGGGAAAAAAGTGGCAGTATGTTGCTAACTCTTGATTTTGTGCACATTTGAAGATTTTCTATAATAAAAAATAAGACAAAATATAGAAAAAAGATTGTCCTAAATTTATTACAAATATATACAGACATTTTCATAAATGACAAAATATATATTTGTAAACATGTGTGAAGTGTTGGCTTTATTTCTAAAGTTTTATTGGTGAGGGCTTAATGCTATAGCTGTTTTGCATTAGATATAGTTTTTTATTTATAAAATTGAAATAGTCAACATAAATATATAAATGAATATGGGAATAACTTTTATCTAAAACTAAATGTTATCGCTTTTAGACTACATAGTTCCTGAGGGCACTGATCCACATCTTTACATCTTTCCATTCCAAATACATAACATGTACTTAGCATATAACATAACCTAATAAAGGTCTAATAAATAGAATACTATTAAAATATCTAATCCAGTTGTGATATACTTTAACTTTGCTAAAAAGAGGGTTGTTTTAATTTAATTAATTTGAGGCACTGATTTTGGTTATGTTTAAGAAATTTAAATAAATAATACGTAAAAACATATATTTTAATAACATTTCACAAGATTTCGGATTCTTAGAATTTTCTATTATAGATGAAAACCTGTTAACCTTAAAAGGTATGATATATGTATTTTAAAATAATGACATCAGTTTTTAATATAGTTTTTAAAGGTAAGACACAGTATCTATACTCTTTCTTAAATATGAGAAAGGTAAAATACTGCTGCTAGAAATTTCTCCCAAAGGGTAAATTTCACTGAGCTCGCCGACTGCACAGCAAAATTTGTTGCCATCTATTGATAATTATGGGGCAGAAAACAAAGAGTATCAACCACACAATTATCTTCTCATAAAAATGAAGAAATGCTTTTTGACAATCTCTTCATTTGAACACTTACTATTTTGTCTGAATGAATTTTCTTTAATCACTTCACCTTGATGTCATTTTTAGTTAAATTTTGGATATTTAAATACTTATAACTTTTTTCCAGTAAAATTAAAGATAGAAAGTTTTCTGTAGCCAGGTACCAAAATAAAACCACAAAGTTGTTTCTCAAGACAACTAAAGAAGTCAAATGTGTTAAAATCTAAGACTATTATTTACTGACAAAAAGCAAAAGAGGAACTTAAGTGATCCACGGCACCCTTAAGTAACTTTCAGAGACTATACTGACCAAAGACTATTGTCACAGAATACATTAAATGCTGACAAAAGAAGGGGTAATAGGCATATTCCATTACTGTGTAGTGTATACCACTTTTCCAGTACCATTAAATGTGGTACTGGGAAAGTACCACATTTAATGGTACTTTTATGATCAATGTAGGAGAATTACAACATGGTCTTGCTAGTCCTTCTAAATGTAAAAAATCTGTGTTCAAACAAGTTTAAAAAAGACTGAAACTTTACTCTTTTTAGGGCTAGAAAAGACATCTAATTTGGCTTTCACTTGAATATATTAAACTTGATTTTAGTAAGTTTTTTGATGTTTTTAAATATCTTGTTCTATAGCTAAGAAATTCCAGTCCTTCACAAAAAGAATTGACCCAGAAAAACGGAGACTACCCCAAAGGGGATAAGGTCAGACACAGCAGTCTGACAAAATGTCTCTGAATGTTGCTATCAGAGACTGTTGTTCTAGGTAGCTTCAATCTTGATGATAAAATCTGTAAGGCAACAAACTTGGACACCCTATCTAAAAACGGTGATGGATCTAGGAGTGGGATCAATGGAATGCAAGAAAAATCTTTGCATTAGTATATAAAGCTAAATATATAACTTGATGTTCAGTTAAAGGAAATGGCTTCAAATACAATTCCTCTTAAAATATGGCATTTTCATTGCTATACAATTTGAACCATTATACTTGTTTTTTTAAAAAAAATTCCTATCAGATAAAAATATCTAAAAATCATCTTAACATCTTTATTAACCATATTAAGAATGAAATAAAATCTAGGCATCTGGGTTTATATAACTCTATACTTATCAACTTACAAGTTGCTATATAATGCCTTTCAATTTCATTTTTTAAATTTTATATGATATTATGGAACTGCACATATGCCTCGCAAGTTTTAAATCTCAGTAATATTTGCTTTGGTTCTATTTCAAACCTCATCTAGGAATTTAAGAGTTCTGAATCACTGTTCTTCCCAGACAAGAAACCTTCCCAAGACAAGAAATCTGGAAGAAAAGGCAACTTTATGTGTTGCAGCAGAAAGGGAAGAGTAGAAAGTATGTTAGGACGAAATATGAAAGAAAATAAGCTTTGGAAGAATGTGCCTCTGAAACTGGGAAATGAGTCCTGAGAAGGCTGGGAAAAAACTTCTAAGGTTTTTAATAGCCTCTTTTTAATTATCCATAGATCTCTGGATAAATGGATACCCTAAAAATAAGGAGAGAAAGAGCCAAGAACTAAATTCTATGTAATGTGCTATATAACAAAGTAAAACAATATTATTTTCAAAGCTACCTACCAAGATTTCAATCCTAACCACAGATTTGTTCATTTTTCATTGACTTTCACATCTCAATCCCTAGGGCTATTTTCTGGGATACTTTAATAAAATCTAATGTACAAATAAAAAAGAATAAAAAACTTTATCTGAATAATGTTTAAAATACAATGGACAAATATAATAAAAGTTCTTAGCACTATGTTTCATCAGAGTGTTATCATGGCTCCTTCGTTTCACACAAATCCTGTATTAGGATATCTTGAGAACTGCACACAAGAAGAATCCCACAATAAAAGAATACAAACATGAAGGATATTGGCTAAGAAAAGTTAATTCCTAATTAATGTCCATGGTACTAACCTTCTCAATTTCCAAATCTTTGAGATCCTTTGTAATGCTATAGAAAATACATGATCATTCTTTATAGTTATCCCCTTATAGTAGCAACTCTGTTCCCTGAAGCATCCTCATGTGGGTTCCCTCATTTTTCTTAGCTACATGAGGAATAACAAGCAGATGGGCTAGGAAGAAAGTATACTTAGTGACATTCTGTGTGTCTTATTACTATAGCAAAGAAACACTTCACATTTACAAAGTATTTGATAATCTAAAAAACTCTACACATTCATTATCCTACTTAAACATAATAACTTCAAGATGAAACTGGGACAAGTGAAAGAGGTTAAATGACATTTAAACTTATATAAGGTTTATAAAAGAGAGTTGAGACTAAAATCCTTTTTAGCTGACAACTAACAGTGTCTCTTCTATACAGGCAATAATTCAAGAACAAAAAAAACCAATTAACAAAAATATTATTTCTAAAGAGTTTATATCTAGAACTCTCTAGAGCAGATATGAATATAATCTGAATTTTAGGAATTTTTAAGGTTATTCAGATTAAAATTTAAGTATGTACCACCTAGACAGACCCAAATGTAGTGACACCATTTTAGAAAGCTTAGGGCTGACTACACATGCTACACAGACTACATAAACTTTAAAATTTGAGTAGTCAAACAACCGTCAATTTTTTAGCTTTTGATTAAGTTTAATTCTCTATCTTTTGTAGTAGGACAAGGTTTCTCCCCCGCCACCCAAAATAAAGATGTGAGAATGGGCAAATGTTATTTCCTTCATTCCAGTGTTGCCTCCTTGCTTAGAGGAGGAAAAAAAGAACAAAAACCTAGTCTATATTTTCATTAGCATTCTCTTTGATCAGATACATAAATCACTTTAATAATGGCCTAACAGATCTAGGTAGCCCAATGGGAAGAAGATGGTACTATATATACCAAAGCAAAGGAGTAATATGGGAGAATCACTAAAACATAATGTACTCAAATATTTGTTATTCTTTTGACTTGGCCAGCTTATGAAACTCTTTCCTATGTTTGAGGAAACCTCTATTTTTTCAAGCATCTCTCACTATAAAAAACTGGAAAATGCAGATACATTCCAAACTCCTTAGCAGCTGAGTGCTATCAATTGGGCAAATTTACCCCAGAATTTGAATCTGAAGCCAATGTTAAGTAGCAAGAGATAAGTAAATTCAATGTTGGCAAGAGTGCTGAAGCATCTTCATTTGCTTGCCAGAGGCAGTAATGGTCCTACATAAGAAGTGTAACCATGTGATTTTTTGTACATACTGGGATACTCAAGATTGAAATGAACTATTAACAATTGCCAAAGGAAAACCAAGATGCATAGCCATCAATGGTATTGCTGTAGTGACTGTCCAAAAGAACCACTTTTGTGGTTTGATTTTTGTATGCTGTATGGGTTCCTGCATAGGTTCCAAGCATAGGTCTCAGGCCTTGCTGGGGATCTTGTGTTTCAAAGTTCTTTACTGAAGTCTTTTTTCTGCTTAAAACTGACTTGTTTTTTAGTTAGTATCATTACTGTAACAAGAAAACCTGGTAAGATGATCTACAATGAACAGGTAACTATTTAATATATAAGGAAGAATTATATATTTGGTTGCCTAAAGTTCTGCTTGTTATTCAAAACCACTAAAAGGAATAAATTATAAAATTTATCTACCACATTTTCTAGTTCCCTAATATTTCAAGATGAACTGTTGTTCTACTATATTTCTCTACTTCAGTATAAGAAAATACCATTGATGTCTCATTTATCTAAGAAAAGTTATATTTTTGGTTAAAAGATAATGGAAAGATGTATCTTTTTTGTAATCAGCTAGAGTGAGGGGAAAAGACAGCTAATTAGCATTCATCCTCTGCTACCATCTTAGTGCTTCTACAGTTAATTCTTTTCTCTTGGAAGTTGGGCCAAGAGTCCTACAGTATGCTTTGAAGCCTGTCTGAACAATACACCAAACATATTGGTACTACTGATTCCACTGTGACTCATTTCACATCTCTCCCGCAGGCCCTTCATATTCAGAGTATTATCACTTTTGTTTTTCTGGTTTATTTCTCTGGGATAAAAAGAAAACCTCTCTGCCTTCTCAAGATGCCTTGGTGGTAACATACTTCAGCTCCCAATCACCCAAAATAAGAAATAAATAAAAAGTGATATAAATCTAGCATGTGTATGTCCTAATTTATATAAGAGTTTTAATTTAGTAGTTCTTAAAATTAATGGGCAAGAGAAACCAAGGGAAACGCCTATCCTAATGTTAAAGAGAAAGATGCCTCTGGCCATATTTAATGAATGTGATTTAGGTACCCTCTCTGCCTCTCCTAAAACCCTTAAGAAAAATTACCTATGAAAACTTTCCCATGTGAAAACAAAATGATGCAGTAGAGGAATACAAAAGATTTGAGGTTAGTTTCTTATCTGTCTAACAAGGAAGGGCATTTAAACTTTTCCAGGTCCTTTTAGCACAAATACTGTATAAGTCTATATTTAATTACTTAACATCACAGTAAATTTTATAAATTAAAAATGCTTGCAATCTTTGAAATAGTAAAACAAAATTTACTCATGAACATGTACAAGTTATTAAAAATTGAAATATATAAAACAAAGTTGTAATTCTATAAGATGTTTTTCTATTAATGCTCATAAATAGTACACATCGTACTACAGTGTCAATCCACTTTATGTAATAGCAGACTTAAAAATCACATGAAGAGGAACAATAAAACCCTGGTTTTATCTCTAATCGTGCCATACAAATTAGCACTGTAACAGTGACCATAACAATCACATAACCTCTAGCAACCTGTAGAGTGATATAAGGACTGCTAAAAACAAATAACAATGGACATTCTTATCTTGTGCCCAATTATCAGTAAAAAAAAATTTCAATATATCATTATTAAATAGTTGAAGATTTTTAAAAAACATCTTCCAAACACCATCTTTATAAAAGTAAAACTTCTAGATGCTGAAATGTACTACAGTATATTCTATAGTTTACACTGTTAATCACAGGACTGAAAATCATTCTCTCTACTCTCCTATCACCCCAAATGTGGCCGTTATCATACTTAAATTAATGAAATTCAATCAAGTGATACTACCACAGATTCTTAAATAGGGTACAAACTGCATATTTACTAACAGAGCAAGTCTTTTCTATTTATTGTCACATAATTATTTTAGATAAGAATTTGGCTTTAAGTACAATAGAAATACTACATCCCATAATTGTAAACATTCACCAAGAGCTTCAAGAGTACAATGTGTAATAGAAGTATCCCAAGAGTCAGCCAAATGTTCCCCACTTTTTGGCTATGGCTGAGATTAAGTTTTAAAGGCAAATTATTATAAGCCTTACTTGTGCTTCTGTAAGAAAGTAGTTCTTAATGTATATTTTTAGTCAAAAACACCTGAAAGTTCCCAAATACTTTTTTAATATTAGTCTCCATACAATTCATTGTCAGCATATTTACACAAGGAACTATTCATACTCAAAACCATTTTTAAAAATGCAATCATGTTTTTAAGGTTTGATCCCTATTTCTTCAGGATTATTCTCATTTTCATTTTCTGACTTTTGGTCAATTTCACATTTGTCAGAATGTTCACTGCAGTCCTTAGGCAATTATGATGATCCAAAGGAGAATATAAATTAAAATATTCACTGGCACCCACTTTGAGATAAGCCTGGTTGCAAAAAGAATGGTGTTCCTGGAGTTGAAAGACAACTAGGAAACCTATACAGCTGAGTTGGATAGCTTTCCAGGTTGGACCTGCTGTAACAATGCTGTTTGTGCAGCTGCATTATGCTGTAATTCTTGCAAGGATGACTGTAGAGGATTCTGGGAAAACCTAGCGATACCTGGGAGAGACAAAAGGCCTGGAAAAACAGAACTTCCTGCAGCTTGAAGTCCAGATGATAAGCCAGTTTGTGCAACAAGAACAGAGTTGAAATTGGAACTAAATGCTGAAGCAAATCCTTGGAGGGCAGGAGCTGGTGATGGGGCCATTGTAACAACAGGTAATGGTGTGACCGCTACAAGTGTAGCGGCTGTCTGCAGCACCAGGAATGAAGGGAGAGCAGTGGTTAACAATGGGGGTGTTTGAAACAGAAAAGCCAGGGTAGGAGGGATTTGAAGATGGCAGAGGCCTTGAGTAACTGAAAAAAGTGAGGGGACAACAGTCAAGTTAAGGGGGAAAGGTGCTGCTGAGACTGATGCCGAGACAGAAAGCCCTGAGAGAACAGCTGCTGTAGAACTAGGATGAGGGATAGATGTGGATGAGACAGTTGTAGATAAGGTGACTAAATGATCCTGGAAGAGCTACTGATGGATTAAGAGACAGATTGCCTGTTAAAGGGAAATTATTGGTCAAAGAAGTAAAAAGAGGAAGAGCAATGAATACTGGATTGACTGGAGTAGAGGAACCATGTGGTAGAAGGGAAATAGAGGAAAGGATTTGAAACATTCAATGGAGTACTCAAATTACAAAGACCTGACAAATGCAGGATTAAGGCAAGCAGATAAACTGACAGACACTCCTGTTGAAGTATATGCATGACCCAGTGTCCCTGACAAACCTAAAATGCTATGAGAGGGATTCATGGAAAGAGATGGGCCTTTGAAGGCTGAGGGAGTAGGACTCAATGGGCTCAGTTTTGATCATAACAGGAATCATTGTTACAGCAGCAGATGTAATATGCCGGTATAAATTACTTGGATGGGGCCAATAAAAATGAGTAGCTGAGGAACCAGAGCTAATTGGATCTGAAATTGAAGTTGATGGAGTAGCTAGAGGAGGCTGGACAGGCAAAGTAGCGAGAGGGGAAGCTAAGCTGGCCACAGGAGATGACAGGCCTGAGAACATGACCAATCCCTCAGTGGAAGATCCCTGTGGGGCAGGAATGGCTGATGGGGCATAGCACTTGTTAAGGGCAAAAGCAGGAGAATATGAGTTGTGATTAGTAGGAGAAGAGAACAAAGTCAGTCCACTAGTAACAGCAGAAGACAAAGCAGAAGAGTTGATTAAACTGGTATTATCTGATGTCAGAAAGCCATTTAAAGCAGACAGATGATGATTATTTACACTAAGTGGACAAGCAACACTGGGAGCAGAACCACTGGTAATTACAGAAGCAGTTGGGTGGGACACGCTTTGAAATGATGGTGTTAAGGTCAAGGGAAAACCTGCAAAAACTGATGACAATGAAGCAGAATTTGGGTTGCTAGTAGAAGTAACAGATGTGGCAGAAAAGGGGAGGCTAAAAAAAGGGGCAGAAGTAGAACAAATGTTTCACTGGAAGCAGGAGTAGTCCAAGGTGTGGATGTGACCTGAGGGGCTGGGGTAGGAGTGGCAGAAGGACCTGGCAGTAGAACTAAACCAGGAAAAAACTGAAGGAACTGGAGTAGATGCTGTGCTGTGGACAGAGGTGAGAGGTGCAGCCAGCAATGAAGGGGTTCTGATAACTGTTGGATTTGGCATTGATGTCTGAGGTGTAAGAACAGCTGAAGAGACCTGCCCTGGGAACACAGGAAGGGTAGTATTCGGCATGTTCAGCCCAGAAATGGTAGCAGTTGCTGATGCTGATGAATAATTTGTTGCCTTCATCAGGGATGTAGTAGGGACAGGAGTTGAGACAGGTGTTGAAGGATTAGAACTATGAGAAAAGAGCTGACTTGCTGGGGCAGAAAATGTTTTATTCTGTATATGTTTTGACTAATTGGAAAAGTCTTCATTTTTTGTTCCTACTGGATTAGGAGTACATAGAGGTGGAGGGGGTATACCTGGAGATATGACATTGGCTAATGGTACCAGATCTGCATTGTTGTAAGCAGTTGGTGTCACAGTTGCATGTGGCCAGAATGGAGGTATTGGATAAAGAACAGGTTTGTGTGGATTGTATGTTGAAGGGGGTGGTTTAGATAGTCCAAGAATCCATGCAGCTATTTCTTTGCCTTCATTGGTACATTCTTCACCATCTTTGTTCAAAGAAGTTCCTGGGAATATTCCAGTTTTCCTTTAGAATATAGATTTCCTGGGATTGTTCCACAAGATATCATAGCATGAGCAGCTTTGCTGCCTCCCTTAAAAGTCTGTTCACGTATTCTCTTGAACCTTTTCTTCTCAGACACATTTATCCTGAATAAATCTTCAACGGGACGAGAATTTTGTGCATCAACAATGTTTGAAGCTAATAGTTCAAGAGCAACTAGTTTCTCTTTACTGAAGGTGAAACGGGTAAGTATATTGACCACTACCGCTGGGTGAACAGCCACCATTTTATATTGTAATGCTTTCACTGCCTTCAACTGAGGCTCAGCCCAGGAGAAATATCTCAGTAAATCAACTGCTTGTTCACTAGAGAAATATCCATGTACATATTAAATTGTTTTTAATTCGTATTCTGTCAAAACAGCCTTTCTAATTTCATCCAGCAGTTTCAAAAGACTTTTTGTCCATCTTGACTACTCTCCCAATGTGGTTATAACAGCTACACTTTCAATTACAAAATGTTCATCCCCGGTCAGCTTTATAGCTGAAGAGGAAAAAGACTACAGGAGCAGGAGAAAGGATGCGAAAAGGTGGACAGCACTTAAAACTTTGCAAAATTTTCTAAAAGTGGAGACTTAACAAAACCCATCAGACTGTCCACCTTTTTTACATAAAGCTTCAGAACACCTCTAGAAAGAGCTGGGTCCTCTCTGAGTTCCGCAGAGAAATCCAGGGTTCTGCAGCCAGGGCTGAGTGTCGGTCCCCTGCACTTGAAAGACAGGCGCCACTAGGAGACAGTTGTGAAGCCACTATCCTGGGTGGAGATGCATGGAAGCCTAGGCACTGACCTCTCCGCCCGCACCAGCTCTTCAAAAGTGGCTCTCACCGCTGCGAACCTGGACTCATGACCCAGCTAGCGCTCACCCTCAGCAGCTCCGTCCTGCCCCTGGGTCTCACAGCCTCGTCAGTGGAGGCCTGGCAAACTCTTTGTTATCAAGTGCAATGGCTTTTGGGAATGGGCCAGAGGCTAGAGAACACGGGAGCCCGGAGAAGGGAACACATCTCTGGTAGGGGGACTCTGGCACCCCACAGCGCAAACATAGCCAGGAACTCCTCCCAGTTATCCCTACAGCTCCCACTAGCTCCTATGGGCCTTCAATGAAGCTGAAGATTTGGGTAGATGCTCTTTATCAGAATACAAAAAGTTCCCTTTACTCCTAAATTGCTGAATTAAAAAAAAAATCACAAAAAGGTACTGAATTTTATAAAATATTTTTGTTTCTATTGGTTAGATTTTTTTCTATTAATGAATTACATTAATGTTACTAATGCTAAACCAGCTTTAATTTTCTCAAAACGATCTCTTTATGTTGTATTACATTTTTTTATGTATCATCAATTTCTATTAGCTAACATTCTTTGTATGAATTTTCTATTCATATGCATATTTTCCTTTTGTTCGTAATTTTCTTTTACTGTAATATTATATTCAAGTTTTGCTAGCAATGTTATGCTGACTCATTAAATGAAATAGAAAGGATTTTTCATATTTTTTATTCTCTAGAAGAGGTTGTGGCTGAACCTGGCCTGCACCACATCCCCTCACAAGAGGCCCTAGAACCAATACACCTGATGGCTGGCTTCAGACCACAAAAGAGGACCAACTGATAAGCTCCACAAACAGCACTTACAAAAAGGGTGGTCTCAGCAGGATCCAGAGCCCTGCTGGGGTGAATCCTGATCAGTGGGTTCAGATTCATCTGTGGTGGTGGCCAGTCCTCATAGCCAGTCAGCCTGAAGGTCAATTCTACCCACTTACATGTCAATAGCAATCAGGGCTCAACTACAACAGGGGGGCACATACAGTCCACAAAAGGGACACTCCTGGAGTATGTGGCTAAGGTGAACAGGGAGCCTGCACCACTGGGCTGCACAAGACACTTACTATATAAGGCCATTCTGCCAAGACAGAAATGTAGCTGATCTAGCTAATACATAGAAACAAAGAGAGACAGCCAAAAGGAGACAAAGAAACATGTCTCAAATGAAAGAATAGGAGAAAACTCCTATTCTAAAGGAAGTGGAGGCAAGCAATCTACCAGATACAGAATTCAAACACTGGTTATAAGGATGCTCAACAGGGAAGAATAGATTGACTCAGTGACATATGTGAAATCAGAGTTCAAAGAGAGTGCAGACAAATTAGGAGGAAAATAAGTCACTGATTATATAAGAAACACTCCCAAATTAATGAGCTATGTATTCAATTTAAGATCTAAGAATAAACAAAATGATAATCATAGCATAAGAAAAAATAAAACACGAGAACAAAACAAAAGATGAAATAAATGACCATAGAGAATATAAATAAAGCCAAAATAGTTGGTTCTTTGAAAAAGGCTAGTAACAGTGACAAACCTCTGATAAGGTGTATCAAGGGGAGAAGAAAAGAAGTTTCCATGAAAAACATTTGGAAATAAATTGTCTACTAAAGACTTTAGGTCTTACAAACGAAAAGAGAAAAAGAATATTATTAACAACTTTAAACAAAGAAATTTTAAAAATAAATAAACTCATCTCTAGAGAAGCAACATTTACCAAAGACATAATAAAAATCTTAGTTGTCCTACATATATTAAAAGTAATTGAAGTGGATAATCATCTGCTGACCCCCATCCCCCCCAAAAAAAAACAGACTGTGAGAGCTTTACCATTAAGTTCTACCATGCTTTCAAGGAACTTTTAATTCCAACTTTTAAAAACAACTACCAGAATAAAACAGGAGAATATTTTATAGCTCATCTTTTGAGTCTTGCATAAACCTTTAGTCCAAAAGCAAACAAAGTATAAGAAAAACACTGCAGACCAATCTCGCTCAGGTATATAGATACAAGAAAATCTGAAGAAAGTTATCAGCAATCCAAGACCAGCAATATATAAAAGATAATTCATTAGAACTAATTTGGGTTAACCGAAGAAATTCAGGACTGATTATTACTATTATAAAACTTTGTATCACACCATATAGTACAAAAGTAGGGGAAAATATTATCATTAATAGATGTAGTACTCCATATAATTTAGCACCTTTTCAAGATAAAAAAAAATCAGATTTTGAGTGATAAACACACAATAGAATATACAGATGTCAAATTATAATGTACACCTAAAAATTATATAATTGTATTAACCAATGTTACCCCAATGAACTTAATTAAAAATTTACTAAAAAAAAGAATCAGGCAAAACATAAAAAGAATTCCCTTAACTTAATAAAGAATACAACAAAGATCAACTTTAATGATGACAAACACACACATAATCACATCTATTTAATACTTGAATGATACTCCAAGTGAGGAGGTAAGACAGAAAAAATAAAAAATAATTGAAAAGATTAAAAAAGAAATAATTGTCATTATTTGCAGATAATATATCCTCTATGTTGAAAACTCTAATAACAATAAATTTGTAAGGTTGTTAGATATAAAAGTAAAAATTAAATTTCATTTAATTAACAATTGCATCTAGCTATTAGAAAATAAATTTTCTTTAAAAAAAATTATAAAGTACCTAGGAAAAAATTTAACAAAATATATGCAAGTCTATTACATATAAAATTATTGAAAGACATTAAAGAGTATAAGTAAAGACAGAAAGCACAAAACTTGAACAGTAATATCAATATGAGTAAAAATGTTAGTATTTCTTAAACTGATGTAATTGCAAGAAAAACATCAGTAGTAATTATTGTGGAATTTACCTAGGTAATCTGCTGTTAAACTGCGGTCTTTTTGAGTTCTAGAATGTCACCTTGATTCAATCTTAACAATATACTTATTTTATACTTATTTCTTAAAAATATATATACTTATAGTCTTAATTATTCCATTATGTGGATCCTCTGTCCATCTGTTTCTACTGTATATTGTTTGAAATGGTTTTTCATCAGGTGTTTTCCTGTATCCATTTAGGCAGACTGCCGATCTTCTAATTGGTTTTGACTGTTAGATATTATATGTGAGAAACCTGAGAGATAATCTGAGGCTTTTGAAAATATTATCTTCACTTGGACAGCCATTTGCTTTTAAAAGGTAGTTTAAAGCAGGGCACCCAACCCCCCGGGCCATGGACCAGTATTGGTCTGTGGCCTGTTAGGAACTGGGCCGCAAAGGGGTGAGCAAGCAAAGCTTCATTTGCATTTGGCACTAGCATTACCGCCTCAGCTCCACCTCAGATCAGGCATTAGATTCTCATACAAGCACTGGTGCCAAAAAGGTTGGGGATCACTGGTTTAAACCAAAAAAACACTAGTTAATTTCAGATCATTTTAATCCAATCAGTGATTGAGATGATTCAAGGCTGGGCTTTAATCCCTACAAAGTCTAATCTATTCCAGTATACCATTTAGGGTAGTTCTTTTAAATGGGGGTGATTTCTGCTCACCAGGGGACATTTGGCAATATATATGGAAACATTTTTGATTGCCACAGTGGGGGTGGGAGATTGATACTGGCATCTAGTGAACATAGGCTAGGGATGCTGCTAAGTATCTTTCAGTGCACAGGACAGTTCCCCAAAACAAAGAATTATCTAGTCCAATAGTGCTGAAACTGAGAAACTGATTTAGATTATAGCCTTTTGAGATTTTAACATAAAACCAAAGAGGTTTAACATAGACCTCTCTCCTTGGTGGTCTTGAACTCCAACTTTTATCTCCTTAGTCTTTCAACCTTTCTGTGGCTTTTTCTGGAATCTGTGCCATTAGAGAGAAAGAAAGCTTCAAATGTCACTCTCAATACACTGCCATCCCCCACCCTTCTCCCCACCCCCTCCCCCCACAGAACTTTGGTTCTGTATTTCTTCACAGATTTAGAGACAGTCTGATATCTTCAAAAAATAATTTATTTTTATTTTGATTCAGCTTCTTCAGTTGTTCCCAATAGTAGAGTTGGTTCAAATTACCATCTCTACCTGACAAGATTCTAAGTGTATATGGGACAACAGAAGGACAAGCAGCAGCAAAACACTACTAAAGAACAACATGGTGGGCCTGCCTCACCAGAAACCAAGTCATATTAGAGAACCATAGTAGCAAATAACATGAGAGGGGAAAAAAAGACCCCCCGAAATAAAAAGCAAATTAAAATAATAAAACAAGAAACCCTGAAGAGCTAAAAAATATGAAACACTCAAAGTTGTACTAATTATGGCTGTGTATTAGAATAGAAATATGGGGTGGGAGGAGGATGGATAGAAAAGAGAAACCCTGTAAATAAGCTAAATATATATATGAAAACAAATGATAAAAATGAACATTAAAGATTCACAGGAAAAGGGTGGGCTCCTGGTGAGACAACTGATTATCCAAATGGAAAAGAAAATGACATTTTAGTACTAACCTTACAGCATATACAATCACTTCCAGGTAGAATAATAAATAAAAGTGTATGGCAGTAAAAAAATTTATCCAGCTGCAAAATGGACAAAAAACATGAACATACATTTTACTGAACAGGACAAACTGATGGCAAATAAAGACATGAAAAGATGTTCAACATTATTAGCCATTAGAGAAATGCAAACTAAAATCACAATGAGATATTTCACAAATATCAGAATGACTAATAGAAAAAAACAGTGATGACACCAAATACTGGCAAGGATGTGGAGAAACTGGATCATTCATACATTACTAAAGTGAATATAAAATGTACACCCATTCTGGAAAAAGAGTATGGCTTATAAAACTAAACATGCACTTGCCATATGACCCAGCAATTGCACCTGTAGGCATTTATCCCAGAAAAAGGACATGTCAACACAGAAACCTATACATGAAGGTTCACAGCAGCTTCGTTCTCAATAGCAAAATGATTAAATGATTAAATAAACTAGTACATCAATGCCATGGAAATATTATTATTCAGCAATAAATAGAAAGAAACTATGCCCACAACTTGAGGGAAACATAAGGGAATTATGCTTAGTGGAAAAAAAGAAAAAGCGTAAAAGGTATGATTCCATTTATATAATATTCTTGAAATGGCAAGATTGTAGAGATGAAACATTAGTGGCCAGGGGTTGAAAGAAAGGTGGCCTTGGATAAAAAAGGGCAGCAAGAAGGAATTGTTCTGTATTTTGACTGTGGTGGTGCTCACATGAGTCTATACAGCAATGAAATTGCATAGAAGGCAACACACACACACACACACACCCACACACACACACGAGTGCATATAAAACTGGTAAAATGTGAATAAAGTGAGCGACTGTAACAATATCAATTTCCTGGGTATGATACTGTAAGATAGCTGTAACAAGATGTTAAAATTGGGGGAAAGTAGGAGTCTTGCTGTGTTTCACTGGGCCAGTTTCTTTCCTATTCTGTGCCTCAGGCTCTCAGGTGGGTTCTGATTTCTTCTAAGTCTGCACATACAGAAGTGTGCTAAGCAAAGTGTAAAGAAAATCATCTTAGAATACAGATGTGCTACAAGGACTCCATTGAAAAGAAAGGCACAAATGAAAAAGATTCAAGAAACCCTGTCTACAAATTCCTGACAGACTGCTCAGGACAGGGGAGCAATTGCGTGGTCTTAGAGACCATTCATTCATGAACATGGATGAAAATCAATGTTGAACAAAATAAATATTTTAAACATTTATATAACGTTCAAAAACATACATAATGAAACACATTATTTAAAGATATACCAGGGGTGGCAAAATATGCACTTCATTGGAGGAAAGAGTAGGGGCTGCAATTAGAAAGGGATATGCTTGTGCTGATGTTATATTTCATAAGGCAGATAATGAGTGTTCTTACTTTTTACACCAAACATAAACTATTCTTAAACTCTCATTTATGCAAGATGAAGTGAGGTAAGCCAGTGAAATAACAATGTACCAAAAATAGCTCAAAGAACATTATTTTCTGACCTTCCAGGCACTTTTCTATGGCCTTATAGTTAAGGTCTGAAATCAATAAATTTTTGCTTTGGTCTGATAACTAACCTAGAATAGATCTGATGCAGCCATGCAATTGTCTAATGTTCAATGGCTCTTAGGAAAACCTGCAGTAATGCTGTGTTTTCCTGAACAGGAAGAGAAAGAAAGCACTGAAAGAAACTGTCAGATTTGCTAATCGCACTAAAGGAAAGACAAATCTATTTGGCTTATTTACATCTGAATTGAACTGAATTGATAGAAATATTTCTATTACTTTTAAGTTCTCAGGGTTTCTGCTTAACTGAATTCCATATCAAAGTTTCTTTTAAATCAGTGGTTCTCAAACCTAACTGCACATTAGAATCACCTGTGTATCTTTTAACTTGATGCTCAGGTCTAATTTCAGATGACTTAAATCAGAATTTTTGAGGGTTGAACCCAGGCATCAATGTTTGAGGATTGTTTTTGTTAATAAAGTTTATTGTAAGACAATCATTTTCATTCCTTTACATGATATCTATAATTGTAACAGAAACTATGAGGCCAGCAATGCCTAAAATAATTATTATATGGCCCATACTGAAAAAGTTTGCCAAACCCTGTAGAAGCAGGCCCATCGCACTAAAGCAAGCACAGATACCTCAGGAAAATTTCAGGGTGTAATCACTATATAACAGCTTTATTCTTATATTTTAATCTAAACCTTTTTTCATCCTCAGACATAAGATTAAAAGCGAGAGATGAGAAATACAATGCCACTAAACTTATTAGGAAATAAGATTTTCAAATTAGAAGGTAATAAAGAAATGGGAAAAAAAAAAAAGCATTCCAGGCTGATTTAACTGAAGTAGGAGCAGAGACAAAGAATACATATTTACAAATTACAGATTTCAACTTAAGCTAAGATATAGGCTAACAATGTACAACTACCAAGGTTGGTTGGTGATTTCATTAGTTTTTCTATTGTCATTAAATAGAGCATAACCATATACACAATATAAGCATAATGATTTTGTCAATATATATAATTTACACCTCTGTTCTACTTCAATCACTATTTCAACTTGGATGGAAAATCTAAAACTGTAAAATATTTAAAAGAAAACATAGGGAAAAAACTTTGTGACCATGGGTTAAGCAAAAAGTTCTTAGATATAACACCAAAATCTGATGGAATAAAAAAAACAAAACAAAACAAAACTGATAAACGGGACCTCATAAGGTCAAAAACTATTGCTACTAATCTAAAGAAAATATTTGTAAGTCATATATCTTAAAAAGGACTTATATTCTAAGTTTTTTTTAAAAAAACTCTGAAAATGCAATAAAATATAAAAAAATTTAAAAACAAACAAGTGATTTGGAAGGAGACTTCTCCAAAGAAAATAGACAGTATATAAGCTCAAGAATAGACTGCAACACCCATTACTATAGGGAAAAAACAAAGCGTAATGATGTACCACTACAGACTTAATAGGATGTCTAAAATAAACTTTGACAATACTAAGATAAAGAGCAACTGGAACTCGCAAACATTTCAGGTGGTAATTTAACATGGGAGAACTATTCTAGATAATAGTGTCAGTTATTTATGAAATTAAATATCATCTTACCATATGACCCAGCAATCTTCCTCTGAGGCATTTGCCATGTGAAATAAAAATTTATATTTGTATAAAAACATGTATATATAAAGTTTTTAGGAGCATTATTCATAATCACCCATAACTAGAAACAACCACAGTTACCTTTCAATGGGTAAATGTATAAACAAACTGTAATATAGCCACATATTAGAATATTCCTCAGTAATAAGCAACAAACTACCGATACATGAAATAGCATGGTTGAACCTCAAAGGCATTATGCTAAGTGTCAGCCTCGAAAGGAGATATACTGTATGATTACATTGATATGTTCTGAAAAATGCAAAAATTATCAATGAAGAACAGTTCAGTGGTTGGAAGAGGTCAGGAATAGGAAAACTCCTTGACTACAAGGGAGCAACACAGGAAATTTTTGAGAGTGAGGGAACCATTCTGTATCCTAATTGTGGTAGTGGTTACATGAGCCTATGATTTGTCAAAACTCATAAAACTATATGTAAAAAATAAATTTTACTGTATACAATTTTTTTAAAAACACAATACTCTTATAAAAGTAAAGCTATTTACTTTTAAATAAAGGAGATAGAAAAAAATACACATAGTTCCAACTCTTAGATACTGTGGCAAAATATTAAAGATGGCTGACTTTATTCCTTACAATTTTCAGTATATTTCAAAAAAAATCCTAAAATAGTATTCATTACTCTTATAATCAGGAAATAAATTCCACTTTGAAAAAGTGAGATTAGGTACTACTTATAAAATTTCTTTGAGTAGCTGAAACAATTAAAAATAAGGCCATGGAAAAGGAAAAAGAGAAATCAAATGAAGAGGAGGCACTAAAGCCTGTGATAAACAAGTCTATTCATATTTTACTCTACTCTGCCACTATTTTGAATAACCTTAGAGTATCACTCAGCGTCATAGTATGTATTATCCCTTCTCCTTCCTACCATAATTTAGCTCAATTAAAATGTAATTTAAAAACTAGTTTAACATTTGTCTGCTAGTGAGAACTTTAGTTTTGAGGAAAAGAGTCTAAAAATTTCAGAATTTATGTGCTCCTGCCTGATATGGCATACCAACTATATTTTCCCAACAAAGGTAAAGTTGGTATAACACCCCTGAATGGTGACATTTTCAACAAACTTATACTATTCCACAGTAAAGAGAACAAATAAAAATTATATTTTAATACAAGTAATATAATTATTATCCAATTTCTAATTTAAGTTTTTTCATAATTGAACATTCAAAACTGAGTTTTCTTAATTTTAGCTGAGTAAACAGATGCTTGAAAAAATGTAATAGGCTATATATTCAAATGGTTCTCAAAATACATAAAACAATATACAGAGAAAAATCCACCTCTTTTTCCCACTTTCCTGAATAAACAAAGGGCCCCCATCTGGAAAACATACATGAAGGTGACTACAGTTACTGGTTTCTTATGCATCGTTGTTGAGTTCCTTTATGTGTCTTATTAGCAGATACAAACGTATGTATGTATTGATTTTTCTCACCTATTTTAAACTTGTTTTACAAAAAAAGTAGAAAACTATATGCAAAACTCTACATCTTTTTTCACTTAAGATGAGATGTTATGTTTAATTATTAAAATGCCAAATATAAGGCTAAATAAAAGTCCTAAAATGAAATGTTATGCACACACTCATGGATTTAGGTTTCCAAACTATATTAAGAACATGTTAATGATTTATACAATTGTAAATGAGAAATAAGACTTACTGGGAATTAGATGAGGTTGCTTGCCTGTCTTCATAAAACATTAACCTCAGTGATCCCAAAAGGCCTCTTTAAAGTATGGCAACTCCAAGGTTTAGCCTGCCTATAATTAATATGCAAGTGAACAAGTTACCATATTTAAATCAGGGACCTTCATTTTCAGCAAAGCAGATATTTTTAGGTTGAGTGGCAACAGAAGAGAGAAAATACATTTCATAAATGGACACCACCATATCAATTCTCAACTTCCTATGGCATAAAGCAGCAAAAGAAAGTACTAGGAACATTTAAAACCCAGAAACGGTGCCATGCAATTTTTCTTCTGCTTGCAAATTCAATCAGGGGATGCTATTCTCTAAGCTATAACAAAGCCTGAAATCTTGTCACCTTCCACTTTATGACCTTATAAAAAATATCAAGGAAATTATATTTGTTAATCTGAGCCCACGGTATTATCCTAAAATTAGTATATTAAAAACAAGTACATAAAGATTTATCAAAAAGAAAATTAAGACCTAAAACCTACTAAGTATCATGCATTTTTAAGCAAAGGAACCCAGAGATTGCTTATGAATAACAATGTTAAGAAAACATTAAAATGTTTTCAAAGTATCAAAAGGTCTTGGAATTTTACTGAGTCATAGCCTACGCAGGTATCATTAGGTCAGCCATGAGACTTCCTAAATGTCAGCATCTTGGACCATAAGGCTATATGGAGATGTACTAGCTGTTTGAACTTAGACTGGCCTAGAGCTTACAACATGACTAATGAGAAGCTTTATATAATCCATAGGTATGATACATTTCTACGAATAGTTCCCTGGGTCAAGATAGCCTAAACTTTAATCCTATATATGCCACCCACAAGCTGTAGATTCAAAGGCAATTTACATACCTCATAAGCTTAAGTTACCTCATCTACAAAACGCAGATGATAGGGATATTGAAAAGATTGAATTAGATAATACTCACAAAGGTGATTTACACGGTGCCTAGCATAGAGCAAAAAGTTATTGATAATAGTTTTGTGTTTTCATATACTAATGACAATAATGTTCAAGATGCTCTAGTACTTGGGGAAAGGGAAATAAAAATATTAATAACACATCAATTCCTGTCCTCAAAGTGCTTAAAGTAGGGAAGGCAGGCATATACAGAAATAACTGTAACTCAAGTATTCATGTAAATGTTAATTTTTTTTAATATAGTGACATTGGTTAACGAAATCCAGTAAGTTTCAGTTGTACACTTTAACAGTAAGGCATATATGTATATTTACAGTGTGTGTTCAGCTCCCATAGTTAGATTTCTGTCACCACATATTTGACCCCCATTAACCCGTCTACCCTCCCCCAACGAATGTTGAATTTTTAAATAAAAACTGTTATACGTACAAAAAGGATTATCTGATTGCAACCAACAGAATTCTTAAAATGTAGGAGCTGTATGAGTTACTCTGGATTTGTAGAAATATAATAAGCAGAAATAGATGAAAAGGCTTTGTAGGTGAGGAAAAAGCATTAACAAAAGAATAGATGTATAAAAATACATAGTATTTTCTGGAAGTGCTAACCATACCCAGTTAAGTATGAACAGAATATATAGCATGGTGCGAGGTACAAAGGAAGAATAAGAAATTTTGTAATGTCCTAAATTCACTAAAAGAATAATTCAGATTTAAGGCAATAAGAACTGATGGTAGGTAAATAAAGATATGATTTAACATTGTAGGAGTTTTAAAAAACTCTTCACATTTTGCTCTGAAAAAGAAAAAAGCAATCGGCTTATAATTAAAAAGGAAAACATTTCTATATCATAAGCAAGCTACAATGTTATAAAAATTTCTACCTATAAAATTATGCAGAAAGAATAAAAAGATTTTTTTATTTGAAAAGATTTCTCTATTTGTTTCAATAGAATTTCACAAATGAGTACTTAATATTTTCTGTCATATTGAAAAGTACATACTAAATGCTTTCCTTATGTTTCTTTTTCATATGTTTAAGGCCTTATCTAATCTGATCTATTGACTTGAAAATCATTCTACAATTGTATTTATGACTAATAAATATGCCAATAATGATTAAAAACTTCATTTTTCGAAATTAAGTTTTACATGAGTAAATGCACTTAAAACTCATAAACAATTATAATCTACATGTGAATAATTCCAATATATAGATTAAGTTAGTACAACACTAATTCTGGGGTCTGCAATTCCTAGAAAGTATTACTTTCACTTACTTATAAATCATTATGTAAAAAAATAATAACTGTACATAGACTCTGATATTGAGAGCTCTTGATGAATGAGGGCAAAATTAAGCTAAATTTATAGAGATCTGAGGGAAAAAGTAAAAGAACAGAACAGAAGAGACAGTCTGCTCAAAGCCAGAAGATTAGCAAGAGAGTCATCCCTGAGAAACCTGAAACCACAAGGGCTAACTAAACTGTTATCTTGAGATAGATAGAGTAAATCTACCCCACACTCTTTTCACTTTGTGTCTCTCCTAAGAAAGCTGGGTTGGTGTGAAGCAGATACAAATGCAACTTTAAAAAATTTCTTGAGAGTTAACAACAAACCAGCCCTTGGATGGATTCATTCAAATCAACTTATTGACACAAAAACTTCAAGCTTTGAATTTAAGACCATCATGATAGTGCCATCCCAGATATATGGCAGACTAAAAAAGCAAATCCTCTGAAAGAAATCTACCTTCATTCTAGGCCTCAAAATTGTCTCACAAAACTCCTCGACCATTTCAGCCTGGAGAAGGTGTGTGTATGGGGGAGGGGGAGTAAAAAAATTAACTAAACAAAATAAAACAAGGCAACATGAACAACCACCAGCAGAGATAACAAACTGGACAAACTTTACAAATGAGAACAGATGCAGATTAACACAGAATAATTATAAATATATTTTAAAAAAATAAAGGTCAAATTTAGAAATGTGTACAAAACAGAACTTTTTTTTAATTGGTAAGCAGAATTAGAAAAGAACCAAATAGAAATTCTAGGTATTAAAAAAAAGATTAACTGAAATTTTCTGGAAAAGCAATGGATAAAAGCTTATTAGACACCACTGAAAAGAATAAATACACTTGTATAAAAAAAATCAAGTGCTTCTCTAATTTCTCTTGAGTTATCCAGTTGACCTAAAAAAACTTTTTTCTTCTTTTGAAATAATTATAGATTAACAGAAAATTGCAGGAAAAAAGTCTTCCCTGCATAACATAGTAACAATTTTGTGAAACTATAGAAAAATGTCAAAATCAGGAAATTAATATTAGTACAAACTATAAGTCTCATTTCACCAGTTTTACATGCACTCTTATTTGTGTACCTATGTGTATGTATGTGTGCAATCTATTCAATCTTATCACATATGGAGAATGATGTAACCACCACCACAACCACAATAGAGAACTGTTCCATCACCATCAGGATCCCTAGTGTTCTCGCACCATTTATAAAACCTTACATCAGAGCCTAAACTGATTAATATAATAAAGGATATATAGCTGGTTTTGGAAGCAAAAGATTCAGGCAGTTTTGTGGAAGAGGGAAGAGAGGTCAATTGTTGAAAAGTAGGCAAAATAGATTTTTTGAGGAACAGCTGAGTGAGAGTAGCTCTCGGGGAAAAACATACACGAAGGAAGTTCTGTAGTTTTGTGTTCTGTGATGTTTTCTCTAGTTATTTATTCAAAAGAGATAAGGTATGCTCATGTGCACTCATTTTAGATAATACATAATAATGAGATGGGTACTAACTTAGGGGGCAGGTAGCTTCAGTTTTATTTGGATTCTATAATGATGAAATTTCAAGACTGGCTAATTGAAAGCCCAATAAAACCATAATTTAGCTGAAAATGAAGGTTACATACATCACTATTTTTCTAAAAATTACTAAAATTACTGGTGCTCTAATTACTAATATCTTTTTCAAATATATTATATTCAAATAAGGACTACTTGAGGAGAAAAAATTAAGTTTAAATAAGATTTGTTTTATATTTTATTTATCACTACACCTCATAGAGTATAAAAAAGAAAACAAACTTTATCTGAAAATAACGTATGTCAGAGATTTCCTGACATTAGTCGCTGAAAAGTGGGAGATAGAAACATTTAAAATGATAAAAATACTCCTAAATCTGTAATTATTTCTTGACTAGGAAAAGTTAGACCTCCTTTCTTCACTATGATATGCTTTACCTCCAAATCCTCCCTGAAGAATACAAAAGACCCTGAAAATCTTTCTTATATTCCTAGAAATCCCTAGGGGAACTCCAAGGTTAGCACAACTGCCTTCAGGTTTACCCAATTTAGAAAATATTACAATGGTTTGGATAGGTATCTTTCATGGCCCATACATTTACTTCAACTTTATGAACTTAAGTTATTATATCACATTTAACTCACAAAGCTGTATATGCATAAGATCTCTATTTAGTTTGGAAACAAGATTTTTGAAAATATTTACATATTTATCAAAAAGGGAAGAATAAAAGTGGGGCAGGAAAGTCTTAAAGAACATATAATAAATACCTTGTTAACAAAAGATACTTATGAAAAATACACAGAAAAGAATGACAGAAGATTATTGCTTTTTTAACCTTATATAATTTACATATAATTTTATATGGCTAGTTGCTTTTGGCTAGCAACTTTTCAATACACAGTTGCTTCTGTCCTCAGTAAGTTACCTGACTATACCATGTCTCATCTGTGTATCTCAAATGGATGATTTAAAATACTGAGAACAATGGCTGGAATTTGGTATAAGCATTCAAAAATTAAATAATGTCACATTGATAATATTACATGTAATACAAAGTTAAACATCACATTGTTTTTCAAATGGTAAGTATAAATACATTTTAAAAGCTACTTGTATTTTTTATAGAACCCTTCACAAGTGCAGTTAAATAATTGTGTGTCAGCGAGGATCATAATAATGTTGGATTGATGGTACTTGCATAATGCTTAGCTCACAGTAAATGTTAAAGAATGTTTACTGAATGAATGAAAGAAATTATCATGCAACACATATGTAATGCTGGTATGTTCCAGTTATTTGTAACCATTTACAAATTTAAAAAGTATATATACAGTGAAAGAGAAGCTACTTACACAAAGAAGCATTTTTAGACCTGGTCAGTATAACTCAACGCTAAAGCAGAAACCCCCTCCCCACAAGAGCTGAAAAATAATTCTCAAATTAGAACACGTGGTAGACATAGCAACCACACATTTCTGGACAGAAAAAAAAAGTGGAATCAACCTCTGTCTTTATTTTACATGGCTAGTTGCTTCTGGCTGCTTCAAATTATAATAGCAACACACTGAAAATTCCTAGCAATTCCAAGTATAACAAAAAAAAGGTAATTAGATATGAGAAATATTTGTAATGAAAAGATCAAATAATCAAATAAATAATTACAAAATAATTTTAGAATATAAAAAATTTTCAGAAATTATATCCAGAGAGTAATTCACTGTGGCTGAAATAAATGGCAAACAAAAACAACTACCAGGTTATGAAAACTCTTAACAGAGAAAAACTAGCCATTCTGAAAAACAAATTCTAGTTAATTGCAACTAATTGCCATTTTTGATTAGAACAATGAAATGTGACACAACCATCTAAAAATTAGGAAAAAATTTGAGCTAGGTCATAGATTAGGTAGGGTTAAAGTGGGGGTTAGGCAGAAAGAAAAAAATTAACTGTGTAAATTCAGTAACATATAATGTCTCCCTCAACCTAAATCTTAATAAAAGATTTAAAAATGGGGAAAAACCCACCTTTATATAAAAACTATAGTTTCTCTTAAATACTTTTAAACTGCTTTGATTGTTTTAAACATTAAAAATGAACTGATTCAAACATTGACTGCAGTTGGTACCTTAAAATCATATATATTTTCTGTTTACTTTTTATATAACTAAATGTTCTAATTTTACTAGTATATGAATTATTTTAATATCTTAAGAAAGAAGTACTATAACGTGGTACTTGTATACATAGCACTTGGAATGCTGCAATTAGTAACAACAAAGTAAAGTAACATAAAAGCAGAAAGCCTTTGGGGTTTGATATATAATTTAATTGCTTTGCTGTCCTCTTCCCTATTTACGTATATGTCTTACATAATCTTAAATTTATGACTCAGTAAACATATCTTGTTCTTCAGTTTGATCCCACTCAATAAAGATGGGAAGCAAAATCCAAAATTATGACTTAGAAAAAATTTAAATGTACTTTTGAAAGGTACTTGATTTTGGAAAAGAATTTAAGAGTATTTAGAATACTGGTTCACTTCTTTTTTCATACAATTTTAGAAATATTGGTATGTTAAATAATAGTTTGAAAGAAATACCTTTCAATTCATAATCACATTAAAGTGTTTTATTCACTCATTCAGTAAATATTTACTCAATAGCCAACACTCTCAAGGTCCTATGCCTATAGTGACTACTTAAATTTAAATGCATAATTCTTGCCTTCATTTTAGGCAGTTAATTATAAATCTCCTTAGGTTAGTATATAATATTTACATACAGTTTTAAAACTGCAGGCCTCAGATGACTGGGGATTCTTGAATATTCTTGACTAACCATTCATATTTAAGCATGAGGCACTAAAAAGCTATTGAAAAGGCTTTGTGAGTGAATTCCCCTTGCTGAGTATCACCTAAGGCTTGCTGAGATTTTAATGGGATCTCTGGTGGCTATTACCATAGGTTGAATGGGTTGAGATATGACCATTTTGCTGGAAGGAAATCTCTACTTAAGAGAATGTACCACCTACCAATCTCCTATAGGTAAGAAGGGTTGGCTTGCCTGGCTGTAAGGGGTAAAGGAAAGGCCCTGAGAGTCTACTTCTCTTCATATCACCTTTTAACTAATCCCTCCAGTTTCAGCTTATCCATTACTTCTATGTAAAGTATGTGATGCTGCTTTCTGAAACTTTTTGAGATGTTCTAGCATTCTCTGCTGACATTTATGTTTGGTTTTTCTCAAATCTTGCTAGGTTGATCACGACTTCTCATCCATTCTCTATATTCTAAAAATTTGTTAACATCTAATAACTGTTGTCTTGTGTCCTCTTGGTCCTTTTAAATTGTTATTTTAGTGTAATTTTGGAGGAAATAAAGATAAACGTGTTCCACCAGGTACATTTATCCAAATCCCACCCAGATTATTTAAACAAAGAAATGAATGACAAAGTCCTTCAATCACTTCATTTTTCTGCTACAGTAATCTAAAATACAAACTTGATTATCTAACCTACATGACTACGATTTAATGGCTTTCCATTCGTATAGGAGGAAATGTGCAACACAAGACCCTCTATGATCTAGTCTCTACTTACTTTTCCTTCATCTTCTGCCACTCTATTACAATTATTCTATGTTCCAGCATGGCATAAATCCTCAGAATTTCTCAATCAGGATCTGTTTTCTCACAAAATGCCTTCACTCTTTTCCAATCAGAAAATGCCAGTTCAGCATTTAAAATCCTCTAATTATCTTTTCCTTAGCTCCCCTGCCAAACTAGTTACTTCCCTTCCTACTTTTCCCATTTTTATTATATCACTGATTGGTTCATTTTCCACCTGTGCATCTATCTCTCTAGACTTCATGACAAGATTTTAGTTTATTCTCATTTGTATCCATCAAGCCTTAAATTATCTGATCAGGAATAAATGGAAATAAATATTAGGTTTTCCTTATAAGACTTTTCCAGAAACTAGGTTTACTGAAAAATACAAATGCTCTTCCAAGATTTTTCTCAGCAGGGTATAAGCTCTACAACAGAAGAAAAAGCATTATCTTGGAGATAGGAGACTTGATTTCATTTCCACTTCCAGAAATTACCTTACACTTCCTTTTACTACTGGAAAAATGAGGATGTAAAACCATATGATGATGGTAATAACAGGAGGCTTTTTATAAAGTGCTTTATACATGATATGTCCTTGTATAATGAAGAATTAACCTAATCCAAAGAGAGATCTGGACTTTGCCCTCAGCTACTGAGAGGTGATCAGTAGTCCTCTGGAATGTTCTGCCTAATAGGTGTGTCTCTGTTTGCTTGGAGTCTTGGTTATGGGACAATCTAATGATATGACTTACTATGAGAGCTTTGCTCAGTATCAGTTGTAAGCTCCAGACAAAGTGATTACTAAAGATATCAGTACAATTTATGGGAGGAAATAGAGACTGAAGCT
The DNA here is from genome assembly GCA_004027375.1 of Macroglossus sobrinus. Lineage (NCBI taxonomy): Eukaryota > Metazoa > Chordata > Mammalia > Chiroptera > Pteropodidae > Macroglossus > Macroglossus sobrinus. The sequence continues at coordinate 52,183 of PVKZ01000630.1, forward strand.
CAAGTATGCAGATAGTATGTGATTGAGTGCCAATAAAAACCGTGCACAGCAAAGGCTGGAATGAGCTTCTCTGGCTGGCAATATTCTGCATAATGAATGTCACACATTACTGATGTCCATGACTTCATGGTCCATGTATGGACCCCTCCTGTACATAAGGTACTCTGTGCCCTATGCATTTCTTCACTTGGCTTATTTTAATTTGTATCCTTTCTCTGCAATAAACAATAAGAGGCAGTATCACAGTTTTCTGTGAGTTCTATGAGTCTTTCTAGTAAATTATCTAACTTGAAAGTGGGTTTAGGAAACTTTCAAACTTGCAATTGATGTCAAAGAGAGGGCAGTTTTATGGGGATTCCCCTAAAACTGTACAGTTGGGTAAACTCACTGCAGTGCTATACTGAGGGTTTTTTACTTATATGTTGCTTAACCTTCACAACTCTATATGGTAGGTACTACTATTATGAAGACAGTAAAATATAGAATAAATAAGTGCATACAGATATTAGCAGTAAATGGAAGAGTGGGGCTTTGAACCAGGAACTCCAACATCAAGGCTTATGTTCTTAATATATTATACTGCCTCCCTAGATGACTGCTAAAGTTCTCTTTTTAAGCAATTATGTTCTCTGAACCTATGACTAGATTACCTCTAAGGTCACATCAAACCATGTAAATCTATGAGCAAACAAATCTATAGCCATGCCACCCTGAACAAGCCCGATCCCCTCTGATCTTGGAAGCTAAGTAGGGTTGGGCGTGGTTAATACTTGGATGGGAGACCACCAAGGAAGACCAGGTGCTGGAAGCGTGAAAAATAAAAATAAACGATTGTAAGCTGACAAGGTCCTTGCAATCTGTGAGGTGAACCAAAGGTTGCCTCACCTTAAAAAAAAAAAAAATCTATGAGCAAACAGTAATTCATGTAGAAAGCAAACCTTAAATAATCTTCATTGTATTTTTATTGTTGTTTAAACTGTCAGTTTTTATTAGAGTTTTAATTCTTTGTACTATTAAGGACAGATAATAAAATTATTATATCAACAAACATAAAAAGTAGATGTCAAAATATATAGAAGAAGCCTAAAATAATCTACTAACTCATCTGGAGAAAACTATTTCCAAAATAAAAAATAAGTTAAAATTATTACATTAAAATTTCCAAGTTTTTGGAAAATAATAGTTTTTTTAATTGAAAAGACAAATTATAGTCAGGCACAACCCTACTGTTCAAAAAATGATTTAAATTATTTTATAATACTTTTTAATTACATACTCTGATACCACTATAATCAAGATTTGTTTTTTTACTTGAATTTTATTTGTCCATAGTTCTCTAAAGTATTCATAATTATCATTTTAAAGCTGCATAATACCTCAGAATATTAAACGATATTCATAAATTATTGGACATTAAAGTTGTTTCCTTTTTTTCTTTTTTAGTGGGACTATAATGAACATCTTTCTGTATGTAACATTATGCCTATTTTTGGCTCTGCAGTCCTAGCACACTGTCTGGCTCATATAAGGTATGAGCCACACTGGCTGACATAAACAAAATTTTTACTACATCTTAAGAATTGTTTTGCAAGGATAATTTCCTAAATATAGAATGAATCAAAGCATATGAACTTCTTTATGTTTTTTACAACATACTGCTTTCCCCCCAAAACATGTCATTTTATCACTCACAAGAAATGAATAGGTATGCTCTTTCATTACAATCTTTCCCAGTATTAGATTTTATCATTTAAAAAATTTAATACTTTTTCTATACAATTTGATCTCATTAAGTACTTTACCTTGCAGAGAAATAATAATTCTGACAGTATGTTTCATTTACCAATTCACTAATTATCAAAGTATAAAAACTAATAATTCTAATTCTGGAAATTCAATTATACATATGTAAAAACTCTATTTAAAAGTTAAATTCACAGTTGGAATGTGGCATGTCTTCACATTTTAGTAAAATCTGGTAGAGGTCATAATCTAAACCAAGTCTGGCAATGTAATCAGCCAGTCATAAAGGCAATTTTGTCCCAAAGAGCAGTGAATTTTATTCTACTTTATGAGGATTTCTTTCAGAACACAGAGCAATTAGAAACTGTTTTCAGTAGATAAAAAATATAAAAGAAATATACTGATAAAATTTTACATATTTACGATCTGATCACAATTTTCAGTCAAACTGGAATAACCTATCTAGGAAGAAAAATCTGTACTGGAAAGAAGTCTGAGCTTCCTAAAACACACTCCAGAAATTCAGATAAATTACTGCAGATTAGTATATTTAGTTGACAATAAAATTATAAATTTTTTTCCTTCTATGACTTCGAAATAATTTATTTAGGGTAATTTTACATTTTTCCCTATGACAATTTAAGGAACCACATTCATATCTGATTAGAATGAGGGCATCTATATAAGCATTATTTATTAGTTTTTGACTACTTGCCATGTTTAAAGTTGGTAACTTATAAACTTTTTAACATAAATTAGCTGATTATGCTTTCCTGTCCTTTGATCTTAGCATAAAAGTAATAGCAAGGAAACTTGCTATAATTCCCAGTAGAGTTTGTTTCACTAGCTAGTACAGAGTTAATTCATCACTTTAAAACAGGCAATTAATCACTGTCTAAGACGGGTAAAGCACTGTGCTAAACTCCTACCAATAACACAAAAATGACTACATGATTCCTGTCCTCAAAGAACTTACAATCTAGTAGAGAAAGACAGACACACAAACAAAAGGTATAATACAAAGCAGAATGTGCTAGTTGTTAAAACAGAGGTACAAATAAAGTTCTACAAGAGCACGGGATGGTGATATTAATTCTGGTTGGGGAGATCTGGAAGGCTGGGCCAGCAGTATAGTAGAAAACTCTAAGCTTTAGAAAATGCAGCAGTGTTACAGCCCAACTGGGTTAGGGTCGGAGCCCCACTCCCCACAGAAGGTTTTTCTAAAGGAGATGGAGCCAGGGCCCTAACCTAGTTAGGTAGGTGATTCGTTGATTTCAATTATGAGTGCCAACACTTTCTTTCCCTGGTGCAGATAAATGTGATTTTACGAATATTTTACATTATTAAAAAATAAATAAAATTTGACAATATATTAAGTAACTTACATAAAAATGTAAGTTACCTCAGCCTCCATCATCAGAATGACCTCAGGTGGTACTCTGATCCTACAACAAAACAAACAACAACAAAAAAATAGACACCACTTCAGCATGTTACATATGTGGTGCTCCAATACATGTTAAGCTCTTGATACCCTGGGGAGAAAGATGAAGAGACAATTTTGGAGAAATAACCTTGGTATTGTAATATTCCATATTTTGTTAAAGGTGTCTTTATTTTTAAATTTTAAAAATAAGCTTTAGATAGTTTAATGAGGTAACAGGCTTTTCATGTCCTGTCATAATTTCAAGAACCAGCAGGTATATAACCACTTTCTACTAATTCTTAACAATAAATAGACAAGATAATACAATATAACCAATATGTAACATTTAATTCACCACAAGAGGGGTAAAACAAACAAAATGAGGATAATAAATACAAACACTGTGTTTAAGTACAAGAGAACATGAAAGCAAGCATCATGGGGACAGAATTATAAACATTAAAATCGTAGAGAAAAGAGTATTAGTGTCTACTGTATTTCATTCTATTGCCGCCTCATATATATCCCTAAAATTTCTCAAATTTGTAGATATTTTATTATGCTATATGAATTTTTAAATTCTGCATTTCATAATTTCTGCTTATAGATATCTTTAAGCTTCATTTTAATGACCAGATAGGGAAACAGAATCTCAGATATATGTACTATACATAAATGAATGTTTGCAAACTCTTACAAAACTTAAAATGGTTATTATCTAAAGTTTGGCAAGCATTCTTATTTCAATTATTTGTTCTATAAATTTTCACTACCTCCTGAAACAAAGAAAGAAAGAAAGAAACAAACAAACAAACAAACAAAGACATAACCTGACTGTCTGAATCAAGGGAGGTATCTCCCATTATATAGACTTGCTTTAAATATAAGTATATAATTCAAAGCCTTGCTATCATAAATTAGCTGAACAAACCATGAAACAGATATGACATAAGGTTATATAGTATCTGTAATTAATATAAAGAAAGCTCATAGCAAATATTAGAAAAACCCAAAACCTTAATAAGTAATTAAAAAGACAAGAATTCACAAAAAATGCAAGTTGCTATTATGAAAAACAGTCATCACATCAAAGGAATGCAAATTAAAACAATGAAGTTATTTTTAAATATCAAAATAGCAGATATATAAATGGTGTAACATAATTCTACACTTCTGAAATTTTAAAAATCCTCCTTTTAAATATGTTTGGGTTTTAAAACAAGATGGTATGATAAGTAATTAATGCTTGTAGTTGAGGGGGTTTGGGAGTTTAGGGTCAGAGAGAAATGAAAACACTCAATACACTGAATGGGGGCAAGGGCAGTTAAGTACAACTTTTAAATAATTTGGGAAAAGTATCAGGAGATTTTTAGATTTTTGGCTTTCAGGTTCATACCTTCTGACCAGTAATTCTACTGTGATTCTAAATATTAAAAATAATCAGAGACGCAGACAAAGATTTATGTATTTATCACATTAATCACAGTTATCTGTAATCACAAAAAATCAGAAACAACTGTAATACCAAACATTAAAGACATGGATCATAATATGATCAAATGTTACGCAGTCATTAAAAATTGTTAGCCATTACCTGTGAAGAGAAATGTATAGGATAAAACATTAAGTAAAAAAAGCAAGTAAAAGTAACCTTATAAATAATTATTGTTTTTAAAAAATGAAACACCTTGACAATATTTATACCAAATACCTGAAATAATGTTTCAGTAGCTTTTATTTCTTTGATATTAATGTAAGAAAATTATTTCATTCGAACACATAATGTTAGACACTGCCAGAAAACAGGGATAACAATGGTTAAACAGATGTCACTTTTTCTTAATACAATTAATGATCTTATTTAGTTAGCATGTTTCTTTTATAAAGCTCTTCAAACTAGCTGAGAATTTATTGTAATTTACTATATTTTCTTAAATGGATCATTTCCTGATATGAATTAATTGTATCCATTACCCAAACCTATATTTCATATTATATGCTATCATCCAAAATGATTCACTCAATTTTGACTAAATTTAACAAACCAAGGAAAATTACATGCTACTGAATGTTTTATAAAAAGTATCCTCTTACCGTCCACCTACAAAGTCTCACTCAACAAAGCTGTTCTATGCTGCACACAAACCAAATTGGATTAGTAACCTTTAACCAATTTATGTTTCCCCTAATTGGACAGAATAATTTGTGGACTAAATATGCTGAAAGAGTACTAACAAAAAGACATAAAGTTGATTAACAAAATGAAATCAGAATTTTGAAATTTCTACCAGATAGTTCAGAGCTTCTTTAGGTACATTAATGTATAATCAGCAAGATAAATCTAAGCTTATATTTAGTTTTTATTCTTTTGAAACTAAAAATGCTTAATGAAACAGCAATATCTTACCAATGCAGGCCACTGAATCTGTTTGCTCTTTGATCCCTGAGTCTGGCTAGGGTCGTTCCTTCTGGCCCAGATTAAGTGGTATTCCACCAAGAAGGTTGAAAAATCTTCATAAACTCTAACCCACTCTCGTTTATCCCATTCAAGACCATCAAATTCCACATACACCTACAGAAAAGAAAACAAAACTCCATAAGCAATGTAGTGTGACATTTTAAAACACGTATGTCATGAAATTGAATTAGAAAAGACATTAACATATTCATTATTCAAATTAACATCTCTTAAAACCACTATTTAAATAATTTCTCCCTAACCACATTATAACCACTACTTATTATATGATATGAAGGTAAACCATAAGCTTATTTAAAAAAGCAATTTACACAATGATTGTCCATATAGACCAACCAATATCTACTAAAGACATATAAAGTACTATGTGGATACTGATAATTCTAAAAGCAGAGGTCAGAAAACATTTTCTATAAACGACTAAACAGTACATATTTTAGTCTTTGCAAACTATATGGTCTGTGTCATAACTACTTCTGACTCTGGTACGAAAGCAGTCATAGATAATATGTAAAAAAGTGATTTTGGCTTTGTTCTAATAAAACTTTAAACATGAATAGAACGAAGGACAAAAACAAGATCATCTTAATTGACACAGAAAAAGCATTTGATAACACGCTTTCATGATAAAAATACTCAAACTAGGAAGAAAAGGTAACTACCTCAACATAATAAAGATCTTATTGAAAAACCCACAGCTAGCATGATACTCAATTGTGAGACTGAAAGCTTTTCCTCTCAAATAGAAACAAGATAAGAATGTTAGTATTTGGAAAACCTAAGTTGACTCTTTTATAAGCATTCTATTCCTCCTTTCCTCAACCCACCACCTTTCTTCTTTTTCATTCATTCTCTAAAATTATCTCTTCATAGGGATGTTTTCCCTACTAGATTATGAGTTACATTGAAGGCAGTCTTGTATCTTTTGCTTCCACCCTTATACCTAAAGCCTTTCAGTTTCCATTTATTTAAATCCTGTTTGTTCTTCCAACCTTTTTCAAGTTCTTCAGAATGTTTATAACCTCTCTTCAACTCAAACTTAGCTTTGAACTCCTGTAATAAGTTATTTTTCAGTTTATGTTATTATATAATCAAATACTATCCTATAGTCATAAAATAAAATAAGAATATCTTTAAATTATGGGTGCAAAGTCACTGAGGGTAGAGCTGTTACAGTGTCCAGTACAGTGCAGTCAGAGTTTTGCATTTTCTCATATCTAAACAAGAACATGCAGGGATGCTTGGTGCCCGTGTTAGATGACCTATACTTACACGAATAAGATCTGGCATCATGGTTAACTGAATCAGTACTACTCAGGCCTTAGAGTTTATTGGTATGTATGTAGGGTGAAATTTAGGGAGGTGTACTTTCTTTACACACCTACATAAAGTTCTGTATATATTTACTTGGTTGTTCATTAATTACTTTATGTTAATTCCCTCCTCATTCACCTCTGTTGAGTCCTGCTTACTTCCCTGTCTTACTAACTAAAAGACAAGATCCTGGAGGACAAAGATTAGTATGCCTTTATCTTTTCTGCATCTTTAGTGCCTACCACAGTGCCTAAGAAACGGAAGTGCTTAGTAAATGTTTTTGAATACACAGCACTGTGCAAAATACATCACAAGTACAAACAAATGACTAATCTGTAATAAAAGAAAAAAGGTCCTAAAATGCAATATGAATAGTTGCTCTATTTACTAATTTACCACTGTGTTCATAATTATGTAGAAAAAAAGAAAAGGAAGATTTCACTCAATAAACACTTCTGATTGCATATTAGAGACAATCATTATGCACATTAGGAATTAAAAAATAAGAGCTATACATTAAGAGTTAACAGCCATGGATATCGCAATGATTACCATTAAAGTAAATATGATATAATAAAAACCCTAAGCCAAATGATCATTAAAACTGTGGTAAATACTTTTTTTAGCCCAAGATGTTAGAACAATGAATTCTAAGAACAGGTGGCCAGTAATTAAAAAACTATCACATTTCTCATTTAATACATGTCTTCTACAACAGGAGCTAACATGCACAAATTCTCAGTTTTATATATGTGTAATAGCTAGCACTGGATGAAGAGTAATGAGCCTGTCAAAAGAACCCCTGGCAAGAAGAATAAAGTATAAGCAGCAATCATGCAATTCAGTTTCCACTATTTTGCTCATTAAAATTAACCTAACCTTTGAACTTTTCAAACACAATCATTGCTTATGTGGAGAATCTCTTCTACATGGCTTCTGGTCACTTAGTCTGGAGATCTATATTCAATTTACATATATAAAAATAATACAACATTAAAGCTAAGAATTATCATTTTAGAAGTCAAAATGGTATAGATGATAGAGGCTTTGCTCATCTGTTCTTATGACCACATCAAAGTTATGACTGAAACACAGAGCAAACAGCAAGCAGAATTGCCTGGGGTCTAGATAAACAAGCCCTACAACCAGTAAGAGAAATAAGAAATCACCCTGTAATGAGAGAAGGTAGGACGTAGTAAGGATGTGAGGCTGCCTGACCTCAAGTGGCTGAGTGGGACAGAGGCTGTGGCAGCGGCAGTTGGCAGCTACAGACATTACTCTTAAAGAGACTGTGTTCACCACCAGACTTTTACAGTGAAGGACATCCTTGCTCTGAGCACCAGTGCCAGACAGCTGTTCAGGGGCCACCAGGGACTAACAGGGGGACAATCAGTTGTCAAAGTGAGGAACGGAAGCAAGGCTTTCTTTCAAGCAAAGTGCAGGCAGTATCCATTGTTCATTTGTTGAGGCCTCCTCTCTCCCAGTGCGCTGACACAGTACCGCCATAGCTGAGATGCCATCAAAGTGGATAACAGAGGTTGCTCTACCCAGAGGAATCCATGAAATTCTGCCTTCCCCAAATCAGGGCCCTACCCAAGCCATATCCAGTTTTGTCCTTCGTGAGTCCTGTGCAACTTACAGGGCAAGCGCTAAGATCCACACTAGTGGCAGCTGACTTTGGTTTCTGGCGTGTCCTCTTGAGGCAATTATGAGCAACGCATCTGGGGATTGCATCTGGGATTGTTTGCTGAATCTTAACAGGTGGCCCCAGAGGGACAGAGGCTGGGGTTAAACTTGGCCTGCACAAATACTCAAAAATTTTGCATGTAATATTAAATCAATGATGTTCAAAGTGTAATATAGTAAATCCAAACTTTTTTTTTTAAGTTTAGCGCCATTTCAGCTAATAATTTCATAAAGATGAGTGATTTCAGCTGTTATTGTTGCCGCTACTCTTAAAATTCTTGTCCAGGACAGAAGGATCTTCCAGGTAGCAAGCCAACAGAATAAGAAATTCCAATGATGCTAGCTTCAATGGTGCCATCCAGAGAGGAAGAGGGTCATGGTACATTCAACCATGCCGGCTTCAGAGGTTTTGAAAAAGTAGCCTTTGGGGACCTAACCTGCCTGGCATTTTGATGCTGTCTTGTGGTTTGTATTTCATAACAATGTTGGGAGGTAAGTTAAGCACTTACTATAGTGTACTCTGGATTCGGGCTCTGGTTTCTTGATCCTTGGCATTCTAATAACATATTGAAAAAATGCCCTTCTGAAACCAGACAGAAACCACAGCCCCACAGACCACCTCCCCAACCATGAACTGTTCCCCAAATACAGCCAAGATGAGATTCTCCCAGCATCAGGATGCCAAGCTCCTTCATAGCCAAATAATCTACTTGCCACTATTTTTTTTTTTTTGCATCACCCCCCTATGTAGGTTTAACTCCTTCACTGAAGAGATGAAAGTCACTGTGGCCTGTCATACGACATATCATGTGGCTGTAAAACCTCCAGAACTGCTCCACAAAGACAAAGGTGCCAATCTGTCTGATATTCTGAGTGGTGGGAAAGCTGAGGATGCTTCTGGAGTACCAGAAAATGTACTTGAATTGCAGTGGATGCTCTGTTGGTCCTGTAACAATAGCCTTCTTCTTGCTGCTGCTCTGACTCTTGTCTCATTCTGTTTTTTCCTTCTCAGCATCTTTTTGCATGCTGTTTTCTTCATTATGATCATGTTCAGAATGTCAGTCTTTCAATCTATTGAACTTGTTCATCTTCTCATCGTCGCCACTGCCTCACAGAGTCAGTCTTAAAGTCTTTTTCATTGAAAACATAAATATTATCTTATGCCTTTACAAAACCAGAAATGTTTAACCATCGCCTAAAGTTCATACATGTTAAAAATCAAATTTTCAAATTAAAAAAATAATGACATTTAGTTTACCACTGTCTAAATGAAGCGTTTATTTCAAGAGATATATTGTAAGCAGGTATCTTATATAAAAGTAAGTAATCAAATAGAGGGATATGATACACCAACACAGTTTAAATAGTATTATTACTAGTTTAGAATCATATTTAAAAAAAGTTTTTGAGATTATTAATTTTCTAATTTCTAGAAAATTAAAACCATTTGCTGAATTCATTTAATAGCTAAAAAGACATTAAGAAAATGATTTCATATAAATTAGAGAACAACACAAGGCAACACTCATCTTTTTACTTTAATTTCACTTTATATAAAAAGTAAAAAAATGTAACCATAATTTTAGGCCACTCCAAAAGTTTGAACAATTATTAACATTAAGAGGTTCAAAATTAATAGGCACTCATATGAACCAGCCCAAGCTTAAAAAGAAAATGTTGGGCAATAATCAATAATTCTAAGAATTATTTTAAAGAAATTGGTTGATCTTAAAAAATAATGAACTGAAATTTTAGAATTAAACCTGAAAAACATTCTAGCATAATTTAAAGTATAAACTGTTTGAAACAATATTAAGTAGCTTTTGAATGAATGATTTTTAACTAATATTAAGATTTACAATTATAATTTCTTAATGGAAACTGAGTTTTAATGTTTTAAGGAGCTGTGTCTCCTTTAGTTATAAAAAACCAATAGTTTTTGAATTACATCAGTCTTTACAAGTACTACAAAAGATAAAAGGCAGGCCTACAGAGCACATGTGCTATAAACTGGCATGTATTTCACAGCAATCTGATTGCAGGAATTCACATTCTTTCCATTTATTCACAGGTCACTTAGAATTCTTAACTATCAGCTGCACTGCCACGACTTCAGAGGTAAGCATGAAAAAATAGGTTTTTGAATAGCCCGAAATAATAACTGTCAAAAACCCAAACACTAAAGTAGATGATGCCCAACCCCAAAAAAGTGTGTGAAGAGAAGAACCTTTGATAAACGTTAGGCTACAAACTGCAATAATCCACGGAAAAACTCAAAAGAGAGAAGAAATGAATAGAGAGAAGAAATGAGTAAATTATCCATGGAGGATAATAGACATCCTTGGAAGCTTAAGGAGCATTCACTTTGACCTTAGTCTCATTCTATTTTATATGGGGCAAAAGGAAATAGGAGACTAGATTTTTAAAAAATGAATTTTTGCTCTATTTCATTAAATGTAAGGAGGTACCTACTCTTTCTGGAGATAATACCTTCATAATATTCTCTTGGGAAATCACTGGGCAGTTAAGAATTATGCATTTTTAAACAGTACCCAACACTCCCTCTGTCCATCAAGCTTAGTTAGTAGACAGAAGGAAAGGTCACTCAAACAAGTTAATAAGGTCATTTATTTGCCATCCTCATTATTAATTAGAATATGCAATACAGACAAAATTAAATTAAAATTCAACTTTATAAAATATTTTGTGGTAAAATATAACATAAAATTAACCACTTTAACCATTTTAAGTGTACAACTGAGTGGCATTAATTACATTTAGTGTTGTACAACCAATACTACTAACCCCCCAATTTTTTTTATCATCCCAAGCAGAAACTTTTTACCCGTTATGCCAGAACACCCATTACCCTCCTCCCGAGAGTCCTTTGGTAACCTTTAATCTACATTCTGTCGCCATAAGGGCTTGGCACAAAATATTCAAAGTGATGAAAACCCAGGACTTACAATCAAGATTACTATACCCAGCCAAGCTATGATTTAGAATTGAAGGACAGATAAAAAGAGCTTTCCAGACAAGAAAAAGCTAAAGGAGTTCATCACCACAAGCCAGTATTACAGGAAATGCTGGAAGGGCTTAAGAGAAAGAAAAAAATAGGTATCAAATATAAATAAAAAATTGCAATAACTACATATCAACAAGTTCTTCAAATGAAAAAGAGTTAAATGTTACAATTAAAAGACAGGGTGACTGAATAGATAAGAATACAAGACTCCTACATAGGCTGCCTACAAGAGACTTACTTTAGATTAAAAGACACACAGAAAGAAAGAGAAGGAATGGAAAAAGATATTTCATGATGAATCTTGAAGGTATTGTGCTGAGTGGAGTAAGCAGACAGAGAAAGATAAATGTCACGTGATTTCACATATATGTGGAATCTAAAGAACAAAATAAACAAACCAAAAAAAAAACCTCATAGATAACAGAGAACATTTTGAGGGTTACCAGATGGGAGGGGGTTAGGGAGGTCAGTGAAAAATGGGGAAAGGATTAAATATAAATTGGCAGTTACAAAATAGTCATGGAGATATAAAATACATCATAAGAAATATAGTCAATAATATTAAAATAACTATGTACAGTGTCAGAGAAGCACTAGATTTATTGGGGTGACCAATCTGTGAATTATATAGATGTCTAATCACTATTTGTATATCTGAAACTAATACAATATTGTATGTCAACTATAACTAAAAAATAAAAAAAAAATTATTTAAAAAAAAGCTGGGACTTTCCTTCCACTGCATATAACAGAGGCTGTACTATGTTCTTGTCTATAAACCATGTGGTCTTTCATTAATTGAGCCCTGGAAAATAGGCAGTTAATCAATCAGGTAGCTGGGGCAAGTCAAAATCATCACTCATATTTTTTACAGATTTGGTGCTCCATTTAGTCTTTTCAAAGAGTTACTTAGCCAAAAGTAAAACTATTTCTTTGATATTTTGCAAGAAAAATCAGTATTTCTGTTTCCTATTTTACCACTACTAAAAATTACTCCTGGCTGTACTTTGTTTAGCATTTTAACTCCTTCCACTTACCTGCTGTAAAAGAATTTTCAGAAAGTTACTGAGGAAATAAAGAGTTGCTATAACAATGTAAAATAGTAGTAAATGGCCTTTCTTTATATTACTTATAAAGAACTCAGCATTGGAGATTCATAACAGATTAGTAAAATTAAAATATGCTTCTATTTCTTGATCTAACTGTTCAAATTTATATTAATAAAACATTTAATTATTTGAGATAGAGAATTATGCTATGTTATTAACAAAGAAAACTACCAAAGGAAGTGAGATTTTTTAGGTGGAAGCAAATATACTTTAGGGAAAACGTACTAAGTTCTAAATACAATATTTGTATGTGGGAATAGTATCGCTATCTATCCGAAAAACAGTAACTTAGAAATGAGCCAAAAGGCTCCTAATGAGCCAAGAAATATGTTACAAATCCTATTCACTAAAGGCAAATGCACTTTAACCAAAGGCAAATTCTATCATTTTCAGTCAGAGCTTTTTGACATACTATACAGATAATAATAACAAACTACACTATATGATTTACAAGTCTAAAGCAGATTATAAAACCAAAACAGGGAAAAAGCCTCTAAGGACATGCTTTCATAGCACCCTAAAACTATATGAAGTTTCACAGAGACTACAGAAAACCTTTTTCCATAGTACTCAAAATTGGTCCTAAAGTAGTACCACTGTATTATAATTCAATATTAAAAGGATATTTGTTTAACTGAAAAATATATGCAAAAGGTTAAAAAAAAACCCTCTATCATATACTTTCATAGCAACACATACCTTGCCTTTGCACCATGTGATACAAATGAAATATACTGTATATATTTAATGTCTGTCTCTCCTACTAGTTTGTAATAAATATCTGTTTAGTGACACAGCAAAAGTCTAAATTTATATCCAGAATAGTTTAAAATGATACAGAAATGTATTTTAGAAAGCTCTCACAGAAAATGTATTGTAACTTATATAACATCTATAGACCAGCTTTATTCATAATTACCAAAATTTGGAAACAAGCAAAATGTCTGTCAACAGACAATAAACAAGTTGTGTTACATCCATGCAATAAAATATTACTCAGCAATAGAAAGAAATGGACTATCAAGGCTGTCAAGCTATGAAAACAAATGAAAGAACCTTAAATGTATATTGCTAAGTGAAAGAAGTTATTCTGAAAAGGCTACATACTACATGATTTCAACTATATGATAATCTAGAGAAGGCAAAAAGTACAGACAATAAAAGGATCAACAGTTGCCAGTGGTTTGTTTGGGATTAGGTTGTATATTTGGGAGCACAGGAAATTTTTTGGACTATATAACAATTTTGTACCATATCGTAATGGCAGATATATGACATTATGCATTTGTCGAAACCCATAGAACTATACAACACAAAGAGTGAACCCTAATGTAAATTTTGTTAATAAAAATTTATACATATTGTCTCATCAATTGTAAAAAATTACCACACTAATGCAAGATGTTAAAATAAGAAAAATGGTGACGGGGGATTGAGAGTGATAGGGTATGTGGAAACTGCTTTCTGCTCAATTTTGCTCTAAAGCTAAATAAAATTCCTCTAAAAAAATAAAGCTTATTTACTTAAAAACTGAAGTCTATTAGGTTTTTTCCATTGGCTGTGATAAGGCATGTAATGCCTTCGTTCAAAATAATTAGAGAAAGCAATAGTCTTTTGCATCAAAATGAGACTTTAATAGTGTCACAAGAAGGTATATAATCATTTCATATATTAAGAAGGAAAAAACAGGATGGAAGATAACTTCAGAGAAGGGACTCTAGGTAGCTCAGTGTTCATCATAATACACATTTACATGTTATAAGGAACTCACACAACTTTGAAGGATTGAGGGAATGTAAGGTATAGACAAATCATTAATACTCAACAAATTCATAATAAAACCTATTTATAACTACAGTACACTTGACAGAGAAAGAGACATAGAATCGAATCATAAATTTACTATCTTGAAGCCAAAAAATTAACATGGGGCTCCAAAACTAAAAAAAAATTGTCTTTACATTTTAACGTAACTCCACTAATGGATTTTCTACCCCTATTAGATAGAGGTCATTGGAAATAAGTAAAGGTGTATTTTACATTTTGATCTCGTCTGTTAACAGAGAACACACACAAAGAGCTCTCTATTCTCAAAAATATGTGAAAAATAATTTGGCAACCCAGGAAATTTGAATGGTTTCTGACTCAACTTAAGATCAAAAGAACTGAGGTCTAAAGCAATCCAAATGATCTCTCCAACCTAAGTACCAAGGATTTGTGGTATAACCATGCCTTGGAACAGACCTAATGATGGCTTTGCAATGGCCCTTTGTAATCACACCTGTTATCTTAAACATGTATAGAATCAGTGAAGTACACAATAGGGATATAGCACGTAATTAGGTGATTCTCATAAGCCTAGAGCAATTTTTTTTTCTTTAAATATAAAATGCTTAACATGATGGTAGGTCCTAGATTTCAATTAAAAAAAAAAAAGACTTAGAATTGCATCATTTTCTTTCTAAAACAGAAAAAAAAAATACTTTATACCTCAAAATAAGTCCTCAGTCTTAGTGTGAGTATACTTATTCAGATAGTGGATATTCTGGTACCATGAGAAAAATGTTAGTTTTAATTAAAATATTGGATGACTTAACTGTTTAAGTGTTATTGATATCCCAATGCGAGGTAGCTGAAATTTCTTTTCCTAATGCTCTACATTGGCACTGTCTTCAGACCTCAGAGTTGGTAGGAAAAGCCTTGTATAATTGTCCAAATAAAAATTCTGATATTGAATACTGTGTCAATTGGCTGGAAATATAGAAGTAGTTAGGAAGAACTGATTAACTTTTAATAATACACTGGTAGTGATTTTTGACACTGAATAAATGTATCATTCTGATAGTCTTTTTTTTTTTTAACTTAGTTTTTAAAAATGTGACCCTGGTATTCAGAATACCTTGGGTTAGAAAAAACAATTAGTTTCATGTCATTTAGAGGGCTACCCTAAAAATAATGCCTAAAATCATCTTGAAACTGTCATATTTCTATAGGCCTCACATTTCAGAAGATCTCTCATGACAAGGTTATTAAGAAAGAGGACTGATGATAAAAATGGGATCCCTCCATGGGTATATCCAAGTACTTACAATTGACAGAATAGAGCCACCAAAAAGGATATAATCGACTATTTCCATTTCTTGGCATTAAAATTATTTGACTGGATCAAAGTCATTCAGAAATTCTTTTACAATCAACAACAGAGGTCAAACGGGATCAAACAGAAAGACAATGAGATACCATTTCTCTTTATTAAGTTATTCACTGTTTTAATACAATAACTGAGCCTCCAAATTTTCTAAATTTCTTAAGCACAGTGGCTTTTCACTTCTATACTTTTGTCTCTCTGGACCTTGTAATCTCCCTGAACTGCTCCATATCAGAAATCTTTACCAATCTACTCTAATTTTGTCGCTGCTTTCTTCTTTACCTTGAGCATTCCATTTTTCATGTCTACTAACCATTCATCATTCAGCAAATACAGATTAAGGATACCAACCATTCTGTATTCTGCAATCATACCTCTTTTGCAACTCAACCTGAAGTTTAAACTTCCTGCCTTCAAGATGCATTTTAGAAATCTGTTTCTCAAAAATGAAATTTTTATCACTTGCACTGAGCCAAGTGTCTCCTTCTATGTCCTCTTACAACGCACTTTAAACCTCTACAAATGCATGTAGTAGTCTACATCGTAATTATTTGTGTTCTCAACTAAATTATGTCAGTTAAAGGTACTGTTCCAATTTAGAAAATAAAGAATGAAGAACTGACTTGGTCTCAGGTGGAAGGGAAATGGATTCATGTCTAAGAAAGCACATGATTACAAGACTTTACCTTACTTCAACTATATAAAGACTAGTTCTCTTCCTGCAGATAATGTATGAATTTTAAAAATGAGATAAAAATAAATGAGAAATATCACACATCTCAAAAAACAAACTCTGCAACTTTGAGATTATATGGAATTCTGATTAAATATACCTATACCCCTAATAGAAACCAACCATAAATATATAAAAAACTCTTTCTATAGGTGGGCAAGTGACCCAGTTTGACAAGAATGATTTCTGACTGAAGTTGAAACCAAGCACCAGATTCCAGAAACCTGAGAGAGGCACCCTGATTCCCGAAGTCAGGTGGGAAGAGCAAATAGAATGCTGCATATTTCTGGTTCTAGTCAAAACAGATATCACTATTTAAAGATAATGAAAATTAGACAACATAAGGAGAAACCTATCAAAATATATTTAGGACATGTATCTGAAAATTACACAACACTAATGAAAGAGACTAGAGGTCTAAATAAATGAGCAGATACACTAGGTTCATGAATCCAAAGACAATATTGTTGAGAAGTAAATTCTTCCCCAAACTGGTCTATAGATTCAATGAAATTCCAATCAAAATCCCAGAAGGATTTTTGCAAACTCTATAAATTTACATGGGAAAGGAAGGGATATGGAATAGTTCACACAACTGTAAAAGAAAGTTAAATGACTCACATTATTTGGTTTCAAGCCTCACTATAAAACTATAGTAAACGAGAGTGTTTGCTGAAAATATATATACACAGATCAATGTAGAGAATACAGTCCAAAAACAGAGCCACACAGAACTGACAACTGATTTTTAACAAATGTACAAATGCAATTCAAAGGAGATAATCTTTTAAAGAAATGATGCTGAGATAAATGGATACTCATATGTAGAAAAATATGAATTTCAATCCATACTTCACACCACATAAAAATATTAGACCCAAATAAGTTACAGACTTATACAGAAAAGGTAAAACTTTTTGAAGGAAAAATCTTTGTGACTTTAGGTTAGGCAAAGAATTCTTAGAAATGATTTCAAAAGAACAAAACGTAAAACAAATAAATAAATTAGATGTCATCAAATTTTTAAATTTTTTGGTCTCTAAAGACAATGTGAAGAAAATGAAAACATAATCCATGGACTGGGGGAAAACAAATAAATTTACAAATCATGTATTTGACAAAAAACTCCTATCCAGAATTTTCAAAATTCAAGAAAACAAACCATTCAAAAAATATGGAAAAGATATGAACACATACTTCACAAAAGAAGACACACATATGGTAAAAATGCACATGCAATAATACTCAAAATCATTAGTCATTAGAAAAATGCAAATAAAAACCACAATGATACCATTATATACCTAATAGAATAGCTAAAATTTCAGCTATGTGAAATAAAAAAACTTGCATTTAATCAGCAACCTGTATATGAATGTATATAGCAGTTTTATTTTCGACAAACAAAAGTTAGAGATAATACACATGGAGAATGGATAAACAAACTCTGGTATATCCATATAATAAAACACTTCTCAGCAATAAAAAGGAACTAACTATAAATGCATGCAACAATATAAATGAATCTCAAATGCTTTAGAGTAACTGAAAGAAACTTGACTGAAAGGCTATATAATGTACGATTCTAATCATATGACTTTCTGGAAAGGTCAAGACAAAGAGGACTGAGAATTGATTATTAGTTGTCTGAGGTTAGTGGGTGGGAATGGTGGAGGGATTTGAAAGTTTGACTACAAAAGCATAGTAGCAAAATAAAATTTTGTTGATTGTGGTAATAGTTACACTATTGTGCATTTGTCCTAACTTACAGAAATGTTCACCAAAATAAACAAATGTTACTCTTATTTAAAAACCTAAGTAAAGAATTTAATTGAAAAGATAAAGGAGAAGGAAAGAGCATAATGAAAAACTTCCTTCTCCCAAAGACAGTGATGTAATAGTATTATATTTACTGGGATTATATTATAAAGGTTCATATGCCTTTTGGAATAAAAGATAGAAGAATGAGATAGCAATCTCAAAGGCTATATCCTAATATGCTGGTGGGTCAAAAATTTCTGCAATTATACCACATTACCATGGTGCAAGTTGATCTCAGGATTTTTTCCTTGAGAGAGGAAGAAGAGCCCTCTTAAGTGAGACTCTGACATATCCATCTCTACTCTTTCCTTTTTTACTTTGTAAAGGCAAATGTGGGAGTAGAGGTGGGGTTGAGAAAAGAGTATGGGAACACTAAGAAGCTGAGATTAATGCCCCCACACCTTGTCCCAGATGCCACAACTAGTAATGTAGCAACTTTTCTGTGGAAAGAGAGAGCATTAACGGAAGAGCATGCCATAAAATAATAAAGATATAAATCTTGGGTCCCAGAAATTTAGGGTATGGAACCTTACTTATATAAAGCTTGTAAATGTTTTGTTTCCAGGGAGCTCTAAGAAAAGATTTCTCAATTTTTTAGAGAAGCTAATGACACCTTTCTGTGATAAGCACAAGGGGGCACTGGAACACAGTATTATGTCTTGTGATACATCTAAGGACTTTCCTAAGGTTTTGGGGGAAAAAAGAAAGATAGAAAAAAAAAACAATAGTTGGTATACATATTATACCCCGGTTCCACAGAAATGTCTACTTTTACTTGAAGAAAGATTTTACAGTACTGGATTTAAATGTATGCATTTTCTTCAACAATCAAACTCATGGTATAAATTTTTCCTTCTATCAAATCCTATTAACAGGAGTTATTTCACTCTCAATTCTTATTAGGTCAACTATAATGCCTGAATTTAATAAATAACTAAAGTCCTTCAAATGAAAATTTACCATTATTTATCTCACCTTTCAATCAATAACTCTTCATCACAAGACAGTAAAAACAACAAACACTTAAATTAAATAATTCTTCAATTTAGTAGGACAGATTACGGACTCTGAGTAAAAAGCTATTCTAAGAAACCTAATTGTTCCTTTTGATTAATAATTTTTCACTATAGAGACAATAACATAATGGAGTTCCATGTGCCTATCATCCAGCTTCAACAATTTTTACCTCATAGCCAATTTTGTTTCAACTAAAAAAAAAAAAAACATTCTGAAAAATTATTCATTATTAGTCAGTATTCAAGTTTCACACAATGGGCTTTTTTTCCTTTTCAGTTTGTTCAATGGTTGACATGATTCTAATATCTCTTTGTATCTATAGATTCAGGTTGTTTCAGTCTTCCTCTTAAAGCTTTTTTTTTGTTAAAGAAATCAGGTCATTTGTCACATACAGTTTTCAATTATCTGTATTTTGCTGACTATTCATCTGAGGCATTTTTAAACATGTTGTGTATCTTTGCATTTTCTCTAACTGTTGAATCTAGAGTCTTAATCAAATTCAGAACTGATAGGGAAGATAACCTCATATATGGTACAGTGTTCTTCATTTTGGGGCATATATGTATTGCCTTATATCTTTCTGTGATAATAACAACCAATGAGGAACACTGTCTATAGCCAGTACTTTACTGAGAGCTGCAAAACAGTGAATCTAATTTTATCATTCCTTTTTCATTTATCATCTAGAATATGTATATTAATTGAAAATTCCTCTCAACAAATCTTTGGTTTCCAATAGGTTAACATAGGAAAGGAAGAATAAGTGCTTGATTTTTAATGGGTTTCTGAAATAATGAGTTGGTATTCTAACCTCCCAAAATGCTAAACAATGAGTTTGTTTTTTAGGGGAGGAATCATTATAAATTCTCAGATTTAAATAACTGTAGCCTACTTCAAATCATTGCAGTCTTATTCCTATTGCTATCAGGCTTTCACATCTTTGGCCAGTGAGAACCTCTTCAATTTGTTTGTAAGTCTTTTAGACATGACCTTAGTTTTTAATAGCATCCTTACTTCTGGTATAACAAAATATCCCATGATCATCATGTCCGTCTTCTGTCCCAGACCTTTAATCAACCACATAGTTAAGGAACCCTGGTATTTTTCAATGGGAAACAGCATTCAGAGACAACGATCTTGGTTCCAGGAGTGCTCATTACTCCTAGAACCCAGACTGTTAGTGTGATATTATGCTGATATTTCCAAATAGAATTCTAGTTTATTTTAACTGTACTGATCTATTATACTATGACACCAACATAATTAAATTCATTTGCTTTGTTGTACAATACACATACAACAGTCTGAGAATAACAAAACCAACACTGATTACTGAAAGCCATTTACACTTTTACACTGCTCTTATGTCCTTGGGGTATAATCTACTAGACATATATAATCAAATTACTGTGTTTTAAAGTCACTTAAAATAGTTCTTTCCTATAATGAAACTACTTAGGCTTCTTTGTTTCACTTTGCTTTCACTTTTAGGTTGTTCTTTTTTTAATGATTAAAATTTGTTTTAAAGTTATATAAAACATTGGCATGGTTTCAAAGTCACACACAGAAAACAAGCTATGTTCACAGAATTCTAGCTATTTCTTCTGTCCCTGCTCCTTATAGTCAATTAGTTTTGTACATACACATATAAATATACTTAGATAAACAGTAACATACTCTATGGACTTTCTGTATCCTAGTATTTTTATTTCGTAACAATTATATTGGAGATCATGGTATAGAAGATATTCCTTATTTGCCATTAAACCTACATAATACCCAATTAGGCAGATGAATCCTTTTTTATTCAATCAGAACTCTATTATAGAAATTTGGGTTGTTTCAGTCTTTTGTAAATCTTTAATAGAGAGTAAAATGGTGGTTACCAGGGAATGTGGTGGTGGGTGGATGGATAAGAGTGATGATGTTTATGGGTACAAATTTGCAATATGTAGTAAATAAGCCACAGAGATCTAATGCACAACATAATGAATATAGACAATAATACTGTACTATAATTATGTAAGATAATATCACTACACCAGCAATCACATTACAATATATAAAAGCATCAAAAAACACATTCTACACCTAGAAATTTATACAATGTTACATGTCATATTTATTCAATAAAGAAACAGACAAAAATTGGTGCTACAATGAATATACCTTTGTGCATATGTCATTTTTGTATTTATGCCAACATAGGTTTGGGATATACTCCTCAGAGATTTACTAGATGAAACAGTAAATAAATGAATATGAAACTTAGATACTGCCAAATTCCCCACTATCGTTTTCACCATTTTCTATTCCAAAAGGCAATCTGTGAGAGTGCCTATTCCCCAACAGGCTAAGTGGGTATCTTCTCAATTTGAGAGGAGAGGGAAATGAGGGATAAGGTAACAAGTAGTATATCAGTATAGTTTTATTTGCATTTTCCTTTTTGTTTTTTATTTCATTCATCTACTCTTATCTTTATTTTCTGCCTTTTTAGTTTGGGTTTTATTTGCTCTTCTTTTTCTCTCTTAAGGTAGAAACTTAGGTCACCTATTTTATTTTCCTTCCTTCTAATATAAGCATTTAAAGTTATATATACACTTCTCTCTAAACCAAGCTGAAGATATATCCACATTCGGATTTGCTGTACTTTTATTAACATTCAGTTTAAAATGACTTCTCATTTCCCTTATAATTTCTTCTTTGACCCACAAATTGTCCAAAAGGGTATTAATATCTAAATATTTGGGATATCCCCACCCCCAGACATCGTACTGTTACTTATTTCTAATTTACTACTACGATGATCCAAGAACAGACTCTTGTATTATTTCCAGCCTTTTAAATTTATTTAGATTCTTTCATGGCCCAGCATATAGTCTCTTTGAGAAGAGATCATGCACTTGAAAAGAATGTATATTATGCATCATGGGTGTAGTGTCTATTGGTATTAATTAAATCAAGGTCTTTGATGGTGTTTTTCAGATCTTTGCTATTTTATGTATTTGTTCTACAAATTGCTGAGAAGGGTGTTAAAATCTCCGACTATGATTGTAAAATTATCTATACGTGATTTCTGAAATTCTATAAAATTTTGCTTCATATATTATAAAGCTATAATAGGTACACAAAGATTTGTCACTTATGTCAGAACTGTCCCATGTTTTTTTGATAATATTCTTTCCTGAAGAGTACTTTAGCCACATCAGCTCTCACAAACCTACTCTTTGCATGCTATATCTTTTTTTTGTTTATTAATTTCAACCTATGTGTAACTTTATACTTAAATGAATATTTTGTGGACCACATATAATTGAGTCTTTTTTTTTTATCTGTTCTGGCAAACTCTGCCTTTTAACTGAAGTGTTTAATCCTATTAACAGTTAATATAATGTAATATGATTGAATCTATCAATTTACTGTTTTTCCCAATTTTTTTTCGGTTCTCTATTCCTCTTTCTCTGCCTTCTTTTGAATTACCTAAGTTTTTTTTTTTTTTTAGAATTGGATTTTAACTAATAAAAATTTAAACTCTCTAGTAGCCCTATTAAAAAAAATAGGCAGAATTAATTTTAAAATATATGGTTAGTTAAGCCAATACATCTAAGACATTATAATTTCAAGTAATCAATACTTTTAAATAGAGATATTTTACATTTATTTACTCATACAAAGTCTTTAAAATCTAGTTTGTGTTTTACAGTTACAGCACATCTCAACTTGGACTAGCCACATTTCAAGTGCTCAACAGCTACGTGTACTTGATGACTGCCATATTAGACAATGCAACTCTAATTATTTCCAAAATAATGTGTCTTTTTCTTCTTTATTTTTAGAAGTGAGAAGTTATATTTAATGGTTTTGTATCTAGATATTTAGCAATCCAGAAGTTCAGAATTATTTAGTTATATCCTAAAAAACTATATTTAACTCAAATATTTTAAAACAATATACATGGTCACTTAGCAATTTAATGGAACTTATTTAGAAGTAAATCTAAAGATTTTATTTAAAACAATTTGCACTGACAGTTAGTTCTACATCATACAAATTGGCACAATAGTTTTCTTTTTAAATCTTTTTACTCAAAAATTACAGAATCTTCCGTGTAGTAAGCTAGCATTTGAAGGGTTATAAATAAAAAGACATATATGTAATTATACATAAAAATAAGTATAATATTTTCTGTATTTACGGGCTTCACACTTAAGTGTATCATCCAAATTTCTTCTATTAAAAATTAAGTTATCCCCTATTATGCAGGAATATGGCAGGCCATTCTATACACTTTTCCAAAGTTATTTTTATTTTCTATAGGGAAAGTTTCCCAAACCTGTGCTGCACAGAAAAATAAAAATCTTCCCCAAATGTAAATCAAACTGAATTATATTCAAAGTGAATGAAAAGTTACATATTTTCTTAGACTATAAGACATTGAAATATCTGTATATATTATAAACTATGTGTGATTCATAGTAAAGCCAAAGGTATGACTGAGTATACAAATTCATACCAAATGGCATTCACAGGTGTCAGAGGGGCTAAGCTTTCTAAATGCCAAAGCAAAAGATAATGAGTTTAATAAGTCAGTATTCACTACATGATGTAAAAACAAGTTCTAGTTTCACTACTACCACTGATATAGCAGTCATTTAATATGAAGTCCTACAATGTGGCCTAAATACATTTAATATCAGTTTCTATGATGTGCTAAAATAATGGAGTATAAATATTCAATCTGTGAATTCACCTGAAGGTAAGTTTAGAGCAGTACCGTTTAAGAGAAACAAGAGCTACAAAAGTGACCCAGTATATAATTTAAAATTTTCTATTAGCCATATTTAAAAAGGGGAGAAACATCTTAACTTAACGAATATAATTTCAAAAATACATAGCAATGAAAATATTTCAATTTGCGATCAACAAAAAATTATTAATGCAATATTTTACATTCCTTTATATTGTCCTCAAAATCATGTGTTTATTTTACATTTACATTAGATCTCAGTTCAGAATAGCTACATTGCAAGTCCTCAATAGTCATATGTGGTTAGTGGCTACCTAACTGGACTATACCTTAATCTGCCATAATTTTTTCTTGCAATCAGACTTTGATAGAAAGTGGGGAGTTCTGTTGAAACTTGGAGAGAGGATATTTTACATTAGAGCATAACTTAAAAAAAAAAACTATGAAGTAAGAGGGCAGGGCTGAGTTTCTCTTTAACCATGTTTAGAATGTGTTTGAATGTATGACCATCTGTCTTCACAAGGAAGTAGACTGAGGGGTAAAACCATAATCATCCATAAAAGATTCTTCTGCTCCAACAGAAACATAAGTAAATCCCCAGGGGCTATGCTCAAAATTCTGGCTATTAAAATGTTAGCCTACATACTTGCCATAAAACCCAGCAATTCTACTCTCAGATGTCTACTAAAGACATATCCACATAAATATTTATACGTGTCCAGAAGAACATTTTTATAACTAAAAAGCGAAAACAACTTAAACATTTATCTATCAAACAGTCAATAAATGAGAAAATGTAGAATAGCCTTACAATGGAATACTATTCAGTAGTAAAGAAATGAACATGGATGAATCTCAAAACAAACAAACAAACAAAACAAAAAATGCTGAGAAAAAGAAGTCTGACACAAGACTACATACTGTATGATTCTGTTTATGTTAAATTCTAGGAAAGTCAAAACTACTGTGACAGAAAAGGAACCCAGAGCCAGGGGTGTGAACTTAAGACAAAGGGACATGAGGAAACATTTTTGTCAAAATGTACTCTTAAAATAGGTAAATTTTATTGCATAAAATTGTATTTCAATAAAGCTGTTTTTTAAAAAATAATAATGTATAATCAGAAAAAAATATTTTGGCTGGGTTATTTTCAAAAGTTAACCCAACATTTACTTAAGTCAACAAAGTAATAAATCTTTGAGGTAAACCTTTCAGAAAAGTACAATTGATCCTTGAACAACGCAGTGGTTGGGTTGGGAACACGGACCATTTCACATTGTCAAAAATATGCATCCAACTTCTAACTAACCCAAAACTTAACTACTAATGGCTACTGTTGACCAGAAGTCTTACCGATAAAATAAACACCTGTAACACATTTTTACATTATATGCATTATATACTCTATTGTTAGAACAAAGTAAGAATGCGAGCCATTTTTGCTGAATGCCCTACAGACAGGGTTAAAGTGGCCTGCAAGCTAGAAGTTTGCATAGCAGGTGGGCTCTACTGAAGGAGGAAGTTTGGCTTAATGGATAAGCTGTTACTGAAGGAGGAAGTTTGGCTTAATGGAAAGAATTGAACAGTTCCTTGCCCCAAGGAATAAGAGACAGAAAACAGGAACAAGGATGTTTTGACAGAACTTATGTAAAGGTCAGCAATTGTTTGCATATCTGTGGGTGTTGCTTCTCATGTACATGCTAGGGTATAAATATGCTGTGCTTAATAAACTCAGGGCGCAGTATTCACTTAGCCCTCCCAACTCTATCTTCTGTCTCTCTCTCTCTCTCTCTTTTTCTTAATCCTCACTCCCCGTCTCGGGAACTGTTTGCTCTTAGCTGGCTGGCTCCAGCAGAAACGAAAGGAAAGAAAAATACATTTACAGTATTTACTGAAAAAAAAAATTCATGTACAATTAGACATGAGCTGTTCAAATCCATGTCAGTCAAGGGTCAACAGTAGTTGGAAATTTTATTTTTACCTTTGCTTATAGATAATGGCTGATACATTATTTCCTATTGTGTTTTATAGTCAGTGGGAACTTTATAAATGCATAATACATTTAATCTGCAATACACCAAGCATTTTCAAATACTTTGTCCCATCTTATTTTCAAAATAAACTTATGAATAAAAAGAGATGGGTGTTATTTTAACATATGAGAAAACTGATATAATGGAGGCTAAATTCCAAAAGTTCTTCATATAGTAAGGGTTTGGACTAAAACTGACAATGGGAACACTAATAAGGAGTCTAGGATGCCTTCTATTATACTTCCTAGTGATAAAATTTTCAGAAGGGAGATTAAATGAGCCTTGTTATTAACTTTTTAATAAAAATTACCTATCTACAGAGCTATTTCAGCCATCCAATACACAGGTTCTCTCCACCCCCTAGATCTGCATTCTTCTTTTGGCAAAACATAAAATCCTTTGCTGCATCAACTCCTACTGTGATTGAAGTGTAGCACCACTAATTACGAGTAACTTTGAAAAATAATGCCAATATAAAAAAAGAGTTCCAATTCCAGCAGAAGAAATTATGAACACATCATAGCTATTCTTGAACATTAATTCTGCCCCAAACATTTTACTATATAATTCCTGAAACCCTACCACGATGATCTCTGGAATAATACCAGCAAAAATCTACCATATCCTCAACTTCTCTGAATTTTATATCCTTTGCCTTCTTCATTTACATAAAATATGACTCTTCAAAGACACTGATTTTTGCTGGCACCTTCTCAAGTTATGACTGTTTTCCCTCCCACATCCCTTATACTATAGCTCAGAGCTAGACTGGATTACTCTTCTTCCTCACTGCAAAGACCATTCTCCCTCCCTGACCATCCATCATACCTTAACCATTCCCCTTCCCTCTCCTCCCTTGCCTTG
Source organism: Macroglossus sobrinus (assembly GCA_004027375.1). Lineage (NCBI taxonomy): Eukaryota > Metazoa > Chordata > Mammalia > Chiroptera > Pteropodidae > Macroglossus > Macroglossus sobrinus. The sequence goes on from PVKZ01000630.1 coordinate 79,328, forward strand.
GTTTTATATTCTCTGTAATCTCAAATTTAAACACTTCATTACTGATACACCACTTCCAATGTTTCCAGCTCACACTCTGGAAACAAGTGATTGGCTTGACCAATCACTCAGTCCAATACAAGACCTACAACTTTTCACTGTTGTTCTATAATTCTACAATTCTACTATAAAATATACAAAACTAAAAAAACTATTTGCAAAATGTTAAATTATCCAAGAGTGGCATACTAAGATTTCTTTGTTTTCCTAAATTCTTTAAGAGTAAACATACGTACCACTTTATAAATAACACTGAAGGTTTTCAAAAATACAAAAGTTAATGGAAATTTACCTCTAGACAGTTACTCTTAATCTTTGTCTTCATCTCAGTTATTCTTCCTTTAAACCATTGACAACTCTTATGGCTAAACATATTGAGACAGCTAAAATTGGTTTAAATTACTATAAAATGGTGCAAATGATAGGGGTATGAAAATCATGTTATAACAGTCTGCCAAAACTAAGTTTTAAAAATCAGCCAAGACAATATTCATTAGAACAGAGGCATTAAAACAAATATCATATTGTCTTTAAAGAAAAAACAAACAGAAACAAAAACACAGTGGAGTGGCTATTTCCTTTAACTGTGTTGACTGTTTCATGAATGTTCTCATTTAATTACATAAAAATAAATATAAATGATTAATACCAGAATTTGTATACAATCTATCTTCCTTATGCAACAATACTGTTGTATATAACAAAAATTTTTAGAACAATGATAAGAAAAATATATTAATGTAACTTTTATTAAATCAAGATATACATTATTTTCAAGTCTGGAAAATTGCTAGTAATGAATAAAAAATTTTCTATAATATTTTATGCAAATATATTATATAGATATATTTATCTTGAAAAATAACATCCTTTTGTTCTTTAAACAGATTTTCCTATTTTCCCTTAGCCTCAAGATTTCAATAAATAAACTTTAAAAGAGCTTATATAAAAGTGCACTGAAAAATTTCTCATAAAGAACTTTCTATTTATAGGATATCACTAAATCAGTTGTATTAATGTAGAAATATCAGAAGCAAGCTTTATTCTTAAGACATAGATGCCACATAACCATAGAGCTACAAACCATAATTACATTGAGGTATAAAGTAAAAACTCTAATCACTGATACTAAAAATCTTTCATTTGATATGCGTGTTAAGGCAGAGGTGTTATTTATGTAAACAAGTCCTTGACTTGTGGAATTTAATGCAATTTAATTTCTAGGATAAAAAATAATATTCAAAACTATAAATAAAAAAATCTATGACATGCTCCATATTTTCATATATTTAATAGTTACATAACTCTTTTTATAGTAAATTCAAATATTTTCTTTACAGTTCAGATAAAACTACCAGCACAACAAAATAAGAATATATAAAAGTACTATTCTCTAAAACTGGCTTTTCCCCTTCCCCAACAGAGAAGAAAAGGCTATCTTCCTCTCTTAACAATAACATCTGAGATAGGCAAACAGTCTCTCAAGAAACAAATGAAAACAAAACATTTAAAAATACTACTAATCTAGAATCCTTAATTAAAAAAAAAAACCTAGTAAATAAATTACCATCAAAATAAATAATGAGAAAGTATTTTCTACATCTGTTGAGATTTTGCTCCTTGGCAATTGTCACCATTTTGTCGCAAACTCAATAAAATTCTCTATAAAGTTTGGATGTTTCTTTCATTTACTTGGTGTAGGCAACAGGAATCCAAAGAAGCCAACCCAGGACAACCCTGCAGACCTGGTGCTAGATATCAGCAGGGACCCACTGAGTGCCCAATGGCTCCCTGCTTTGCATCAGGTGAACTTGGGTGAGTTTTTCTTGGAATTCAAGATCTCCCTGTTTTAAGGTAGGAGACCCTCATTTTATTTGAGCTGCTTTTTAAAATCTTTGAGGTGGCATTAAAGGATAAGGGTTGAGATAACCCAGGCTAAGGACAAGGGCTGAGATACCTCAGAGACAGGAGAACAAAGTGAGTAGCTGGCTTTTAATTTTGGCTTCTCAACTGGAATTTTTTACTGTGAATCTGAACAAACCTTTGCACTAGATAAATGAGAGTTTGAACTCATTCAGTTCTGGAGATTAGGGGCATTCATTCCCTCCAGCTCAAATTTCAGGTATTCTTAGGTGACTAAGGATCTATGTGGAAGTGTTTGAGGATACTCCTCAAAATGAGCAGTGGCCCCATAATGAATCTCGGCACAACTGTAATTAATTGACATGTCCAGAGATGCGCACACGAAGGCTGGTTACCTAGCTTTCCGAGTCCTCAACAGTTGTATTAGACAGCTGGGGAGAGAAATTGAGACACAGAAGAGAGTTGAAGTGACTCAAGAGGTGACAGCTCCTTGTAGCTCAACCCATAAGCAGCACACTTCAACCCACAAATTTCTATCCCTAGAAATTTGTTCAGACTTTTCAGATCTCAAAAGAAAACTAAAAATTAACATGAGAAATTGTACCGCCAAGACCAGCAAGCTTCCAGGCCCCAGCTCCCACTAATACTCCTCAGATGTACAATTCCTAAGGAACCTTTTACTTGCAAGTACGTACAAAAATGCATAGATTTAACTACAAGTATTATCAATTTAAGATGGCTGAAATGGGGTTCTTTCAACACCTAATTTTTGTATGTGCACAATTAGAAAAATCTGGCTCTAAAGTCACACTGAATGAATGGGAGGCTTACCTCAATTGGCTAATAGAAACCTCTGAAATGGAGCAGAGAAAGAGACTTCCTTCTCTCCAAAAAGTGAATAAGAACATTTTAGAGCAGCAGTCCCTAGCCTTTTTGGCACCAGGGACTAGTTTTGTGAAAGACAATTTTTCCACAGGCCAGGAGGTTGGGGCAATGCTTTTGGGAGCCTAGGTAGGGATGCTAGCACTGGGAAGCAGCTGCAAATGCAGATGAAGCTTTGCTCACTTGCACACCACTCACCTCCTGTTGTGCGGCCTGGTTCCTAACAGGCCATGAACTTGTACCTGTCCATTGCCCAGGGATGGGGACCTGTTTTAGAGACTATCTCTGAACTAAGGAAGGCTTCCAAACTTGTTCAATGCTCCAACTGTCCTTTACTTTGCTATCTGGACTTACTCTCCTTTCTTCCTCCTCCTCTCTCTTCTACAACTCCACCACCACAGCTCTTTCTCAGAGTAGAAAACCAGACTAGGATAGACTAGAAAAAAAAAATCTAATTCAGCCACTTCCTTTGAAAAAGCCGGTTTCAGGCAGAGGCGGAGCAACTGTTGTGAACGTTCCTTGCACTAGAACAGAACTAAGGGATCTATTAGAGTCCCCCCACCCACTCTGGGACCGTGATGAGTTCTCAAAGGAATGTGATTTAACTGTTAGAACATATGATACTGGCTATTCTGACTTATTCCAATTAATATACTTACTGGTTTCTGGGGGTAAAGCAACAGAATTACTAAATAAGGTTTGCTGGGAAATTCCTTTAGAAAAGTCTGCTTTTATTGTAAAAAGTCAGGTCATCTTCTAAAATGTATAAGGATCTCATACAACTCAACAACAAAAAAATGGGCAGAAGACCTGATAGGTATTTCTCAATAGACATACGAAATGATGCCCAAGGTCACTAATCTTCAGAGAAAAATGCAAATTCAAACCACAATGAGATATCACCTCACACCTGGCAGCTTGACTATCATCAGTAAATAAAAAATATACAAATGTTGTAAGGATGTGGAGAAAAGGGACTCCTCAACCACTGTTGGTGGAATTGCAAACAGGTACAGTCACAATGGAAAACAGTTTGGAGGTTCCTCGAAAAATTAAAAATATAGACTACCTTTGGACCTAGCAACTGAACTTCTGAGTATTTATCCAAAGAAAATCTAAGCAATAGTTTGTAAAAATCTATGCACCTGTATGTTCATGCAGCACTCTAAGGGACCATTAACAGACAATTGGATAAAGAGGTTATGGTATACATATACAATGGAATATTATTCAGCCATTAAAAAATGAAATCTTACCATTTGCAACAACATGGATGGACCTAGAGGGTATTATGCTGAGATTTCACTTATATGCGGAATCTAAGGAACAAAAAATGAACAAACTAAATGAAAACAGACTCATAGATACAGAGAACAAACTGGTGATTGCGAGAGAAGTAGGGGGGTCGGGATGCTGGGAGAAAAAGGTGAAGGGATGAAGTACAAATTAGTAGTTACAAAACAGTCACGGGGATTTAAAGTATAGCATAGGGAATTATAGTCACTATTATTGTAATGGCTGTTTGCAGTGCCAGATGGGTGCTCGAGTTATTGGGGGTTCACTTCATAAATTATAAAAATGTCTAACCACTGTACTGTATAACTAAAACTAATAAAAAATCAAAATAAATTAAAAAATAAAAATAAATGAGAAAGAAGTAACTGGGTAGATTCAAAGCATACTTTTGACATTTTTGTTAAAATGCACTTTACTCCCTCTTGTCTTTTAAAAAACTGTCCTGTCCTCTGTACTGAGCAAATAAATAAAATTGTGACTCTATATATAAAATTTATCTGAAAAGATTGTTTTAGGACTACTTTAATGACCAATTCCCATCAGGATGGAGAAAGTGAACATGATAAGTCCAAAATTTCCTGCCACGTTGCTCCGAAGTATAAAAGAGCTTTCAAGAGACCAGCTGTAAGCTGAGAAGACACTCTATTGCTATAATCACACAGTGACTATTCTATAAGATTTCTGTTGTATTCTCACCACTCAATTTACATTTTAGCAATTTAGTGGGTACATTTTAGAGTCTTCCATTTGTTGTGGAATAAGGTGTTAAAACCACAAAAAAAGGTATCAAATCACCCCCTTTAACTTCAAGCTTTCTATTAGCTTCCCATGAGACCAGATAAAGTCTGAACTTATGCTGGTTGATAGAGCCATGAAGAACCGTTTTCTGAACTCTTCTGTTCCTGCTATAACCCCTAGTCTACTACTCTACAGTTCAGTACCATGGTGTTCTTCCTGTTCCTAAAAGATACCATGCTCATTCTGTTCTCATGGTAGAAGAGAAGCATAAGATAAAATTTTATTGCAATGATTAAAAATAGGAATAAAATAATGTTTGAAACCCAAAGAAATATCAAGAGAAAGAGAGATGGACAGACCAATCTCTGGAGCCCTGCTTTAACTCATTAAAGAAAAGAGGTCAGTTTCAGAGAGCTGAGATTATTAAGTGACACCAGAAAACCCATCAGACTGCCCCAGGCTAATACACTTTGTCCTACTACTCTCAAATGTATATTACTTATCTAAACTGTATATAAACTTTGTAAAACTTCAGAAATATGCTTCCAGAGAACATTCCAGATAAGTTTCAATTTAGCAAGACCAACCATGAATAAAAAGCACTGAGAATTATTATTTATAATCTGCAGATGATAAAGTTATATAAGTGATTCCATGGAAGATATTAAGGAATGGTATTCATTGTTCTGAATTATTACCTTCCAGGTCAAATATTATAGTAAAAAGAGCGTATTATTCTTTGGAGTTAGAATACTGAGACCATGAATGAAAAAATTTCTTTGAGCTCTAATTTTCAAGTTAATAAAATAGGGGTAATTAATACTTCAAAGAGTTGTTATAAGAATTAAACATGATAATGTAAGAAAAGGATTCAATAAAGTAACTGGTACACGATGGCTCATTTTCTTTTTTTTTCCTTGACATACAAGAATGATGTACTTCATATTTAAAGAAAATGTTTATTTCATGATTTGCCACCATGATCAACAATTGTATTGTATTAAAATGTTAGAAAGAGGAAGAACACATAAAATGCAATCCAGAAAAAACAAAAAATTTAATTTTTAAAAGAAATATCAGAGAAATTGGTCCATCTCATTCAAAAACGAGAGAAGAAACATACTAATATTTTTAAAAATATAATCCAATGTCTAAACCACATTGACTTTTAAGGTACATTTAATATTTTAACATAGAGAGGTAAAAATGAGCTCTTCATATTAAAAAATAACAAAAAAATGGTATTTGTTATTGGAATATAGCAACATGTCTGTATAATTTATCTTTCTAAAACAAATAAAGAAAGATAACTGAGTAGCAGAGATGCAAGGTGTCCAGAAATCCATGCTCTCAAGGGTGATAACAATAATTTGGGAAGGAAAATAATCAAAAACAATAATACTTAAACATATAAAAGAAATCTGCCATACAGAGAATTTTAAGATTAAATTCTAAAATGAAAAAGAGATAGTACATAGCAATGAAAAGAAGTATCAACTATGTTAAAACTTGCTTTTAGTCCATTTTTTAGGAAATTCAATCCAAAAGTATAGGTCATTGCTATTTACCAGTTGCAATGAATAAAGATCAATATGGTACAGTTCTTGCTCCCAAGAATATAAACTGTATTTCAAAAGAACTGCAATAAATATTTAGTTAGCAATCCTTATACAAAATAGCACACAGCTTTTGAAATTTAAATTTATACAATACACGTACATAAAATCTCAATTCATTTCTAACATCTAAATTCTCTCAATACAACTTTATAACGTACACATTCATTAAATTTCACAGGTGAGAACTCTAAGACCCAGTAAGATTGATTTATCCCATATTACCTAGTTAACATCTGGCAGAGCCAGAACTGAAACTTGAGTTTACTTTTATATTACCAAATATAGCTCCAAAAGGAAATACTATTCAATAAAGTAGATGGGACATCAAGAAAGCAAAAGTTACAGTTTCTAATTATACAGATATAATGTTAATAAAAAATGAGAGAATAGTAAAAGTAATATCAATATTTCCCAGGACCTGATATGCTTGAGAGATTTAGTAAATGTGACTGGGCTGAATAAATGAAAGTGATAAGTGAGTGAAATAATATGGCTATATAGTTTTCTGATGCCAGATTTTAAAAGGACATATATAAATAATAAAAGGAGAAAAATGTTTACAAATTAGTATCAGAAACCTTGTAAAAATATTGTCAGAATAAACTAAATTATATTAATAGTACAAAAGAAAGCCAAATGGGCCCACTGGCTGCATAAATGTAAGAGGATGAAGTGAGAAAAAACAAGAATACTGCGTGGGAAAGATGATGTAATATTAACAGATGCAGAGAGAATAAAGAACTACTCACACCTCCTCTTTTGCATCCATCTTCTCCACCAAGGAGAATTGAGTAGAAAACTGGAAAAGGTAGAAGAAATATAGTTAAAAAGTAAATGAAGTTGAAATGAGAAAAGAAGACAGTAAGAGACTACTACCCAGCCACTTTTTAAATTAGTTTCTGACTACAGAACCTAAATCATCACAGGCCTAAATTAAGCACGCATTTCTAATGTAATCTGTAAAACATAAGGAAAACAATTTCTAAAATGCACTAATTTGGAAAATAAAAATATTTTTTAAAGAAAATTATGTATCAAAGAAAAATAGATCCTTGGAGTTTAACAGGCTCTTGACAATCCATTAATATCAATCTATACCCAAAGTTTACAAAAAGTATTTATACCCAAAGTATACAAAAACTATTTATTTGCAAGATAGCTTGTAAGCACTACAAAAGAAAAAGGTTGCACTAGGAACAAATTTTATTTCACTACAAGTAATCTTAAACTTTTTATTTATCAATAAATTTCTTCTTTTTAGGTAGGGTAATATAACTAATACCCTAGATTTTTTAAGTTAAAATATTGTGGTCAGAGGTCCTGAAAATATTTTTAGGAATAAAATGAAAAATATAAGCTCATTAATAATACAGTACACTTAGGTACTCACAGCTGGATAAATAACCATAATTTACAGTATTAACCAAGAACTAAAGTAAAACTGATTATCTTCAAAACTAACCCACAGGGCTCTATCCTTACACTTAAGATATTCAGATGATTCAACAGGATTCAACGTTAAAAGAATAATTTAAATGTTGGATGATAAGATAGATGAAGATTCCAAAGATTTCAATATACTGGAAAAATAGGCAGAATAAACTAATATTAAAATAATAGCAACAGTAGTGGTAACTGCCTTTGTGAAATAAAAGAAGCTTAAGCTAAAGTCAGAATTTGAGAATTTGGGAAAGCTGATAAACACTCCAATTTACAACACAGATGCCCCAAAGATTAAAAAATTTGTTGAGGGGCAAGTAGAGCTAATAGGAAAACTGAGACTCGTCTGTTTAAGCAGCAGTAGACTCAGATCTCTCCCTGGCTCTAGCCTTGTACTGGCTTCCTCTCTCACTTTGGCAGAAAAGGTAGATTTATTCCTAGAAAAAGGTTATCTGAGGGTCACTGGATCATGGATCCTACTAAAGAAAGTTGAAGGCAGAGAATACTACTGAACAGAGGATTAAGTGAAAGTTTATATAATAAAATATGTTGAGAACTGACTCCCCTCCTCACCCTCCCAGTCTGTTTTTACCTCTATGGGTATAACTGGAGAGTCAGGGAAAAGAAAAGTAGATTTCTCTGGGAAAACTGACCAGTTTAAGATAAAAGACATCTAAGTACACAGACATTAGGTGTTCCCCAAGGAAATGGCCTGATTACTAAACGGGTTATACTACAACCAATAAACCAAGTCTACATGCTCAGAGCTCCCAAGTGCTTTTTAAATGTTATGCTATTGAGTAGTCAGAATTATCAAATATTTCATGTAAGGAAAACATCAAATATAAAACACAGAGACTAAATAACAGAGAAAAAGTGACTTCAAAGAAAACAAGACTCTGAAGAGATTAGAAAATAATAATATTCTTAAAAAGTATAAGAGAAAATCAAACCACAGAAACAGGAGGCTATCAAAAAATAACCATTTGGAAAACAAAAAAAAGTTTTATGAAATTAAACTAAGGGCAGAAATGAAAAATGTGATAGAAAGCTTAGAATATAAAGTTAAAATTTTTTGATACTAACTATAACAAAAAGAATAAAAAAGAGAAAAAAAGTAAAGTAAAAAGAGAAGCATCATGGTCCCATAACTCAATTCAAAAGATCCAGAAAAGATAAAAACACCAAAAAAGGGGGGAAGTAAAAAAAAAATTAAAAAATTTTTCCAGAGCCTAAAGTCAAAGTTTCCAGCTTGAAAAGCAACTCGCGAGCTATAAGCACATAGATGAAAACAGATGTACATCTAGGAATGACACTGTGAAATTTCCAAGTACAAACAAAAGAAAAGATCCCACAGGCTTTTTTCATATAAAAGATCAAAAAGCAGAAAGGCATGACTTTTCAAAAGCGACATCAGAATCTGGAAGACATTAGGTTAAATGCTTTCAAAATTTTCAGGAAAAATCATTTCCAATCTTTAATCCAGAATTCTATAATCAGTTAAATATGAGTAAACTTTGAGGATAGAATATTGGTAACTCTCAGATGAAAAAGCATCAAAAAATATCCAAACAGCAGTCCTTTTTGAATAAATTACTGGAGAATATAGTCCACTAATGCAAGAGAATAAACCAAGACATGGAATCCAGAAAGACTTTAATAAAAGAGGCAAAATAAGATAAGAGGTCTAGAGTGTCCAGATATAATAAAAACCAGGGAAGATTACATAAAGAAGCTAAAATTGACAGGGCATCTAATATACATACCTGAAAGTACTGAAATGATTTTTACAATACACAGAAAACTAAAGAAATGTAAGACAATTAACTCCAGGAAAGTAAAATATTTTCCAAAAAATTAAGTCAACATTTACTAAGTATGTCTCCAAAAATAGTGTCTATGTGGTCATAAGATAAACATCAGGTATCCATCTAATGAAAACTGAAACTATACTGAAAGTACATATGGTAAGATGTCAGCTTATCTAGTTTTTACATTTTTATCTACTTTTGATATTTTTAAAACATAATTTTTAAATGTTTTTATGTCCTTTCTCCTCCTATGCACATTAATTTCAGAAATGTTTAAGAAGTATTATTAGAATTTCAAAAGCATGACCACTTGAGGAACCACTTCTAACTGAAACCTTGTTACCTATAAAAACAGCATGAACAGAAAGTTTTAAGAGGATGGAACCATGTCTGGGATGCTTAAGAACAGGCCGTAGGTATAGCTAATTTAAAGTATTTTAACCATTAATAAATGACTCCAAAAAAACATTACATATAACAACATGTTGTTTCATCTAGGCAGAAATTAAATCAAATGTACTTCATGGCTTTTGTGCAGAGGAAATCACTACATAATTGAATTTGGTAGAACAAAAACATTCACAGCTCAACACAACTATGGATTTCTCCTAAATCAATACATCTTCACATATATTTTTTTTAACTTTTAAATGCTTCATTTTATTCACTTTTACTTAGGAAAAAAAAAACACATTAGCACAGAGTAAAAACTGCTTTTTAAAAGGTAAGTGAAAGTTAACGGGAAACTTAGAATCCATTAAAACTTTTAATGATACTCTACTAAATAATTTGTTGTTGTTTTTTAATTTATTACTTTATTTTTTTATGGTGACATTAGTTAATGAAACCCAGTAAGTTTCAGGTGTATAATTTAACAGGAAGGTATATATAGATTGCATTGTGTGTTCATCTCCCATAGTTAAATTTCTTTCTGTCACCACATATTTGACCCATTTTACCCCATTTACCTCTTCCTTTTGTTTTCTTAAATCTCAACTTAATCTAAATAAGCTAACATTTTGTTAAAAAAAAAGTTAACAATGTTCGTGAAGAAAATGAAGAGGTATGAAATTGATGGTTATTTGTAAATGTGGGGACCACTGCAAATACCAAGAGCCATAGGAAGAAGTGCAGAAATGTTCCTTAAGACTGCAAAGGCACAGAACTAGTTACAGACAGAGGTAAGAATAGAAATCAACACCTCTAATTTCTAATAATCTTTCTAATATACCATATTGGCCTACCTTCAAAGATAAAATATATACTGAGCTCAAACCAATAATTTTATATAGATTTTATTATAAATTATTTTTATCTCATTACAAAATTCTGTATATGTTTATAATACTTGCCCCAGAATACATTTATCAGAACAGTGAAGAACTCTGCTGGTTCTCCATCTGCTCCTTAATGATCTCATTTCCTACTTCTACTTATAAAGGTGTATTCCTTCCCATTTAAGGTCTTGATATTCCAAAATTCTCTATACATACTGTCCTTCACAGAAATCACACTTTCATATTGCTATTATCTTTATTTTATCGCTTCCCAAAGTCCCGAATAAAAGAGGTGCTCAAAATGTTGAAATAATGCTAATGACTCCCAGATTTGCATCTCCAGATACAATCTTTGTTTACTTTCACTAATACAGCTCTATGCAATAGTGTTTCGTCCTCATCTCAATGTACAAAATACAATACCTTTCCCTAATAAACTCTCTTTCTCACATTCCTTATTTACCATAAATAATATTTTCAGTTTTTCTGGTGCAATCCTTGAGAATTTTTACCCCTAATCATTCTTCACTTATTAATTTTAGTCTGTTTTCACAGTCAGGCCCTCCTTCATTAACATTCCTCATTATTGTCCTGTCCCTTTCACTGTCAATATCCTAAGTTCAGCAGATAGAGTAAAACAGCACTACTAAGGAGCTATCCAGGTTCAAATACTGTTCTACAACTTAACAGCTGTGGGACTTTAGTGAATTATTTAACTTTTCTATGCTTCATTTTCTTTATCTGTGCAAAGAGGTTAATAATACCTCATAAAGTTTTTGTGAGAAATAAATGAACAAATATAAATAATTCAATACAGTGCCTCACATATAGTAAGCTCTATATAAGCCTTAAATGTTTCAAACTATTCTCTTTGCATGCAATCACTTTTTTCTCTCTTACCTACTAATGCCAGATGAATGTTCTTAGAACACTTTTCTCACTTTATTAATCTAAAACATCCTGACTACCTTCTGATCAAGATAAAACTTCTAAGTTTCACATTTATAACCCTCTATTATCTAGTTCACAAGTCAGAAAAATATATTCCATAAGCCAATGATCTGTTTGGGTATCTAAACTTTTATTAAAACATAGCCACCCTCATTAATTTATGCATTATCCATGGATGGTTTCTCACTTTGTTATCAGAGTTGAGCAACTGTGACAGTCTGTAAGGCCCACAAAACATAAAATGTTAACTACTTGATCCTTTATAGAAAATGTTTACTGATCCCTGACATAGTTCATTCAGCCTCTTATCTGTACTATTCCCTGTATTTATTTAGAATGTCTAAAATAAAACTCATCTTTTTTTTTGTATACTTGACTCCTCTCAAATTCCCTATTAATATTTAACAAATATTTATTGAGGTACTATTATGTACAACATGCTGGTCTAATAACTGGGTAGACAGCAGATGACAAAAAAAAGTCCCAACTCTCAAAAAGTATATTTTCTATTGGAGGGCAATAAATCAAAATTAAAATATCACACACATAAGTATATGTCAGTTGGTGATAAGCGCACTGAAGAAAAGCAGAGGTGTCTTGGATAATAAATAGAATGATAGAAGGTTGGGGTGCAATTTTAGATGACAGTCTTTCCCATGAGGCAGCAATTAAATACAGTCCTGATTTAGAGAGTGAACCACAGAAACCCTTTGGGAATGCAATCCAGGAATAGAGGGAACTCAACTCCAAGAGTGGAATGGATGCACCTCAGATCCTTCGTCTAATCAAAAAGAAAAAGAATCCAATTTTTTAAAGAGGCATAAGATTTAATCAGGCCTTCAACAACAAAAACAACAACAATATATATATATATATATCCATCCAAATAGCCAATATATTGGCAAATTACTTATCAATGAAATGCCAATTAAAATTAAAAATAAATACAATCTAGTTAATATCAGAAGAAATTTACTAAGACACACACACACACACACACACACACACACAAATCTGCCTAGGTTTTGTTCTGCATGAATTAAAAGTCACAAATAAATTTGTTGAAAATTATCTGGGGACTCCAAGAAAAAGATCTTTGAATCATGTATACTAACTAGCAGCACTCTGAATCCTTATTTATGAAACTTTATAGCTATAATTGGACAATTACTTGCCTCCTACATGAGAATGCTGACAAAGCAACCTTGTTTTTCACAGAAATGTGAAAAACATTTGTAAAGCACACTTTTGGAGCAGAATTATCTCATGCTTGATCAGAAGCAAACAGAAAAATTTAAAGACAGGCAAGTAATTTCACAAAATTCTTACTTTATAGGTACTTGACTGTAGTGACTCAGTTTTATTTAGAAAGTGTTTTAAATTTCTAATTTGTAAAGATGACAAAGAATTAATAAAGTTTCTATACGCTTTTATGTAAAACTCTACAGCTTAATGTTTTAATCTTTTAAAAAATCACATTAATCAAAAACACACCTGTCACTAGATTAATTAAAATTAAACTTCATAATTGCACTATTGTCACTTCATTTTTGGTATGTGAAAATGCTAATTGTGCTACTTAGTAAACATCACTGGTAAATGAGCTCAGTAACAAAATGGATGCCCAGTTGAATTACATGGTTCATATGGTTACATTAAAAAATTTTCTTTTCATGTTTAAATCTTACTTGTTCTGAAACATTTGGCAAAAGTGCTGACAAACTATACAGTAACAGAACCAAGGTTAGTAAATGAATATATTTAGGCCGATGGGTCAAAATATATGACATTATGTACATACATCTAAAATATGCGTACTTTTTTTAGTGTTATTCTTGGATATTTACTTTGGAAAGCAAAAATTATTGGGATTGTTCTATTCCAAAAAATCATTCAGGGGGTAAGGGAGTGGATGGAAAAGGTGACAAGATTAAGAAGTACAAACTGGCAGTTAAAAAAATAGTCATGGGGACATAAAATACAATACAGAAAATACAGGCAATAATATATAGTGTCAGATGGGTACTAGGCTTGTTGGGTTGATTACTCTGCAACTTATATAAATGTCTAATCACTATACTGTATACCTGAAACTAATATAGTATTTTATGTCAACTGAAGTAAAATTTAAAAATTTTATTAAAAAAATTAAAAAGTCATTGAACTGCTACCTGGCAATAAGACTCTAGGAAAGGACTTTTCAGGATTGTAACTCTATTTAGAATCTGTTCATCTGCATTCTTTAATTTGCCTGTAGGTTAACACAGTTCCAAAAAAAAAACAAAAAAAAAAAAACGTGAAACTGTTAAGATGTGTGTAATTATGTAAACATTTTAATGCTATTTTCTGGACTGCTGTTTTTAAATTGCTTTAAACATTTAAATGATAAATTCTTTTTGTTAATGCTTTTGTGATGAATCAATTAAAATACTTTTCAATTAAAAAAATTACAATCAGTTACTATTATACACTCATGAGAATGGCTAAAATTTCCAAGTGAATACAGCTTATGCAAAGGTCAAAACCTGGGAATAACCTAAATGTTCATCATTTGGAGAATAGCTAAATAGTGATGTATTCATACAATGGATATTATGTGGCAATAAAAAAATATTCTGGTAGATCCAATAACTTGATGAATGTATTATTTTACTATCATCAAAACAATTGGTGGCTTAAACCAACAGCAATTTATTCTCTCACATTTGCAGACTATAGATTTCTGAAATGCAGGTTTTGTGGTCAAGGAGATGTTCCCTCTAAAGACAAAGAAAGATTATCCACCTTCAGAGGGAGGGTGGCTGTGCCAAGACCTTGATTTCATACTCTTGGCCTCCAGAAGTGTGAGAGAATACATTTTTGTTGTCTTAAGTCACCAAGTTTGTGGTGATGTTATGGCAGCTCTAGAAAACGAACACCATGAATTTCAGTTATTACACAGTTAAAAAAAAAAAAGCCACTACACGATTACATTTAAACAAACTTCAACAACAGGCAAATCTCATCTATGGTGATAGAATTCAGATTAGTAGAACAAAGCAGTATAAACTGAGAAGGTATACAAGAGTAGATAGGTATAGTGCGATAGAAACATTGTTTTGATTTGGGTAATTGTTAATAATGGAAAACATGACAAATACAAGTACTTTTCAATATTTTGATGTGACAGATTGTTTAGACTTTAATAGTTTTGGTGCTGAATACAAAAAAACATCATTTGATTTGTTTTGCCAACTTAAATATAATGTTAATGATGAAATAAATCTACCTCCATTAAGTAACATTTTAAAAATATGACATTCTCACTTAATATGTGTAGATTTTAGAAAATGGGTTTTCTGAAGAGTTTACAAAATAGAAATAAAATCTTATTATAGAAAAATTTTACATAAACAGTAGCAACTATTAAAAAGGAAATCTTAGATTTATTTAGTAAAATGGTTGGCTAAACTCCTTTTTGGTGGGAAAAAAGGCCTTTACCACTGCCTTATGCTGAACTTTTTTTCCAGCTTTGCTAGAAGACAAAAAAGGGGTATCAGGAGATAATAGCAGAGGCTTTGCGTGCTTATGTGCATGTGTACACATACGCATACATGTGAGAGATAACTCTCCTTCAAGTCAGATTAAAAGCTGATGAAAGACAATCATAAATTTTTGTGATGAAATTAAAGGATTTCAAAATTACAAACACTGATAAATCCCAGATCAATGAAGAAAAATAAAATTGATTGATTCTATCCAAATCTGAGAGACACACAGTAGTTATCAATAAATATGGAAAGACTAAAAAGTATACTTACACAAATATATTTGAATTTCTTAAAATATAAATTGAATACTAAATATTTTTCTAAAATTATTAATACAAGAGCTTTACTTAACCTTCTCAGTGTGTGTGTGTGTGTGTGTGTGTGTGTGTGTGTGTGTGTGTGTGTGTGTTTAATTTTAAAAAGCATACTTGACTATGTGTTAGACTTTCTGATTTAGAAATTTCAGTTTGGACATCTCAAGTCTAACTAGATCACCTAAGAGCTTTTCTCACAGCTTTCTCATTGCTCTCATAATGTGAGCATCCTGCCCAAATGAGTTGTGACTATAGTATTTACAGATACAAGAAAAATACAGAAGCGAGAAAATCACTTCATCAATATACAAAAAAAATTTTTTCTTGCACTAAAAGAAAAAAAGCTGGTTGTATTGGATGAAATGAAAAACAATAGATTAGTCTTCCCAAAAAGGCTTCAGAGGTAAATCTGATTAGATTTTTCCATGTTGCTACCTACTCTACAACATAATCACCTTTAATGATACAACTGCACTCCACCAGTTTTGAAAATGAGTAAATGTTGCAATATAAGTAAAAACATGGTTATTTATCAAATCTCACTTAAGAACATAATTTTTCTTCATATAAAGTGACTTAACTAAAACCTTAGTGTCAGTATGTAACATCACAGGTATTACAGACAGGTAAGATACACTTCATTAGAATTTTACCTGTAACTTTTAGTGACCTACCTATAAAGACTTTTTTTTAAAGCCACCAGCAGTTGGCTAAATTACATATCCTTGCCCCTTTAATAAAGCCTCATACAATTCCAGGAACTAAAAAACAATTAGATCCGCACAATGAACTTCGTTGCGAGGAGACTGAAACCCTAAAAAAGAACCAAAGAGAACTTCTAGAGATGAAGAACACACTAAAAGACATGAAGAATAAAACAGCAAGCTTGGGAAATATAATCAACCAAATGGAGGAAAGAATCAGTAATATCGAAGACAGATATCTAGAAATAAATTAGAAGGATGAAGAGAGAAACCGAAGAATGAAAAATGGAAGAGAAATACAAGAACTAGTTGATACCACCAGGAAAGGAAACATAAGAATAACAGGCATTCTCCAAGGGAAAGAAAATGAGCAAGGATTAGAAATCATTTTCAGACAACTAGTGGATGAGAATTTCCCAAATATAAGGAATGAGCTAGGGCTTGGAATTCAAAAAGTCAAAAGAACACTCAATTATCTCAACCCAAAAAGGCCTTCACCAAGACATACTGTATTAAAATTATCAAAAATCAATGACAAAGACAGAATTCTTAGGACAGCCACAAAGAAGAAAATGGTAACTTATGAAGGAAAACCCATTAGATTTATCGTTGGACTTCTCAGCGCAAACCTTACAAGCCAGAAAGCAATAGAATCAAATATTTAAACTATAAAGTGAAAGGAACTACCGGCCTAGAATAATGTATCAAGCTAAGCTCTCCTTCAAATATATAGGAGAAATTAAGACCTCTCCAGACATACAAAAACTGAGGGAATTCTCTACTATGAGGCCTGCATTACCGGAAATACTGAAAGGGGTCAGCTCACCTAAAACAAAATGATTAAAAAAATACATAATGGGGAGTAAAGTGACTATCAAGCAAATAGAAGCAGAGAAGTGCAACCCTTACTAAGAATAGGGCATTATAAGCTTAAATAATTAGAAGTGAACTGTTATAACAAGATAGTAATGAACATTTAGCATACATAAGGACAAATTGAGATAACGACTGAAAATGGGAGGATTCAAAGATCCAAATTCACAAAGAGGAATGGATATAAGGCACATGCAGAAGAAAATGGACAACTGTATATATATAACTATCCTTTACATATTCGTAATGGTAACAACACATTGAAGATTCAGAACTGAAGTATATAAAACAAGAAAAACCAGAGGCAAAACCCACAAAAGAAACAAAAGGACAATGAAGCAATGGAAACACCAAGCTACCAAAAAGTAAAAGATAAATATTTCAATAATCACCCTAAATGTAAATGGACTTAACTCACTAATAAAAAGGCACAAGTTACAAAGTGGATCAAAAGGCACAGCTCAACCATTTATTGCCTTCAGGAGACACATGTCAGTTCCAAAGACAAATATACACTCAAAGTGAAAGGGTAGAAAATGATATTTCAAGCAAATGGCATTCAGAAAAAAGCGGGAGTAGTGGTACCAATATCGAAAGAAACAGACTTCAAAAAACCTACCAAAATCTAAAAGTCCAAGACCAGATGGCTTCATCAGTGAATTCTACCAAACAGTCAAAGAAGTTTTAATACCTATTCTCCTCAAACTCTTCCAAATAATCGAAACAGAGGCAATACTTCCCAATTCATTTTATGAGGCCAATATTATTCTGATAGCAAAACCTGGTAAAGATAACACACATAAAAGAAAACTACAGACCAATATTTCTCATGAACACAGATGTAAAAATTCTAAATAAGATACTAACAAACCGAATACCACAACATATTAAAAAAATTATTTACCATAATCAAGTGGGCCTCATCCCAAGGGCACAGGGATGGTTCAACATATGCAAATCAATTAATGTGATACATCACATAACCAAACTAAAAAATAAGAATCATATGATCATATCAATAGATGCAGAAAAAGCCTTGACAAGATACAGCATCCATTTATGATCAAAACACGTCACAAAATCAGTACAAAAGGAAAGTACCTTAACACAATAAAGGACATCTATGACAAACCTTCAGCCAACATTATACTTAATGGTGAAAAACTAAAAACCTTCCCTCTAAGATCAGGAACAAGGCAAGACTGTCCACTACTGCCACTCTTATTCAACATAATGTTGGAGGTCCTAGTGAGTGCAATCAGATAAGAGAAAAATATAAAAGGCATCCAAATAGGAACAAAGAAGTCGAACTGTCACTATTTGTGGATGACATGATTCTCTATATAAAAAACCCTAAAGATTCCACAAGAACACTACTAGAAACGATAAGCAAATACAGTAAAGTCTCTGGATACAAAAATCAATGTTCAAAAAGCCATAGCATTCCTATACTCTAAAAATGAAATGTCAGAAAAAGATGTAGAAAAATAATTCCTTTTGCAATTGCAACAAAAAGAATAAAATACCTAGGAATAAATTTAATGGAACACGTGAATGACCTATATAATGAAAACTACAAGACCCTATTAAAAGAAATTAAAGAAGATACAAAGAAATGGAAAGGTATTCCATGTTCTTGAATTGGAAGAATCAACATAGTTAAAATGACATTACCTAAAGCATTATACAGATTTAATGCAATCCCCATAAAAATTCCCTCAGCATTTTTTAAAGAAATAGAACAAAAAAAAATCATATTTGTGTGAAAGCACAAAAGACCCCAAATTGCCAAAGCCATCCTGAGAAAAAAGAATGAGGCTGGAGGCATCACTCTGACTGACTTCAAATTATACTACCAAGCGACAGTAATCACAATGGTATGGTATTGGCAGGAAAACAGACACACAGTCCAGTGGAACAGAATCAAGGGTCCAGAAGTAAACCTATATTTATATGGGCAAATAATTTTCAACAAAGGAGCCAAAAGCATACAATGGGGAAAGGAAACACTCTTTAATAAATGGTGCTGAGAAAACTGGAAAGGCACTTGCAAAATAATGAAACTAGATTGTTGTCTATCACCACACAGCCAAATTAACTCAAAATGGATTAAGGACTTGAACATAAGATATAAACAATAAAATATACAGAAAAAAAGTAGGAATGAAACTCATGGACCTTGGACTTAAAAGAGGATTTTATGAATTCGACCTCAAAGGCAAGCAAGAGAAGCAAAAATAAATGACTTGGATTATATCAAACTAAAAGCTTCTGCTCAGCAAAAGACACCATCAACAAAGTAAAGACACAACCACCTTAAATGGAAAAATATATTTGCAAGCAACGTAGCCGATAAGGGACTAATATCCAAAATATACAAAGAATTCATACACCTCAATAACAAAAAACCAAACAATTCAATTAAAAAATGGGCAGAGTACCTGAACAGATATTTCTCCCAAAAAGACATAAAAATGTCCAAAAGACATATGATGAGATACTCAACTTCACTAGCTATTAGGGAAATGCCAATCAAAACCACAATGTAATACCACAGGCACACCTGTTAGAATAGCTATCATCAACAGGACAATAACAAGTGTTGGACAGGATGCGAAGAAAAAGGAACCCTCATAAACTGCTGGTGGGACTGCCAATTGGTACAGCCACTATGGAAAACAGTATGGAGGTTCCTCAAAAAAACTAAGAATTGAGCTACTATATGATCCAACAATCCCCCTACTGGGTACTGAAAACATATATCCAAAAAGATATTTACACACCGATGTTCACAGCAGCATTATTCACAGTGGCCAGGACATGGAAGCAATCAAAGTGTGCTGACAGATGACTGGATAAAGAAACTGTAGTAAATGTATGCAGGGGACTATTACTCAACCATAAGAGATGAAATACTTATGCATCAACATGGATGGACCTTGAGATAATCATGCTATGTGAAATAAACCGGACAGAAAAAGCTGAAAACCACATATCACTCGTATGTGGGATATATTCCTAAAAGCAACAAACAAGACAAACAGAGACTCATGGACATGGATAACAGACTAGTGGCTACTGGAAGGAAAGAGGGGAGAGGGAAAGTAGATGGGGTGAAAGGGGTCAAATATGTGGTAATAGAAAGAAATCTATGGGCACACAATGCAATGTATATATGCTTTCCTGTTGAATTGTATACTTAAAACTCACTGGATTTCATTAACCAATGTCACTATAATAAAAAAAATAGATTAAATATAAATAAACAAATAAATAATTAAAGCTTTGTATGTGATTTTTATCTGAGAGGTTACTATAATGTGGTAACATTACTGGAGAAATAATTATCTATATTGTTTTCTTTAAGCTTTTATATACAAACATATTAATCTGGCTTTCACCTGTAGTGCAATTGATATTTGCCATTAGTTTTGTTCATGTGGAGTCAAGAAAAGCTATAGCATAAATGTTTGATATTTAAAGTTTGGTTTAGCATAGTCATTCTTGGAACGCATAATACTGAATCTACGACTAAAAAAAATACCTTTTTATTTCCTTAAGGTGATATATAAGTGATTACCAACACTAACTACAAATCATACTTATTTAGCAGAATTAATTTAATATATAAACCTACAGCACACATACTTGCTATAAAAACATAAAATGAAACTATGTAAGATTATATTCTTTCAACTTTCCTTAAAATCTTTTTTTTTTTTTTAATTCCACATCTGACATAGTGAAAGCAACTGCATTGCTCTATAGAACAGCAGCACCTGCAGGAAAAGATCCAGTTTTACAACTGCTGGTACTATCAATTCATCACTGGATTCTCAAACATTAAGGCACTTTCTCTCCCTTCCTGTATACTCAAGAAAACAGAGCTTAGAGTGTTCATGTTGAACTCCCATGACTACACAGCTGACCCTCTCAAATCCTCTAAAAAATACTGTCCTTCAGAGAACAGGCTTTACCATTTGTAGAGTATCCTGGCTCTTAGCTCCGCATTCCAGATAGGATAACTGCTCTGTGACACATTTAATCTCTATTAAAAAGTCTTTATTTCTAAAATATATAAAATTAAATAAGAATACTACAATAAAAGATAGCTACAATGTTTAACATGTAAAAGGAAAAATATGTTCAAGGCACAAAAATAACATACTTCAACCCTTAATGACAATTTTGTAGGCATGTCTTAAATAACAAAGTAAAATATGATTCACTCGACAATCAGGATTTTAATTTTTTTTAAATAAATAAACATTTAAAAATTACCTGAACTATAATCCATGATTTTAGGAAAAAACCTACCTCATTTTGTCAGTATTTTTCAATGTGTTCTTAATATTTTAGAAAGCTTTTGATATTATGAAAAATAGTTTAAAATTTCTTTGGCATGTTACTAAACCACTGAAGGCCTGTCAAATAACAAGGGGAAAACTGTCTAGCTGGCTGATCATGCTGTGCTGGAAATTTCTCAAACATCTGCTAAAGGTCAGATTTCCACTGCATGGAACCAATCAATGGAACTACACAATTCTCCTAGCGCTATAAGAAGCTGAACAAAGACGACTATTTTATACAAGCAATGACACATAACTTTAGATTTGTAATAAATTGTAGCAATGTCTAGCCCTTTTTTATCACAGTAGTCATACTTTAAAAAAATAATTATAAAATTCTATTTGCATTTTATTCTAAAATTATGTTTATTTATGTTCAGAAGGTATATATACAAAACTCTACTTTCTATTTGGTAAAAATACATAATCTATTTTTTAATTTCACATTTCAAAAAAGCACTATATGTCTAAATGAAATTTTAAGGATAATTTGAATATAATTTTACAGATATGATTCTTTAAGTATGAAATTATAATGGGTGAATTAATTTAGTGAGAGTGATTCATTTTGCAACTAAAACTGTCATAGGAACATTCAGATTTTTCTAAGTTCATAGAGACTGTTGTCACCTATCTAAAAATTTTTTTGACCGAAATCATCTTGAATACATTCCACACTCTAAAACTCTGAGAACTTGATAAATTATTTAAACAAGTAATGAAATACAACAGATTACAGAAGGATTATAGTTAAATATTACATGAAGCCTTTTCATTCAATGTACTTATATAGATGAGATATTATTTTATTGGGTCTTCTATTTTTTAAGAGAAAAATATATTAAAGCTATATTTAAAAGTTAACTTTTTAGGTATGGTACTTTTCCTTTCCAAGTGCCACCCCTTTATCTTAAATACTGGAAATTCTGCCAAATTTTTGATAAATATTATAGCAATCAAATGATAATATAAAAAGTGTGCCATTTTACATAAGCCTACCAATTATGAACAATTTTAAATCTTACACTAAATCGCTTTGCTACAAGATCTTCAGGAAACTAATGAGCAAAATTTAAATAATCAAGTAACTATGCAATGCTTTTTTTTTTTTAACATTCATTCATTCAGTCATTTTTTTTAGGCGAGCAACCCTTGGTTGACCTCACAAACTGCAAGGACCTTGTCAAGTTTACAATTAGTTTTTTAATTTTGTTTTGTTTTTAATGCCTAGGACACCTGGTCTTCCTAGGTGGTCTCCCATCCAAGTACTAACCAGGCTCAGCGCTGCTTAGCTTCTGAGATCAGACGGGATCGGGCTTGTTCGGGGTAGCATAGCCGTAGTGCAAAGCTTTTTTTAAAAAGCTTAATGTCAACATTTTCTTGTAACATAGGAATTGTCTGTCACTTAAAAATATGTTAAAGCTACTGAAAATGAATAGATCATAAAATCCTACCTGTGATTATGTCATTTACTAAGCAACTTCCATACAGGTAAATTATTTCTTTCCAAACAAAGAAAAATTGAGAACTTACTTCTAATGAAACTATTGTTAAGAAAAGTTAGGTCCTAAACAATCCAATACTTTCCAAACCAGCTGAAAGAAGCCAGGTATTGTCAAGCAAGAACCCCACCATTTTCCTGTGTAATACAGATGAGTTTTTATCTTTCAATTAAGAAAAGAGCTACCATAAGACCCAGCAATTCCTCTTCTGGCCTTGTACTGAAAATTTTCAAACCACTTACTCATAAAGATATATGTATCTTTCTATTATTACAGTATTATTTATAACAGCCAAGATAAGGGACGTACTCATGTATCCTTTGACGAATGATTGGATAAAGATATGGTACATATATAGAATGAAGTACTACTCAGCCATAAAAAGTATGAAATATTGCCATTTGCTACAACATGGATAGATTTTGAGATTACCATGCTAAATGAAATAAGTCACATGGGAAAGGACAAGAACCACATGATTCACTCATGCATGGGATTAACAAAAAGCAAGTCACCTGAGTTTTGATCTTTTCCTGGGCTTAGCAATATGCACTACCATACTCTTTCATGCTTGGCAGTGACAGAATGTAGCAGCTCCCTTCCGGCCACGTGATCATGAGGGCAAATCACCGACAGTGTAGTCATTGTGTTAGATGATTTTGCCCAATAGGGGAATTTAGTGTTTTGAGCATGTTTAAGGTAAGCTAAGGTATTATGTTCAGTAGGCATTTTCAATTTCTGGCATTTTCAATTTACAGTGACAGTTAAGGAACACTTGTAATCAAAATACCATGCAGGAGTTTCTAGTTCCTGTATAATTCATATCACCATCACCATCCCTGTGACAATTAAAAATCTACATACAGTATATTTCAAGTTTGATTTTTTTAAAGCTAAGGGCTAACAAGAAAGGAATCATTGAGTCAAGAACCTGAAGAGATTTTTTTTAAAAAAACCTTGAGATAAACAAACTTTATCAGCTATTTTGTCCGAATGTTGAAAGGTCAGGCAATATACTTACTTGATGGCCTCCCCAGGCTAAATCTAACAAAGTCCAAAGCTGGGGCCCAACAAAGGTAAGGATTGTAACCCCCTTAATTGGGTTAAGACTCCTAAAGGCTATATCCAAGAAGAGTGGTCCCCAACTTTTTGGCACCAGGGACTGGTACTCCCATGAGATTCTAATGCCTGAGTATCTTAGGTGGAGCTGAGGCAGTGATTCTAGTGCAGGGGAGTAGCTGCAAATACAAATGAAGCTTTGCTGGGTCATGCACCACTCACCTCCTGCTGAGTGGCCCAGTTCCTAACAGGCTTCTTATAGATACCAGGCAGTGATCCAGGGGCTGGGGACTCCTGTCCTAGAAGCAAGTGTGACTCAGAATTAAGTCACCTATTTTATGGTCTGAAGCCCAGCTCTGAGTAACCAAGGTGGCTCGGAAAATCTCAAATCACACTTAAAATTATAGTTAACCATACTACTCCCATCATCAGACACCTGGATGAATCAAATACAAATCCTCTACGAAAAAAGAATACTATCCTAGGCTTTAAATTATTCTACAACTAATTTTTCAAATAAAGAGCCCAGCATGCAAAGATAACCAAGCGCCTGAGAAGATAAGTTAACATTAAGAAAAATGAGTGGAATCAATAAACAAAAATTATTTACAAGAATTCCTGTAAAACCAAATGCCAATAAATGTACAACATATCAAAATTTGCAGAATACAGCTGAAGAACTACTAAGAGGGAAATTTAAAGGTTTAAATGCACATATTAAAAAATAAAAGGCTAGGACATAATGAGCTAAGAATCTACCTCAAGAAATTAGAAACAAAACCTGCAAAATAGACAAATTCTATGAAAGTAGAAGAAAAATAAAGATCAAAGTAGAAATTAATAAAGTACAAACATGTCATAAAGAAGACAAAACCAAAACACATTTTTAAAAAGAGTACTGAAACTGATAAACCTCTGATGAGACCAATGGGGGAAAAAAGGTAGACACCCACCCACCAACTGCAAGCACAAAGCAAAGGTCACATGAGGACCAGCGAGAAGGCATACATCTGCAATTCAAGAACAAAGCTTATACTAGAAACCAACCCTGATGGCACTTGATCATGGACTTCTAGCCTCTGGAACTACGAGAAAATATATTCCTGTTATTTATACCATCACTCACTCTGCAGTATTTTGTTATAGCAACCTTCACAGATCAATATAATTATGTTAGACATTTAAAAAAATTTTTTTAAATAGGTGACAAGTGTCAAAATAAAAAATGCAATGAAATTTTGGAGATCATGGAGAAAGTTCTTTTAGAAAAATATTTTACAACAAATTTTAGTATTTAAAAAGAATGAACACTTGCTAATTGCCCATGCAAATATAACAACTGATAGATTTATTTTACCCTTCTCACTATTCTTGCAACAGTTCCTCTACCTGGAAGAATTTTTCAGTTCTAAAGTCCAAGTATTTTCTCCAGGTGATCTAATCAAATAAGATTAAATGTTGTACCCGACTCCCAAAGCACAGAGTGAGCAGTTAAGACAATGATATACCTCCTAAATGTGATTACCATTAAAAGAAATAGGTGGAATCTGGGAATGTAACTAAAGTCACAGTCATTGATAATAGTCAAACAGAGAATATAAAATTTTGATATTCCATACAAAAGTGGGGGCAGTTTAATGAAAAGGTATTCATGTCTATTTTTTTACTAATAAATATGTGCAAGACAAATTCTATCATTTTAGCCATCTCAAAGTGTACAATTCAGTGCCAGTAATTACTTTCACACTGGTGTGCAACCACCATTACTGTTTTCAAAACTTCATCATAATGATTATTAATTAAGCAATAACTTCCATTCTCCCCTCCTCTTAGGCCCTGGTAATCTCTAATCTACTTTTTGTTTCTATAAATTTGCCTATTCTAAATATGTGATATAATTGACTGGCTTATTTCACTTAGCATAGTATTTTAAGGTTCATCCATGCTATATCATGCATCAGAATGTCATTCCTCTCATGGCTGAATAAATGTTTCATTACAAGTATACATACCACATTTTATTTATCCATCTAATCTTTTTTTTGACATTTACGTTGTTTCTGCCTTACAGTTATTGTGAATAATGGTGTAATGAAGACGAAGACTGGCACATAAGTATCTGTTTCTGTCTGAGCATTCAGTTATTTGGGGTATATACCTAGGACTGGAACTACTGAGTCATAAGGTAATTCTATTGTTTAGCTTTCTGAGGAACTACCAGTTTGCCACAGTGGCTATACCATTTTACATTCCCACTAACAATATATGATGGTTCCCATTTTTCCACATCTTTGACAACACTTTTTTTTTCTTGTACCTGTTGTTTAAAAAGTTACAGACATTCCAGTAAGTGTGAAGTGGCAGTGTAAAGTGGTTTTGATTTATATCTCCCTAGTTACCAAAGATATGAGGCTTTTTTCATGTGCTTATTGACTATTACTATACATTTTTTGGAGAAATGTCTATTCAAGGCTTTTGTATACTTTTAAATTGGGCTGTTTGTCTTCTGTGAATGAGCTTCAGGAATTCTTTATATATTCTGGATACTAAACCATTATCAGATATATGATCATGTATATTTTTGAAATGAAGAATAACATTTCATATAAAACAACTTTTATATGAAAAGAATGTCATTTTAAAGTGGTTTACTCAAATATCTCTAAGTTACTGAAATAATAGAAAATATATATTAGAAAATATATATATATCTGCCCCTGCTTCCTTGAAATTCTGTAAGTGATAAAAACATGAGGAGCATCTCCTGCTCTAGTATTTATCTTTGACCCTATCCCTGACACAAAGCTCCTAATACCCCTGTAAGTTCCTAAATGATAAGAGCACTAGGAACATTGTTTTGTTCTATTGAAGTGACTCTGAGTGGGATGCTGGAGGATCCTGGATGGGGGCTAGGGAACAGAAAGAGCAAGCCATGATTAGAAGCTTGGAATTTTCAGCTCCACTTCTCATTTCCAAATAAGGGAGAGGGGCTAGAAATGGAGTTAATAATTGATCGTGCCTATGTGAAGAAGCCTACATCTCATTAGTACAGGGTTCAAAGAGCTTCCAGGCTGGCAAACACATCCACACCAGACGGTGATGCACCCCAATTCCATGGGGTCAGAAGCTCCTGCGCTCAGGACCTTCCCAGACCTCGCCTTATACATCTCCTTCATCTGACTGTTCACCTGTATCCTACATCATATCCTTTAATAAACTAGTAAATGTAAGAGAATGTTTTCCTGAGTTCTGTGAACTCCCCTGACAAATTAATTGAACTGAAGGAGGGGAGGAGGTGAAGAGAAGTTGTGGATGACCTGGGGACAAACTACTTGTGACTGCCATTTGAAGTATGGTAGAGAGTACTCTTATGGGACTAACTCCAGGTAGACAGTGTTATAATTGAGTTAAACTGCAGAACACTCAGCTGGTGTCAAAAGAATTTCTTCATGTAGGAGGAAAAATTTCCACACATTTGGTGACCAAAAGTGTCATAAAGTAAAGGAGACGTACAGGAAATAAACACAGTAAAGAAGAACTGGCTTTTTCCCTACACAGGAAGAAAAAATCTGAGTATTTCCTTTACAGTTACATAAAAACTATTATCTTGAATTATCTAGAGCTATCATTTCAGAGCTGAAAAATCACAATAGCAAAGTTATTAGAATTTCTTAAGAAAAAACAAAATCAAGTGTAAAATGCTTGATCACCAAGAGCAAACACTATCTCAGCACTTGATATTTTACTCAGAGAAATAAAAGTGATAGTGAATTTGGGGGTATTATAAAACCACATTCAAATCTGCAAAAGAACATCGAGAAATATTTTTTATAATTGAATGTAATTAATGAGTTAATGAGAAATACATTTACCAATTTTTCCCATGCTGAAACATTCAATCCTCACTGCCTTGACAGTATCATCACTGAGAATCTTTCAATAATTTCTACTCTAAAATGAACCTGAACTCCCAGAATTCTGTGACACAGGCACTTAATATTTATTCCAATTCCTGACAACCTACAATTGCAATTTATGTTATCTAATTTTATGGGCAAAATGAAAAAATATAATTTAACATGGCCTGAAATTAATGTTACTCAATCTTTAAATTATGTAAAATTTTAAGACTAACTTTGGTAGTTATGTATGCAGAGGATGCCTGGAATTCTTGGTTGAATTTTAGAGGAGTATAAAATTCAGTGGCAATTTAGATCTTAGAGGAAAAGTCTCCTATCACAGTCTACGAAGTGTTAATTATTAAACTGTTTCAGGGAATTCAAAAAATATATAGAAATTGCATATCTCTTAACCAGTAAAATCTTGGTCAAAGTTGAAAATATATTTGTGAATACTCTGCAAATACATGTCCCTCAATTTAAATTTATGCTTTATGAGTGTTTTTAAATTGGATAGATATCCAAAGGCCAAGGACACAGCCCTGCTGAATGTCAAGCTTTATGACATAAGTCCGAATGGGGGTGGAATAAAACTCCTAAGTTTATAAAATAAATTTTAAGACATTCTTGTAAGGCAACATTTTTCTACACTGTTTTCTGTTTTTTTTTTTTTTAATTTTTCAGTAAGAGTATAAGGATGTAACACAGAATGCATTTAAGAGCTTCTTAAACATCAGAATATAATACTACACATTAGACATGAAAAGACAACGTAATTATTCCCAATACACACATATTAGCTACAGACGACTAAACTTAAAAATAAAATCTCAATTCATAAAAAATTAAGAAGTTACGTAACATTAATTTTTTTTCTTTTCCCCACTAGTTTTAAAAAAGCCTTATTCTGAGAATTTAAGAAAAATTTTTTTTCAAAAAAGAAAAACATCAGAAATTAACAGTGTATGGCTTTTTGTCCCCAAATTCTGATCTGACACAGTTTTTAAAAAAATTATGCTTTATTATCAAATACATAACTACAATCTGAAGTATTTAAATATTCCTTTTGTTTCTATTATTCTTATGAAAGTACATAGATTTAAAAATAACTTTAAAACATCAGGGTTAAAAATAAGCAGCATGTTTAATAATACAGTTTACTATGTATATGAGTAACACCAGCCACATATGAAATAGTATTTCTCATTGATAAGTTTTTAAAACATATTAAGAGAGCTTGCCAACTGCTTAACAAACACAGATTTTTAAAGGAACTCATATTTGGGAGGAAAAAAAAGATAAAAAGTCACCTTGAAAACATTAAAACATTTTTTTTCATAATAAAGAAACTATCAATTATTGGGGTCCCAGGATCTCCATATGCAAATGTATATTTTTTACCTACTAAAAATATTCTCTGTCACTATGATTTCAATAATTACAAACTTCTAGTAGAGCAACAAAAATTTTATTTCCTAATTTGCATTACTATTGATAAAATATTCAACTAAATAAATGTGACAAATAATTTCACATAGATTGCAAAAGACTAATTTATTACAAAGTATTCTCTGGTCATCAAAAAAAACAATGTATCACATGTCAAAGAAATCAACTGAATATTTTTAAAGTTTTAGTCTTTAAAATTTCCTTCCTAATGAAATAAGCACTAAATTTTTCCTCTACAAAGGCAAGGTTTTGGAATAGACCAGAAACTTTCAATGGCTGTTAAGCAGACTGTTGAAATGAAACAATTCTCTACTTAAAAGTTACAACTGATCATGATTATCTCAGTTACTCTGCAAACAAAACATGAAAGGAAATTAAAAGCAATCAAGAGAAGAGAAAAGGAAACAAAGGGGCCAACAGCTAAAATTTAAAAACTTGCATTGTTCACTATCATGTATCTTAAAACTTTCCCTTATCCTTGGCTCTTATCTAAGTACTTCAAAAACAGTAATTATTATATTCTTCATATTTGAACTTCAGAATCTAAGAGGAAGAATCTTTAGTAGTCAGGTTAGGCTAAGTTGTGAAGCTGTAATAAACAACTGCAAAACCTCTGTACCTTGAAATAAAATTTACTTCTTGTTCATGCCCTGGAGGATGCTGTTCATCTTTCTTATTTAGGGGTTCTAGAACAAGAATCATCTCAAAATGTTACCAGTCATGACTCAAGGATTAGAAAAATTACACTTGGTTTCTTTCATGCATCATCTCAACATGTTACCAGTTAGGACTCAAAGATAGGAAAAAATATACTTGTTTCCTTTCATACATCATTTTTTTCTCACAACTTAGTCACTGCCAGAAAGTCGAACAGCCCCAAGTAACACAAGGGGACAAGGACATACAATGTTGTCATGTGCCTAGAACAATGAGAACAAAAAAAATTTGGTGAGCCATATTAATAATCAACACAGAGGCTTTCTGTTCCGAGACAAAATTTAAAGTTGCATGCCAGGAAATGGTTGTGAGCTAGGGTCTTGTTCTTGAGTGTCTACCAGTTGAGCAAGTGGCACCCTGGTACCACAAATTAGTATGATTACTCAACACAATTACAAGGAAAAAACACACAAAATAGAATTATCTTTCTTGATCACGGTGACTCTTTATTATTAGAGCATTTTATTACTAAATTAAAAATATCATCTATGACTCCAGTATCTCCAGTGACTATTTCAATGGGATTCAAATTCACCCATTCTCAATTTCCTCTCAGTGAGGCCATGCATATATTCGACAAATATATCTAGAGCTCCTATTGAGAGTTACTTGCTAATCATTAGAAATAAACAACATCCTACCTCAGGATTAAAAAACCTCATCCCACTCCTAAATATCCAGATTCAACACTAAGAATACAAATCATGTTTCTTGATTTACAACTACTTCCAAAGTTGGTTTTAAAACAAGTAAGTTGTGGTCCCAAGACAATTCAATGCACAAAAGAAAAGTCTCTTCAAAAATAGAACTGGGACAAATGTATTTCTAGAAACAAACAAAAAAATGAAGTTGGATTTTTACCTCACATCATATACAAAAATTAACTGCAAATGAATAAGTCAGAGATCTAAATGTAGGACATAAAAAACTATAAAAATTCTTAGAAGTAAAAGGAGAAAATCTTTGTGACCTTGGATTAGTCAATGGTTTCTTGTATGTGACACCAAAAAGCACAACCTAAGAAAAAATAAACTGGACTTCATCAAAACTAAAAACTTTTATATTTCAAAGGACATGATCAACAAAGTGAAAAGGTAACAAAATAGGAGAAAGTATTTGCAAATCATTATCTGGTTAAAAATGTGTACTAATAACATGCTACGACATGAGTAAATCTTGAGAACATTATCCTAAATGAAAGAAAACAGATACAAAGGCCACATTATATGGTTTTGTTTATATGAAATGTCCAGAATAGATAGATACATACAGACAGAAAGTAGATAAGTGGTTGCCAGGGGCTCGGGATGAGGAAGAGATAAGAGAGAATGGGAAGCAGCTGCTAACAGGTATGAGGTTTCTTTGGCGGGGTGATTAAAGTGTTCTAAAATTAGATCATGTTCATGATTACACAACTCTGTGATACATTAAAAACACCTGAATTGTGCACTTTAAAAGAGCGAATTTTATGAGATGTGTATTATATCTCAATAAAACTATTATTTTTTTAAAAAGTAGTTCTACCCTGACTTTGAAAACATGATAAATGGCATAAAGCCTCTATTAGTCAAATGACAACAAAACCAATGTGCATAGTGAGGAAAAGCAAACAAATTCAGGAATTATATACTTTAAAATTGAGTATATATATATAGGCTAGTTAAAGAAAAAAAATGACAGAACATGAATCACAAAAGATTATGGTCAGGAAATTACAAACTGATTTACAAACATACATCTCTTTCAAAAAGACCAAATTAATTACTGAAGAAGAAAATTTAAAAAGCAGGAATAGGAGTAAGATTAATGAACTGAAATACCTAAGAATGACATATTATAGTTTATGGTTTCAGAAGTGGCACCATTATGAAAAATAAGAAGGTACAACCTACAGTTGTAAGAGGATCCTGAAATATGCTGGTTTCTGAGGCATGAACTTCAAGTTGTATATCCAATATCCATCTAAACCTGCATGCTCACTAAAACAATACTGATTTTGTTAGAGCCAATAACAAAACCTAAATTTCCCAGCATCCTGGCAGACAGAGATAGCAATGTGAAACAGTTTGAAAATAAGATGCAAGTGTGTAGGATATGAAGTGACTTAAGATGATGTTTCTTAGAAAGATCCTTAGGGCAAACTCAAATGATATGAGCCTTTTTGCCCTTTTCTGCTTTCCCTTCCTTCTAGTTTTAGAGCTGAACTGAGGGAGGCAAAAGGATCAGCTGTGCTGTAACTGCCTGGGAAGAAGAGATCAAGGGAATAATCCAATCATCATCCTTAAGTGTCTACTTCTAGGCTTGTTTTTATGACAAGAACAACTGAAAACTAAGTACCCATTTTAAAAACTTTTATTTGAAATTTTGACTAAATGAAGGCAAACTCAATCTCTAAAACTGCCTCTAAACTCTCCAAAAATAGGAGACATCTACACATACCTAAAACCTAGGATAAAAATTGGCATCAAGACAAACAGAAAAAGTTGACAATCACGTTTCACTTTTTTTATGTGGGATATAAACCTAAAAGCAACAAATGAACATGACAAACAAACAGAGACTCATGGACATGAACTACAGACTACAGTGGTTACCAGAGGACTACAGAGTAGTGGTTACTAGTGGGGTGGGGGGAAGAGAGGGGAGGTAGACAGGGTAAGGGGGTCAAATATAGGAGGGTTGGAGGAGGGAGAAGTGGGTAAAGGAGATCAGATACATGGTAGCTGAAAGAAGCTGGACTTTGGGTGGTAAACACACAATAGAATATACAGATGTCAAATGATAATGTACACCTGAACATTATATAATTGTATTAACCAATGTTACCCCCAATAAACTTAATTTAAAAAACTGGCAATTAAGGGAAACAAATTATGACATAAAAGGTACAAAAACTTCAAAAGATCAGATGCGAGTTCCAATAACACAATTAAATATAAAAGGCTTGAAGCTAGCTACAACTTTCAGAACTTTAAAAAACTAAATACCAAAAGAGAAATACTCAGGCTCTGAAGATCTAGGGGGGGAAAGAAGTTCTTAAAATGCTATAAAACACCTCTTAAGCTAACTTTCATGACAATCTTAAGGCTAACTACATGCTTTTCTCACACCATGAAACTTGACTAAGAAAAGACGATGCTTTCATTAATTCAACAGGCTTCTTTTTATCAACCAACTACAGTTTACAAATACAATAAAATAATTTACTTTTCTACATAAGGACCTTAATAGAGAACTTCATGAAAGTTAGGTACATGGAAGCTGAAAAGCAGCAGTGATGGTTTGACTTTAACAGAAGGTATAACCACTAATTCAAAATTAATATTTAACAAAACAGAACATTTTTATAACCCACTATTTTGCAATTTCAGGGCTAATATCTATTGGGTACTTACTATGTAAATTTAATTTAAAAATCTTAATTTTAATGACAAAAATCTAAAAATGTAATGAGCTGAATTTTGCTTCTGGCCAAGATGAATTAACCGTGTCACATATATCATCCTGCCTGAGATTAATAAAAATCCAGAAAAAATATAGTTAAAACAATAATTTTCAAGACAATGAACATAAACAATAAAAGATAATGAACTCTGAGAAATGGGACACAAAATAGGTAAACTTTCTGATTATAATGGCTTACTGACTAAAGAAAATTTATACACTATCATGCAAAGTAGGAGAAAACCACATGGAGGCCAGGAATAAACTGAGGAGATAAAGCTAAGCATCCAGGGAGGCCATGCTGTAAGTCACAGGACACAATACCAGAGAGGAAAAATCTACTGAAAGAGAAAGATCCTACCCGCTCTGGCTGAAGTGACTACCTAGGTATTTGAAGGACCAGAGCCCTTCCCACCACCCCTTCATTTTTCTCCTTTTCTTTTTTGGGAGCTAGACATTAAAGACTAAGAAATTCAAAAACATCTACTTGTAAGAGAAAATTAGATAGTAGATGCTCGTGCACAGGGAAAGGTGCAGACTCAGACAAAACTGTTAGAAGGCATTAAGTTTACACTTTTGGCTGATCTCTGACACAGAAAACACAAAAATAATAAAATCAACAACATAAAACAGCAAACACTGGGGAAGGGAGAGAATCTGGAAAGTGCTAATTGAAATGTCGGATTCCAAGAAAAACACACAAGCACACACAAAAAAAGCACGTATGGCCTGTTTGAAGGAAAAAAAACACACGAATCAACAGAAATTGTCCCCCCAAAATATATCTGATGGCAGATATATAAGACAAAGACTTTATTTTTAAGGTTTTTTTTTTCAGTTACAATTGACATTCAATATCATATTAGTTTTAAATATATAACAGTTAGACATTTATATAATTTACAAATGATCCCTCTGATATGACAGACTTTAAAATGACCTTTTAAAAAATGCTCAAAGCAAATAACAAAACAAACAAAAAAGACTTACAAACAAATTTAAAGTATTAATGAAGAAAGATAAACCCTAAAACAAAACTAAAAAATTCTGGAAATGAAAAGTACAATACTCAAATAAAAAACAAACTAGGACGATTAAAAGGCAGAAATAAGTAGGTAGAAGGAAATCAGTGAACCTGAAGATAGAACAATGTCAATTATTAGTCCAAAGAACAGCAAAAGACTGAAGTGAACAGAGCACCTATGGAAGCTAGCTGTGGGACACCAACAGAGAGACTAATATACACATTGTGGGAGTCCCAGGAGGAGGGGGGAGGGGAGGGGGGAGGGAAAGATGGAGGGAGGGAGGGGGAGACATAGAGATAGAGAGAGAGAGAGAGAGAGAGAGAGAGAGAGAGAGAGAGAGAGACAGGAAGAGATTATATGAAGAAAAAAATGGCTGAAAACTTTCTAAATTTGGTGAAATAGAACTATAAATATCCAAGAAGCCTAAAAACTCAAAAATGAACTAAAAGAGACCCACACCAAGGCATATTATAATCAAACTTTCTAAAGACTAAGAATTTTGACAGAAATAACAGAATGAATTGTAACATACAAGAGATCTTCATTAAGATTATCAGTAGTTATCTCACCAGAAACTATGGAGGCCAGAAGGCAGTGGACCAGTATATTCAAAATGCTAAAAGAAAAAAATCTGTTAACAAAAAATTCTTTATCTGGTAAAACTGTCCTTCAAAAGCAAGGGAAAAATTAAGACATTCCCAGAAAAAAGCTTAGGAAGTTCGTTACCACTAGACATGCCCTGCAATAAATGCTCAAGGGAGTACTAAAATGTAAAATGAAAGGACACTAGACAGTAATTCAAAGCTGAAAGGAAATAAACATCTTGATAAATGTAAATCCACGGGTAATTATAAAAGCTAATTATATCAATGTCCATTATTGCACTTTTATTTTCCACGTTTAAGGGCTGATAGATTTTTTAAAACAATTATTAGTCTAAAAGCTATTACTGTAACACTGGTTTATAACTCCATATTCAGTTTCCTACATTCTCTAAAAGACTAATGCATTTAAAAGAATTATTGATTTATATTTTGGGGTACACAATATATAAAGATGTAATTGTGAGGGCATCAACAACCAAAAAGGTAAGGAAGTGAAAAGCAGCAGAGATTCTGTATGTTATAGAAATCATGGTGGTATAAATTCAAATTAAAGTGTTATAACTTTCGGATGTTCAATGTAATCTCCGTGATAATTACACACACACACACACACACACACACACACACACACAAAGCTATAGAATATACAGAAAAGGAAATGAGAAAAGATTTTAATCATTTCACTACAAAATACCAAATAAGCAATGAATGGCTATTTCATTATGAGCCTAGAGTTTAGGGGAAAGGTCCAAACTAGAATATCAATGTGAGAATGACTAGCACACAGATGGTACTTAAGGGGAGAAGAACACAGTTTGATGACCAAGGACAAGAGTATTGATATAAAAGAGGTCCAAGAACTGAGCCCTTAATGGGTCGTAGAAATGAAGAAAACCAATAAAGGAGACTTAAAGGAAAGGTGAGAGAGGCAGAAGGAAAAATCAGGTGAGCACAATATCCTACAAGCAAAGTGAACAAAATACTTGAAAGAAGAGAGGATGATTAACCATATTAAATGCTGCTGATGTCAAGTAAGGTAAGGACTAAGAAATGGCATTTGATTTTAAAAGGAACAGGTCATTTATAAACTTGATCACAACAGTTTCCCTAGAGTAATGGGAGCAAAAGCCTGGTAAAGCGAGTTCAAAAGGTAACAGGAGTCAAGAAATGGGACAGAGTTTGGATAACATCAAACATTTTATATGTCAATGGTCAAAAGATATAACAGAGACCCTTTCTTAACAATGTAGGAATTCCAATTTCCTTCAAATCACCAGAAAATTCCTTCCTTTGCTACACAGTTTTTTCTATTATTATTATTGTTATATTTATACTTCAGGTTATTATAAGGGAGTGGTATAACTCTGGGGACAAAATACTAATAAGCATTTTATAAAACGAAAAACACAAGACACAATCAATTTTTAAATAAAAATAAATCTGCCCAAGAGACTAAAAAAAGGAAGAGGGGGCACTCTAAGTGTAAATGGTCACATTCTTAACAGGCAAGTTTCTCAAGCTTGACCTTATACAGAGCCTCCCATAGAGCATAGCAAATCACGAAAGCACTCAAAGGTTTATAGCTTCCCTGACCTCATCTCAGTTCTTCCCCATGTTCCCACATGACTTCTACAAGCTTCTCAGAAACTTCTTTTTCACGAGAGTGAAAAACAGCCTATGGAATGTGGAAGACTTTGAAATAGAGAAAGAAAAAAAGCCTAATATTATAGGGTACAAAAGGTAGTGGATTTAGATATCTTTCCCACTTGTTTTCCTGTGATCCTTTTTACAGAACTAAGTGAGCAGTCAAATTTCTCTGAGGCTATACATTTTCCTTCTAAATTTCAGGGTACTCTAACCTTAACATAGGTCACAATATTCTACATTATTTAAAAGGACAGAAATAATAAAGGTAATAATTTATAAACTGAAGAGATTAAATCTTATTTTCTACAGCTCTGTGGCATTAATATTGCAATTAAAAAGAATCAGCAGTTTAAGTGAACTCTCCATCTAATCCTATTATGTCAGATATGAAGGAAAGGTGGAAAGGAAAAACAAACATTGTTCTAGTAACAACAGAAAAAAGATCACTTGGAAGATATTAAAAGTTTGGGATTTTTAAATGTGTCCAGTGATTGTTAATGTTGTCAAAGTCAAAATTGCTTTAAAAAAAAAAAAAAAACCCACCTCAGAACAAGGTCTAAATAAACGGTTTGTCAAAACCTGGATTATGTATTTTCTGTCTTATATAAAAAATGATAATAAAAAAACTAGACAATAAATTAGTACCTAATGCATCTATGATACTGTCAACTTTCTAAGTTTTTGGAATGTAGTAAAACTATCTATTTTCCCTCATACATTTTAAAATTTCACAAGTAACTGTCTCAGTTAAGAATCCAGAAAGCTTAATCATTTTTTATTAAAATGGATACATTCTGATCTATCTCCTGAACTCTACCA
This sequence comes from Macroglossus sobrinus, assembly GCA_004027375.1. NCBI lineage: Eukaryota > Metazoa > Chordata > Mammalia > Chiroptera > Pteropodidae > Macroglossus > Macroglossus sobrinus. Next base: position 117,180 of record PVKZ01000630.1, read on the forward strand.
AGGTTCAAAATATTAAAACCTAAAGAAAATACATGAAAAAATAGTGTACTACATAAGCACAGTTTCCTAGTCTCCACGTTTTAACTTTCAAAATATAGTCTTTGAGAAATAAAAACAGTTCTCTAAAATGAAACATAGGTGAGAAATCATTTCAGAATTGATTTCATCTCCTCTACTGCAAAGGAGATGAAAAATAAACGTACAAAAGGTCTATATATATGCCATCCTTAACAGAGTATAATTTTATGACATAAATACAACACTTAGAAAATGCAGTGCTTAAAAGAAATTGATACCTTAGGAGATCATTTACATACACTTTAAAATTTAAAGGATTCTGAAATGTATTGCTTTTTATATAGTGAATAACCACCACCAAAATATCTGTATTTTATCTCTATTTTCAAATATAGAAATTTGTATAATTTTACTTAAAGATAACTGCTACATCTAAAAGTAAAGCTCTATAAAATAAATTTATATTACCAATGATTACAATTACAAAACAAAAGGCACAAAATGGAAATAACATTTTTAAGAGCCTATTGAAAAATCCAGGCAAGATTTAAGATGTTAGTAACATCATTTCACTTTTTCTTTTATGACACTTTGCTTACATATAACCTCTACTTCATTATAACTTTCTTAAGTCCATTAATGAAAAGAGCTGAAAAATACACAGGAGAAGAAAGAGGACATTATTTTCAGTCTAACAGGTGCATTTGGGAAAACAAATCAATAATTTTTAAAGGTATGTATTAATGATTCAGGGCATGTCTACATATATTTAAAAATCAAAATATACAGTATTCTAGAATAAACCTAACAAAAAAAGACCAACATGAATAAAATCACTGCAGAACTATTTCTTTAAAAACCCTGAAAACATGGAGGAATTTTCTGTTACTTAGAGTGCAGAATAATGGGAAGGAGTTAATTCTTCCCAAATTGTCTATAAAACTGTATATAACTCTACCAGGATATCTGTGGGAAAAGGAAAAATGACAATGTTTTAAATGAAAAATAATTTTAAAAATTACACAAGTGGGATTTATACTTGGATTACAAGGATAGTTTGACAGAAAAATCAATAGAACATGCCAGATTAAATGAATAAAGGAGGGAAAAAAACATATGATCATCTCAATTGATAGAGAAAAAGCATCTGACAAAAATCAATACTCTTTCACAATAAAAACACACAACAAACTAGGAATAGAAAAAAAAAACTACCTCAACATAATAAAAGCCATATATGAAAATTCCACAGCTATCACCATACACAATGGCAAAAGAATGCAAAGTTTTTATCTAAGATCAAGAAGACACAATGCTTGCTTTTGCAACTTCTATAAAAAAGAGTTTGAACATTCTGGATATAAAATTAGACAAAGAAAAAAATCCAAACTGGAGAAAAGAAAGATAATTTCTGTTTGCCAATGACAGGATCTTGTATGTAGAAAACTCTAAAATTTTCAGACTCAGAAAAAAACTGTTAGATTAAATAAATTCAGTAAAGTTGCAGGGTACACAATCAAAATGCTTTAAAAAGTTGCATTTCTATACACTAACAATGAGCAATCTGAAAATAAAATTAAAGAAACAATTCCATTTATAAAAGCATCAAAAAGAATAACATATATTTAGCAATTAACTAAAGAAGCAAAAGATGTGTATACTGAAAACAAGTTGAAGAAAAAATTTAAAGACAAATAAATGGAAAGCCATTCTGTGTTCATAGATTGGAAAACATTCTACTCAAATGGATTCTACCAAAAGAGGTCTACAAATTCAATATAATCTATAGCAAATCTCAATAATAATTTTTGCAAAAATAGAAAAATCCTAAAATTCGTATAAAATCTCAAGGAAACCTAAACAGCCAAAACAATCTTGAAAGAGAAGAGTAAAGTTGGAAAAATCACACTTCCTGATTTCAAACTTACTGCATATCTAAAGCAACCAAAATAGTGTAGTACCAGAATACAGAGGCAGAGAAACCAATTGAATCAAATACAGAACACAAAAATAAACCCTCATATCTGAAGCCCAATGATTTTTGACAAGGGAGTCAAGAACATTCAATGAAAAAATGACAGTGTTTTCAACAAATGGTGCTGGGAAAACTGGCTACTCACATACAAAGAATGAAGTTGAATACTTATCTTATACTGTATACAAAAATCAACTCGAAAGAGTTCTGGCCAAGATGGCAAAGTAGGTAAACCATGTGTTTGCCTCCTCCTCTCATGACCACATCAAAATTACAACTAAATTACAGAACAGTCATAATTGGTAGTCACCTGAAGTCTAGCTGAACAGAAGTCTTACAACTGGGGACATAGAGGAGGTCATCTTAAGACCAGTGGGGGGTGATGATGCAGCATGGTCTGGTCCCCACACTCACCTGTGGCAAACAGAAGGGATATCTTGGCTGCAAAGGTGCCCCCAGAGAAGCAAGAGGTCTCGGCCCCACACCAGGCTCCCCTTCGCCGGGGCGGCCAGTCGAAATGTGCCAGGAACATACAAGGAGGAAGAGGATTGTATGGATTCATGGAGAGGACTGGAGAGGCAGTATTCTCTCAGACAGAACTTCTGGCAGAATCTATGGTCTCTTTGTTGAGCCCTCCCACTCCCAGCATACAGAGGCAGGCAGCTGCCATAGCTGAGTCTCCAACACCCTGGCTAAAACTGGTGGCCTCGTCCTGGCCTAAGATCCTGCCAGCGTCAAATTGTGAGCCCACTCAAGCCACCTCCAGTGGCTTTTTCATACAAATGGCCTGTCTTGGCTAATGCTGCAAACTTTCCTAAAATTGCTCAAGGTTCACAAAACCCAAACAAGCAACATCTGGCCTTGGCATACCCTGTACCTCTTGCTGAGCAACTCCAAGCCTGGCACTAGAGGTAGCCAGCCTCAGTTTCTGACTTGGCCTATGAAGGCACCTTTAAACCCAGCATAGACGATAGCTATCTGTAGATTAAATGGTGACTTGCCAGGTTGCCCCAGTGGCTGGCTTCTGACTGAGGAAGAGCACCACCAAGGGCTGCATCCAAGGAAGACACACCCAAAGGGCACCAGAGCCCTGCTAAAGCAAATCCTGCTCTATAGGGTCAGCCCTCTTACACAACAGCTCTTCCACTGTAGTCTGGCAAGTCCTCACAATTAATCAACCCCAGGGTCAATCACTCCCACTGATACACAAATAGCAACAAGGCTCAACTATAACAGGAGGACATACCCATACACGGGACATACCAGGAGTACCTGGCTTAGGTGACCTGGGAAACTGCACCACTGGGCCTAAGAGAACACCTACTACAAAAGGCCACTCAACTAAGACCAAGAGACATAGGAGCCCTACCTAATACACAGAAACAGACATGGGTAGGCAGCCAAAATGGGTAGACAAACAAACACGTCCCAAATGAAAGAACAGAACAAATATCTAGAAAATTAACTAAACAAAAAGCAAGCACTCTACCAGATGCTCTACCAGATGAATAAATACTAGTTATTCAATGAAAGGCTATTCAATGAACTTAGGGAAAGAGTAGATGAAATCAGTGAGAACTTTAACAAAGAGATAGAAAACATAAAAAATAACCATTCAGAAGTGAAGACTATAATAACTGAAATGAAGAATACATTAAAGAGAATCAACAACAGATGAGATGAAACAAAGGACTGAACCAGTGTTTCAGAACAAAAGGTAGCAGAAAATACCCAATCAGAACAGCAACAAGGAAAAAAAATCACCCAACATGCGGACAGTTTTAGGGACCTCTGAGACAACATCAAGCACACCAACATTCATATTAGAGGGGGACAAAAAGAGAGTAAGGAATTGAAAGCCTATTTAAAGAAATAATGACAGAAAACTTCCCTAACCTGAAGGAAAGAGACACAATACCAAGAAGCTCAGAGTTCCCAAGAGTCCCACACCAAGACACAACATAATTAAAATATCATAGGTTAAAGATAAAGAGAAAAGCAATTAATTTCTTACAAAGGAGGTCTCATAAGACTATCAGATGATTTCTCAACAGAAACTTTGCAGGCCAGAAGGGATTGGCACAAAATATTAAAAATGATGAAAAGCAAGGGCTTACAACCAAGATTACTCTACCCAGCAAAGCTATCATTTAGAATCAAATGACAGATGAAGACAACAAAAAGCTAAAGGAGTTCATCAATACCAAACCAGTATTATAAGAAATGTTAGGGGGATTTCTTTAAAAAGAAGAAGAAAAAAAACCCAAAAATGAAAAATATGAATAATAAAATGGCAATAACTACATATTTATCAATACTTACTTTGAATGTAAATAGATTAAATGTTCTAATCAAAAGATATGGATGAGAAAACAAGACCCTCACACATGCTGCCTACAAGTCTCACTTCAGATCAAAAGACACACACAATCTAAAAGTAAAGGGATAGAAAAAGGTATTTTCATAAATGGAAACAACAACAACAACAAAAGCTAGGGCAGCAATACTTTTACAAAACAGAGTTTAAAACAAAGGCTATATAATAGACAAATAAGCACCCAGTAGTCCTGTTTATCCAAACAAACCCAAAACACTAATTTGAAGAGATATGTGAATCCACATGTTCACTGCAGCATTATTTACAGTAGCAAAGATATAACAGAAACGTGGGTGTTCATCAATGGATGAATGGTTAAAGAAGAGGTGGCACATATATACAATGGACTATTCCTCAGCCATTAAAAATGGAATGGGGTCTTGCCATCTACAACAACATGGATAGACATAGAGGGTATTGTGTTGAGTAGAATAAGAAAAAGACAGATGCCATATGATTTCACTTACCTGTAAATTCTAAAGGGAAAAACAAACAAAACAGAAACCAACTTATAGATACCAAGAACATTTTGATGGTTGACAGACAATATGGGAGTTGGGCACTGAGTGAAAAAAGAGAAAGAATTAAGAAATACAAATTGGTAATTACAAGATAGTCATGGGAATGTCAACTATAGCATAAGGGATGTGGTTAATAATAAGTTGATAATATTGTACTATGTATGATGTCAGATAGGTACTAGATTTATCAGGGTGATCACTTCATAAGTTATAAAAATGTCTAATCATACATTGTACACCTAAAACTAATACAATATTTCATAAAAACTGTAAAAATATTATTTAAAGAAATAAACTCAACAGATACCAAAGAACTAAACACAAAAGTTAAAACTATAAAAGAAAACATACAATACAAAAGCTTCAGAATGCTAGGTTTGGCGATATATTCTTGAATATAACACTAGAAGCACAGACAAAAAGAAAAAAGAAAAACTGAACTGCATCAACATTAAAAACTCTTGTGTACCAAAGACACTAACAAGACAGTGAAAAAGCAAACCACAGAATGAGAGAAATTATAAATAGTCTATCTGATAAAGGATTATATCCAGAATATATAAAGAACTAAACAACAACAAAAATCAACCTAATTTTAAAATAGGCAAAGGACCTGAATGAACATTTCTTCAACAATATTCAAATGGCCAATAGGTACATGAAAAGATGCTCAACACCATTAATCATTAGGAAAATGCCAATTAAAACCGCAATAATGTAATAATTCACAGCCATTAGGATAGCTATTTTTAAAACACACACACACACACACACACACACACACACACACACACGCACACCAGAAAATAGCAAGTGTTGGCTAAGATGTGGAGAAATTAGAACTCATGTGTATTGCTCATGGGAATATAAAATGATGGCAGCCACTGAAGAAAACTGTATGGTGGTTCCTCAGAAAACTAAACAGAATTACCATATGATCTAGCAATTCCACTTGTGGATAGATATAATGAAAAGAACTAAAAGTACAAACTTGAAAAGATATTTGAAAAGATATTTGTACACCAATGTTCAAAGCAGCATTACTCATAATAGCCAAAAAGTAGAACTTGAGCTGTCAAGTGTCCAACAACAGATGAACACATAAACAAAATGTGGTATGTGCATGCAAGAAAATTATTATTTGGTTATAAAAATGAATTTATGATCCTTGGATGAACCTTAAAAAACATTATACTAAGTTAAATAAGCCAGACACTAAAGAACAACTATTGTATGACTCCACTTACATGAAATATGGGCAAATTCAGAGAAAGAAAGTAGATAAGAAGTGATCAGGGGCAAGGGTACAGGGGAATGGAGAGTTATTAATAAGTACAAAGTTTCTTTTTGGGATAACTTCTGCTGATAGGTAGTGGTGACAATTGCATAAGAATGTGAATGTCCTTGATACCTCTACACTACTCTTTAAAAAAGTTAAAAAGGTAAATCTTTTGTAACAAAAAAAAAAGTTTTTAAAAATCTAAATGCAATAATCTCCGACACATTTTTGAAAACGAAAAGTAAAAAACTGGTTTGCCTTAACAATTATTAAGATTCTATAAAACTGCAACTAAAACACTCTGGTCTTGTGTTACAAAAAACAGATAAATAAAATATAGCAGAAAGTCCATAAATATTTATGAAAATACAGCAAAAGATAAAGACATTTCATATCAGTGTGGGGCAGTGAATGTTTAAAATATAATTTGAGGTTAGAGAGGATTCCATAGGCAAGACACAAAGGAAAAACTTACTAATCCTATTAATGATAACTGAAGACATGAGGAGAAATGTAGTATGAACATTTAAAAATAGCAAAAGACTAGGAAAAACTTGTATCACAAATTTAAAAAAGAAAAAATCTTAAACATAAAGAGCGTCTATAGATCAGTAAAAAATGGAATCACAAAATGGGCCAAAATATGAACAGGCTATTTAAATTAAAAAAAAAAAAAGGCTGATAAGTATATGAAACTCAAAAAACATAAATGCAAATTAAAGCAAAGTACCATTTTTTAGACCATCAGGCAAAGATTGACTGATAATATCCAATATTGATAAGGATGTGAGAAAGCTGATGTTCTGATAAATGGCAGGTAAAAGGGTAAACAGGTACACCTCTATGAAAATCAGTCTGTTGCTTCACCTACTAAATTTAATTATGTGCATGGACCAGGCCCTTTCATCTACCTTTAGAAATATTCATAAAGCCAGTAAATGACACAAGTATTATGCTGTGTATTACACCCAACCACTCCCTAGATACTATCACACATTTCTCGATCTGATATTAAAATCTGGCCCTAAGTTTCAAATTATTTGTCTTATTGTTTCTCCAATACAAACCCTCTGTGAAGCCAACTGATTTGCTTTTCCTCATTTTACTCTCCCCACTCAAAGCATTTTACCCCACTTCTGGTATTTAACTGCCAGTCACTCTCAGGGACTCAAAATGTTCTGTTTTCTCAATAAACGTATCCTTTTACGTATTGCTCACTTATGTGATTCCATACAAGTATCACCGCTCATTATCCATTAAGCATTTATGACAACATTTTACATTTGATTAAAGCTGTACACCTTACATAGTGCCTGGCATATACTAGGTTCCCAAATATTTACTTAATAAAAGCATTTCAATATTTATTCATTCAATATTCACTGAAATAATAGTATATTTATTGATTATACTATCTCATTCACACAATCATTTTGTGGATGGTCAAGGCAAGTACCTATTACTCTAAATATTCTATTCAATATTCATTTACTGCTAGTTCTACTATGATTGTATATTTAGCTATTTTCTCTATCAATTTCAGCTTTCTATATTTTAAGTCATATTACGGGTGCTTATAAAATTAAAATTATTTTATCTTCTTGCTGAATAAATTCTTTTATCATGATAAACCCTGTTTATCTCAAATAATGCTTGATGCCTTAAACAGTAACTTTAACATAGCCACATCAACTATCTTTAATTAGCACTGCATGAAATTGTTTCCTCTCTTTAAATCCACCTTTAAGTATTCTGATGTTTTAGATGGATTTGTTGTAAACAGCAAATAGGTATGTTATTTGGGTTTTCCCCTTTGGCTTTGATAACCTGCCTCTTAATAGAAGCATTTAGTCAGTTTACATTTAAGTAATTACTGATATATTTGAGTTTAAATTATATCATTTTGTGTTGTTTGTTTCACCTATATTATGTTTGTCTCTCCTTCCTTGCCTTCCTTTAAATTTTTATTATTCCAGATTTTCCCTTCTACTAGTCTAGATGTTACGCTGTATATTCTTTTAATGGCTATTCTAGAATAGCAGTGTCCAACATAAATTTCTGCAATGATTGAAAGATCTATGCTGTCTAAAACTATAGCCGCTAAGCTAAATGTGGCAACTGAGAAGTTGAAATGAGGTTAGCGAAAATAAAGCACTGCTTTTTAATTTTACTAAATTTTAATTAATTTAAATTGCCACATGAAGCTAGTGGCCATGATATTAAACTCCCACAGCTCTAAAATTTCCCACATTCTAGATTTCGCTGACTGCATCCTCATGATCTAGTTTAACATGCTCTTCTACCCTCATATGTCCTGCAAATAGAAGCTTGATTATATTTAAGATCAATAATTTTTACTAAAAATACTTCACTGGCTAAACTGTGTACTTCCAAATACATCTTATCAGGAGACTCATAATGTCTGCTTATTTTCCTTTTGGTGATGCTCAGCTTGATTACATATGACTGGGAGAAATGAGACTATGTACATTTGCTCCTATCTTTGTAAAAAATCTCCAGAAAGATACTCAAATTAATAAAAGTAGTTACTCAAAAAGTGGCAAAGTAAACTGGGCTGATGAGGGCAGTGGTGGGAGTGAAATTCTGGATATACCTTTTATGTTGCCCTGGTACTTAAAACAATTTATAGTAAAATAGAGGTTTCTGGTCCTCGAATTCATACCCAAGATCAAAATATCTAGGTGTGAATATACAATATAGCACTTTAAGTATAGAGCTCCCCCACCCCAAGACTTTCATGCATATTAAAACACAACACCTTATCCACTGGAAGACTGAAATAAATACGAGATTAAAATGTTTGAAAATCACTGATATTACTCATATATATTAGGTTCATCTGTATGCTTCACTAATCATTAAGAAATTACATACCTGGACTACATTAGTTTAATCTTTTCCAGAAATATCCCTCATCAAGTGTCACTTTATAATCATAGCTTTGATTCCTAATTACTAAAAAAGTTATTCACTTGCTATAATAATATTCAGTGCCTTTAACGATAGTTGTATGTTAGTTACTTCTCCCTATATAACCTACCAGTTTCAAAATTTTCTGTCAGGAAAAGTTTCTCTTTAACAGTTTTAACAGTTTCTCTTTTTTCTCCCTGTAAAAAAAAACCTAAATGATCATTTTTTTGACCTGAGAAATGATTATTAAATAAAACTGATAAAATCAAAGCTGTTTTAATTAAAGGGGTTGAGGACCAGAATTAAGCACCCTCAGGTTTCTTCCTTTTTTCCTATACCCTCTGGCTTTCACTTTTCCAATGAACCCCAGAAAGCAATCCAAAAAGCCAGTAAAGCTTAGTGAAAAATCACTTTGAAAGTCGGTAACATTTTAATTCATCACAATTCTCATTTGCTCTGAACACTAAAGATTCAGAAGGGAATGTAAAATATTGGTAGTTCTCTTTATAAGCATATTTACCTTTTTCTTTTTTTATAGCTTTTACTTTATAGTTCAGAGGGAATTAATCATTATTTCCACAAATATATTTGCTTCAAAAACATTGTGGGAAGATGGGACATGAAAAGTCTATATTCACTATGTATTCCCTTCATTCAGATGAACAATGTAAAATAGTTTCCCTTAAAATTATTCACTTTAGTATTAAAATATGGTAACAGATTTTGAAAGTGAAGGCAATAAAACATTTTAGGGGATAAGGGAAAGACTATAAAATATGATCGATGTTTCATCAATGTGGTTTTGAAGAATAAAAATATCAAAACAATAGTATGATGCTATTCAATACATTCGAATGGTTGACCAACTTTAAATTGTTTCACAGTTTAAATATCTTACCTAGTACTGTATTGTCTTGATGCTAAGATTCAATCTAAAGAGTAAGAATTTAGAGAGGAAATAAATCTATTAATATACATAAAACCATTTTACATTAAATGGCAATGCATAACTTTATCTGTATATTAACATACTATTTCCTCCTCTGATATTCCTCTGAACCTAAAGATATTTTCTGAATCTTAAACTTATAACTTTGACAGATATATTGGGTATTTCAGCTTCTAAGAGACAATCTTTCACATGAATTAGTCACAAAGACCTTTCCTAGCTTTAAAAAATTCTAAAACCTATTCTATGAATGCTGACTTAGTCTCTACTGCATGTTCTACTGTTTCTATATTCTCTGGCATGTGACAAGAAATTATCTACATTTACAATATATAATTTTCATACCAATATGATAAATACTAAACAACTGAGATGATAACATAGCCAAATTCAACTTAAAATTTAAATACTTGCCATTATTTACATTTACCAATGTAAATAATCCCAACTAAGGAGATAATTAGATGAACAGATATGTTCACCACAGGTTTGAGGGGGTAACTGAACCCATACAAAGGGTTAGTAGCATAAAACTTTTCATAATAAGATACTATTTACATTTTCTATTCTTATTCTCTCATCTATATACAGAGTAGTTTTCTATAGGCTACATATAATGTGGTAGCACTGTTCTGACAGATAACTGAATTTGTGCTTGTATGTTCTAACTCCTCAATTTTAATTTTTAATACAGTAAAATTCAAGAGATATTAACTTACAAAAATCAAAGCTCTGTGGAATCCTCAATAATCTGTAAGAGATTAAAAGGATACTAAGACTAAAAGTTCTACATGACTAAGGTCACACATTCTGCAGACCAGTATATGCCACTTAATATTCTGCTTAGTGGTAAACAAGTCACTTTTGACATAAACTGTAGGTAAACTGTACCTTAATTTCAGAAACATTATAAAGTGGAAAGTGTGTATCTTAAAATCAAAGAAAAGTGTCATTTCTAGATTCATGAATATTATATAAACTACCGTTAAACTAGATTTTGTTTTTCATGAACACAGATGGAATAACTAATACTTTATAAATCATTTGATTCAATAAGAATCTGTTATCTCATTTGACTCAACACCATTTTTAACAAAAGAAATTGTGTCTAACATCAGTTTGACATCAGAAATTTTTTATCAGCAAATGAAATTTAAAAGGAAACAAAATGCATTTTATGATTTCATAAATAGTGAATTGTATTTTTAAAATTCCAGCAAAAGATTTACTAAAACATCCCAACGGTTTTTAATAAGTGATTAGAGAATTTTAAATTTCAAAGGATAGGGGCAAGATTGAGAATGTCTGAATACCAGAGAATAGAGTTCGGACTTTATCAGATAAGCAAAGGAAGAACTACAAAAGTGAGCTAAAAGGGAAACTCAGGATGAGTAATCTGTTCACATTGAAAAGAACAGACTGGAAAAGGAAGAAACTTGAAAGTATAAATATCACTAAATACATACCTGGAACAATGAAGGTTTTAACAAAGTCGTGGTACAAACCGAAAAAATAGGTGGGAATGGTGGAGAGAGCAGACCGCAATTTGAAGGAAGAAATTTGTAGAATTTGGGTGGTGAATTCTAGGTGGTAAAAAGGTAAAGAATGAAGTAGATTTCAAGCCCAGATGAGACTTCAAAATAAGTGTCAAAAGGGGAGAAACAGTAGTCAGGAAAGGAAGTCCCAAGAGGACTTGAATCATGTGGATACAATATAAAATTTTTTAAAAAGTAGTTTAGGGAGAATATTTATTAAAGCAATATAAAGGACTTTAAAAAAAAAACTTTGAAAATCTGTGAATTACTAACCATTTGGAGAAGCAATTTCTGACTTCCTAAAATTAATTTGAACTATAGGGTATTTTTACCAAAAAATTATATGTAGCCAATCAAAACTTCCAAGTGCATGAAGAAACACACAACAAATTATTTCAAGGCCCAATACTATTGCCTTGGAATATTTATTTTATACCTCAATTAGTCCAATCATAAAAATACAAATATTATGAACTCATTTTGATCATCCAAAAGAAACATAAATTACATTATTTACATAGGAGAATTGTGGTCCTTGTCATGTAACACAATAGGTATGTTATTATGAAAAGTTTCATTAACTCAGAATTAAAAGCTTCTGGGACAAATGTGAAATTTATTTTTGCTTAATAAATGCTTTAATTCCAAGACATTACAGGCAAAAACTATAAACTTCACAATTCTAGAATTACAGAATAGGAAAAACTCTGGATCTAGATCAATTCTAGATCATTCATTGACTTGATAAATGAAAAACTGAGGCCCCAACTATAAATCAAGTAAAACGTTAAAAGTATTTTTGAGAAATATTTCATTGAAAACTAAGGTCTTTTAAGTGATCAGCTACATATATTTACACAAACTTATATACAATTCCATTTTATTCAAACTAATCTCAAAAGGCAGTACTAATATCAGTTTTGTTGAGCTGGTTTGAACGAATATAGATGAAAAAACTATACTTGAAATATGCAATCTGTTAAAAAATACATATATATATATAATTCAAAATTTTTATTAATTCCAAAAGTCTACTATCCAACAAATCCCTAAAGGCAGATTATAATACAGTCATATTTTTCATTAAAAAGACTGAAGATTTATACTTATAGGTTTAAGCATTTATCTGCTGTGCTCAAATTCAATAATAGAATTGCTATATGGACTAGACCATGTTTTATATAAGCTTACAATTTTAGCACTATGTCTAACCAAACAATAGATGGATAATAAGCTGCTTTCTACTAACCAATCGTGTATTTTACAATTATATCAATAAGGTATATTATAAGATGAAAATAAATTAATATTTTCATCAATGGGTTTACTAGAATAATTTTATAAAATAGCTAAGGTATAAAATAAAATATAAATCCTACATGAAAAGGTTCTATACAGTTAGATAATCAAGAATTGTTGGCATTTAAAACATTTCAATTTTTAGTAAATAACAATCTTTTTTTATAAGAAATAATCTTAAAATAAAGGTACATTGTGTAACTCTTAAACCTGATTATTTAAAAATTTACATCAAATAAGTCTGTTAAAAATCCACATTAAAAAAAAAACTATTAGGAAATCCTTGTACATTGTTGGTTAGATTATAAATTGGTACAGCCACTATGAAAACTATATGGAGGCTCCTCAACAAATTAAAAATAGAGCTACCATATGATCTAGAAATTCCATTTTAGTTATATATCTGATGAAATTGCTATTTAAAAACATCAGTATTAGTTTTTAAATAACAATATCTCATCCCAAACTCTTCCAACTAGATGTTTTGTAGTTCAAAATCTGTTGGATTTTATCAAAAAAGAGTTCAGTCATTCAGGTTTTCTGGATGAATCATTTAAAACATTTCTGGTACCAGAACTTCAGATAAGGAATAGCATATCTATAAGTTACGTATCTGGTCAACACTGACATAGAAGAGAAACATACAACATTTATGGTATCTAATCTAAAAAGTAAAAGTTGTCATTTCTTGTTAATTTCTGAAATATTAATGACACCACTTTCCTGAAATTTGTTTTTAACTATATAAGGGGTTTATAGCACACTTCCTAACATTCAAAATTCAAATTTTATTTATTTTTAATTACTTAGATATTTGTTTTATGTACATTAATTTTTTGAAGCTTTGGGATACACCTGTACACAATAAAGCAGAACATATCACCCTTCTTGAAAATCATCACTGAAGTTATTCAAAATTCATATAAGTCTAATGTCCTAACATCAAACAACAATGCAAAAGGGTCAAGAAAATGCCTTTCTTTCATTTAGTTCAAAAAAATGTAATAAAATATTACCATGTGTATCAGCTAACATGTTTTTGGTTCCAAAGAAGAGAAAAACCAAGAAAAACAAACATAAATTTATTTATTCTTCCATGATGAAAAACCCCATCAAGTGAAAAATCCAACAGGCTTCAGAAAACAGTTTGATTAGCCACAGTTTTTCTGTTGACCTTTCAACTTTATTAGCCTCTGTATGTCATCTTTGTCAACGAACTGGTTTACCTTAAAGCAGAACAATAGCTGTAGAAATTTCAGATTCATACCTACACAATACTATCCTTGGCTTCATTCTAATTGGACCAATTTAGGGCATGCACTCATCATTGTAGCTAGAAGAGTTCACATCCCTAATGGGCTTAGGAGTACACTGACCACTCTTTAGTCAAAGCACACCATAAATAATGGATACTGGGGAAGTAACCACTAATTAACACAATGTCAGAGAACAAAAAAAATTCAAATTAAGAATAAATAGTAACAGATAATTGAGATGGTTAGTATGGATTATAGTATTCAAGAAATATATGATATTCGCTCATTTATTTACCATTCCACAAATACATACTTACTTAACATCTAAGTAAATACTAGGAACTGTACTAAATATGCAAAGGAGAAAAAATGAGTATGAGTTGGAATGATGAATACATTCTTTGTACAAACCCGGAATTGTCAAAAGTAATATATTAAATCTATAAACAGAAAAACAGCCTATATTTTTTCAATTACATTGAAATATCTAGATCTTTTTCTACTTTTAAATATGACATCCCTATATGAATGTAAGAACATAATTCATATGATAAAACATCTTTAGTCCAATTACTCTGATAAAAGTAGAAATTCTCTATCTTAATCAATGGAATCGAAATATGTGCCAGAATGTATACATGACAGGTCAAAAAGTGAAAAATAAAAACCTTCCTTTTTTTAAATTTTGCACAGAAACATACAATCTATACCATTTACTGGGTGCCTGATTATCTTCTTTTAAAATCAGCTGGTGGTTAAAACTGCACAATTTATTTGCCATAGCTGCAACTTACATACTCATTTTCTTGCACCTAAGTCTTTAGGACTAATAAATTCAAGAGAGGGCAAAACAGTTTGTGTATTTAAATCAAACATAAAAGTATTTCTACCTACCAGCTAAACAAATTTTCCCTGTGGTCAACTAACCCAGGTCATCCCGACCAATCAAGTAAAAATCATTCATTCATTCCTTAAACATTTTGTGAATACATCAGAAATTAGCATTATTAGCACTACAATACCATGTTATAAATTTCAGGCTTACCTAAAAAATTATCCTAACAAAACTCACAAGGGAGTCAAAAGTTACCAAACCAATATGAAACTTAAATGAAGGAACAGAAATACAAAGAAATAAAATTGGAAAAAAACTTCCTTATAAACAAATGAATATTTTATATTTAAGACATACGCAAAATAACTTTTTATTTGCAGGTATGCAGTTTAGAACAGTTTAAGATCTGCATTCTAAGGCTGGCTACTCCTCACTAAATGACCATAAGAAAATTCCTCCAAATAAAAGCAAATTTATGTGTTTGAACTATGAAACACAATATAATTTTTGTTCCCTTGAGTATTAAAAAAACCTGATACTTTAAAAAAATTCTCACATTTAAGACAAGGTAGGCTTGAAACAATGTTGTAATTACCCTAAGCATCAAGAGAAGGTGGGTGGGCAAATGACTGGATGGATAATAAATAAGTAAATGGCTAAAAGGTTATGAAAGGTAAGTAAAACAAAGAATAAATCAATTTTTGCTCTTCAGTATACTAATATTCAACATTATGTAACAGTAGTTTTCAACTACCCACTTTCCTTTCATAATACTATCAATCTTCCAGAAAAGTTCCTAAGAAAGTACAGCAGTAATAATGTTCAACAGATATACCAAAGTAAAAACCTTCCTAAACAATGGGGCTAAAAAAAAATTCACAAGCGGAGGACTCACAATATACTTTATATATTTAAACTTCTTTAATAACTTGGTCCTCCTAAATAACAGGGATTCAAATAGTCTTTTGTTGGTTAATGTAATTCTAATAGATAACCCAGAAAGTTTTCAAGCCATTTTTTAAAAGTCACCAACAAAACAGGAAAAAATTATCCAAGCATAATTTAGTAAAAATTCTACATTAAACTTATTAAGAGGTCAGAGAGTAATATCACTAAAACTCTTGGCATGAAAAAATACAAATGATTTTAGCCTAATTTATTTGTATCAAATCATATGATTCCTATTGTAAAAGAGTATTTTTGATAACACGTGGTATGCAGAAAAATGTACCCTCTCCCCCCAGACGCTTATGTCCTGACAAAATCTTTAACTTTGTTATATTATATGGCAAAAGGGAATTAAGGTTCCGATGGAATTGAAGTTGTTAATTAGCAGATGGGGAGATTATCGTGGATTACCTTGGTGGGCCCAGTATGATTGATTACAAGGGTATTTAAAAGTGGAAGGGTTAGCAGAAGAGTCGGAGGGAGCTATGACTACAGAAGAATGGTCAGAGAGATACAATGCTGCTGGCTTTTAAGAAAGAAGAGTCATGAGAGAAGTAATGTGGACTACTCCTGAAAGCTGGAAAAGGAGGGTGGGGGATGGATTTCCCCTGGAATATCCAAAAAAGAACAGAGTTCTACCACTCCTTGATTTTAGCCCACGGAAACCCATGTTAGACTTGTCATCTCCAGAATTGTAAGATAATCATTTTGTATTATTTAAACTACACTGTTAGTTAACAACCATCATAGGAAATTAATGCACATGGCAATCCTCATACATAAGACTCAAAAGAATAATTAACTTCTGAGACAAAGTATTCCCTAAACTACTTGCAAGTTTGGATAGTTATTTTTCCAAACATGTACCATAAATATGTACAGCTAAGATTCTTAATAATTCTGCTGATACTTGTTCTAAGCTTATTAATTTAGAAAATATGAATGTAAAAAACACATATGAAAGTCTGGGAGTCACTCTAACACTGGATGTTCTAGGCTAAAAAAAACTCAGATTACACTATAGGAACAAAACTTTCAAATAAAGACTGTTAGATAAAAGAAAACTATCAAAGGTTCACATAGTTATGGTTAAAACAATTTTTTCTTTGAGGTAATATCTGCATATAATGAATGCACAGAGATTAAGTGTACAATTCAGTAAGTTCTGACATATTATACACCCCCTGTAACAGTCAAGATATAAAAAATTTTCATCACCTGAGAAACCTTCTTCCTGTTCTTTCCAGTCAATTCCCATCATCCAAATATATTTTTCATTTTAAAATATCCAGATTAATACTTTGTCTCTTACAAACATGGTATATGTAAACCCCTTTATATCATTTAAATTTCCATGTAAGAAAGTAATTTTTAAAAATATTTAACTTTGATAACTGTCACCAAGAATATTCATAATTTAAAACTATTTCCTAATTTTCATGTACTACTAAAACAAAAGTGTGAAAAACAAAAAATCATTCCATGTTTGACTTTCAATAATATTAAAATGCTGAACTGTAATGCAACTAACCTCTACATAAAAGCCAAACAATTTCATACCAGAGTAAAAGGAGAAATAAATGCAGCATATGCATTTTACACAAAAAAGTCATTGAATTGCCACAACTGTAGAACACTTAAGAACCTCTTTTTAAGGAATATTCTGTTTCTGTTCAAAGAGAATAACCAACAATAAATTTTCAAAATTACCTTTATTCTGCTTGTTTCCTATCAGAAATACCTATTAGCAAAACTAACCTATTTTGCAGTATCAAGTCAACAATAATACATGCTGCATGACACCATACCATTAACATAACAATGAAACAAGGTTTTACAAAGCACAAAGAAACGCCAACAAAAATATTAAAACAGGCATGCACATGTATAGATAGTAAAGTGAATATGGAAATGTAAAACTGCATACACACACAGAAAAAAACATTCTCAAGTTGGAAATTTTCAGTGAAAATTAAATGCCCCAGGCGCTACCAAGAAATTTCACGGATTATGTATCTGTAAACTAACCTTGGGAAGCTTCAAAGTATTGCTTCTCTACTACGCCCCCTTAGCTCCAACCTGTGCCGCAATGAAAATGGCTTGGAACACTGACAGAGCATATCTCGTTCAAAATCGTACACATTCTACATTACTGAAAGAAAATACTGGCAGTGTTTCATGTAAGAAAAAGCAAGCAAAGAGAAAGGTTCAGCAGGGCACTTAACATTTTAATTTACAATATTTTTTGCTTCGTTTAAAATAGTGTAAAACTAAGGAACGAATGGGTTTTAAAATACTTCTTAACAACAATAAAAACACTATGAAAAAAAATGAAAGGTAGTAAGAAAGTAGATAAGAGGGAAAGCGGGTGGGGGAAGGAAGGAAGAGTTAATTTCTCTAGCCTTCTAAACCCAAAATTTTCATTTTCATCGTTTACAGTTAGAAATCCAAGCATCTACTGTAGAGAGTTTGAATCAGTTACCACTGCCTCGAAAACACATACTAATCCCAAGATTGATTGAAAAAGCAGAGATTTTTGTCTTTCCGTTTCTCCCTCCCCTTCACCAACCGTATAGATAAGTTTCAAGTCTCCAATCTCTGGATCATTAAGACTTTCGCGAGCGAAGAGATACTGGTGAAGCTGGACCCTTACTGCCAAGAGGGTCCGCCCCCCCCCACCCCCAACACACACCTTACACACATACACTGCCCGTGCGGCGCTGGTCTCGCATTCCTGCTTTGGGTAAGGTCGCCGCAGCTGCCTGGGAGCCGCAGGAAAAGCCACGGCCGCCCCTCCCGAGACCGGCCGAGGAACCAGGGCTGGGGGCCAGGGCAGATGCCAGGGAGTTCCGCTCTGTCACTACTCTCGTCGGAGATGCTTATCACGGGGAGGCGGCAACCCCGTCAGGGGATGTGGGCAAACACCCCGTGTGCTCGTAAGTGGGGCGTGACCGCCAGTTGGCCGGGCTGAGGGAGGTGCCAGAGATAACCCCTCAAAGAGCGGCTGGGAGAGAGTGGGGATGCGGGAGCAGGCTCGGAGATGAAGGGGTGCCGCTCTCTTACCGCCAGGTCCGGATTGCGGCTATCCCTATGTGACACGGCACGGATGACCCCCGCTCGCCAGCCCCGCCAGCTGCGTCCGCTCTCGCCGCGCTCGGGCCGCGCCTCTTCGCCGACTGCCACGCACAAAAACCGCTTCCCCACTAGCTCTGTCCGCGTCTCCACCGCCATAGCTAACACTGCCTAAGTCGCCGTAGCCTTATCCACTGCGAGAGAACCAGCGAAACCCAGCTCCTTACCGGCCGCCCATGCTGAGGACAGCCGACGAGAGGGCAGCGGCAGCCCCGCGAGCGAAGGAGCGCGGACTTGGGGGCGCACCGGCCACTCTGCCCAGAAGGGCACAGCGACCTAGGTCTCTCGCAGTACTACTCACACTCCTTTAGACTCTCCTACTCACACTCCTTTAGACTCTCCGTCTCACAGCCCCTGGCTGCAGCTAAAAAAAAAAAAAAAAACACACACAAAAAAACTGACAAATCCCTTCACTGCCGTCGGAGGCCGGGAGGCTGCCCCGGCCGCCGCTGCCAGCGCGCCCCGGCCAGTACTACTACTCCGCCTCCCCATCCGCCAGCAAAAGCTTCGAGAACGCTGCGCGTCTCCTTCCGCCGGCACGGGCGGAGGAGGGAGCCGCGGATGAGGGTCCCAAGAACCACCGCAGACGGAAAGTAGTGCCCCACGCTGCGGCTGTTGCTGCGGGACCAGCCAAGCTCAGAAGTAAAGGGAGGAGCGGGAGAAAGGAATGCTCTCCTTCAGGAACACTACTACTAAGCGTGTTTGAAATCCACCTTTCTACCCGTCGCTCCTTCAGAACTGGGGGTGAGGCGAAAGTGAAGTATGCTGGTTTTCACTCTGGGTCACAAAATAAACTCCTGGTTAAACACCGCATATCCAGAGCGATGTTTTTTGGGACACAACGCGCCCGCCCTTTGAGCAGAATTTTGCCTGAATTAACAGTCCTGTAGACACAGCAGCAAAGCAGAGCAAGACTTTCAACTGAAAACATCCCACAGATCTCAGTTACTGCAGGACAGTCGACGACTTTAAATGAAAATGAAGAAAACTCACCCTTTCAGTCTTTCCGTTTGCGAAGATATTAGTTACGTGTTCAAGCAATTCAGAGATTTGCACCTCGCTGCTTTTTGTAATAACTCCAAACGCTCCTGTCAATATCCTTAATATTCAAACTGTCTCTGCGCTAATTTGAGAGAGAACGTTTAGTCCAGTACTAGTACATACCTCAAACTCACTGGTCATATAATAAAAACAAGGAAAGGCTCCGGGTTCAGTTATTAGAAAATACCGTGGAAAGAAAGGGATTTTAGCCAATCATAGTTTAGAAAAATAAATTGTTTATTTCCTGTCCAATCACAACAGGACTTTGTAACCCATACACATACAGATCTCAAACTTGGAACAATTACTCCCTTAATCCAATCCTTGAATCTTTGTAAATCAAACATTAAAGATTTCCATTTCAGACATACTTTGTAGCAGGGGTCCCCAGACTGGTACCAGTCGGTGACATGTTAGGAACCCGGCGGCACAGCAGGAGGTGAGCAGCGGGCCAGCGAGCTAAGCTTCACCTGTATTTGCAGCTGCTCCTCAGCGCTAGCATCACCGCCTCAGCTTCCCTTCAGATCATCAAGCATTAGACTCTCATAGGAGCACCGGTTCCTGGTGCCAAAAAGGTTGGAGAACACTCCTATAGTGTTTTTAAAAGGTAGTTTTAAATATCCCAGTTTTTTTTTTTCAGGGCCACTAATGATTATAATCAACTACAAAAATCTTCTAACCCAATAAAAACATTCTAAATTTTGGTTTATTAGAGATTTTCCTAAATCTCTACTGCAAAAGGAAAAAGGTAACATTTTAAAGGAGTTATACTAGTAATCTGAATGTTTAAAATAAACATAAGGCTTTTATCTGTTTTCTTAGAAAACCCAAGCTGAGTTGTTTGAATTGGAAAAAACATAGCCACTGCTAACAGGTTATAAACCAAAATTAAGAGGAAGATAGATTTTAATCATTATGTTCTACTTTGCTAAAGATAAAATATAGAATTGTAATATATCAACAAAGGAAAAGCATTTCCACAATGCATATAGGTAAGCTGAAAGAAAAAGTTAATGTGTGTAATGTTAATACCTGTGTAATATGTGTACCTACTGTATACATAACATACATATACATAAACTTAACAAATCATCTTGAGAACTACAGACTTACTTTTCTAAAATCTCAACTTGGATTGAGGAGCCAGTAAAATACTCTGATGAAAATAACCTAACACATGGAAAGAGAAAAGACAGAGTTAAGAAGATCTGTACTGAGATATCAGATTATCAAGGATTTGCCTTGTGATCTTCAGCCTGACAATTACTACAGTGGAAACTGCCTGCTTCCTTATGTTAGGGATTTTCTAGGAGCATATGAGAAAATATAAAGTCATCTGAGAAAAGAGATGCAAATGACACTATTACTATATAAATCCTATTCACTAAGTTATATTTTCAGAGTATAGGTTGTCAGGTTTCCTTACATAAACTGCCAGTTGATATCAATTTTGTAGGCAACTCCTCTAAATGGACCCCTAGGAACCCTGACTAAATGCTGAAAACTGCCCTTTTTAATGCTCTGAAAAGCATGTAAATCCACCCAATCAATCAAAACATTTTAAGCACAGAAACAAAGTTTTCAGAAAGCCAAATATCCTCATAACATTTTAAATCAAATGTCTTCTATCCTTGGTACTATATTCCAAATAGTAGTTTATAAATCCCTTAAATATGGCCAGTGCCTAAAGTATATAAGAAAAAAAAATCGCTAATTTGTGGATATCTTGCTATTGGAGAAGCTTGAAATACATTTTTTTTAATGCAGAATAAAAAGGACTTAAAAGATTTGTGTTTGTTAGCTGGCACTTTTTGATTTATTTCATTTTTGCTAGCAAATCAGAACTGTAAATACCATGGAATTAAAATAAATTTTAAAGTCACATTTGAAACCTTAGAATATGTGTTTGTTCAATCAGCTCTCTCACATCCTTCACTTTAATTAAGATCCTCAGAAAATGATACTATTAGTCAATGTAAAGAAAAGAGTTATAGTATTTTTCACTATGTAAGCAAGTGATAGAAGTATTTAAAATGACTAAGTTTACTAAGGAAGCTGAAAATATAGAAACATCAACTAGATCTTCCATTCTTTTCATCCCCACATGTAAATATGTACCTTAAATATACGCCCCACACATATTAATTCAAGTAAATATCTTATAATCTATATAAAAGATGCATTGAAGAATCATTAGTGTTTTTTTCTGAAATTCAAAAATTTATCATCAAAACTATTTGGTCAAAAAATCTGACTTATAAAGGAAATAATGTATTCATTGCAGCAATAAAGCCATAATTATCCACTTAATTATCAACACTTAGTTCATGAAGTTTCCTTTCAGTAAGGAAACAGCCTACCAGTTATAAAATTTTCACTTTTTAATTTAAATAATAGATAAATACAAATAGATAAAATAGTTTAGTATCTGTATCTTGTAATAATACTAGCCAACATTTATAAACTTAATGTGTCAGACGATATGCTACCTACTTCACACATGTAATCTCACTTTTTTAAAGATGAAGAAAATGAGGTTTAGAGAAGAAGCTTAGTTACTTGCTAATAATACACTTTAAGGAACTAGGATTCAAAACTAAGCCTCATGATTTCAAAGCCCCCTGCACTATGCTAAAAAGTCGCTAAAAAGAAACATGGTCAGTCATTTAGTTACTTCCTCCTTATTAACACACATTATTCATAATTCATTTATTTATTTAGTACTTACTATGTGTCTCACATCCTGCAAGGTTCTACATATGATATAAGGCCTCTGTCCTTGAGAAGCTCACAGTCTATCTGGAAAGACAGACTATAGAAATGCCTTGGTTTGTTTACTTAAGGAACTATCGATAGAATAACACACAAGTTTAGTGTATTTTAACAAATAATTTTCACATCTATTATAACTTGGAGACTTATTAATTGTCAAATGATTGAATTAGGTTATGAGGTCTTAGCTACATACACGAGTACATTTACGAACTATGGGAACCAATATTAAAATGAAGGTAGCCAAGAATTTCAATTAAATTATTCAAATGGAAGACTAAGAATAAGATAGAAATAAATTTGTTACCATGTTTATTTTAAACCTTATAAAATTTTTATCTTTATATTTCCCTAAGCACTTATTTAAACTAAATTCCTCAATTATATTTATGATAATGATAAAGAAAAATGTCACTTCCTCAAGGTAGCCATCTCTGATTCCCAGATTAGATCAAATCCCCAATTATGGACTTTTAAAACATTCTCTATTTGTCTAACACAATTGTACTTATATCATTTATTGTATAATTGATTGTGTTGTATTTATCTCCCTTGGTAAAATATAAGCTCCATAAAGGCAGATACTATGGATCTTGTTCATAACTATACTGCCAGCATCTATTAAACCTTGTGCAGAGCAGATACTCAATAAATGTTACTGAATTAGTTAATGAAGGAATATAGCAAAAAGTACCTTTGTCTAAGTCTAACCCAACTAAGAGGAACTCACAATCTCTAAATCAAGACTCCTAAATAAGAATAAGAATTCTTCCTACAGGGTTATTTATCTCCTTCCGAACAATGTCTTACATAGATTATCTCATTCTGTCATAGAGGTACAATGTAAAGCCTTCATAAAACTTGAGCTTCACCAGAAAAGCAAAGTTGTTCCTGGGAATAATTTCTAAAGAATGCATAGAGTTACAATTTACAAGAAGAGCATTCATTTGGTTACCAAACTACCAATTTAATGCAAACCCCAAAATGATCCTATGAGTACATATCTCAAACACCAATCTATTCTTAGTCATCTAAAGAGAACAGTCTTAATTAATGTTTTTCATGGAGCCAACATACAAACATAGTTTCTGACTATCTTCTTGATGCCATGTGGAATGAGCAAGAGAAATAAAGAAGGAAAACAGGAAAGAAGGAGAAAAGAAGCAATCCTACTAGGCCTTTTAATTTCAGGCTCTCTACAACTGTTACCCAATTTCCAATTTAAATTCTGGCTGCTCTGGAACATACCACTTCTTTTCAACATTTTCTATTAAAAATGAGACTATATATCTGATTTTTAATGATAAAAACTTAAAATATTAGAAGAATGCATATAACACTGGAAATTTCCTAATCTGTTGAATGAAGAGCTTCAAGAAAAAAAAAGAAATGAGAAAAGTGTTCCCAGGGTATCCACAGCACTTTCTGTATGTTCATTACCCCTCTCATAAATGCTTAAACTATTAACTAACATTAAAATACACTAGATGAATGTTTGCATGCTGCATCTTCAACTGTTTTATTAGTTCCTTTACATAGAAACAAGTTAGGTTCCTAAATGATTATGTTCCTATTAGTCTCACAAGCTTTCCCTATTGCTACATGTTAGCAGCAGAGCTAAGTCCTAAAGAAAGGCTCTGTTTACATTTATAAAAGTAAAAGAGCTTCTGTACTTGTATGTAAAGCTATAAATAAGGGAACACTGAAGTAAATTCTAAGCTTAAAAGTAATACGTACTGATTCATAATTTCAGCATGCTAACTATACTGCACTGAGGCTCTTCCCACAGAGGAAGCTAGATTCTACATAATGAAGGAACTTTACAATCAAGAATAGTTTCTGAGGCACAATTCTCAAATTAATGGCATCTGGCTTCAAAGAAACAAATACAAAACAAAACGAGACCTAGCAGTGAAATATGGGAACTCTTTAGTCATTCTTTTCTTCGGTGCATTCTAGAAAAAGTCAAACAATTACATATAATGAGATTTATAACATAATACAAAACACAAATATGTAATTAAAAAATCACTCCATATAAAGGGCTCCACATCTGCTTCACTACTACAGATAATTTATTCAATTAAAGAGAGTATATAATACACTTCCAATTCCAAAGCCTTGTGGTCACAGTATTTTTCCTTTAAATCACAGCTGATACATATGAAAACCAGATTTCAAAAAAGACCTTAACTACAAACTTAAAATTCAAATCAACATCCCTAAAATATTCTGCTACTCTAGAGTACATTTTAATATTATCCAAGATTAAATGGCCAAGAGGAATATTCAGAAGGCTAACCAACTTGCCTTTCACAAAATATGCAAACACTTAAGTAAAAATTGGTCAATCCCCATTCCACAGAGCCATTTACAAATGAATGTTTTAAGATATCTATCCGAAATGTAGCAAACTAGAAATTAGCCAGTCACATAATGTAGTGTAAAGAAAGAGCAGGAATCCAAAAAACCTAGGTTACTTTCTACCACCAACTACTGAATACTTTGGGCAAACCACTTTGCTTCTCTAGGAATAATATTAAAAATGTTAAGGTTCATATATTCTTTAAAGTTCTTTAAAGTTTGCTTCTAAGGCTTCTGAATACTTCTGCCAGAAGCAAAATATACTCTCATGTCCCAAGGTATGTTCAAACCTAAAAAATGTTAAAGGACTGACAAAAGTAATCTTGTTCAGGAAAATAAATGTTTTTAGCCAGAAAGTTTACATCTCAAAGGTCTCAGAGAAGATATACATATCAATCATTAAACCATACATTCTAATAACACAGACCAAAGGACTTCCTAATTAAACACCATTGTAGAATGGCTTTTTTGCTCTCCGAATCTGCTCTTAAAACTAGCATATTAAGATAATCTATCAGAATTTACTTCAAATGGAGGAATTTTTGAGATACTGTGCATTTAAAATGCCCTTTATATTTGAAACCTTACCTTGCTTGCCTTTATAGTCTTCTTTATAACAGCCAAAACTTTTTTTTAACTATTCTAATTACAAAAATATCTTAAAATCAATTGTTTCATTTGCTTTTATATCTAAATTTACATGGATGCTTCTTTCCCCCACTTGCAATTTGTTTTGATATTCACAAGTTTTAAATTTTTATACAGCTGATATGTTAAAATCTTTATGTTTCAACTTTCTAAGTCATGCTTAGAAAATATGTAAGTATTCTGTATTTTCTTCTAGTAGTTTTATAATTCAATTTTTTATATTTCTTTCAAAATTAAATGATAACATCTAACCCTGAAAGAGGGACAGGAAATCATCCTGGCCCTGACAGAGGCCACCACTACTGGGGGAGAGGGGAAACAAAGGCTGCCTAAGAGTAAGGTTGGTCTAGGACAAAAGATATGGCCCAATGCCACCACCAAAAGTCAATCCAACTTTCAATAATAAGTAACAGCAGTCTACCAAGAAAGAAGGAACAAAGAGTAGAGAGACTCTCTAAAGTACAAATGTGCAAGTAAGACTTTAAAAATATAGGTAGAGTAAAAACATTGAGCTAAAACTTTTCAGTCAATAAACTCCCTCATCTTAAGCACGAGGTGATGATAGAAGTATTTAAGGTTGATGATACAATGAAGATAAACAGAGCAACAAAAAGATATAAATGCTAATTAACTCCAGACAAGACTGATTCAATCCCCCAAACTTAACAGCTTGGCAGAAAAAGAGTAATAACTATTTCTTATCATAAATGCTATATATTTCAATCTCGACTACCTGTAGAAGATGGCTGGCATTCAATCAAAAGTTGTAAGTCTAGCAATGAAGGTGAATTCCCTGGTCACCAAGGCAATAAGGCATGTTGGAGAACCTTTTCCATAAATTGCATGAAAACATCTATATAAGTCTTTCATTTGTACCATTTCTTCAATCAAAGTAATTTAGTACCCACCCAAAAATTTAGTACCCCCCAAAAAATTATTAAAAAATTACAAAATCTCAAGAGCAAATAAATCACTGCTATCAAGAGATAAAACAATCAACAGATGCAGACTTAAAGAGATGACTCAAATGTTGAAATTATCTGCCAAGAAATCAAAAATAATTGTAAATAACGAAGACTCAAATGGAACAGGTAAACAATACACATAATCAGATGGAAAATATCAGAGATAGAAACCACAAGGGTTGAAAAGAAATGTTTAAAGTAAGAGTCAATCTGAAATGCTAAGTATGAGATATTCAATAACAAAATAAAAAAGACTTCAAGAACCTCATCACAGACTTGACACAATCAATAACCTTTTAGATAGGTCAACGGAAATGACCAAAACTGAAACTAAAAAGAAGAAAAGAGTAGGGAAAAAATTTACACAAATAGGAGGGAACAGTTTCCAAAAGTTTCATTTTACAAGACGAGCATTACCTTGATACCAAAATCAGACAAAGAAATTATAAAAAAGCTATAGATCATTCTTTTTTACAGATATAAAAATCCTCAACAAAATATGAGCAAATGCAATAACTTATAAAAAAGATAATACAGCATAACCAATAAAGGTTTATCCCCGGAAAGCAAACTGATTACATTGAAAGCTTAATCAGTGTAATTCACTGGAGCAACAGACTAAAGTAGAAAAAAATTGATGGCATCAACAAATGTAATAAAAAAGCATTTGAGAAAATCCAGCCCTTATTCACGATAAAATTCTCAGCACATCAGCAATAGTAGGGTATTTACACAACCTGATAAAGTGCATCTACTAAGAACTTACTACTAATATATTCAGTAACAAAAGACATTATACCTCAAAGATTCAGAGCAAGGAAAGGACATCGACTGTCACTACTCAAAATCCTAGGAAGTGCAATAAGAAAAAATAAATAAGAATCTACAAAAAAGCCCCTAGGATTAATAAAGGAGTTTAGCAAGGTTGTAGGACATAAGGTCAATATGCATAAGTTAATTAATTATATATCTATACGCTAGAAAGAAAAAAGTAAAAATACATATAAATGTAATAAAATATGTACAAGAGCTCTATACTAAAAACTATGAAGTACTGTATTAAAAAACTCAATTCTCCCCAATTGTTCTAGAAATTCAAAGTAATCTCAATCAAAATACCAGTAATTTTTTTTATATTGATATTGACAAGTTGATTCTAAAATCAATAAGGTAAGGCAAAGGAATTGGAACAGCCAAAACAATATTAAAAAGAAAAAAATGGAAGACTAACACTACCTTACCTCAGGACTATACTATAAAGCTATATAATCAACTCAGCATGAGTAGGCAAAAGAGTAAATAGATAGATCTATAGAACAAAATGGAGAGTCCAGAAATAGACCCTTACATATATGGTCAATTGATTTTTGGCAAAGGTAAAAGTATAATTCATAGAGAAAGTCTAGTCTCTTCAACAAATAGTACTAAAACAATTAGATATTCATAAGCTAAAAAAAAAGAAAAATGAACCTTGATCTATACCTCATATCACATATTACTAAAATTAACTCAAAATGAATCACAGACCTAAATGTAAACTATAAAACTAAAAAACTTTTACAATAAAACAGAAAATTTTTGTGACACTGGGCAAAGATTTCTTTAAATCCATAAAATCATAAGTTAAACGTCACTGAACTTAAAAACTCTTCTCTGTATGTCATAGACTGGGAGAAAACATTTGCAAAATACATATCTGATTAAGGATTGGTATGCAGAATATTTAAAAGGCTCTCAAAACTCAGTAAAAAAAAACAATTTTAATAGTCAAAACTGAACAGATACTTAATCATATAAGATATACGAATGTCAAATAGCACATGATAAGACACTCAACATTTTAAATTATCAGGAACATGTAAAGTAAAATTACAATAAGAAATTATTACACATCTATCAGGATGGCTGAAATTAAAAGAAAATGAAACTGTCAACGTCAAATGTTGAGAAGGATGAGGAGCAATTAGAACTCTCATATAACGGTAGCTAGAAGGAGTATCAATGGTACAGCCACTTTGCAAAACATTTGGGTAGTTTCTAATAAAGTTAAACAGACACTTTTCATATAACCCAGCAATCCCACTTTTAAGTATTTACCCAAGTGAAATAAAAACCTGTGTGCACGCAAAAACCTGAACTCAAATATTTATAGCAGTTTTATTTGTAATCGCTGAAAGATGGAAACAACCAGCTCAACTGGGGTATAAACCAACTCTGCAATGCTACCCAACAATATAAAAGAACTGAATATTGACACATGCAACAACATGGGGTTCCCAAGGCTACATTCAGTTTCAATGATTTACTAAAACGGCTCACAAAACTCAAGAGCTCAAGAGTCATTTTTTCATAGTCACAGTTTATTATAGCAAAAGGATACAGATTAAAATCAATACAGGGAAGAAGGGCCATGACATCGCAAGATCCAGGAGACAACAAGCGTCCAGTTGTCTTTCAGTGAAGTTGTACAAACATACTTATCTCTCACAGCAAGAATGTGTGCCAACATGCATGGAGTACTCGCAACCAGGGAAGCAATCCTGAGTCTTGGTGTCTGGCATTTTGATATAAGGTCTGAAACATAGGTAGGACTGACCATCTGCATGGCTGACCCCAGTCTCCAGCTCCTCCATTGGTCAAGGTGGTATTAATGTAGAGAAGAAGCAAAAGAACTAAAGTGTTAGTCTAACTTCATTCAGAGACTGCAATATGCTGATCAGCTCTGCAGCCAGGTCACAGAGGACACATGCAGAACAAAGGAAGATTTCTGCTGGGATTGCTAACAACCCATTTCCTGTGAAGGGGAAACAGGAAAAACAGAATCTCTAAGTGGCTGCCCTATACAAAACAAAATAGTTCATTCTCTATGGCTAAAACCATAGAGAACCTATGGATTAAAGGCTGAGAACTACCAGCAGGCTTTTCATGCTACATACTCTTCCCCTTCCACTTCACCACTGTATGCCCATATCAAAGGAAATGGGGTAAACAAAGTCTTTAAACTGTAACTCAAAGGAACTAATGAATGATATATAAAATGAATTCCCCAGAAGAACACCTGGGGTTCCTCTCATTGTCTCTCTCTCAGTCCTTCACTGTCTTTCTCTTGCTCTCTTTCTCTCGGTACTCTTTACTCTGTCTCACTGTCGATGTCTCTCTTAGGTTTTCTTACTCTCTGCCTCTGAGAGGAGACCATGCTCTTTATCTGTGGAGCATTACTCCTTTTCTAATAAACTCTCCTTTTTGACCTTAACTTTGGTGTGTGTGTTGAATTCCTTCTACACTCTCTGCCAAAGGACCCTCTTCTCTCAGTGTAGGGTTTGGTCTCCCTACCCCAGCAGGGAAATTTGCCTGTCCTGCATCAGTATTACAGTGCCCAAGGCCTCTATTACAATACCAGCCACTGTCCGCACAAGCAACCTGGGGTGACCAAAGGCCCCATCACCAAGTAAACAAAGGCACTCTTATCAGGCAGACTGTTCCAAGGGATTTGAGGTTACCTCCAAGGAGCTGTGTAAGGTCCAAACCTTAGGCAGCTATTTGGGCAACAGAGCTATTTTTACTCTAAACAACACTCTGAAACCAAATGTGTGAGTTTTTTCCTCACACCAACCAACTTCAACTCTCCATACACCAAATGAATGTCCTACAATTCATTTTAATTCTGACTTATTCAGCATCAGACTCCTCAGGTTTTTGAGATCAGTCCTGCAAGACTGCCCTCACCTAAGATGCCAGTTACAAGTATCAGGTCCCCAGGTTACCATACCTCTGTTTGACTTTGTTACAAATCTCTTTCAGGTTCAATAATTTGCTGAATGACTCAAAAAACTGCAGAAAACACTTTATTTACTTTTATAAAGGGCACAAATTAACAGCCAGATGAAAAGTTACACAGGGCAAGGCCCAGATGAATCCTGCCTGACATGGAAACTTGCCTTCAGAGACTTGGAGTGTGGCACCCTCCCATTTAGCGGATGTGTTCACCAACTCTGAAGCTTTCCAAAGCCCACTATTTAAGTATTTTTAATGTAGGTTCTATAACAAGGGCATGTTTGTTTAAAAATCACTGGCCATTGGTGACTGAGCTCAATCTCCAGCCCCTCTCCTCTCCTAGGGGTAGGGCTGAAAGTTCCAACCCTCTAATCGCCTCTGGCAGTCAGCCTCCAATAGAAAGCTATCTAGGAGCCCACCTACAGTCACCTTATTAGCAAAAACTCAGGTACAGTTGAAAAAGGCTTCTTATGAATAACAAAAAATGCTCTTTTCAGGAGATTCCAAGGTTTTTAGGAGCTCCATGCCAGGAAATGGGGACAAAGATCAAATATGTATTTCTTATGATGTTACAGGAATGTTATTTATTTACTGCACAACCTCAAATGCATTATACCAAGAGAAAGCAACCAAACACAAAAGGCTACTAAGTGCATGATTCCATTTATAATGACATTGCATAAAAAGCAAAACTACAGGAACATAAAATATATCAGTGATTGTCAAGGTCTGGGGTGTGTGGGGAGGGCTTGAATACCAAGGGGCACAAGATAATAATATTTGTACCTTGTGATAGTGCTTACACAAATACATGTGTTTATCAAAACTAACAGAACTAAACACAGAGAACATGATTTTTACTGTTTGTGAATTATACCTTGATTAACCTGATTAAGACAATCCAGTAATACAGATACATTTGCCTGAAGCAATTTCATCCCTTAAAAAATGGCAAATATAAAGATTATGAAAGCAACATGGCAATGGAAAATTGTATCTGTGCTCTACAGGTACTTCATAAAAAGGTTCTCTATAAAAATAATGTAGGCACCTAGTCAAAGAAAAACATTTTGATTCACTGGCTGGCAGTATTATGGGTAACTATTTTTTTCTCTTCTACTTCAAGTTCCATTAATATTGTCTGTATATTAACAAGCAAAATAAGCTACTTAAGTTTTTTAATAATAGATGATACTGCAGTATTGGAAGGCAGAATTTTAAAATGATTCCCAGTGACCCATTCCCTGTATAATCCTCTCTCCATGAGTATGTGTGGGACTTGCAACTTGTTTCTAATGAATGGAATATGTCAATGGTGATGGAACATCACTCCCATGATTGTTATTTTAATGGCAAATGTGAAAATATCTTATAGATGTAATAATTGGTGTTCAATTAACTAGAGGAAATTTTCTCATGAGGGCCTACCTAGTAAGATGAGTGCTTTAAAAAAGGGTCTAGAGGTTAGAGACTGTCCTATGGTCCTGAAAAAGCAAGCTGCTTTGAAATCTACAGCTGGAAGGAAATGAATTCAGCCAACCATGGGAGCTTGGAAGAAGACCTAGAGCCTCAGTGATACCTCTGCCCTGGCCAACATTTTAATTTGCATGCAGCCCTGTGAGACCCTGAACAGAGGACTCAGCTTAAACTGTGCCCAGCCTACTGATCCATGGAAACTATGAGATAATAAATCTGTGTGGTTTTAAGCTGCTAACTGTGGCAATTTGTTACACAGCAATGGAAGACTAATTCAGTAATTAAAATTATTTTCTGAAGAAGTTTGGCTTTACTCATGGGTACTCCCTTAGCACATCTCAAATTAGAAGACATACCCTGTTCTTGTTAGACATTCCAATTTTCACAGATTCACTGAATAATGGTTCAGATTTAATCAATAACACAAAGAATGAGTATTTCAGAGAGTTATCAGGAAATATAATCTCCAATTCACTGCTGCCCAGTATCTAGGAAAAGCTCCACATAAAAGAATGTTTATGAAGAACTGTCTGTAGGAAACTTTATAGGTCTGTCTAGTTATTCTAAAACTTACAATTCCTTGGGGAGATAGAGACAGGTAATATCAAGATATCTAACAGAATAGATGACTATGCTATTTTAAATGCCTATTTTAATACAATACCTTTACATTAAAAAAAAAAAAAGAACTGTTTTGAGATAAACGACAAAAAACAAAATTCAATAAAGTTTTCTTGGCCAACAGTTAAAGTTATAAGAAAATTTCTCTTTTATGTATGATCTTAACTAATTTGCAACAAAGGGTTAAGGCAAAAAGTCTTAAAACAAATGAATGGGAGAAAGGGTAAATGGATATAAAACTTTTATGTTTGTCTAAGCTTTTAAAAGATAGGAATGGGAATGAGGCCTGGGGAACCCTACACAGCAGTGAGTGAGGTTCCCAGAAAGTATGTATTATACTGGTCTGCCATAAAGCTGGTTTAATTGGCATTAATCATGAATGAGATTCTACTGGCTATTTTGAGAACTGTTACACAAAACATTCAATTTATTGGAGTGATGTGGTTTAAAATGTTTTTCAACTGTATTACATGTTGTCCTTCAGACCACAATCAAGAAAAACTTTTTGGTTTTAATATGAGAAGAGTCAGGCTTTTCTCTAGCAGGTGTTTTCTTTTTATCATATAGACACTAAGAATTATGTTACTGAACCAGTTTTCTTTCTATGTAGGCTGCTAGAAAGCTTTATGCTACATTTTTTAGGTTTTAAATTTTTTCAACCTTTTGTTCTAAAAATTTTCAAGCATTACATATGTATGGATATAACAGAATGCATGTCCATGCAATTTAACAATAACCCATTTCTCCTTCTCTCCCTTCAACTTTTCTCTCTTTGTGGGGTGCAATGGGAGGTTGGAGTATTTTAGAACAAAATCCCATTTTGTGCTACATATCATTTCATGCATATGTAGTAAAGAATGGATCACTATCAGTTAAAAACTTTTCTTTAAATTGACACTACAGTGCCATTATCAATCTGATATTAGCAATAATTCCTCAATACTATCTAATACCTAGTTCACGGTCAAATTTCAATCCCAAAAATGAAATTTTTACTATTGGTTTGTCTAAACCAGGAACAAAATAAGAACTACACATTGTAGTTGATTGATAGATCTCTTTAAATCTCATTTAATCTATTAACAACTCATTTGTCCTATAGAATTTCTCACATCTTAAATTTATGTTTCTTCATGGTGTTCACTTATTCTTCCATTCTCCTATTTCCTGTAAAGTAAGATTTAGAGACATGATTCATTTTCAATCTTTTGGCAAGATTACTCCATAGGTGACATATGTGCTTTCTTAATCCATCATATTAGGACACACAGCATGTCCTGTTGTCTCACTTAAAGTGATGTACAAATTGGTTATTGTATTCAAGTGCTGCCAGCCTGATTCACCCAATCATCATTTTCCATTATGTACTAGGGGCTGCCCAAAGGTGATTTGCTAATTCTATCATTCCATCTACATTTATTATCTAGAATTCTTCTAAAAAGGATTTTCCCTAATTAACTATTTGGTTACCCTGAAATTCAGTTTATACAGGAAGAACAGTATAAATTGTTGATTCTTTCCATTCATAAATTCTCAAAAAAATGAATTGGTGATCTAGCATACTTTCCAAAGCTATGATACCTATATTTATTAATATCAATTTCTTTTTGTCTTTCTCATTAACTTCTAAGTTGTGCTATCTTACTGAAATCTATAGTGATAATATATTCTGAATTCTTTGGGCAAATTCCTGAATGCTAATGTGAAGTACTGTGAACTTTTAAGACTGAAAAAATGAACTGAGTAATTTTAATAAAAATAGGATCTCTTTCTGAAACTGACATTTTGAACAGAGATAACAGTGAAGAAATCCAATAAATTTTTTGCAGGGAGGGCATCCTAGACTTCTTTTAAATTTCAATAGCATTCCTCCTTGCTCCCCTGAAAACTTCAAAATCTTTTAGAGATCTTTGTGATAGAGCAATGATGTATACAGAGTATCTATGAGAATACTGTAATACTTTAGTGAGAATTGTAAAGGCAACAGAATAAAATAACTTAAGCTACAGGAAAAGTCACAGGTAAGAAACAAAATTTCTTCCCTAGAATTACCTTTTGACCGTTAAAACCATCCTGTGGTTCAAAATCAGAGGGTATCTATATACCAATGTCCCCTTTAACTAACTAGAAAAGCAGAAATGTATATGATGCATACAGCTAAGTATAAGACAACATGGCAAGTGTTATAAAGCAGTATAATAAGATCCCCCAAGAGGAAGTATACCTGGAACAGTTTAAGAATGATTACTAAGGAAGATGAAATCTAAGGTATGTTTTGAAAGTTAAGAAACGTTTTTATGAGAAGATAAAAAGAGACCAAGGATTTCAAGGCATAAAAAGTAACATAAAACATAATACTGGAGTTTGAAAATATGTGTTACGTTTCGGGGATAATCAAGTTTTGTGGTATAAGTTACATAGAAAGTGCCTAGTGATAGGCTGCTAGGATGAGGCTACTATAAGATTTTGTATGCCTCTAGCACATTATATATGCTAAATATGTTACTCACACTTTTTCTTAAAAGCATTCAGAGACAATGTTTTTAAGCCTAGTGATATGATCAGACTTGGTTTTTAGACAAATAAATCTACTAATAACATGAAGAATAAAAGAGGAAAGACAGGACATGGTTCCATAGTGTAGCAGTTAGCACGTCTGCTTTACATGCAGAAGGTCCTGGGTTCACGACCCAGTGTAGTCACAGTCCTGATAGAGAACTTAATACAAAATGGATGAATGGCAAATGAGTAAGTCCAGGACCCTAGTCACTAGCATAAAAGAAAAATATTCCTTTTGGTGAGTCTCAACAACAGTCTTTTCATTACTTTCATTCTATGTCACAGTATTTAATTTTCTGACAGGAAAATGTAAGCTTTTTCTTCATCCAGCTCATAATTCACATTTGTATATTAGTGAAAATATGTTTAATACGGCCACATTGTAAACTCATCAGAACCAAGGCTCATATTTATAAATTTAACAAATGCCATCTATATATTAACACATTATAAAATTATTTTAAACATTATTATACCTGAATCCTCAAATGTTTTATTAAATTAACTCACTGAGAAATAATCTATAAGTTTTTATTCAGAAACTAGATAGGATTTTAATTATAGGTAGGTAGAAATAATATGAAGCCTTCTTTTAGACTAATAGTTGATAAATAGCTGTAGAATAGAATAGTCTTAATCTGATTTTAGGTAATTCCTATTTTAGGATTCAAAAAAAATTAAGATAACTTAATTTTAAATTTGGAGTTGAGAAACTTTCACTTGGAAATTATATTGCTAGCATATATCCAAACTCATATTTATTACAACTAGCATATCTACTGGATAAAATATTTATGTTCTAAAATAGAAGACACTTCTTTCATTTTCACAATACACTGATTTTTCTTTTGCTTTTTTTTCCTTTTAAAAATATTAGCAGTATTCAACTGAATAAACAGACACTCTTAATTCTGTGGCTTTGAGAGTTTGCTTAGAAGCATCATTTAACAAGACATTTCTGAAACAAACCACAGTCAATTCAAGATCATCCTTATATGGCTTATTAACTGTATATTTTAAATATCTTCTCCTACCACCTAGCACATTTTTGGACCTCTTCCAAGACCTCAGTTAGTAACAGAAACTTTTCTTTTAGAAATAAATTAATCTCTAGTTTACTCAGACCATCTTGGAGATAGAAAGGAGGTAAAAATGAGGGGACAAGAAAAACCCCAACACATAGTAAAACACATGGGAGGAGTAGGAGGAGACAAACAGGAGCTGGAAGAAAGTATGTGGAGAAAAAAAAACAAAATCAGAGAGAATCATATGTTTCTTCTGGATTAAAGATTGCATGCCAGAAGCTGCATAAATATAGGGAAAAGCTCCAAATTTCCATTCTTTCACATCCTAATCTAGGTATATGAAGTTGTGTTATACAGTACATTCCAAAGCCACAAGTACATTTTTAAATTATAGGCTTTTCAATTTATTTTTGGCTATCTATTGACCTAGTCTAAAGAGATGTCACTAATCAGAAAATATTTTAACATTCTTGGTTGATAGCCAGTATGATGTAAAATGGTGGTTAAGAGCAAACTAGAGCTAAACAGTCTGTTCTAATCCCAACTCCACCATTTACTAGCTGTGTGAACCTCAACAAGTAATTTGGTATCGCTGTACTTCAGTTTCTCATCTGTAAAATGAGAACAATGATAGTTCCTATATACAGAAACTGCTGTGAGGATCAAATAAGTGAATACATGTTACATGTGTAGAACAGCAGTACACAAAGGTAGCACTCGATAAGTATTAGCTATAGCCAAGAAAAGTAAAAGCCCATTTGTTTATTCTTTGAAATCAATAAAATGCTTTTCCAAATTTTTAAAAATTAAAATCCTAATTACCTATACAGTTGATCTAATCAAACTATGATTAGTTTCTAAAATCTGAACACTTCTAAACAACTATCTTCATAAAGGAATTCATCTTAAATTGGAATAACCCTGAAATCTAATATAAAAAAATTATAAATCAACCAAAATCGTCTTTAAAATGGGTCAACTGGATAGTTTCTTATTATTCATCATTAAGACAATGAAGTAATTACCTAAGGAATTTTCTAGCTTAATTCCCCCCCCCCATGAAAACTAATACAATTTAAAGAGAAAGCATGAAATAGTAAAACAATACAGTCATCTCAACAAAGTATTCACCACCAAACATAATGTTAGCTCCCAGATAAGGTACTGCGTTAAGTCTAGATCAGGAGTTCAGCCTTGGCACTATTGACAATTTGAGATAGATAATTCTTTTTGAGAGGAGGAGGTGCTGTCCTGTGCATTGTATGATATTTAGCAGCACCCTGACATCTACTCATTAGATGTGAGCAGCACCTTCCCTTTATCATCTTGTGACAACCAAAACTGTCTTCAGACATTGTCAAATGACCACTGAGAGGCAAAGTCACTCCTAGTTGCTCTAGATTTTGAGAAGTTTTTAGTTGTAACAAATGGGGGTTATAACAGCAATCAGGTTTCCCCCTCCCTTCCCATTTTTTTTAGGGGATGCTATTTCCTTGAAAACTCCACACACAAAAAAGATAGGTTACTTGTTCACGATACATTTTAATATCTTGACACTTGCAAATAAGATAGCAGCTGGTGTCTATTTTACACTTACTGTGTAAAATAGTAATACAGCTGCTCTCCTCTCATTCACTGGAGGGATGCGTTAGGATTTGATATAATGGGTTTAAAAAAAAAACTCAGAATTGTTTCTTCTTTGCTAAATAGTTTTAAAAATCCAGAAATAGAAGTATATATATTAATGGAATAAAAATTACACTAGTCTCATAAGGATTTTCTGCAGAAACCAAAAGGATATAATTCTTCATTAACACATTTTAAAAAACTATTATTCATTTTTAATTTTCCCATTAGGCATTAGTACTGAAAATCTTAATCATTATCTTTCCTTTATCCCAGACACATTATGTTGCCTATGATGAGCACAGTACTTAAAATGGCTGACACTTATCAGCAAGCAAGCTTATGATAAGCATTTAACCTGAATTAACTCATCTAATCCTAAAGATATTCTTAAGAAGTATGTTATTATCTCTGCTTTATCAGATAAGGACACTAATGCTAAGAAAGAATAATACTATTAAGTCATACTGCTAATAGTAAGAGAGTCAGTCAGGAGTAGACTGCCAGTTTCCCAAGCCAATGTTTACCCTCAGTATATCAGAAGTACTTCCCTATAAATAATCTTAAGAACTATTATTTCAAACTACTGAATCAAGGATCTCTTATCTCTTGAGATAATACTACTTTCCAACTGAACAATTTTTGGGTATATAACTTTTAGTGCATGTAACTCTTCCAAATAAACAATATTTTTTCCCCAGTATTCAATTCCTCTCTCATAACGAGCATGGTGTTTATTTGAACTTCAACAGTAGCCTTTGTGATAGGAGAAACTACAATTGAAGAATGTAAGATTTTGTGAAAAGACACTGTTGAAAATACACGATCTTGATCAAACCAATGAAAGTCAATTACAAACTTATTTTTATCGTCTCAAAAGAAATGGCACTATGGAGAATATTTATTCCAATTTATATATCCAAAATTGACTATAATGAGTACTAAACATTTAATTTCTATTGACCTTTGATTCTGAAATAATAATGATATTTCTGACAACAGCCAGTCTCATGGAGAAACAGTGAAAAGAAAAAGAAGAAAATGAGTTTTCTCAGTTTTCCTGGTCCAGTACTGCAAAACCCAGAGGACCCTCAGAATACTGGGGCAAGCTAGAATTCATGTTGCTCTCCTCTCATTTACTGGAGAGATACGTTAGGATATGATATAATGGGTTTAAAAATCAAAAAAACAAAAAACTCAGAATTGTCTCTCTTTGCTAAATAGTTTTTAAGATCCAGAAAAAGAAGTATATCTACTAATGGGATAAAAATTACATTAGTCTCATAAGGATTAGATGAAATAATTCATGTAAAACAACTAGCACAGTGCCAGGTACAGAGTAAATGTTCAGTAAATGTTAGTGCCTACTGCTTTTGTTGTTTTTAAAAGGAAATGTTAGTATAAAGACATTTGGTTCTTTCCAAAATACTTTTTACACCTGTCCTTTCAAACTCCCTTTGTTTGGAGTTGTCCTCAGAGAATGCAAGTTTTTCTTACAACTTCCATTTTGCTTCACAATCAAAACAAAAAAGCGGCAGGGAAAAAAAAAGAGAAAGAGAAAAGATATCCCACCTCTCCTTCTCAAGACCATTGTCTTCTTCCTTTTCCTGAGCCCATGACACTTCAATTTGGAACAATGAGAAATGACATAACAAAATTCTCATAACTGACACAAAGGTAATACAAATATATCCCAATTTACTCAAATTTCGAATGAGAAAAAATCATATTCAGAAAAGCATCACTGTGCATGTTTTATTTCTACAACTAAACCAGAAGCACTGTGAAAGCAAAGACTAGGAATATCTGAATCCCCTGTAGCAATTGATACAATCTTTGTACAGAGTGATTAAGTGTTATATGAATGAATTAATGTTTTTGCCAATTTAACCAAAAATTAAACTGTTAATTTATTCAACTAATAATTGTCAAGGCCCTACGATATGCTTGCCAGTGTTCTCTAGTATAAGGATCCAAAAGTGCATAGAAAGACATGGTCTCTGCTCTCACAAAGTTTACAGCATAGTAGAAATATAGACAAATAAAAAGACACTTTATAATTTGGTATTAAGAAGTAAGAAACCCCAAAGAAGATACTAGATGAATAGATAGATGACACCACATAGAAGGGGCAACTAATCCAGGCTTGGGGTCATGGCAGTAATAATGAGGAAATGATAGGTTTGATGAAGCCTGAAAAATGAATGAAAGTCAGCCAAAGAATGGTGGAAGGTAAAGAGTTTCAGGTAAATGTAAAACTAGGAAGCTTGAGAAAATATGCCAGGTTTAAGGAAGTGAGAGAAATTCAGTAGAGTATGACTGAAGCTTGGAATACTTAATGAGTCAGGGGGAGATTTGGGGATAAAGGGAGTATGGTTTGAGGGAAACGAAGTGGTAAGAGTTGATGGTGGACATGTTAGCAGGGACCAAGTGGCCATGACCTAATAAAATAATCTTATAATATTTGGATATAAGATTAATAGCAAATGGAGGCACTTAAGGACTTTAAGCAGGAACATAATGGAATCAGATTTGCATTTAGAATGATTAATCCATTGCAGCATGAAAAATGGACAGAAAAAAATAAGAGGTTGTCGTAATAAATTAGCTTACTCTATCTCTTCCAACTTCCCTCAATAATGGTGTCTATGACGGGCATTTTAAAATATTCATGTCTCTCCCATCCAAAAAACAAACTTACCTACTCCCTTAATTGCACATCTCACCGCAATTACTAATCTCTCTCTCAACTTATATTATAGTCACATTTCTTGAAAGTCCATTCTCCAAATAACTCTTCCCGGCTCACTCCTCACTTTCCTCAGATCTCTACTTAAATAATACTATTAAGTGAGGCTCTCTCTACCCTCTATAACAGTACCTCTTCCCCATTTCTGATATTCCCTAACCCCCATCATCATCTGATACTTATGGGCAAGGTGCTATGCTAAATTCATGACAGCCATGGCATGAGTGAAGAAAGTGACACTTAAAGGCTAACTTGCCAGAAGTCACAAAATTAGTTAAATCCAAGAGCCAGAATTCAAGTTCAGGTAAGCTCATGATTGTAATCAAAGTACTGTGGAAGAACAATCTAACAGCTTCTATTTTTTTCTTTAAAGAGAAGAAAAAGTTGTCTGCTAAGAATAAGAGGAAGATAATGAGATAGGAAATATGGGACCATAAGGAAATAACCCCATGAAAGTATTAAAGAACTACCAAGCACATTTAAGGACCTAGTTAAATCAGAAAACACGCAATTATGGTGACAATGACCTGTGAGACTTATCAGGAGTACTGTGAAAAGGTAAATTAAGCACACAGATTAATGGTTCTCAACAAAAGAGGATGGGGTGGGCAATTTTGTTCCCTGGGAAATCTGGCAATATCCGGAGACAATTTTGGTTGTCACAGCCTGTATCTTGTTGCTATTGGCATCTAGTGGATAGAGACCAGGGATGCGGGTAAATGTCCTACAATGTATAAGACAGCCTCCCACAACAAAGAATTATCTGGTCCAAAGTGTTACCAGTGCTGAGACTGAGGAACCTCGAATGAGAATGATCCAATTGGGAGATTTCCTAGGCACATCAATGAAGAGATATGAGACAAGAGAGTTGAAAGCACTGATCAGAGTTAAGGTGACAGACCATGAAGGTAGATAGGTAAGAAAAAAATTTAATATCTGGGAGGCCTGAGAGGAAAAGGCAAAGTAGCCTCTGATTGTGAAATGCCTGAATGATGACATGTCACCAATGAGAAGAGATTCTGGTTGGGTGAGTGCCAAGGAAACAAATGGCTAGACTGGAGAAAGCAATAATGGATAATAAGGCCAGAAGTTTTGGAGCTAATCTATGAAGTGCTTCTATGCCAGGCTTTATCCTATATGCCAAAAAAAAAACCTACTGATATTTTTTTAAAAAGGGAATAGCAAAGATGAAAGTAATGGTTTAGGAAGCTGGATCTGGAAGGGCAAGCATTTGAGATGAATTAGGGCAAGGAAACAGGAGACAAAAGAGATCACTTAAGAGATTACTATGGTTATCAGAAAATAATGTAATAAAGGCTCTGACAGTTTTCAATCCTGAATGAGAAAAGAGGAGAAACTATCATTTATTGTGTGAACCAAGCAGGATGCTATTATTTTTCACAATCATTATTCTGTTTATTTCTCACTAAAGATTTGTTTTAAAAAGATAGAATGTATATTATTCCCATTTTCCATAAAAATGTAAAGTTTTTTTAAAAATTTCATAAACTTAATACTGTAATTATGAGAAACCATAACCAACACAACCAAAAAGAACAAACATTAAACTGAAAGAAACTAAAGCCAAATAATGTCTTTTTTACTGAAACAACAAATAATAATTTGTTAAGTTTAAGAAAGTTTAGAATTGAAAATTTTAAGTTTTTTAATAAATAAACTGACAACTTGAAACGAATAGCTATTGAGATCCTCTAATACGAGTTCCAGCAGCGGTGCCCACAGGTGTGATCTTCCCTCAGGGCTTCAGGCAGCAATCAGAGTATCTCAGGCAAGACGCATGAGCAGCAGGAGCTTGCTGAGGAAAGCAGAGCAATGCGGGGCTGAGGGCCTTCTCAGACCATTCTGCTTTCTATGGTCCAGGCGTACTTTCCACGTTCTGTTCCTCAAATATACAGAGCTGCCTCCAACTTCTGAGCCTTGCACATGCTGCTCCTTTGTTGGAATGCACGTTCCCAGGCTCTTGACTTTAATGGCCTCATTCTTAATCTTCAGGCCTCAACTAAATTACCACATCTTCAAAAAGGCCCTTTCAGACACCCTCAACTAAAGTGACCTCCCTGGTCACTCTTCCTCATCCCTCTACTTATTTCCTTCGTAGCACTGAGTACAATTTATAATTATTTACCAGCTTGTACTTGTCTTATTAACAACAAAAAAGTTTCATGAGGGCAAGGACCTTGTCTTATTTAATCATCAACTCCAATACAGTAGTTCAATAAACATTTTTGTTAAATACATGACTAAAAGAAGAATTAATAAAAATAGTGATGATAATAATAAAAGCTAACATTTACTGAGCAATTATCACTCCACAGAGTGATTTACAAAGTACTAGTTTACTTATCTTAAATATAAGAAAACTGAGACATTAAGCTGTTAAATTACCTTGTCCAACAGTCACACAACTTAATGGGTGGGCCTTTCTACAGAGCAGCCCAAAAGTTGGCAGAGGAATTTACTCGTTAGATGGAGAAAACTGGGACCGTTCTTTTCCTTAACTACTCTACTTTCATCTTTTATCTTTCTTATCTTGCTTCACTATTAGAGCTCACCTTTTTTATTACCACCTTTCCCTTCCACCCCTCACAATTATTTTTAATTACTGACCCTTTCTTCTACTCCACTTAATCTGATTGAAAATAATTTCATAATGCACTTTAATATTTCTATGTAATACTTTAATATAAGGTAATTGGTATTCACTAAAATGTTATATAAAGACTTACGATTTTACTTTTGAATAAGAAGGAATCTGCACCTATACTCTGGACCCTCCTTCTTTTTCTTGCATAGTGATACTCATACAGCAGTCAGCTTGGCTGTGGACTGTTTAGAATAAATGGAAAAGGATAATAAAAATAGAGGCTTCCTTTTCTTTCCTCTCCTTTCTCTTGGTTTCCAAAGAAGGTGATTATGAATATAAATACTGCCCAAGCCTATCTGTACCATAAAAAGTGCCTTCTTTATTGTGTCTGAAAATCTGCTTTCAAGTACAAAATTTAAATGTATGCCTTTATATTGCTCCATTTCACTCTGTCACCACCATAATCTTTCATGGTTGTTCCCATATCAGCTTAGAGGTATAGTCCTCCTCAGGGGAAAAGGCAGGTTTGGGCTCCAGGCTTTTCCGGACAAATAAGGAAACTTTCATAGAGCTTTCTTAGCAGTTGAATCAGAAAGCTGCCACAACAATTCTATGAGAGTCCCTAGAGGAAGTTTTCTTGCCAACTTCAGAAACAGCTATTTGCCATCACAAAAGAGAATTCATCCTTAAAAGAAAAAAAAAATCCAACCTAGCAGAAATTCCTTATCCTTATAGAGAGTGTACTTTTTAACATATAGAGCAATTACCACTTTTTCTTTGAAAGGCAAGCTGAATCCCCAAATAAAATTTCCTCCTGATATGAACGTCTGACAAAAAGGAATTTTTCATCTACAATAAAGATTTAAAATATTTTAAAAGCTAATTACTAAATACAAATAATCATTAAAAATATAAGACAAAATAAATTACACTTGTACATACCAAGCTCAAAGTGGTAAGTCCAAAATGGGGAAGAGGGAGGTTGTATCAAAGCAGCTGAAATAATTCGAACAAATAACCTACCACAGTTTTGCCTAAATAATTCTAATGTTAACTAAAGTCTTTGTTTTAGCTGTGAGGTTCTGACTAAAACATGAGTCTACCCAACATTTGCATCTTCAAGGGAATTGTCAGATAAAAGTGTTAGCTTTCTATTTAA
Source organism: Macroglossus sobrinus (assembly GCA_004027375.1). NCBI lineage: Eukaryota > Metazoa > Chordata > Mammalia > Chiroptera > Pteropodidae > Macroglossus > Macroglossus sobrinus. The sequence continues at coordinate 161,619 of PVKZ01000630.1, forward strand.
GGGAGAGGAGGGAAAAAAGATGATTTAAAATTGTCTGGACTTCTTTCTTTCAATTTCTCTCACCTTTATTCCTTCCCTTAGCATAATTTCCATTCATAATTCAAGAAAGTTCTCTGAGTATGACGACCTGATGAAATTCTGTATTTACAGCAGAAAACTTTTAAACAGTCACTATTAAAATCTGGATTGTAAGAACCCAGGCTATTATAAGTAGACAGAAACAAAACTTATAATTTCTGAAAGTATAGATTATTAAAATCATACATTTAACAGCACCTAAAGAAGGAAGCATAGATGTTCTTCTTTCACATATAATTTATGGTTTAGATTGACCATACAAGTGACCACTATAAAAGGAAGCAACAAAGTCATATAAGAGTAGAAAAAGGCTGGTAAAATTATAAGATTCCCAAACTACTTAAAGAATGTTTTCATTCTAATCTAGATCTCCAGACCACATTTCAAAAAAGAGAGTGTGTATGAGAGAAATAAGAAATCAAGAAGTCTTTTTTTCCTGCAACTTGTAGGAAGCAGGGTATATAATTTTGGGGTATCCCAACATTGAATTACTTTTCAAAATATGGAAAATTATTGATCCATAGTAAAGAATTATAAAGTACCATTATAAGTTTCTAGGTTCCAAAAGTGCTGAAAATATCTTAAATTTAAAATGTCGTCCTATTTATTCCATACATCTTAAAAGAAGCAAATATTTAAATTAGTACCCTTTGCTATTCTGTGACGGAGTCGAAACAATGTGATACCAAATAAATGAAACTAATTTAGTTTTAAGATTTCTCTATTTTGGGTATGAAGAAAGGGCACAAGTCTCCTGTTGGTAGAAGTTGTAAATTGTTATAACCCTTCTTAATGGCGATTTAGCAGTATATGTAACAAAGTTTTAGATGCACATACACTTGAACTCAGCAATTTCCCTCCTAGAAATCTTGTCCTATCAAAATACATGGACAAATGTACAAGAGTATACACACCATGATGTTTCCAGCAATCTTATTACCATATTATTAGCGATGGAGAAAACCTGAAGAGAAGCAAAATGTATGTTGATAAGTTTCATAAATTTATAAATGAGGAAACTTAGGCTCTCAGTGGTCAGATCACTGGTGCAAAGACAAAGGCATATCATATATATGACCTAAATAGAAAACTCCCAAAAGTACTTCACTTTATTCCTTCAAGTTAAAGTCAAGTGTTAACAACCTTGAGGAAGCTTTCCTTGATACCCGCCTTCCCTCTATGTGAAGTGATCCTCCTATAAGCTTTCATACCAAAAGCCAAATACTTTAGTATTTATAATACTGTGACTTAATTATTAACAAAGATAGGAGTATATTTTACATCTGCTTCTCCAAGTGCCAAGCACATTTCCTTTGCCTTAAAACCAAACAAACTTATTTCCTGGATATGTTCACTGAAAAACTAAGCAGCAATGCGAATCCATAGCATCTAGATTATAGTCTCTAAATATCAAGGTTCTACAAGCAAATGGCTGCTTCCAGGTCTGGGTCAGAACATTTACAAGATGATCCTGGGATGTTTTATACCAAAAAACAGGCGATCAAGGACTACTAAGTTCATGTCCAGAGGATACAGGAGGCAACCTGAAGTGCCTTTCACTAGCTATTTTGAGCATCAATAAGTAGAGTAATGGATTGCAACATTAAATATTTTTAAATCCCTGAATTTATACAAATATTAGAATTAATTCATCATTGGAGAATCCTAAGGAACCAGCTAGCTTCAAAACTGATAAATAAAGGGAAATAATTGAATATTCTTCCTTTCCTCTTTAAACTTTACCTCAGGGTAATACATAACTGACAAGGAAAATTTTCTCTATTTAAAAATATTTTAGTTATTAGTATGAGGAAGAAATGATTTTTAAAAAAGCACCATTTTGCAACCCTTAGTGAATTAATGGATCTAGACAATGACCATCAATGGCTAACAGACATTATGTGCCTCTTAATAGAAATATACAACATAGCTTATAATGCAGTTGTGCCCCCCCGCAAAAAAAAAAATCAAACTTGAATTTGATTAAGCTTCTAAATCTAGCTATTGATTTGTAAGAAATGCAGAGGCAGAGGAACAAGTTTAATGACACCACAGGTATATAATCTCCAAAATCAAGACTGAGGGAAACTCTACAGAATAAGTAACCTAATTTCTTCCCAAAAAAGTATAAGGGGATAGGGGTAAGGGGGAGGAAGAAGAAACTTACAGATATAAAGAATTTAAGAGACAGAACACGTACAGACCTTATTTTGATCTCAAGCCAAGCAAACTATTTTTTTCACAAGAGAAAAAATATGTAAGATAATTGGGGAAATATGAAGATCAGATAGTTGATATTAAGAGATTATGATTTCATTTTGGTTCTTTTGGAAGGGAAGGATAATGGTACAGACGGAAGGAAGGAAGGAAGGAAGGAAGGAAGGAAGGAAGGAAGGAAGGAAGGAAGGAAGGAAGGAAGGAAGGAAGGAAGGAAAGCAGGCTGGCTCTATCTTCTAAAGCGATTCATTAACATTCACTGGTTAATTGATATGATTTGCTTCAAAATAATTTTAGGCAGGGTGGGCATCGATGAGAGTAATGATGAATTAGTGTTGGCCATGCATTTGTAATTGCTAATATGAGTTGTTGAGTACATGGGGATTCTTTACTATTCTCAACTTTTACATATATCAAAATTTTCCATAATGAAAACTAGAAAAGAAAAATGCTACAAGGCCTAAGATATAAGAGGTATACTGGTGAAGAGGAAAGAGATTGAGTCGGACATCCTGATTTTAGTAAATACCAGAATCACTTATTAAAACATAGACTGCTAGACCCCTGCCTAGGTCTATAACAGGGCCTGAGAATTTCTAGTAAATTCCCACATGATGTTAATAACACTGTTGGTCCCAGAACCACACTTTGAGTACTCCTATAACAACAGTTGTTACAGTTGCTGGGAGGCAAATCATGTATTCTTATAGAAACTGGTCTGACTTGAGATTCCTCTCTACTCTGACCCCAGAAAGCCACATTTCAAATTTTTAAAGATGGAGAAATCCTTGTCTGAAGTACAGGATACTCAGTAGACAATCAATAAAAGCTGTTTTGACAGTCCTGTAGAGGTAAAGGGGTAGCAGGAAAAAGTAGGTAGGTAGAATAAAAATAGACTTGGTTCAATTTTCTACCTGGCTCAATTTCCCAAGTAATAGAGTAACAAAAAGGTGCTTATATAGAAGGACCTTCTCTATGATGGGCTATCATGAAGTGAATGGGATTGGTCAAAATATTATATCCAGTAGTAAATCTCTTTTGGTGTTGTCTGATAAGTCATCTCCCATGTAAGACACATAATAACGTCTCTCATCCCCACTCTCATCCTCTTGCACAGGTCTCTGGCTAACTTTTAGATTCTGTTGATTAAAGCTGGCAACCCTCTGACCTTAGTGCTAAAAATTACCCTTACTTATGAAGTCATGGGATAGTCCCTTAAATTCAAAAGATAGGAAGCTCTATCAGCTTTATCTCATCTTTCTTCATCAGTTCATTATTTTCTTCTGAGGGGTAATAGCCTGAATTTTTGTTCTCAATCATCTGTGCCTCCTTCCACATAAGGAGGATATATAGCCCCCACCTAATGCCATGTGACTTGCAGGGCCTACCTATAGTTAAGTTGTATTTCCCTGCCTGAATGTTAGGTTTACCATACAGCTTGCCTAACCCAATGAAATATGAGCAGAAATGTAACACATGTCAGTTCTGAGCAAAGGCTTTAAATGCATGTTGCATAAGTTTTACTGCTTTTTCCTTCAGTTTTAAGAATAGATTGTCCCAAATAAGGGTTATTCCTTTAGCCTGAATCCTGGAATGAGAAGACAAGTGGAGCAGAGCCCAACAAACTGTAATTAACATATAACTTAAGAAACAAACTTTTATTGTTATAAACTACTGAGATTTTGAAGTGATTTGTTAGTGCAGCAAACCTAACAAAAGCTAACTAATACATGGGGCTAAATGAGATAGATAGAATTTTAAAATACTCTACAAAAGATTTTTCTAAAAGTTGCACATAAGAACTTTTCCTTTACAAGAAAATTTTTATTTTAGTTTATAAGAAAAATTATCTCCCGGGATAATTTTAGTTAATATAAAAAATCTCTCAAGAGAAATGAAAACATATTTCCATGTAAAAATTTGTACATGTGTGTTCATAGCATTATTCATAATGGCCAAAAAGTGGAAACAATTCAAATGTCTATCAACTAACAAATGGATTAAATAAAATGTCATATATCCATACAACAGAATTTTATTCGGCAATAAAAATGAAGTACTGATACATGCTATAAGTGGCTGAAATGTGAAAACATTTTGCTAAGTGAAAAAAGCCAGTTACATATGACCACATATTATATGATTCCATTTATATGAATGGGAAGTAACTGCTAAAATGTATGGAATTTCTTTTTGGTATGATTAGGTGTTTTAAAACTGAGAATGATGGCTACACAGCTCGATGAAGATGCTAAAAAACTACAGAATCATATGCTTTAATCATATGCTTTGACATTTATCAAAGATTTTTATATTACTCTAATTGGGTAAATTATATGATATGTAAATTATACCTTAATAAAGCTGTTATTTTTAAGTCTTTAAATAGATGGTTTCAAAAAGTTAAATTACTATAAACAAAGTCAATTTTCTGCTCTAAGTTGTACAAGCATTTTTTGCAAACTTGGAGAATACCACTGGAGTGACAACCTTACTAAAAAGCCCTAAGTACGTAGAAAAGGATAATAAGCAAGTAACATACATTTTAAAAAGCTCAGAGGAAAAAAATTTTTTAATTGATTTTAAATATAACCTTCAGATGATATGGATTTAAAAAACCAAAGCCTTCAGAAAACAAAGAAAAAGTAATACAAAAATCTTTGATAAATGTTAAAACAAAAAGAGTATAGTAAAATTGTTCTTCATCTTAGAGAGCTATCAGTCAATAAATATTTACTAAGTAACACAGGCCTTATGAGTGCTTCACAAATCTCCAAATTTGGAAATAAAATGATGGCACTTACTCTGGTCTATAAAATGCAGCAAAGTAACCTTAGAAGAGTTATGCATTTGTTGAGAGAAAAAGCAGAAAGTCACCATCTTCACCAGAAGAGTGACTCATTCATACTCATGAGGCTCCCTAGCATGTGGAATTCTAATCTGTGCCTAAAGAAAATTCTAAAAATTACTAGCTCCGGGACCTTCAAGGTCTCAAACAGTTGAAATAAATAAAAATGACATATCTGCATACAAAGTATCAAAACAGGAAGAATGGCAGATACACGGAAAAATTATACTTTCTTCTTTTTCTCAACAAGTATACATACTAGTCCAGGAAACTAGACAATCAAGTGATAGTATAAAGTTATCACTGAGTTTGGCAATAATAAAAAAAAATGTATCCATTTCATGCCAGGCTCTATACCAAGCACAGTACAAACACTAGTAATTTAACCGACAAACCCATAAGAGAGTGTCTATCACCCCTAGACTGCAAAATACCTTCCCAAAAATCAGTCAGAAAGTGGTGAGGCCAGAACTCAAACTGTGTCACTCACTTTAAAATTCTTATTCTCAGTCATTAAAGTATATTGTTTAACGATCTTTAAAAATGCCCTGTTAATATTAGGATTAGAAGGCACATTGTGAGGAGAGAGAAATAGGTAGGGAAGAGTGATATGGTGTGAAATGGTGATATGGTCTCTATTATACTGCCAGTTATTGCTCATGTAAGTAAATAAAAGATTGAAAATATAGTAAGTTACTAATCTAATAAAAACAGAGAAAGGAGACAGCAGTAGGTTTGAGGATGGGGCCATCCATGTGATGGTTCACCAACAAGCTACATGGTCCCAATAGCGACCATTCCTCTGCCTTTAATTTCTCATGCACAAGAGGCAGAGGGCTTCAGATAAGCTTCAAATATTTTTTAAAAATTCCCTTAATAAATTAGTTTTATTTTAACCACTAGTGAAAGAAATCTTCCACTTCCAAATCTGTGCTTGCAAAGTATGCACCATTTTTTAGCCTTTCTAAAGAACATAAATTTTACTTAACTTTGCCTTTCCTTAATTAGTCAAAGTTGTCACCATAAACAACAGGATGATGTCCTGGAGTGTTACAGAAATAAAAGTGTGGGACTATCCGACCCAACAAATTGTTACTTACACTGTTTTGGGCTTTTAGGATGTTATGATTTTCACAACATCCTTGGCTATAAATTCTAAATTAATATAAACAAGCTTCAATTCTATTCTTTAGAATTGAGTAATTAATAATGCCTTATAACAACAGCTATTCCTACATGAAAAAAACAGTGAGACATATTCTTATTAAGCATATCAGAAAAAAATCCCTGATTTATAACTAGATGACCTCAAATCATTTGTTAGAGATCTTAAGGAACTAGAAATTTATCTTATATTGACATTAATTCAAACTTTGATTGTTTTAACTATCAGTTCAATAATCCAGAGATTTCAATTCCATTAATACATTAGAATAATATGCTTTCTTATTGTTCATATTATTTTAAAGTATTAAGTACAGATAACTTTGAGCAATAAATACCAAGAAAAAAGAACTGTAACAGGCACTGCCAAACTATTATGAGATAACTGAACAAAACAGATAAGAAGAGAGACATAGTATCATTCAAGTTCTTTAAAAGTCTTAAGCTACTATACAAAAAGTTTTTTAATCTACTAAAAAGTAGGCAATAGATCTTCTAAACCTGAGTAAAATTTATAGGCAAGACTGATTAAAGACCAATGTACTAAGGTAGATTAAGACCTTCATGTCAACTGAAAAGACATATATTTAGAATAGTTGCTACAACAAAGACATCATGGAAAAACAATTCAGAAAATATTGAAGAGTATCCTTTCAGCCATGGCTGAAAAGCAAGCTACACACACAAATAGAAAGAAAAAAAAGTTGAAAACACCAATTCAAAACAAATTCAGAGTAGAATCTCACTACCTCAAGCCCCCCACTAATGATTTATAAATTCAAACTTCTGAGCTATATTTTATGTATTTAAAATGCAAATTTGTAAATAGACACGAGATTGAAGGGGACATGTTAAAATACTTTAGAGAATAAACTATTATTAAATAGACTCATTTGTTTTAGGTGAAGCCTTGTACTTTAAAATGCTTTAAAGTACTTTAAAATACATGACATTTATAAATCATTACCTGTTAAATGCTATTATCCCAATGAATTATGCTAATTATTTAGTAGTCTACTCTGTATCTAGACTAGGTCCCCTGTTAGGAACCGGATCACATGGCAGGAGGTGAGCAAAACCACATCTGTATTTCCAGCACTCTCCAGCACTAGCATCACCACCTCAGCTCCATCTGAGATCATGGGGGATTAGATTCTTTTAAGAGCACTGGTCTCTGGTGCCAAAAAGTTTGGGGACCGCTGATCCAGACTTCGTAAACATATTTCTACTAAGTAGATTAGCCTTTAATTAGTCATATTTTAAGGTTTAAGTACAGGCAAATATAAATGATCCACTTACAGATCAGGAATTTAATTGTGATATTTAGAACTGTCCATAATAACTGAATATTTAACTATTAAAGGTGGCTTGATGAGAACCACCAAACCTAGTTAATGCATTTTTTAAAATAAATAATACTTTCCCCGTCTCAACAGCACTTTAGAATTATAGCACATATGAACTATTATATCCCTCTGAAACAAATTTTAAAAATCCCATTTTATAGATGAAGACAGAAAGACTCAAAAACTGAGGAACGTGTCCTAGATTCCCAATCAATAAGAGTTAGGGTCACAACTTGAACCCAGATCTGGGCTCCTGGACCTGCTGGACACTGTAGCTTAATCAGGACACAAGAATGCCCATATTATCAGCTCACTTATTGAATGCTATAGATAGAGTTTATAATATTTTGGCTTAAAGCCAATGACTAGCAAGATAATATACTTTATTCATTTACATACATTCATTTTCATATTATTCCAATTATGAAACACATTGCAATAAAATGAAATGCATGAAAAATACTTAAGGTTAGAATCATTTTTTACTAAATTTGCCAATTTGCAAATTTATCCCTTCTAATCTCCTTACTTCACCATAAGATGACCTCTAAAACATCACCAGCAACTCATCATGGCACCTCAGTAATCCACTTACTACTTAAGCTGCAGCCTGTTTCCTCTCACCCTGTGCTCAATTAATGGAGAATAGCTGGGGTTTTTTTTGCTGTTGTTTATTTTTTGTATAGGCTGGAGCCTTTAAAAACCTGCCAACTCTTCAATTCTCCCTTCAGCCATAATTGACATTATAACAAATTCTTTGCTCAATTCCATCTTTTGATGGGTTAAAGGAGAGAGAAACAATTTTGGGGGATAAAAAGATCAAACTTTGAATCCAAAATCTACAATACAATTCCAGGAATATGAGCTGCATAGCTCTAAAAATAGAATAATGGCTAATAATTATTGAGGTCATACTATGAATCAGGCAATATGCCAGTGCTTAAAGGCATCATCTCACATGATCCTCAAAATAACTTCCTAAAGTACTTATTGTTATTATATTCATTTTGCAGATGGGAAAACTGAGTCTTAGAGCTAAGTAATTTATGCATAATAACAGTTCTAAAGAGACAATGAAAGATTTGACATGAAGAGGCCTGAGAAGTAAAATCAGGGATGCAATGGCCAAACTCCAAAACTCTCAACCTGAAATTCACAGGTCATTTTTAATATTTTAAAAATCGAAATGAAACAACCATTTAATTGCAAAATGCCACAAGGTAGCTAAAATTGCAGGGTATTTTTTTTTTAACCTGTAGGTGAACTCTTGTCAATTCAGTATGGATAGCATATGCTGCTCTAATTACAGGATTTGGTTAAAAATAGGGAGGTAAATTCTTAATAATGAAAAGTTTTAAGAAAAAATATTTTTTGTAATATGGGATTCACAGCAGAAAAACAATTTAAGACCTTTTTGTATGAAAATTTGGGGAAACAATGAACTAAATGACCTCAATAATTTGTGATGGATCTAAATCTGCCAAAAAAACACTTCTACCCAGAAATATGTCTGCTCCACCCTCAAACCAGTCCCTTTCTCCCTCCAAATCTCACACTCATATTCCACCAGCTGCTTTTTATTATCACTGGCAGGAAACTTTGAGATTAGCTCTCACTAAAAAGAATAAAGACAGATGAAGTTAACTCAGCATTTATTCTTTGCTGTGAATCCTATACAATTCTCTCATTTACCTAGTTTCTTTCAATTTTTTTGATTCTCCTGGCCATTTTTTGACTGGCTTATCCTATGTCTAACTGCCTACTTCTGCTTCTTCGACTACTGAACACCTCCTGGCAATTGCTTAGTGTATGGTCACCAAGTCTCCATTCTAGCTCCCCTCCCTTGGATCTGGGTCATTCTGATGGTTTAAGAAGTATCTAACTCCACCAGTGTCCACATATTTGTGTCTCATAAGCATTGTTTTCCCTACTCATCTTCCTTGCTAGTTCTACTTTAGCTTCTCCAATCCACACTCGACCATGAGACTCCAAAATGATTATCATATTATTGCTGATTTTGGTTGGGGTGCGTTCCATAAAATATTATGCACACCCAGTGAACAAGGTATAATATCACACCCAGTGTATAAAGTCATTACACACTTCTGTACTTTTGTGGCTAGAATTGGCCACTCGAAATCCTAGAGGATGTTATATAGCTAACCTCATAACCTCCCCATGCCCAACTTCCTGAAACTATTTGTGATTCATTGCCTTGGAATCTTTTAAGTTATTTTTATTAAATGATATCAAATCATTGAAAACTCAACTCTTTCTCATTCCCTATTTTACTTACTTTGGACACATTTTCTCACTCTTCAAATTATCACTAGCCCTCTGAGTTTTAAATCCTAACTAGTTTAAATAGTCTCATAGTACTTAGTGTAGTACCAAATATTCATTAAGACTTAATGCAGTTTAAAGTTGAAAATATTTCTATAAAGTATATATTGTAGGTATTTGGAATATAACAGTATAGGGCAGAGAACGTTCCTGCTCTAATAAACTTTCTAAGTAGAAGAGGATACAACAGCAGTGCTAAGTACTACTGCAGAGAACTAGAATAGAATGATCCAAGAGTGAGAAGATGACTAGGTTAGACTGAGTGATAAATGTAGGCACCCTAGAATCTGAATGGCATTGAGAAGCCAATTCAGAGAAAACAGTTGCTCATTCCGGAGCAGGAAAGAGTAAATGCAAAGACCCTAAGATATAAAGTAGGATGATATGTTTATAGGAACAGCTAAAAGGCCAGTATGGCTGAAGCTTAGTGGGCTAAGAGGAGAGTGATATTACAGGAAGATGGAAATGCAGGCAGGGGCCAGCTCACACAGGATTTTCATCCAAGTGAAAGGAAAGCCATTGGAGGGGGTAGTATACAAGTCCTATAATTTGTATACTGAAAAGGCTACTCTGATTGCTATACAAACAACAGAGTGTAACAGGACAAGAATAGAAATAGGGAAATCTTTTAGAAGACTTGCAGTAGTATAGCTGAAAGAGGTGCTAGATAGGTACAGAAAGATACAGGGAGTTAGGAAGTAAAACTGACAGGACTTGGTGATATATTAGATATAACAGGTGAGAAAAAAAAGAAATCAAGAATAACTGCTTTGTTTTTGACTTGAGAAACTAGGTGGAGAGTCATATACTTTAGTGAGAAGGGGAAGACTAGGGAAGATGATGGGTATGAAGAAGGAAAAAATCAAGATAAGAATGTGAGTTGGAAGAAATCTTATGGATCATATTACCACAACCACTTTACTCTAGAGAAGTAAACAGTGACTCAAACTGGTTAATGCAACTTGCTCAAAATGTCAAAGTACCAATACATTCTGAAAGAGCCACTACCTCAGTTTACCAAGGGTTCTTAATCTTTTTGTGCCATATACTCCTTTGGTAATCTGATGAAACTTGGATTCAAAATAATTTTTTAGTCAAAAGTAAGTTTTTGAGTGTGGAGGTTCCTCAAAAAATTAAGACTAGAACTACCATATGATCCAGCAAATCCCTCCTCTGGATATTTACCTGAAAATTCTTAAAACATTTATTTGTAAAGATTATGTACCCCATGGTCATTGCAGCATTATTTTCAGTAACAAAGAGATGTAAACGACTTAAGGGTACACTGTCAGATGACTGAATAAAGAAGACATGGTACATATGTACAGTTTACTCATCTATTAAAAAAAGGTGAAAAATTGCCATTTGTGGCAACATGGATGGATCTTGAAAGTATTGTGCTAAGTGAAGTCATAAAGAAAAGGACAAAAACCACATGATTTCACTCATGTGTAATATAAAACAAAAAGTCATAAACAAAACAAACAAAAACAAACTCATAGATACAGACAACAAAATGACGGTTACGGGGGAGGGAAGTAGGTAACATAATTTTCTACACATTATATACCTTAGATAAACCTTCACATATGCAGCTGGAGCAACAAAATTTTCAAACATCTAAAATATCTTTAAATGAAATGAAAAATATAGTTTATTTTCAAACATCTAAAATATCTTTAAACGAAATGAAAAATATAGTTTATATACATATAATGGACTATTACATAGCTATAGAAATCAATGAACTACAGAGAAAAGTGACAACAGGATAAAGCTCAAAAACAGCATAAAGTAAAGAAGGTGGTATACAGAAAGAAAACAGAATGTCTGGGAGGAGGTTTGAAAGAAGAATCAAGAACTTCCTTGAATGATTTTTAGCAAGAGATACATGTTCCTTCTTTGAACCAGGAATAAATGAATATATTTTTTTTAAAGGGTGATCAATTACATAAAAGAATTTCAAGGTATGGAGAACAGAAATTCAAAGATTTATAGGGACAGACAAGTATTCTGGTCAAGTCCTGTCTGAGGTGGAGCCAGATGAAACTGGAGCTTGAGTAGAGCGGAAGTTCACAAACTTTAGTCTGAAATAATGGCTCTTAATTATTTAACCATATATTATCTAATTATGGTGAGCTTGCTAAAAAAGATTCCTAGGCCCTACTCAGAGATTCTGATTTAGATGGTATATAGTAGGAACTGAAAATCTGTTCTCTTGAGAAGCATTACAAAGGTGATTTGAATACAGGATGCACAATCAATTTTGAGATATAAGGTATGGAGTCACTTTTCGAGAATGTAACAGAAAGAATGAAAACAAAACTTTTAAACCTATATCTGATGGGCCCCCACACACAGACTGAATCAAAGGCCTGGGATCAATTCTTAGAAGTGGGACTCAAAACTAAAAGTCTGGCATCTACAAAAAGATGTATAATTTCTGTCCTGAAAACTTCAATTGGGATTTGGGAGTACCATGCATCTTCACTAACACTAAACAGTAACACTCTATTTAATACCTGCTAATTTGGCAGTAAGAAAAAAAAATTTTTATTTGTATTTCCTTAATAATCAGTACAACTGAAAATATTTTTAGTATGACATGAAAAAATTTATTGACTTGTGAATGTCCATGGCCCTCTTCCTCCACTTATTATGTTTTCTCTTCCTAATAAAGTGACTAAGTTGGTCAATATAATAAAAGAAACAAGTAATATTGGCAGGGGGTTGAGGGGGGGTACCCTTGTTAACCGGGATTTGAGGAAAAAGTTTTACAGTTTGACTTGTGAGAAGTTCCAGGGCAAGAAGAGAAATGAAGAGGAGAAAAGACCTTTAAAAATTATTAATCTAATTATGAATTAAATTCCCTTTAATGCTCTTTGAGGACAATGGAATTCCTTATAATAACTTTTGGTGCTGAACTATGCTTCTTGAACAAGACCCACTTCTGAACTTGGACCATGTGTTATCTCTATATAAGTTAAGAATATAGTACATCCTGGCCATTTGTACTGCTTTTGTAAATTGCCTTTGTGCATTTTTTTAAATGAGATTTATTTTTTTCATCAATAAACTTCATTTTTTAGAGCAGTTTTAGGTTCACATAAAAACTGAGTGGAAAGGTCAGAGAATTCTCATATACCTTCTGTCCCCACAAACATACAACCTTCCCCACTATTAACATCCCCCACCAGTGGTACATTTGTTACAAATGATAAACCTACACTGACATATGATTATCCAAAGATTAGAGGTCACTCTTGGTGTTGTACATTCTCTATGTTTGAATGAATGTACAATGATGTGTTTATACCACCATAGCAACTTACAGAATAGTTTCACTGTCCTAAAAATCCTGTGTTCTGTCTATTCATCCCCTCCTTCATCCCTAACCCATGACATCCACAAATCTTTCTACTGTCTACATTGTTTTGCCTTTTCCAGGATATCAAATAGTTGGATTCATGCAGTACATAGCCTTTTCAGATTGGCTTCTTTCACTTAGTAATATGCATTCAAATTTCCTTCATGTCTTTTTATGGCCTGATCGCTCATTTCTTTCTCACCCTGGGTATACCACAGTTTTTTCATCCATTTACCTACTGAAGTACATCTTGTTTGTTTCCAAGTTTGTGAAACTACAAATAAAGCTGCAGGAAACTTCTGTGTGCATATTTTTGTGTAGATACGTTTTCAACTTCTTTGGTTAAATACCAAAGAATGTGATTGCTGGATCTACTGGATTGTATGGCAAGAGTAAGTTTAGCTTTGTAAGAAACTGCCCAACTTTCTTTTAAAGTGGCTGTACCATTCTGCATTCCCACAAGCAATGAATAAAAAAGCTCCTGTTGTTCCACATGCTTGCTAGAATTTGGTGGTTAATGTTTTGGATTTTGGCCAATTAAGTGTGTAGTTTCTTGTTTTAATTTGCAATTCCCTAATGATATGTGATGTTGAACATCTTTTCATATGTTTACTTTCTATCTGTATATCTTCTTTGGTGAGGTGTCTGTCCATGACTTTTGCCCATTTTTCAATCAAGTTTTTATTTCTTATTGTTGAGTTTTAAGAGTTCTTTGTATATTTTGGACAACAATCCTTTATCATATCTTTTTTGCAAATATTTTCTCCCAGCCTGTGGCATATCTTTTCATTCTCTTGACAGTATCTTTCACAGAGCAGAAGTTTTTAATTTTAATAAAGTCCAGCTTATCAATTATTTATTTCATGAATAATGCCTTTGGTGTTGTACCTAAGGTCACCTACATTGTCTCCCATGTTATCTTCTGGAAGTTTTAGAGTGCTGCATTTTACCTTTAGGTCTATGATACATTTTTGTTAATTTTATGAAGGATATAAGATCCATGTCTAGATTCATTTAATTGCAAGTGGATGTCCAGCTGATTACCAGCACTATTTGTTGACCAGACTATCTTTGCTCCAATGTATTATCTTTGCTCCTTTGTGTTAAAAGTCAGTTGACTGTACTTACTGGATCTATTTCTAGGTTCTCTATTCCATGGAGCTGCTTGTCTATTCTTTCATCAATACCACACTGTCTTGACTAATGTACCTTTAAATTAAGTCTTAGAGTCATGTAGTGTCAATTCTCTTCTTCAATACTAAGTTGGCTATTTTGGGTTTTTTACCTCAGCATATAAACTTTAGAATCAGTTTGTCAATATCCACAAAATTACTTGCTCGGATTTTGTTTAGTCTTACACTGAATTGGGAAGAACTGGGCTCTTTACAATAGTGAATCTTCCTAATTGTGAACATGAAATAACTCTCCATTTTTTAGCTTGTTGATTTCATTCATCAGAATTTTGTTTTCCTCATATATATCTTATACATATTTTGTTAGGTTTATACCTAATTCATTTTGGGGAACACGAAAGTAAATGGTATTGTGCTCTCAATTTCAAATTCTACTTGTTCATTGATAATATATAGGGAAGCACTTAACTTTTGTATATTAACTTTGTCCTGTAATGTGCTATATCACTTACAATCCAGAAATCTATAGAGATATCCCTTCATATCTGATACTAGTAATTTGTATCTTCTCTCTTTTCTTAGCCAGGCTAGAGACACTGATTTTATTGATCTTTTCAAAGACTCATCTTTTGAGTTTATTGATTTTCACTATTGATTTCCTATTTTCAATTTAATTGATTTCTGCTCTAATTTTTATATTATTATAATTATTATATTCTTCAGATTTAATTTGTTCTTTTTCTATTTTCTTCATACATATAGAATCTTACTAATTTTTAGATCTTTTTTATTTTCAAACATATTAATTGAATGTTATAAACTTATAAGCAGTGCTTTCACTGCATCCCACAAATGTTGATAAGTTGTACTTTCATTTTCATTTAGTTCAAAATATTTTTCAACTTTTCTTGAGATTTCTTCTTTGACCTATGTGTTTTTTAGAAGTATGTCCTTTAACCTCCAAGTATTTGAGGATTTCCCAACTACCTTTCTGTTACTTATTTCTAGTTTAAGCCCACTGTGATCTGAGAGCAGATATTGACTTCCAATATTTTAAATTTGTTAAGGTGTGTTTTATGACCCAGAATGAGGTCTACCCTGGTGAATGGTCCATGTGAGTTTGATAAGGATGTGTAATCTGTGATCTATAGATGTCAATTATATTCAGTTGACTGATAGTGCTGTTAAGTTCAATTCTGTCCTTACTGACTTTCTGTCTGCTGGATCTAAATTTTGAGAGGAGTGTTAAAGTCTCTAACAAAAATGGATTCACCTACTTCTACGTGCAGTTCTATCAGTTTTTGCCTCACATACTTAGATACTGTTAGGTACATACACATTAAGGATGTGTCTGCTCAGAATATTGATCCCTTTATCATATGTAATGCCCTTCTTTATCCTTAATAACTTTCCTTGCTCTCAGGTCTGCTGCATGAAATTAAATAGCTATTCCTGTTTTCTTTTGATTAATGGTAGCATGGTATATCTTCCTCTATCCCTTTATGGTTAATCTATATGTGTTTTTAAAGTGAGTTTCTTATAGACAACATATAGGGGAGTCTTGTTTTTTTATCCTCCCTGATAATCTAACTTTTAATTTATATATTTAGACCACTGAAGTGATTATTGATATAGCTGGATTAATACTTACCATATAGGTAGGTATTCTGTTTTCCACTTGTTGCTCTTCTTTTTTGTTCCCATTTTTGCATTCCACATTTTTTTCTGCCTTTTGTAATTTTGAGCATTTTGTGTTTCCATTTTCTTTTATAACATATTGATTATACCTTTTTTTAAAAATCTTTTTTTTAGTGGTTGCCCTAGAGTTTGTAATACACATTTACAGGGAATCTATACTTCTGAATAACACTATGCTGCTTCACAGGTAGTGCAAGTACCTTATGAAAACAAAATATTCCCAATTCCTCCCTCTAATCCCTTGTATCATTGTTTTCATTCATTTCATTTATATATAAGCATACATATAAACACATACAATCGAATAAACTGCTGCTATCATTCTGAACAAACTATAACCTGTTAGATCAATTAAGAATAATAGAAGTTTTTATTTTATCTTTTTATATCTTCTCCTGTGATCTTCCTTTATGTAGATCAGTTTCTAATGTGTATCATTTCCCTTCTTTCTGAAGTACTTAACACAGCATAGCAGGTCTACTAGCAATATATTCTCTCAATTTTTATTTGTCTGAGAAAGTCATTATTTCTCCTTTACTTCTGAAGAATAATTTCACAGGGTACAGACTTCTAGGTTGGTGAGGTTTTCTCTCCCTACTTTTAATCCTAATCTCCTACGTACACAGTTGAGAAAAAAGTTTAATGTAATCCTCACCCTTCCTCCTCTATAGGTAAGATTTTTTTTTCCCCCTTGGCTTCTTACAAGATTTTTTTCCTTTCATTGATTTTCTGAAGTTTGAATACATTATGTCTAGGTGTAGTTTTTCTGACATTTATCCTGCTTGGTGTTCTCTAAGCTTCCTGGATCTATGGTTTGGTGTCTGATATTAATTTGGGAAAATGCTCAGTCATTCCTGACTCAAATTGCTTCTCCTTTCTTCTCCTTCTGGTAATCACATTACAGACACACTATGTCTTCTGTAGTTGTCCCAGTTTTTGGATAGTGTTACTTTTTTCTATTTTTTTCTTCTTTGCTTTTCTGTTTTGGGGATATTCCACTGTTATATTAAGCTCAGAGATTCTTTCCTCAGCCATTTCCAGTCCAGCAATGGGTCCATCAAAGGTATTCTTCATTTCTATTACAGTATTTCTGATATTTAATTTTTATTTTCTTAGAATTTACACCTCTGCTTACATTATCCATCTATTTTTGTATATTGCCTACTTTCCATTACAATCTTAAACATATTAATAAAGTGTTAAACTCCTGGTATGAAAATTCCAACATTCATTCTATACCTAACTCTGGTTTTGAGGATTGCTAAGTCTCTTCAAGCTTCATTTTTTTGCCTTTTAGTGTGCCTTGTAATTTTTTGTAAAAAGGAACTGTGGCAAACAGATCTTTAGTAATGTAGTGGTATTGGGGGAGAGGCATTCAATACTCCTATAATTAGGCCTCAGTCTTTCAGTGAGCCCGTACCTCTGGACTGTGAACTTCACCGATGCTTCTCTGTTCCCACCTCCCCACTCTCCTTAGATGGGACAGGACAAGTAGAGGGGAGAGAGAATTATGTATTTCCCTTCCCCTACATGTATGACAAGAGGAGGTCAGATTGAGTTTTTACCTTCCCTAAGGTGAGAGCTGACTGGTGTTGGGTATTTCCTTTCCCTGACTTATGTTAGGCTCTGATACAAGTTTCTCCTATTTATGGCCATGCCACCCTGAACAAGCCCAATCCCATCTGATTTCGGAAGCTAACCAGGGTTAGGCCTAGTTAGTACTTGGATGGGAGACCACCTAGGAAGACCAGGTGCTATAGGTATAAAAATTTAAAAATAAGGGATTGTAAACTGACAAAGTCCTTGCAATCTGTGAGGTCAACCAAGGGTTGCCCCGCCTAAGGAAAAAAAAAATGTTTCTCCTGAGAGCCCACCTTGTTAAGAAAAGCAGAATGCTCGGGTATATTTCAAAATGGTTCCTTTTTCCCTCCCGCAACAGAAGCATGAGAGGATTTTTCTCTGATACCAACTGTGGGGACCTGGCAGAGATCCTGGATATAAAACTCACAAAAGTGTGGGAACCCCCCTATTGGGTTCTCTTGTAGTTTTTAACACACAGAGCTGTCTACATTGAGCCTGCAGATTCATCAACTACAGTTTAGGTTTTCTTACCCTGGCACTAGTTCCTGCAGAGGTTTCTGTTCTGGAAAATTGTGATTCTCTGTATGTCTGTCTGTCTATTTGGGGGGCAGCAGTTTACTCTGTGACCTCACTTTACTGAAGGATCTGAGAAGAGTTTTTATTAACTAGTTTGTTCAGCTTTTTACACGTTATTAGGACAAAGTGCCAACTTCTATGCTACTTAGGGAAATCGGGTTCTGGATTTTGAGATATATTTTTAATTAATGGCTTTTATGAATACTTTGCATATTATGACCAATAACCTTTTGTCTGATTTTACAAACATTTTTCCTGGTTTGTCATTTGTCCTAAAATCTTTTTTATATTGTTTTTGGATGTATAGGAATTTTAAATTCTTTTGTAATCAAGTCTATGAAATTTGCCCTTTTAGTTTCTGATTTTATGGCATACTTTGAAAGGCCTTTCCACTAATGAAATTATTTTATGTTCACCTATGTTTTCTTTTTGTACTTTTAGTTTCCACATTTACATTTCTTATCGACCAAGAATTACTTTTTCTTCAGTTTTTATATAACAGCTGGCTGTCACAAATCATTTACTATGTAAATCCACCATGTTCCAATGAATATAAAATTTCACCTTTATCTGAGACTAAATACATATATATTGAGTCTGTTTCTAGACATTACTTGGTAAAACAAACAAATAACAACAATAAAAAATAAACCTGGTAACACAGATAGCCTCTGAAGCAAACTGGACAGTGAAGATAGGCAACAAAAGACAATAAATTATTGCTTTTCTACTCTTCTGAATTTCATCCCATGTGCTTTGAATTACCACCCCAGTACATCAATAAATTTTTTTAAAATTCTGCTTACTAGACATGATGGAAATATTTCAGCTTTCTGCAAATTATACCCTAACCTCTATGCACCTGAACAATACCCAAAATCTTAGACCTATCTTGATTTTTAAAATGGGAATATATTCTATTTTAAATGAATATTTCAAGTACTTCAAATATGTCTTGACCTAGATGTTTCTCTGCCATTTAACATGGCCAAATGCAAAACCATTTCTTTTACCCTGAAGGGGGAAAAAAGTTCTTCTGTTTAAACCCTTAACTATTGCAAGTAAAGCTACTACCCTCAAATGTATAAGAACCTGTGATATGGTTGATTCCTTACTATATGTGCTCTAGAGATCCAGCCATTACAGATGTATTTTGCTTTCTTCATTGTTAGTTAGTATCTTTTTCTATTAATAACTATACTCAAATAATTCAGAATCTACTCTTTCTATGCTAATTCAATCTGATTATATATTTTCAATATTATTTTTTATAATTTTATTTCAGTGTCAGATGCCAAATTTGACTTCTATTGTAACCATAATACCATAAAGCTGACTGGCCAAAACATAAGAACTATTCTTCTGGCAAGCAGATGGAAAATGAACACGTTTAATCTTTTAAGTTGTTCTTTAAGATTCTCTCTCTAACACTATTTTCCGAACAACCATTAAAGGTAGATTCATTTAGTAATTTTAGCCTTTCCCCAAATAAAAATATTTTCAAGCACTTAAAAATACTCCTTCAATAAAATAGGAAGGTGACCTACTATTTAGTCTCATTAGTGTACTCATTAATAATTACATAGATTAGATACTATCTCTGTGCCCTATAATTCTGTTCTCACTACCTGTTCTCCTAGGTACTCTCCCACTCTCTTTTTTTCCTAATAAGTGAACTCCTTTAACATGTAGTAGATGCACATTCCCCATGCTCCCTAGGAACATCTAAGTGAAGATGTAGAAGAAAAAATGATGCAATAGAATCTAATTATCCTTAGGTTTTAAAACCCCTTATATTTGATCATCACAACAGTATTATCCCAATTAACAGGAAACAGACTGGCTTGCCAAACATCACATTACTTTCAGTTGAAATAAGTTCCCTGACAGAATGTCCATTGCCCTAAATATGCTGCCTCCCACCATTATTAAAGTTGATATCCAATGAAAAGTGTCTTTGCAGAACACAATGAAGGAAATACTCCATAGCACAATGAATGAATACTAATGGTAGAAGTAAAAATAATATTGTTTAGTATTTAAAGAAATAATTTTCTATCTTCTGTACAAGAAATGATCTCATATGTCAAATGAGAACACACCTTAAAAGCTTCTAGGCAGCAGACAATGTATTTCTTTATCTCCCATTTTCTCTAAAGCCTTCCCTTACACCATGAAGCACTTATGTAATGGCCAACAACTAGATCTCAACTTTCCAAAGCACAGCCCAATACACAAAGGTTAGAAACACCCACTACTAAAATCTGGGGACTTCCCATGAGAGGTTCCTCCTCAGATGAAGTTATTCTTATTTTGGGCCAACAATACACAACCATATCAGATGTCCTCTCCCATAAAATATTTTTCAACTTCTGCTTTGTTCACTCTGAAATAAAATTAATAACAATCTTCCTACAGACAACTTCAGATGACTCCATATACCTAAATATAAATGGAAAAGGGAAATGAAAATAATTTATAAGATATGTATTTCAATATGTTAATCCTGAAACAAAATTGAACTAGAAGACATATGAATGTACTGTAATTGGTAGCTGAACACAACAGCTACAAACGCAGTTGTTTGTGATACAATTTTCCAAAACTGTCAACAACTCTCGGTCAAGTTGTGAATAAAACAAATCTTCCGTTTACACAACACTTGCATGCGGAAAATTTCATCTCAGTTAAAACCATGAATTTATATGTAAAATGCAGGTTCTAGATTCAGATAATGATAAATATTACATAAATGTCAGGCAGGGTATTCCTAAATCATGCAGGACGTGGTGACATTCTTTGTTCAGGATAGCCCACAGATTGTAAAAAAAAAGTATAACATCCCCGGCCCCTGTCTATCAAATGCTAATGGTTAGCCTCAATCATTCCAACAATAAAAATAAATAAATAAATAAAATGCCTCCTAACTTTCCTGTAAGAGGGCACACCCCACCTGGGCCCACTGCCTTAGATTCAACTATCACAGTTTAATGTAAAGAACTCTTAGGAAGCATGGATTAGAGTTCCAGTTCTGTCACCTACGAGCTATGTGGTCACTGGCAGTGAGCATTCTAAATAAACCTCAGTTTTCAATGTATCAATTGTACAGGTTGACTCAAGTATATATGAGTGTTGCACAGGGTAGGTGGTTTCTAACACATGGCATATTGAGATGTGAAGGAGGGGGCTGTTCCTGATTGGAAGCAGCAAAAAGTAGGATGAATGTGGAGGAGGCTGAAGATATAAAATAAGCATACAAAATGAAATTTAACATACGGCAGCATAGGGACATTTCAGAAAGCAGCCAGTAGTCCTATAAATCTCAGCAACTCCTAAAGGCACTAATGTATTATAATGCAGTGAAATAACTGATACAGAATGACAATCCTCAAGTAAGCAAGATAGATTTACATCTTTAAGAGACTTCCACTGTACATGGCTGAAGTTTTGTAAAGTTTTGATACTTAAGAGAGTGACTAATATTATTCAAGCTTTTATTGGGTGATTACCCTATTCTAGAAACTGGGAAAACACAAAGATAACTAATATACTATACCTGTCCCAAACATTTTACCACCCAGTATATCAGACATCAGTAAAACATTACCATAATATAACCATAATATAAAGCAGAAAGACACAGGCATTAAATACTAATTCAAGTAATAAATGAGAGGATCCTAAAGAGAATTATAAATAGTTCTCACTGAGGAAAATCAAGGACATCTTCATGGCATAAGATACTAAAAAACAAAGATTCTGATAGAGAATAGGCTGTAAATCATCGAAGAAAAATGAAGTACAAGCATGGGCAATAAGCATGAAAATAAAGTTTGGTTTAGAGAAGAGAAGTAGGGAAAGAGCACATTAGGGGTTGGGAAAGCAGGGAAAATAAAGGCTGTAAAAACATTTCAGGACCTGTTCATGGGGAGATCTGATGCCATTCCAATGAGTTTGAGTTTTATTGCGCAAGAGTTTTCCAGAAAACCGGTGCTTATGTGGCACACCTGATCCACAAACAATGCTGAATGGCCAAAAATAAAATTCTGAGCAAATGCATATTTTCACTGAGATTACTGAAATTAAAATATATCTTCTTAATTTCAGTAAATAATCAAGAACCTAACTCAAGAGGAGAAAAGAGCTTCTGAGCTCATTTCTTACATAATCAAAATATTACTAATTTTATTGAACCTGGGAACTTAAAAGAACTCAGGATAATCTTGTGTCCTTGATTTTCTTTCAAGCAAGTCTGAGAACTTCCTGAACATGTTATTTAGCTGCGCCTCATATCACCCTAGAAGGCAAGAGGTAGGCAAGAGTATTATTAGCCTCTTTTAACTATGGGGGAAGTGAGGAACAAAAAGAATATACAGTATGGTCACAAAATAAGCTAGTATATTTTCTTGGACTTCAATTAAAGGCTTGAAGCCCACATATGTATTATTCTTCGTACTATCTTAATACTAGAATTATCTTTTACTATCGTCTAAACAACAACAAAAAACTAAATTTTAAAATAATTTTCTCAAGTTGGTACTGCCACCAAAAAAGTTTTTAAATTCTATCTCTTGAAATAACTGCAAGACCTGCAAAGTGTAAGCAGTAATCCAACCTCCCCCAAAATAGACAGCTGTAAGTAGCAGGGCAGGCAGGAATCCTAGGCCCAGCTTTCACTTTGAATATCTGGCCGGCTCAGATGTGTGTTTGTAAAACAGGTTTTGCGGATGCTGTCATGGAAAAGTGCTCTAAGAGACCCAGAACAGCGGTATCAATACTACACCCACGCTGCGAACATGAAAATCAATACTTTCCTCCTCTGCCCCTCCCTGCATTGCACCACGCACCACCACGAAAATCCTGGTACACTCCTAAGCCTGTGTAAGGATCCTCCTGACGTTTCCCTTAAAAATGCGGTTCTTTGAGGTTGCCCAGGGCGCTGGGCCTCAGCGAACAGTGAGGTCACCGGATGTGGCCTAAACACGTCTCAAAATCTTGCCTCTTCAGAATTTAGGGCCTGGTCTAAACAATTCAATCAGCCAGAGTTCTTGCTATTTTGTTTTTCGCACACACGCACTGACAACCCCTATCTTCAAATCCCCTTCCTCAGCCTCCCGCCACTACCACCCTTCCATGCCAGGTGGATATCCCAGACACTTTAGGAGAAAGGAAAGAAAGATTAGAGCGCAGGGGTCCGGGCCCCGAGGCCATGTGGGGCGGATCGGGGTCTCGCCCGCCCAGACCCCTGAGCCCAGCCGCCCAGACCGGGTCTCCGCCGACGCGCCGACGCCGCCTATCAGCGGAGCGCAGGGGCGGGGCCGGCTGGCTCCGCGGCGGATCGGCCGACGGGCGGGGGACCCACCGCCTGGCAGCTGGAGCCGCCGCGCGCAGACATCGAGCCCGGCTCCGAGGGCTCCAGCACGGCCCCGGAGAACACGAGGAGCCGGCTAGCGCGTGACCTGCCGTTGGCAGCTTGGTCCGCCACGCTCGGAGCCCTCCCGCCCCGGAGGTGGGGTCCGAGCCCCAGGGAAAATGGTGTCCTGGATGATCTCCAGAGCCGTGGTGTAAGTGCCGCTCACGGCGCCCCGGAGCCCACGCAAGGCCTAGGGAAGGAGTGGGGAAGGACAGAGGGCAGAAGGAGAAGGGAAGGCCCAGGCCTAGGCGGGGATGGGCTGGCCCGGCCTCGGGCCTGCCCGGGTGTGGGGAGTCCTTGGCCTCCTCACCCTGGTCCACGTCGCTGCGGGGCTCCCTGTGGCGGACCGAGGTCCCGCAGCTGCGGCCGGACTGCGTGCGGCTCGGTGGCCCTGCTCCGGCGGCGCTGGGTGGGCAGGCGCGTAGGGCAGGCGGCGCGCAGGGCAGGCGACGCGCGCTCCCCGCTCCCTCTCCCCGCGCTGCGCGGCACCGCCCTGCGGGCCCGGGAGCGGCGCACCTCGCGGCGGCGCCCTGCGCAAGCTCCGCAGACGCTGAGCGCGGGAGTCTTCGCTGTCCTCGGGAAGATGCTGCGGCGGCGCCGAGCCTTTGTATTCCGCGGCTGGTGCGTTGCGGTGTCTCTCCACGGCTGATTGCCATTCGGTCACGTGTGGTAGGAGGAGAGATTTGTCTAAAAACTCGAGACGGCTCCCAGCTCAGGTCCCTGGGAAGGGTCCCAGTTGCCACAGGAATTAGTATACTGAGAAAGGAGCGCCGTATTGAATGGTGACACCCGTCTGCTCTCCCATATTCCAGAATTTGGTGTAAATATTTGCTAAGTGATTGAGTGGCTGCAGGTGCCTGTTGGCTTTGTTCAAATGATCAGTTCGTTTCATTGTGCTCTTAACCAACAAATGCTACAGATTCATAGAAAAAATTAGTTGTGGCGTTTACTCTATAAAAGTATTTAACTACAATATAAATTTTTTTTCCTCCCATCATTTCCATCTTAATCCCCTCCTCCTCAAAAATAAGTCACAATGTAAACAATGACGTAGTTACAGCCAGGGACCCGTGAGTTCATTATTCATGATCTCTGTAGGCGTAATATTATTTCAGTGTCTTTATGAAATGTTTTTGTGAGGTGCAGGCTTCTCTGGTTAGTTTTAGAATGTGGAAAAACATTACCAGATATTCAATTTTGTTTTTTACTAGGAAGAAAGCTAAATTTTTAGTGTTTTAGATATATTTTGCTTGGGAGTGAATCAATAGCTTAGTAGCCCCAATCAACCTGATTTGCAGTAGTAGTCAGAATTTGTCACTTGATTGTCCTAATGTAGTTTGTCCATCACTACAGTTTCTACTTTTAAAGCTTCAGAGCTGCTTGTGCTCATCTGTACAAAACTAAAACTCAAGAAATAAAAGCCTACCATAGGTGTCTTCGCATTGCTTTTTAGCCTTTTAGGGCCTCTCTTTGAGTCTCCCTTACATAATACAGACATACCTTTTTGACCTAGTAAAGGTCTAGCAATTCTGTCTGCACCTAAAAAATCGAGTGCCCCATTAA
The DNA here is from genome assembly GCA_004027375.1 of Macroglossus sobrinus. Lineage (NCBI taxonomy): Eukaryota > Metazoa > Chordata > Mammalia > Chiroptera > Pteropodidae > Macroglossus > Macroglossus sobrinus. Next base: position 186,946 of record PVKZ01000630.1, read on the forward strand.
GAAGCTGTACTTTATTTTTTTTTTTCTTAACTCTGGGTTCCTTTGACCAGTCCTTAATTGATGGGTAGCAAATTGTAAAGCACGTTGATTTTGTTTGCATTACTCAAATCAGATTTTTCTTTTGGATCATTGGCTATGAATATAAATGTCTTTTCTAGGTGCTACCTATAACACAAAGGTTAGTAACAGAGTTAGTTAATCTTAATGGAACTGACAGTTTAGGTACAGTATACCTGCAGTACAAATGTCAAGTCTTATAAGAGTTACACCCAGTGCTATAGAGGTTAAACAAGAAAGGGCTTGTATCTGATTGGAGAATCAAAAAGCAAGGGAGATTATGTTTGACATGAGCCTTAAGGACAGACTGAATTTAGAGGGCAAAAGATGACAAAGACTCAGATAAAGGTATGGCTGTGAGCCAAAGCACAGAGATGAGAAAGCCCAGATTAGTTACAGAGGACTCGAGGGACTGAGGAGAGAGAACTAGAAAGGTAGGCAGGGGGCTGTTTTCAAGGAATTTCAAGAAGTGATAAATTTTATTAGGCAACAATGGCTTTGCCTTTGGAAGATTCTCTCCCTTGTTGAACCTGAAGAGACACTAAAGACAGGAAGACCACTTAGGGGGCTCCCTAACTGAGAGGAGAGGGAGTTATAGCCTGTGATGCTAGAACCTACAGAATTTAAAGTGTGAGGCAAAAGAAGGGAAACACAAAGTTGAGGGAGAAAAGGTCATAGAAATGTATTTCATGAGCCATTAAACCATTAGCATATTAGAAGACGCACTTGTCAGGTATCAGAAGCATCATTATATTTTGCACTTGTGCTCCTCAGTTTCTGTCTCTTACCACTGACTCTGTTCTGCTTGACTATACTATAAGGACAAGAAAGATCAATCCCAGGATCTACATAAACTTCGAAACTTTTTGTACATCTGATGTAAAATTTGCTTACATTCTTTCTAACCCACTGGAACAGCCAGTTTAGTTCTGAGCCTGAAGAAAAATCAGTCAGTTCTCTCAACATGAATTTCTGGTGTAATGCACAAGGAACACAAGGAACCTCCATAATCAGAGCTCTCTGTGTGCATGAGGACTTTCTCCTCAGACCTTGTGGCAGACCATTGCAGGGAAGAGCACTGGCTTTAGAATCAGACTTGAATGCCAGTTGATAGCTATGTGGTCCAAAGCAACATACTAAACCTGTCTGAGCTTCAGTTTCGTCACCTTAAAATGGTTATAATATTTACCTCCTTAAAACTGTTGTAAAGAATAAATTAGTTTAACTAAAGCACACAAACTTTAGTATATAGCATTTATTGTACACTTAAAACATAAAATATGTTTAGATAGATTTTTCTTAATTGAATAGGAGAGTAAAATAATATAGAAAGAAATATCATTGGACTATCATTTGGAAACCTAGAATTTAGAACTAATTTTGGTTATATTAACCAGCTGAATGACCCTTTTAGAGCTAATTTTGGTTATATTAACCAGCTGAATGAGTCAGCCTTTTACTGATTATAGACCTGTTTCTTTGTAGAAATAAAGGAATCTGATCTGGTAATTTCCAAACTCTTACACAGCTCTAGCACTCTGTAATGCTATGAGATTTTTTATTAGTCCCAACCTGTTTAAAACCAACTTACTTTATAGATAAGATTGAAAGGTTAGTTAGTAATTATTAAGGAATAATAATCTGAGATGACCAGATGATGTTACATTCATATATAATGTCTATACATAACCTTTTGAAACAAGATTCTTATAGATGGAGGAAAATCTCATTTTTCTAACTTTTCTTGATTTGTGTATATAATATAGCATTGTGGTTAAGATCAGGACCAAAGATAGATTTCTTGAATTAAAATATCAGCTTTGCCATTTATTGGCTATAACCACAATCTCGGCTTACTGAACGTTTAAACTATTTTCAGTATGCCTTTGTCTTTCAGTTTCTTTGTATGTAATTAGAGTAGGGTCAGAAATGTGTTCTACTATTTTTATTATTATAAACATCTTCTGTGTTGCTCTGAAATCTTATTTTATATCTTCTGTTTGGTCAGGCCAGTATTCATAATTTTCATATCCATCTATTTTTTAATTTGGCTTTTAGATCATTTCTAATATTTCATTATGAGCTTACTTCAGTGTACTTATAATACTACAGTGGATATCATTTATATATACTTTTTCTTTTTAAGTACTTAGGATAAATATCCAAGAGGAGTTATCTCAAAGACTATGAATATTTTTATGACCATTGATATGAATTGCTTTCCAAAAGGATATTAATATTTTATATTGCCACCAATAGCATATGAGTACTATCTTTATCATAGTATAGCCAGATATGAGGGTTTTAATTTTTTTATACTTTCCTAATAAGTGTAACAGATCTCATTATTTTCTTTTCCATTTGAGTTCTTATTAGCAAGGCTTAGTATTTGTCCTAATATTTATTAATTATATCTTCTATTGTGCAAATAGTCTTTTTGTATTTTATCCATTTATCTCTTGGTTACTTGATTGAGCATCTTACATAATAAAGAAGTTAACCTTAAGTCATATTTTGATGCAAATATGTTTCTCAGTCTAATTAACACTTCTATTTGGTAATTTATTTTTAGTTATATAGGGAGTTTATTTAATGCAGTTCAACATGTTTATTTTTTTACTTTGTGATTTTTTTCACTTCTAAATATAAAATTAATTACTCCAGATATTTGATAAGTACTACTTTCTCATATGGAATTGGATGAATTTGAAGACTTCCTTTTTAATTCCATACATCAGTAGTTCCCTTTTACCATTAGTAACACATTTTTATTTTTATTTTATAATAATTTCACTGTCTGCCATTACTAATAAAACCTCAATCCTCTTTCTTTAATTGATCCTCTTCAATTATATTTAATGACATCTTTAGTGTCTAAATCATATACCTTAAAAACATACTCTAGCAATTTTCCTCCTTTTTTCCAGCATAACCTGTACCCCTCTGTGAGATCTTTCCTGTCAACATGCAAACATGCTATTATTTTTCCCATCTTAAAACAACAACAAAAAACCTCATCCTCTATACTTGTCATGTTATTACCCTATTTCTCTCCCACTCTTTAAAACAAAAACCCCACAAAAGAACAGTCTATATACTCTTTCTCCACGTCCTCTCCTTCAGATCACTCTTGAACCTCAACTATTTAGGCTTTGCCACCAAACATACTCCATTGAAATCGCCCTTCTCTAGGTCAGCAGTGAGCTCCACATGGCCAAATTTTTGGTCTTTGTCTGACTTATCGGCAGCTTCTGATACAGTTGCTCTCTCTCTCCTAGAAATGCTTTATTCACTTCTAAAAAACCTTACTTTTTTTTTTCTTCATAGCTAACTCACTGGCTACTTAATCCCTTCTCAGTCTCCCCGGCATGCCCTCACTTTTTAAAGTTGGTGTGTCCAAGGGCTTAGTTCTTAGATCTTTTCCCTTTTCTCTCTGCACTCCTATGAGAACTGTCATTAATTTACATCTTCAACCCAGACCTGTCTGCTGAACTCACTATCATATATATTTTCAACTGCCTGATTAACTCTCCTTGGAAACATCTGACAGTGATCCCAAACTTAAGATATCCAAAAACTGAGCTCCTGAATTTCCTTCCCCATCTGGCTCCTCCAGCAGCCTGCCTCAGCTCAATTAATGACAATTAAGTCCTTCCATTAGCTCAGGCCCAAAACCTTGGGATCATCCTCAATTCCTCTTTTTCTCTCATTCTCTACATTGAGTCCTACAGCAAATCTTGTTGAATCTACTTTCAGAATATACACAGGATCCACCCACTTATCATCACTTTTGCCTATAATACTCTAGTTCAAGCCAGCATCATCTCTTTAGTATATTGTTATAATAGCATTCTGCTTCTATCTTTTGTTTACGTGTGTTAGTTAAGATTATGATAGGACTAATGAAAAACATTTTAACTAATTTTTAAATTCCTGTAGAATTTTGAGGGTACTCACAATTTGTAAGTGATATATTTTTCTTTATATATGCTTTAAATTTTTAAAAATGGTTTTAGGTTTTAAATCTCAATGATAGCTTAAATTTTTTTTTTCAGTTAGATTAGGGTAGATTTTATTTTTATTAATCAGTTTCATTGAGATCCATAATGTGTATAGCTTAAATGTTCATGATTTGTGTCTAAGAATAGTATACTTACTGAAATTGCTATTAGACGTTGAAAAATAAGGTAGATATGAGCGATGAGGTTTTCAAGGAAATTGAAAAAGTTAAAATTATAAAACATAATCTTTATAAATGCCCTACAAGAGGTCATCTTTTCTGACTTCCTTCGATAAGACAGAAAACACATCCAAAACTATTGGATTGTGTCTCCATTGCAGAGGCCAGAGATTCCAACAAGATTCCTTTATTAGCCGCCTTTTCAGAAGCAGTTTGCTTTTGTTCATAATTAGCTGCTGTATTAGCTATTTCTTTTTCCACTGGATTTTTGAATGCTTTTAGGAGGGAGATTTATATTTTCAATTTTCAGTATAGATTTGAATGTTCAAATAAATGGTGTGTTGCAATAATAATCACATAAATAGGTAATTTAAATATATTACTGTTTTGATTGTCACATGAAAAAAGACTGCTGAGTCTCTTAGCAGAACATGAGCTTATGTTTATGTCATTAATTATACATTTGCATTAAACTACCCTTTTATACACTTTTTTGAGGCTAAATAAAAGGTTAAAGGTACAAATTATTCTTTTATAAATGTCTTCATGTTTACAAAACTGTCTGTTAAGGGTTTAAGCATACCTATTAGTGAAGTAAATTTACCAGATGCAGTCATGTTGACTTTACAAAGGAAACTATGACTGAAAGTCAGGCCTGATGTCATACTCACTAGATACTATGGACAGAGAAAATAGTAGCTATTGATATGGAATTGCTGAACAGTAGCTAAAGATTATTTTAAGTAAAGAGCAGACTAGCTAATGTTAGACTATTATACAGCCATTCATAATGATATTCAGAGTATTTTTAATGTCACTGGAAGATCCTTTAAACATGTCAAGGTGTCTTAACCTAGCAAAATTTACATTTTGGACTGGATAATTCTTGTGGGGAAACTGTCCTGTGCATTGTAGGATGTTTAGCAGCATCCCTGTCCTCTACTCACAAGATGCCAATAGCACCTCCCAGTTATGATAGCCAAAAATGACTCCAGATTCTACCATATGTCACTTAACTGGACAGAATTACCACTGGGTGAGAACCATTGTGTTAAGTGAAAAGGGAGGAAAAATATATATGTGGAGGAAATAGGCCTGAAGCTGTGCTGCTCAGTATTGTAGCCAACAATTGCATGTGGCTATTTAAATGTAAATTAAATTTAAAATTAAGTTCCTCAATTACACTAGTGACATTTCAAGTGCTCATTAGCCACTCAGTCTTAGTGATTACCTTATTGGACAGCACAGTAGTAAAACAGTTCCAACATTGCAGAAAGTTGACCCCCTACAAAATATAGTCTGCTCGGCATTCCCAACTGCAAATAGCTTAGGTGTTTATTATTTGTTTGATTCTATATACTTTATAGGAGAAATTGTAGGCTATAATGATGTTTGAAAATTTATAAATGTCTCTGGATATCTCTCATTTAAGGATTTTCTATAAAAAATACCATTACTGACCAATCTGTCATATTATTTTTACTATTTCCAAAATTAATTTCTATTTCAATATTTACAGAGAATTTCCCAAATTTGATAAAAATTGCTGATGCATTACTCTAAAAATAATTTTTATAATCACATTCTGCACATTAGCTCTTACATTCCTACCTTTTAAATTTATAAATGAAATGTTGTTTACAAGTTATAATTTCTTAGTTCTAGAAGTTGTTAGCATGTTGCTTTCCTTACTATTAATAGTGTCATCATTTCTGCAAAAGCAAAGTAACTAAGGCAATCATGAAAGTCATAGGAAAAATCTAAACATAGTAGGTTTGTACTTGCCAATAATTCAGGACATAATTTCAGGATGTATTCCGGTAGTGCTGAGAGCATTAATATTTTCAAGGAATGATATGCCCATTTTAGGAAAGAATTATTCTCACCCGTAAATAAAACCAAGCATTCTGCTGTGGAAAATTTCCTTACCTTGTATCATGTCACATTTCTGAGGAATGTATTAGTTTGCTGGGGCTGCTAAACAAAGTACTACAAACTGGGTGGCTTAAACAACAGAAATGTATTGTCCCACAGTTCTGGAGGTTAGAATTCCAAGATGAAAGTAACAGGGTTGATTCCTTCTGAGGGCTGTGTTTCTCTCATAGCTTCTTTGCATTCCTTGGTTTCTAGATGCATCACCCTGATTTCTGCCTTCATCTTCACAAGTCATTCTCCCTTTTTGCATGTCCAAATTTCCCATTTTTATAAGGACACAAGATATATCGGAAGAGGGTCCACCCTAATTACATTTTAACTAGATTACCTCTATAAAGATTCTGTGTCCAAATAAAGACACATTCTGAGATAAGTAGGGGTTAGTCTCCAACAAATCTTTTGGGTGGACACAGTTCAACCCATAACAATCTCTTGTATATATCCTGAGGAAAACTAGTGTATGCCAAGGAATAGTTTTAGGGATTGCATTAGAAAATGAGAGAAAAAAGTCTAACAAAATAGCTGTCTTAATATAATTTGAATTGTTAAATGGGAGAGGGGTACAGATTTTTCTATCTTATTGTGAAATGCAAGGCTAGAGCAATAGGTAGATGTTATTGGGAAGACAGTCTTATTCAGTATGTAAGGGAAAACTTTCTAATACCTGGAGTTGTTCAACACTGAGACTGACAACCTCATGAGAGCAGTGTGCTCTTCACTGGAGGCATGAAAGGGAGAATAGAACCCTAGTTGAAGAGCTTAACAAATTACCTGTATGCACCCTATGGAGAATCACAGACAAATTACTGTGACGTATTTTGTGTTTAAGAAAACTCAGATATTTAAATAAATGAATATATTATGTAAATATAAGCAATAATTAAGAAATAACATTATTTGGTATTTTTTACAGAACATGACTATATACAACACTGAATAAATTAAATGCTAAAGTTTCTACTAATGTGAAACTTCTTCATCATCAGACTTAAATCACCAATCTTTAGGGCTTCCAAAATTCGGAATGCACGTTCACCAAAACCATTAAGTCTGTAAACTGACTCCTTTTCCTTGTTTTAACATTTGAGTGGCCCATAAGAACAATAAGCAGTAGGCATCCTTGAGTGTTGACTTAAAGAAAATGCAAATATGGGAATAGAAGAAAACCGACTTGCTGATATTTGCCTATTGGGTGTCAGTATTGCTGTGATCAGTTCTTTACTGCATTGTGCCTGGTTTTTGTTTTCTTTTGGGGACACCGACCAATCTCACTAAAACTAAAGTCAGTAAAACAGGTCATAAACCATTTTAAGTTACAAAAAAAGAGACCTTGATTACCTTGAATGACTGATAAATATAAAAGAGATGCTGAAAATGATATAACCTATAATCTAAAAATAATAACTGCCTACATGCCCTTTAAGTATGTGATAAGAGAAAGAACTGTGTGAGGAAGGAAAACATTCATTTTCTTCCTTTGAAGAATTCAGTTCTGCTCCCCTACTTCAAAGTATATCATCACTGTCTCTTGTCCTCTTCTTTTATATTTTCTTCACTTTTCTGTCTAGTTTTACTTTTTCTCTTTACTCTCAATAAAGATGAGGAGAGAATGGTATTATCTCTGTTATGTACAGAGATGTGTAATAATTCAAAAGGTTATAAATATAATCCATAGTTTCCAAATCAACAGAGGTAAAAAAAAAAAAAAAGTAGGCTAGAGGGATATACAACACCAACATAAAGAGGCAGAGGTAGGGGTTATATGGACAAAAAAGATGGTAGAAATGGGCTGAAATATATCAGTAAAGACAATAAATGTAAGCACATTACGTTCTTCTGTTAAGATACTTTGAAGATGGATGACTGGTTCACTTTATAATGCTTCATAACTTAGAAGTATGTCTTGTATATTTTTTTATATCAACTGTTATATTTAAAAAAATGCTTATAACTTGCAGTGAGTCTAAGATATCTATAGTAACTAAAGGAACAAGATAAGACAACAAGGAGCAGACACCAACAGAAAGAAGATGCCGCCTCAGTCTCAGCCCATATGCTTCTTGCTGGTTTAGAGGCCAGTTTCAGTGCTTAACCAGGCCCCAAATGGAGAGAGGGAAGGGGCTGCACCTGTCATGAAGAGTGGTATGTGAACAGAAGGCCAGAACCTCTGTGAAATCACCAGGCAGGCTTGTCTCTAGTGTCTTCTTTTTCTCAAAGTTGGCATGAGTCCAATGAATAATTTCGTTTCTTATTTTCTCAAAGGATTTTCAAGGTTTTAGAAGTAGGTACATTGATGGCCACTTGAAGGCATTCTCTTTTTTCCCCTCTTATTTTCAGATGACAATAGTTTGTTTGATATGTGGAATATTGCTATAAAAAGTAACTCAGAGTCTAAAAAAATATATAAATTAATGTGCCTTCATATGGCTATTTACAAATTGAGAAAGACTGAAGAAATGTTGAAATGTAGAATAATATTCTTAATGACTTCTGCTTTGTATTCTTAATGACTTGCTTGTCCATTTTGGTAATTTAGCTGTTCAAAAATTTATATTGCTTGAAATTCCCTAATGCCTACATAAGAGTAATTTAACTTTTAGGACATTTGTTTCAGAGGAATTCCCTCCAATTGCAAAGGAGGAGACATTTGTCTTAGAATCTGAGATGGCTTTAGACCTACAATGGGAAATAACTCCTAACATGAACATTTATAACTAATGTGTAGCTCTGATTCCTTATGCACACTGAGTATTTAAACAAAAGGAGGAAAATGAAAAATATTAGTCATATGTTTTCCATGTGGTCAGCATTGCTGTGGGGGTTTTCTGGCTAAGACATCTGTCACTCACTGACAGCCAAGATTTATTTGGCCTGTTAGGCAGTCCTTTGCTCCCTTATCATTCATGTGCTGTGCTTACTTGGTCAGTAGAGAAGGACATTCAGAGCCTCTCAGCACCTCAGCAACATGATTATGAGACATTAGCTAGTAGATTTGCAGTTCTGTCTGTGGAAATTTCCAGTTTGAGAAAAAAGAATGGTAGCTTACAAATGGGCTCTGAAATCAGTGACTATTTATTCCTTTTATTCCTAGCACATTCTTGTTTTATTAATGTTTTCTTTGTCAGAGTCTTATGTTTTGCTAATATTTAATCCTTCAAACTAATCCTAAAACTTCCCAATAAACAGACAAATTTTCCTAACTTTATTATTCATCCTTTAAAAGGAAATTTTGTATGATGGGGTTACTTTAAAATTACAGCTGTGAATCAGAAAAGCAGTATTATATAGTTTTACAAATGGTGAAAATTGATGATGCTATTTGAGAAATATGGTTGATAGAGTGGTAACTTTCACCTCTTAAAAATCTTAAAGTTATTTTCACTGTAACAGAACACAAGATAAATTAGGAATATATGTTTTCATAGAGATGCCTTTGGTTTTCAGTGATTTGATGATACTAAATACGAGTACCTAGAAAATATCTGAAGCTTAGCAATAAGCAACATTAGCGGTCTATAAAGTAATCTTTCCAAACAAACTTGATTGGTCTTAGATTTATTACAGAAGTATTAGAGTAAAGGAATGTAGTGGAAGGAATGTCTGGATTTTATTACAACATTCTCTATAGTACTTCATGAAATTCAATTTGGAAATGCATTTCATATTCCCAGCTAGCAAATGAACAAAGTTTAGCAAATAGCAAAATATCACATTTGTCAGGTTGGCTGAATAGCATATTTGCAGCAATATACATTTATGCTGCCTTAAAAAGATCATTTGTAAAATTTGTCAATATGGAATATGTGTTTATTTTTAGTTAAATCTTTCAAAGTTATTTCATGCATTTAGAAGTTTCCATATTATTAACATTGTATATTAGATTGTGTTATATGTCTTGGTTAAAAATTATAGTTAATGAAAATCTGGAAGGGGTAGGGAGATAGGAGGAAGCATCAGGGTAAATTTCATCATTCATTGCAGAAAGACAGATGCTATTTAGAGTTGAAATGGCAGCCTTCCATAATCCTTTTCTTAAAATTAAAGGATTACTTTAGGTCTTGGCATTTCTACTATTTAAGTAAAATTTTGTTCTTTCAGTTTTACTTATTTGTTAAATTTAAGCAAAATGTAATTTAAGGTTTTTATTTTATTTTTTTATTCTTTAATGTTACTACATATTTGACCCCTTATACCCCATCTAATTCCCTCTTCCCCCTACTCTCCCTACCCTCTGAAGGGTTTTTGTTATAAATTCCATATATTTTAAAATCTCAGTTTTATATACTTTTTCTTCAAATTTTGTTCTCTACTAATAATATGGAAAGAGATGTTTGTATCATCAAATGTTATAACTGATTATTTCTGGTCATTGGATCTGGGGTTGAGTTTTATATTTATACTTTGTTCTTTTTGGTAGTGTTTCTGTAATAAATATAAATCAGTTCTAAAATAGTCTTTAAGCAACTAAATATGTTGCTTTTTAAAATAAAATATTTAAATCAATGACTAGTTTTAATATAATTTCCCTCAGAAAAATAAATGCCTTTATTTTATAGTCTAAACTTTTAATACCAAACATGACTGAAATCTTTTGCGTGTTATTCTTAGAATAGCTACTGTGTATACAAAACAAACTGAAATACTAGCACACATGTGTAATCTTATGACCTTAACTTCATAAAGTTTTTTTTTTCTGGTAGTTCAAATTATTCTAGATTTGCCTTAGACCCCTAGAGTTTGCCTCCTTAAGGAGATTTCATTGTTCTTAAACAGATGAAAGCAAAACATGTACAAAGCAAAATAAATGTCCTTGTGTTCATTCTATGTTAAAACAGTAACAGTGGTAGCATTTAAACCCAAGTAAGCAGTATTTGTTAGCTAAAGAAGTGCAACCATCTACCAGAAATTGACGGTCTTTATTCTAACATATTTATTCTATACAGAGAATTCTTTACTTAAGGCTAATGAACTCCCTGTTTATACTAGGAAAATAATTAAGTGCTTAGTTATTTAAAGTTTAACTGGTGGCATTTTATATGAAATTTCAAGTTCTTCAAGATCATAATAAAGATGTCTCAACAAAGGATAGATGATATTTCTGTTTTACAGCTAAAGTGGCACTGTCCTGTGGCAGCAGCATAAAAAGAGTATTCAGTTCCTTCCTTGGCCAGCTGTGAAATTATTTTTACAAAATTACAACTTTTTGGACTCACATTTATATCAATTTTTGCATAAGGCAAAAATATCAGTATTGTTATGTCTGATTATTTCTAATTCACATAATTGAGTTTCAAAAAATGCAACACCACATCATCATTACTCTTTTGAGTCAGTACCAGTGACCTTTATAGTAGTCCTATGATCTGACTTTTATCCTTAAAATGGGGACCATTCTACTCTTAACTCAGAGAAGTTGCTAAGAGGCATAAATGCAATATGGTCAGTGAATGTCTTTTATACCTACCTATATCACCTACACAGAGATATATTAACAGTCCGTTCCTTAAAACAATCCATTTTCATTACAGCCAGGATTACTATTTCAGAGTTGCAACCCTTTCATTAAAAATGTTGTCTGGATGTCTAGATGTAACATTTACTGAGTGACACTACCCTAAACAGTAGCCAAGTAGAGGACATAGGTTAGGCAAGTGAGAAAAAAGATAAAGCATTTGATATTACATCTGTTAAAAACAATAAAATACTACCTCATTCATTTTGTAAAATGTTATTAGAATTATAATGAAATGAAAGGTGAAGAAAAAAACAGACTTCTGAAATTTATCAGTTTTGTTGTTTCTTATGTTAATATTCTATGGACACCAACTTACAGGACCTTAAGTAAACTCACTTTTAACAATGTGACTGTGAGTCTAAAAAATTACTAATTCTAATTTAGGTAAGACCTCAGCTATTCACTTCTGTCTCTCTAGGATCGTTCAAGGGTACAGGATTCACACATATAGTCAGTCGCTACCTGCAGCCCTGCAGTCCTCTTGCTCTAGCTGTTCCTTGTGCCATTAATGCCGTCTTCCTCTATGCTTCATTATGCCCATCAGTTCTCCCCAGCTTTTCATCATACAGTGTTGCTCAGCCCTGACTTCCATGCCCTCAGGCGTCTGTGCTCACTGCCACCAAGGCCACCTGGAGTTTTTTGCTGCTTTCGGTTATTTGGTGCTACATAACAAATCACCCTAAAACTTAGTGGCTTCAAAATAAAACAAACATGATAGATACCTCACGATTCTGTTATACATGGAAAAAGACATTGGCCTTATTTAATCTTTCTATTATGTTCACATGGCAAGTGTCTATTGTTTAGGATTATTTTTAAAGCCGTTGCATGCATTAGAAGGATTCTGGTGCATTAAAGTTTTTTTCTAATACTAATAAACCTAAAGTCTTTAGTTTGATGGGGGAATGACAGAATTTGCAGGTGTCATTTTTTAAGTATTTGACAATTTTTTTCCTTTTCTCTCTTTTATAAACTGACCCAAATTCTAGGGTCATATGATCAAGTTACCTTTATGTTCAATACGAAAGTAAAACTTATTCTAAGTGAAGAGGAAAATAGGAAATTTGTCAGTTCTTAGATGATCATGACTCATCCTGGTAAAAGTAGTTTCTGAAAAGGGTTGCTTTGATTGTTAAAGGGTAAATTTTTTAGGAAACAATCTTAACAGATTTAAACAGCTGGATGAAGAAATATTTTCTAAAAGTGATTTTTTTTTCTGAGTGACAAAACTGGGCATACATGATTTATTACAATACTATTTCTAGCAAACAATGCTTTTAGGGGTGTTCATTTTTTAATCTTGTTTCTCTGTAGGTGATTGTGTGTGTGTGTGTGTGTGTGTGTGTGTGTGTGTGTGTGTGTGTGTCTTTGTCTTTGTGCTAGAAAGAAATTGTTGGAATTTGTCCAACTTCTCTTTTCTGTCCCTTCCCTAAGGAAAGCTATATGGTATTTAAAGTTGCTATTGTTCAGTATGTTGCTATGGATGCTAAAGAAAAATAAGGGGAATACATAAAAGGTAAATGTTTGGCTATCAACCAATAACAAAAACATTCTGTGAAAATAATTTTTTTAATGAAACAAATACACTTTAAACAAGTTGAGAGTAAATCAAAATGTATGAGAAATAAAAAACAACCATCCATCCAAACGAATATAACATTGGAAAATGTAGCCATTTTTATATGTATATTGACACTGAGACTTCTGCTACTGAAAGAAATTAGACTTCTGTTACTGCTTTTTTGACTTTATGATTTAATACATTATGATAAAAAGATGTCATTCTGTGTCAAATTGAGACAAAATTGCTGATACTTATGTTTAACTAAGTGATAATTACACTTAACCCACTAGGATACAATGCTACTTGCTGTCATAATTTTCTAACCCTAGATGGCCATTGCATTTTTTTAAAGGATATAAAAGAAAATCATAGTCATCAGAGTGAATATTTAGCATTTTGTCAACTTCTTTTGTCACTTTTTCATTTTTTGACCTCAGTATTAGGTTGTGTGTACAAAAGATTCAGTCCTGCCTTTGTAAAGATTTTTTATTTCTTATTTCTGCAAATATTTATTGAGTAACTACTGTGTATCCGAGAGTATTTTAGGACTTGGTGATGCAGAACTCAGCTTGGCCCAGTTTTTGTCCTGAGAGAACACCCAACACAGAGACAGCAGATGGGAAAGACCATGAACATAATACTATGGGACAAGAATGCTAGCTAATATTTATGAACTATGTACTGTGTGCCCGGCATTGTTACATGGCTTAACTCAACAAAGTAGTCACTATTATTATTGCATTTCATAGAAATGCAGAAAGGCACAGAACGTTTAATGACCTGCCCAAAGTCACACTGCTAGTGGTGTCACAGCAAGTATGAACAGAGGGGAGGACAGCGAGGAGGGGTTTCTCACCTGGGGAGGCAAGGAAATCTAAAAGTTGCCTTTCAACTCCCTCTTTGAAGTTATCCTCCTTGAGAAGAGGCCCCAATCAGAGAGCAAAAATATGCCAAGGCATAGAAACAAAATAACATGACAGTAACATCTCAGTATCATTGGAGATACAAAAAATGAGATTAGAGAAGTCAGATGAGTTAGGTCTAGCCCTGTGTAGCCTGATAAGGAGTTGTTTATTGAGAAAGCAGGAAAGACAGTTGAAAGATTTTACATAATGGTATTAACAGGGGACCTGGGGAAAGTCATGAGGACAGAGAGTCCCTATGAAAAATAAGAAAGGTCAGAATTAAGGCTGTGGTAAATGTTTGGGACATGGGGACAGATATGAGAGAGATTTAGAGGAAAATTTGACAAAACTTGGTGTTTGGATGTGAGGAGGAAGAGGGAATTTCAGATGTCTGGCTTGGATTACTTGAGTGGGAGGTGTCACCATTTTGTGAGATGAGAAATGAGAGGAAGAACAGGTTTAGAGAGAAAGGAATGGTGAGCTTCAACAACAACAGCAATTGCAAGGTGTTGAACTAAGTGGTCTGAGCACTTTAGATAAAGAAGGAATACAGAGGTAGGTAAGATGTTGGCAACATTCCCGTTTTAATTTGGGTATTTGGTTCACATATGTTGTTAGACTTCATAACTTGTATGTATATTATGTACTCTAATATGAATTAAATATTACATAATAAATTTAGAAAGTGATATTTGATAAACCTGCTATAGGAAAAAAAATACCACACTACTTTAAGACTTTGAGAAAGCTTCCTAATTATCCCTGTATGTGTATGCAGTTACTTAAATGCTAGTAATGCAAAGACCATTTGATTTTCCTGATGCTTTCTCCATACATTAAAAATTCAAAATAAAAAGAGAACTAGGGGATCAATGGCAAGCAGAAGATGCTATCATCTGCTGATCTGTGCTAGTTTTCATGTGTTAGATTAATTTCTATTGCTTTCTTATTTTTAACAAATATAAGGAAGACGGATTGTCTATTTGGAAAAAATGAAACTCTGCTTTTTGAATTACTTATGGTAATTAAGGGTCATACTTTATCATGTTGTATTTCTGTTAAAAAAATAAAGTATCTTGTTTGGAATAGAGTTTTTATTTAGTCTAGGGAGTGACTTGCAATTTTAAATGTAGTAGTTAGGGAAGGCCTCAGTGAGAAGTTGAGATTTGAGCAAAGTCTTGAAGGAGGTAAGG
Source organism: Macroglossus sobrinus (assembly GCA_004027375.1). NCBI lineage: Eukaryota > Metazoa > Chordata > Mammalia > Chiroptera > Pteropodidae > Macroglossus > Macroglossus sobrinus. The sequence continues at coordinate 202,295 of PVKZ01000630.1, forward strand.
ACATTAGCTGTGCAGAAACTGGAAAGAGCTTCCCAGGAAGGGAGTCAACCAAGTAAGAGCTCCAGGGTGGGGCCGTGCTCTGCACAGAAGGTTAGCGTTGCTGGGGCAGAGCAATAATGTGACCAGATATGTAGACCATTGTTAAGGACATTGGAATTTACTATGTGTAAGGTGGGTTTTCTGCAGAAGAGTGCCATTATTAAATTTTATTTTAAAAGATCTCTACCATGGAAGATAGACTGTGCAGGCAAAAGGATGGAAGCTTGGAGTCCAGTTAGGAGGCTATTTTAATAAACCAATGAGAGATGAGTGCTGATTTGGACCAGGTTGGTAGCAATTGTCAGATTCTGGATTTATTTTAAATTGTTTAACAGATTGGCTGTAGATATTCAAAGAGGCAAAATTGGGTATGTTTACCTAGGGAGTGAGTAGAGAAGAGAAGAAAATTGACAAGTTATTCCTGAAATGTATATGGAAATGCAAAGGACCAAGAATAGGCAAACCAATCTTGAAATAAAATAACAAAATCAAACAGTGGGATAACATACTTAATAATTAGATATTAATAATGGGATGAATTAATCAGATAGCAAGATCTATTACAAATCTACAGTAATTAAGACAGTGCTATTGGGGCAAGGATGAACAAATAAGCCAATGAAAAAGCATAGGGTCTGGTAAAAGTGCCATCCAAATATGGATACTTGTTTTATGAGAAAGGTAACACTACAGAGCACTGAGGAAAAGTTGTTATTTACAATAATGATCAATTATTGGATATCTATATATCCATATAATCATAGCCCTTAATTGAGACCATACACAAAAATACCAATTCCAGTCTGATTGCATGTAAAAAGTAAAACAATAAGGCTTCTAGAAGATAAAATAGAAAAATGTCTTTATGACTTTGAAAAAAGGAAAAACAATCTTAAAACAAGACATAAAAGTCAATAGTCATAAATGAGAAGACAAAATTAAAATTAAGTACTTCTTTTCAACAAAAGACACTGTTAAGAGTGAAAAAGAAAGTAAAGTAGGAGAAAATATAAATGGCTTGCGTTCAAAACATATTAAAAAAATGGACAAGGGACTTTACACCATAGAGGGGAAGGACATATTCAAATAGCCAAGAAACCTAGGAAAAGGTGCTCTTACTTTTCTTTCTGGAGTGGTGGCAACATTATGTAATGCTGAACCATATTTCCATTTCCTTTGTATATCTTTGGGAAAAGAACTAGAGCTTCCTGGGTCTTTATTTGTACTACTATATCTTTAAGATTAACTACAAATTGGAGATTGTTTTCATTTTAAATTAGAATGGTTATACCTTTAAAGAAAATAAAAACCTACTCCTGAACATCAAGATTATTATCTAAAGAAAAGCTCTCCTACCGTAACCATCCATAAACATAAACAACATTAGGCACACCCATGCAGAACCTCTTTATTAAGAGTTGGATGCCTTGGCCCATCTACTGAAACCTGTGATGTTGGGGGTGGGGAGGTTGACGAAATCAGAAAAATATCAACAGGAACACTAACATTTCATATCTTAAAAGAAATGGGATCACTGGAGGAAAAGAATGCAGAGACTATTCTGTATACAAAGTACATATTTTCATATGTTGTTTCAAAATTTATTTTTTTTTCAAAGATGTAACATAAAGATAGAGGCTGCCATGAGTGGCAGCTATTGTCATAGGAAGGAGTTTTCATTAGATGGCACTGGGATCCAAGGTAACCAGCATGTGTTTAGCAGGAACTGGAAATGATAAGGATGGAAAAGCATCTGTGTTTAGAATGCTCCAATGAACAATCAGCACTCTCCTGAGATGACCCTTTGCTGTTGCTAGGTGCTCATTTCTGTTTCTGGAGTGGGTGGCAACATTATGTAATGCTGAACCACATTTCCATCCTCTTTATATATCTTTGGGGAAAGAATTAGAGCTTCCTAGATTTTTATTTTATACTATTAATTATTTTAGATTGAATAGAATTTGAGAGTGTGCTAATTTGGCCTAAAAATTGAATGGTGGGATGTACATTTCAAGAAAAGATTTAAGACATGACTTTTTGGTTCTAATTACTGTCTCCTAAACAAGGGCATTTTTTTAATGTAGTCACAAGACTATCACGTAAAAAATATAACGATCAAATATTAACACCTAAAATTCAGTTCATATTCAAATTGTCCAAGTCGCCCTAATAATGCTTTATATAGCTGCACTGTTGTTTTTAATATAGAATTCAAACAAGGATCACATGTTGCAGTCAATTGTCATTTCTCTTCAGTTTCCTTAACAGAATAGCTAGTGCCCACATAATGGGAAATTTTAACACTCCTGTCTTTTCAACTGATAGATTAGCTACCTTTTGTTTAATCACTTTTTTTTTTTTTTTAGGGAGGAAAACAACAAAATCAGAATTGGTGGAGATCATACCATCTCTCAAGAGTTGGAGTAGGGTCATCCAGAACTGCTTTTCGTGAAACAATCAGTAAATGTTTCACAAGAAGCAAAGGGCTTGGTAGTGCCAACCAGCAAGCATGCTGGTTTTGTGCTGTAATTACTGACATCAGAATTAAATTGGGTGGCGATGTAGTTCTTGTGGCACATATTTGTTCTATTTTTCTGTTGGTGATTTGCCCAATATAGTATAAAGTTCCCACCCTCTTCTTATTTACTTGTACAAAGCAAGTACTTAGGTATTTAATCAACTTAATCTCAAGAGAAGAAAACATAGAGAATATTTTTAAATGCTTTTACATTTAATTTTTATGTTTTGATTGGGGTATTCCTGTAATTTTATTTCTGTTACTGTTTGTTTTCTGTATAAAATAAGGAGCCGAAACCTTCTTTCAACCTCATTAATGAAGGATAACAACATGTAGGGTGCCTGAGAAAAAGAGTTCTCAACATAAAGAGGGTGATTGTTTTAGCCCTAAGGAGTGGCATGAGAAAATTTAAAGGAAGTGGTTTAAGAAATGTGAAAATGGAATGTTGTGACTTCCAAATCATCACAAATTAAGTTTTAATTAAAAAGCAATTATGAGTTCACTGTTGTGCTAGAAGATACAGTACTTGGCACATAGTATGCCATCAGTGAAAGCTATTTTTAATGTAACAGGAATTTTAAAAATTTATTTATTTGAAAGCAGAATGTTAAATTCACTCTATATTGGCTGGTTAAAGAGTTATGCTAATCTGCAAGGTGACTCTAACTTGAAGTATACAGTAGATATGAATGTCTGATGGGAGGACTTTGCAGCAATTTTTGATCTGACTTCAGGGAAGTTCACTTCATGGTCATGTGGTACTGAATGTATTGCACAGAATATTATAGAACCCATATTTATGGCTTTTCTTACTCATCTTTTATTTGTGTAAAGGCATGTATTTTAAGAAAAAATTGTCTCAACATTTTCAAAATGTGGTTTGTGTGTGATTTTTCTTCATTAGGTTTTTTTTAAACCTTAGATTACAACTGAGTTCTCGATATCTTCATTGTTGATAGAGCTAATGGTAAATTTGGGTTTAAACAGATCCTGTGTTTTAGGGGTGAAATAAAGAATACAGTTTCTCTAAGTTAAGTATAACTCAGGAGGCGAATTGGTCAGATGATGTGAGTAATTCTTAACTTCACCAAGTATAACCACCTAACCAGTTTGATAGGAATTGGAGATTGCATGAATTTTGATTAAAGCTTTGGATATTCCTCTTTGTAGACTTTGCATACAATCAAAAAATGGGTCTCAAATATCTTTACATTGTATATGACAATATATTGGCAGGTCTCAGTTACAATTACTTAGGCAACTGCTGAATGTTGACTTCATCCGACTACTAATACTGAGGATCTGTGTGCTAAGAGTTATACATTATATGAAATACAAAAGTTTTGTTTTGTTTTGTTTTTGTATAAAGGAAAGAGCACAGGTCTTGAAATTAGGAGGTATTACGTTTGGCTTCAGCATTTGCTGAGTGCTTAATTAATAAGATTTCAATCCCTGAGCCTTACATCTTTATCATCTGTAGAAATAGAATTATAATACTAACCCCACCTATAAGTTTCTTATTTGTAGTGACAATCAGAATGGAAAAAATTACACCTGGTAAACTGGGAAATGCTGTAGATTGTGGTGACTATCATCTTCTTTTAGCTGAGTAAGCCAGTTTTTGGAACTTTGCCCACAGGATGTGATGTTCAGTATTTCAAGCGTTTGTAGCCCTTTGATCTGTAGTGTACTCTGTATTGAGTTCAGCATTCTTTTAAAGCATTTTTCTATGGTTTAATCTACCTCATGGTAAGCCCTGGTAATGGGGAATGAGGTGTGGCTGGGGAGAGAATAATAGGATGATGAAGTATAGTCTGATTTGCTGTGGATTGATTCTTACCCCTAGTTTTATCTTAGCTTTCCTTTTACAGTAGAAACTAGAAGTTCTGGAGTAAATTTAGAAGTTTAGCTCTGACATGAAATTTCAAGCTTCATAGTTCCTGATGACTATAGTTAAAACACGTATAAATTCTTTCAAAGGAATTTTTACTGTCTTTTTCTCTCCTTGGCAGTTTTAAACTTGTGTCATTGGTTGCAGAATTCAGGATTTGAGTTTTTCTCATGGGTTTGACTTTTTCTTTCTGTATGTAATTTTCATATTTTTCTTTAAGGCCACTGAACTGTTGTTTTATTAAATGGGAATTCTCTACTAGCAGAACTTCTTAGCAACAGATCCCTTTTTCTTAAATTTGTATAAGTCAGAAGTTACATATTTTGGCAATGATAATGGCATGGACTTTTGCTTCATGATGGCTGCTTAAACCATGGCGTAATGACTCATGCAGGGAGAGTATTCACAGGTACATTGGTTATCACCAGACCTTGCAACAGTTGTAATTATTTGGCCTTAAACAGGAAGAAAATCATTATTTGCCAAGATTTGTTCAATTTTGCCACTTGAGTTTACTCTAAATTTTGTTACTTGAGTAACTCTTTTCTCTTATGACTGCTTACATTTATTTTAGTGTCTAAGTAAGGACAGTTTTGCAAAAGTCAAGAAAACTAGTTATTTTTCATTACTTTTAAAAATTCAATTAAAGTGAAACCAGTTTACCATACTGATAGCATATTGCTCAGTCATAAGTTTTAATCAAAAGGCAAAGTAAGCATAATACTGTCACACCTTAGTTTGTTGAAATGTGGAATTCAGAAATTCAGATTCTTGAGTCCCACTTTCAGAGATTCTCATTCCTAATTGATTCCCATACACAGACATGTTTGGGAGCTAATGAACCATATATAGAGGATGTTTTTCAAATAGTTCTCAAAGGCTCAGGATTCCTCAGAGGATTCTACAATCAATAAAATTAAGTTCTCTAAGGACAACTTAATTTCATTTGTCTTATTAATTTCCATTTGTCTTATTTATTGAGGTTCCTACGAAAGATTTCCTCAGAAGGAAAAATATTGCTTTAGAAAAAAGTCAAAACTATCATTATAAGATAGACTATTTCTATGATTCCTTATTATTTCAGATTCTGATTATTTTTCAAATTTATTAGAGACTGTGTTAATATTAGAGACCTAATATTCAAACAGAATCAAAGTGAACCATGATACAGGGCAGAAGACTTTTGCCCTCTTTATCTTACATGAAGCCCTTTATAAACTTGGCTGCCATTATAACCTGCCTTTTTGACTTTACTAAATTCTGTGAATTTCTTCTACATAGTGTTTCATTGTCCTCTTGATAGAAACATACTATAATTTCCCTTGACTAAAACACATATTGGCAGTGGTATGCCAGTAATGCATAACAGTTGGGAGAAAGGGGACTAATTCATATCATTTGCTAATTTATGACATAAATACTCCCTACAATAATAGTCTATTTCAAGCAAACAATGTTATGTCACTGAATGTAGACCTGGGAAGAGACACACACACCATACTTAGTATTACCACCATACTGATAGTACAGATGTAAATGGCTTTAAGAGTATAGCAAAATGTAGTAAGATAAGTAGGAAATGATGAGGTTTTGAGTATTTACTGTTTTGTTATTAATATTTTCTCTTTAAATTATTTTACTGTAAGATATCCAAGAAATTGTTTCTATGCTTATTTTTGGAAATAGATTATTTCAAAATGGGAGACTTTTACTTTGCATTTTCTACCTTATTCTGTTGTTTAATTAACTTAGGTTACATTTAGGAGCAACAATAAAAATGCTAGTAAAGAAGCAACTCTCTAGGTGATTTTGATGTGAAGCTAAGTTGGGGAACCACCAGTAGTTCCCAGTTATAGCTACCTAAACTAAAAAATATCCTTGGTTCTCTGGTGCCTTAGAGATGAATTTTGTGCTTAATTGCAGTGACTACTACATTCTAACTATTTATAATCATAAATAGTTAACTATGTCATAGTCTTTCAAATTATTTGAGAAATCTGTTGCCACATGTATATGGTAAAATACGAAGAAAAATAAGACTAGAAAAAAATAGAAATCAAACTAGAAAATCAATCTGGTGAATATAAATGTAAATATGCCAGTTGTGAGGCCTGTCAGTTGATGTAATTGTAGGAGAGATTATTATATGAGCTTCCTGGCAATCAGTGGTGGGTGTGGGGAGGAATAATATAATTATCATTAGTTAGAACGGCATCATTTTGACAAAGAAAGCGAAGTTCTGCATTGTACTGAATTCCAAGGTAGATCTCACACATGAAATTTCATATATTGGGATACCAGTATAATAGACAAATAATAGACAATACCCTTAACATGATTCATCTAGTATTTATAGCTGTGTGTTTCATATGGCAATTTCTGTAATACACTTAAGAAAAACCAAGGGTGTAATATTAAAAAGCAACTCAGTTAAAATGACTTTTCCCTCAAAAAAATAGGTATAATAGGTATAATGGTTTAGGAATGTAACCTGGTGGTCAAGCTTAATCCATATTTCTAGAGGAATAAAGCTTTAGAAGAAGAAAGACCAAAAGATGGCAAATAAACATACTCAGCTCCCACTCTTCATTGAGTTTATGGCTTATGGTCTGTGTAGACAAAGATTCTGAGACCAGGGTCAGTAGCAAAGAGTGCAGTGAATGACTAGCAATCTCTAAGTCACAGGATGGGGCATAGCAGAAAGATCTCTGCATATTTGCCATCTTTATGCCAGGATATCTTATGTAAATTTTAGTAGTCTCAGACAGTCTTTATTATAAACTGGATTACAGGCAATGGGATTTATACTCTTTGGGAAGGGCATGAGTATTGTACTTTGTATTATTCTTTGAGTGGGTAGCATATGGTCATATTGTTAATTATAGCTAATTCATCCTAATGATCCTGGTACATCTGCCTTTCATCATTCTGAATTTTGATCCTATAGTTTATTTTGTTCATTTAACATTAGCTATCCTATTTTAATTGCTAGTCTCATCGAGGTATTTGTCCTTTAGTGCAATAAAACACCAAAATTACAATTGGTGTTTGTGGGGAGGTGGGCAAGCATGATTTTGAAAGCAGGGGAATAAAGAGAATTTGGCAAGTAATTTCTATATGCGCATGGTCATATTACCTATTAGTATTATATAGTTTATTATCAGCAATAAGCTATTTGTTATATTTACTTTTAATAAACTGCAATTTAAACTTTTTATATTATTAGAGAGGGAATTTGTAATCTAAAGGCAATTTTAGGAGAAATTCAAATTGTTCAGAAATTAAATGTTAACATGATAATTTTTTCTTTAGTAGTAATTTATATACTACATGATTATTCTAATCCATATCTTAGGAAACCAGTTCATCTGTTGAAAAAATGCCTACTGGTTATTTATCATCTCTTTGACATTTCTTTCTTATTCTATTTTTAAAAGTCCTTAAATGGGTATTTTTCATATATACCTTGTAAGAATATAAATTGCTATTCCTCTTCTAAAGAGCAGTTTGGTAATATATATCTGAGACCTTCAAAATTTCAGACCCTTTGACATAGTTAATCTACTTCTAGTGTAATGTCATCCAAAAACAAACATTGGTTTTTAAGTATGTATTTTGGAGTCAGCATACCTGGCCTTGAATCCAGCCAGTAAATTTGAAAGGTGTATAATATTGGGTTAGTTTCTTAACCTCTATAAACCTCAATCTTCATATCTGTAAAATAGGTATGAAAATAGCACTTCTAAGTGTTATTGTGAGAATTAAATGAAGTGATATACAGAAAGTACTGTGTAGTTAAAATGTCGATACCAGTTGCTGTTATTTGTAATTATAGAAAGACTATTCATCATAGCATTAAAATAGTAAACATATAGAAAACAATTTGAATATTTTTCTTTATATGAGGGCCTAAATGATAGTCCTAAATGATAGTCTTAAAAAATATTTAAGATATACAAAATGCTCATAATATAACATTTAGTGAAAAAGGCAGAATAAAAATCTGTGTGCTCTAAGATGTCAATTAATTATGCATAAAGTATGTTATGAAGTATATTTTTTAAATATTGTTTTTATGTTGTTTTAAAATATATTATAGGAAAAAACTAAAAATAGTGATACTGAAATGTTAAGAATGCATCACTGTTAATAATTCTTAAAACTAAGTGATAGGTATAGGAGGACTTATATAAATACTATTCTATTTATGTAAATTTCATTGTTCTTATTTTTTCAAAGTGATGTGTAGTTTATAAAGCAGAAAGTTTAAATCCTTAGAATTTGTTCTTTATAACTTGTTTAAATGTGAATTAACCCTTGATCACTTTTGTTATTAAGCTATTATTGTTGTTTTTTCAAGGTTTTTAAAGCATTTGAGAGAATAATATCACACTTGTGAAAAGTTTGATAAAAATTATAATGTGTGTGTGTGGAATAACCTTTAACAAAAAAGAAAGATGATTCATTCAGTAATGGAATTACCATTGATTTTTATTCCTTTTTATACTCTTCTACATTTTCCAAAAATTCTACAGTAAGCTGTTTTTAGGATTTTAATCACAAAAAGAAGTTTTAACTAATTTTTTATAAAATGATGTTGATAACTTTTATGCTTAAATGACAGTATTCTATCTAGTATTTAAAGCACTCTTACTAGTCGCTTCTGCAATTTACCTTTAAACATTGTTTTTTTATTATTCTCGAAAACAACCTTGGTGAAGGATGCATTACATCTGAACATCTGCCCAGAAAATAGCTCATTTAAGTATTTTCCATGTATGAAAAATGATACAAGGACCATTTCCACTACTACATTCCCATAAATTTTATTTCTTTTTAAAAATAGTGTAAGTTTTTCAATATAGCTAGTGTTCTTATAAGCAACTTTATTTTAGTGGGAGGGAAGGGTGTCATGAGTCTTTTGGCAAAGTTCTCTCTTTAGGCAAAAATAAGATTAAGAGGAAATGAGTAACTATTTCTTCCTGCCTCTATAACTGAAACAGTATTCAAATTTATAAGTGAATTTTATTTGTAGCAACTAATTTCCTTTAGAAACCCTAAGTTTATCTTGTAGGTGGCCGTCTAAAATAAACTTTATTTGATTTTATGTATTGTGCTCATGCTTTGGCTTTATTCCTGACCTCCCAGGTTGCAAACATCTACAGTAGGAACCAATATTTAAAAAATTCAATAACAACAAAAAAACGCTATAAAATATTACAGATGTTAGTAATAAATTACTCAGTAATATTCACATTGGAGCAATAATAAGTTATAATATTAATAGTGGCAGTCCTTAAAAATGGTCCCAATATTTACTAAGACATTTAATCTTTCCCATGTTCCAAATGAAATACCTTGTTCTCTGCTCTTAGAAAAGTTAGGTGTTAGGAATATTGTGTTTATTCATTTGACTAGTTATGTTCAATACAGAGGTGTAAAAATAAAGACGAAGCACTTGTATTTATAGTATCAACTAACACCAAATCCTTACTATAATATAAGAAAATTCTATTTTGTAAGTCACATATCCTTAAAAATACGTCAAAAAATACATCAATTTGAAATAGGATAAGCTAAAGGCAAAATGACTAATCCTGAGAAATTCTAAAGTTCAAAATAAAAGTAATTTAAAAGTCTATGGAGGAGGGTTAGTGGGAGCGGAGAGTGAATTAAGTAAGTAAGAAAAAAATGGAAGAAAAGGAAAGAAGGAAAGATAAGGAAGGTGGGAGGCATTGCAGGCAAGAAACAGACATTCCAGGATTGAAATAGAAATACAAGAGGCGTATTGAGGAAACCATGTTGGAATAGATGGTTTATATAAAGTAGTGGTTTTCAAATTATGTTCTGATATCCTCCTCCTTTCCACACACACACACACACACACACACACACACACACACACACACACACACACACACACACACACACGGACTTGTAGGCAAGAGGATGAGGAAGCCAGCTAGTGAAGTCTTTAAAGCAAGGAATAATGATCTGACAGTGGGGCCAGATGCATGTTTTGGAAAACTATTTTGTAAATCAAATGAGATGACATGAGCCGCTGGTTTGAAACTGAATGAGGAGAATGATTTGCGTGGACTCTCACCAAGGAAAAAGCAACAGGACTGTGATACACAGTAGAAGAATGTTGTAGCAGGGGAAGGAGAAGTCAAAGATCCATCCAGGAGTAGAACTGAAGAACCTCATGTTGAATTTAAATTCAGTGGTGCTATAAATTATATGGGAATGTGGAAGATGTTATATTGATTGTATCCAGTTTTAAAGGGAAATACAAAGTAGATTGAAATTATTAAGTTAAATATGTAAACTGTAACTATGATGGATAATATCTGTAGAACCAGTGAGGATAAACACATAGCAGACCTGAGAGTTGTGTTCTCGTTTATACCTTGATACTTAAGGTTAGTTGCTTTCTTAGAGGTCACTAAGCTAGAGAGCCTCTATGCCTTGTGTTAAATTGAAAAGCCCTAGGCTATGTGGCATAGCCAAAAATCTCATACCCAGAGTCTGGGTGTTGGCTTCTGGTGAAGTAGCATTCACATGGTAGGGTTGTTAGATAAGGCAGAAATTGTTAATGATATGGCTTCCAGTTGGTGAGAATAAAATCCCCTGCAGAAGAGTTGGTATCCATCTGACCTGGTGACATCAGTCCCAAACCCAGAATTTAGCTTTGTGAAGGATAAAAAAGTCACCAGGAATTTACTGCTGCATACCACCCTCCCCACTCCAAATAAAGTGTAAGTGAACTAAAAGTAGAGATGTAGATATGTACTTGCTCCCAATGTAAAAAGGGCTTAATATAATTGGAAATATTTAATATAAATGTTCATAAATATACAATGTGTATTATGAGCTGAATTTCCCCCTCCCCATAATTTATATGTTGAATTTCTAATCCCTGGTATCTTTGTGACTGTATTTGGAGATAAGGTCTTTAAAGAGGCAGGTAAATTAAAATGAGGTCCTTAGCATGGGGCTTAATCCAATATAACTAGTATTCTTAGAAGAAGAGGAGATGACCGTGTGAGGACATAGTGAGAAAGTGGCCATCTGCAGACCAAGGAGAGAGGCCTCAGAACAAAAACCAAACCTGCCAACACCTTAATCTTGAACTTCTAGCCTCCAGAACTGTGAGAAAATAAAGATCTGTTATTTAAGCCACCCAGTCTGTGGTATTTTGTTATGGCAGCCCTAGCAAACATAATACAATCTGTATTTCAGCAAACTTTTTAAACAAAATCAAAAGATAATAGTAACCTAGAAAAATATTGGTTAACGTAAAATAGACAAAGGCCTAGAATCAATAGGACTCCAGTAACAATAAGCATACCAAGCACCCAGATTTTGTCCTTAATACCATCCTCTAATAAAAGGAACTAAGACTTCTTGGAGGAATAGCTGATTCTAGGAATGAGGCAAGAGGTACACAGTATAAGCCTAGTGCATCATGTAGTGCCAGAAAGTAACTAATTACTCAAAAAAAAAAAAACAACTCACAATTATAGAGATATGTTGAACACAGGAACTAACTGAGAGATCTCCCAATATTCAATTTTTCAGCAACAAAATAAAATATTATTGAAGTAGAACCCAAAGTATGAGTCCATTTTGGTATAAATCTTTGAAAAAATAAATAATAGGGAGAACAGACAAATCTCCCATGCAGAAGAATTCTAAATAATTTATATAGATACTCTACCCTCAAGAAGGTGGAGCATAACTCCTCACTAAATTATGGCCTGTGCATAGTGACTTCCTTCTATAGAATACAGCATGGAAAGGAGTGAAAGAATAACTTTACAGTGGCAAATCTAACACATACTACTTCAGCCTGATGGTCAAAGTTAAATTCAAGAGTGAGTCATGTCGACAGTATATATCCTTGATATAATATGATGAGATGTCCACTTTGCTGTTTACCTGAAACTAATATAAAATAATGTTGAATGTCAACTGTAATTGAAAATTTTTTTAAATGATGAGATGGTACTTTACCTCTGTGATCTTCTCTCAAAAACCCGTACCTCAGTCTATTCATGAGAAAAACATCAGACAAATCTTAGTTGAGGAGCATCCTACAATGTACTTGACTAATACTCCAAACTGTCAAAGGTCATTTCCCCAAAAAATCTGAGAAACTATTACAGCCAAGAGGAGCTAAGGAGGCAAGACAACTAAGTATAATATGCAATCCTTAATGGGATCCTGCGGCAGAAAAAAAGGACACTATGTAAAAACTAAAGAAATCTGAATAAAATGAAATTTAGCTCCTATATATTAATATAGGTTTACTATTGTGACAGATGTACCATACTAATGTAATATGTTAATAGGGGAAACTCAGTGTAAGGTATATAGGAACTATTTGTGCTATCTTCCCAATTTTTCTGTAAAATAACTTTTAAAATAAAAGATTCTCTTTAAAAATAATGAAAAAAAGATAAGTAGACAACAGGACATCATACACCCCAGGCATCAAAATGTCAGTAAACACTTGAAAAAAATTCATGCTTACTAGTGTTGGACAATGAACATTATTTAGCTGGTAAACATTGTTTTAATGATGATACCCATGATTAGCAGTGTATAGGAATGTAAAGTAGAACTCTCTCTCTAGAGGGCATTTTGGTAATAGGTAAAAACGTGTGTACTATTTGAAGCAGCACCATTACAACCAGGAAGCGAATATCGATGTACACAGAAATGTTTTTCACAGTATTATGTTTAATAGGAAAAACCTGGAAATAAACCAAATACCTACAAATATGTTGTTTAAGTAAATGATGGCAATCTACTGTGGAATGTAATGATAATGATACTGTAAAATAATATTTGAGAACAAAAATTTCATGACATAGTTGAAAATGCCAATTGTAAACAATGTGTGTGTGTGTGTGTGTGTGAAAGCCAGGTGCAAAAATAGCATTACATAGTGTATATACTGCTATTTTTGTATCTGTCCTTTATATGTGGTTATGTACATAGCTCTTGGATCTGGGATTTGGTGAAATAATCTTAACAGATGGCCTTAAAATAAGTCCTACTTGTAATTTAGTCATATACTTAAAGAGTTATTTTAATACATATTATATAATATATCAAGTTATTGTTTTATGTTACTATCATAATGAGAAGTCAGTGCTTCTCAAACTAATGGAGTGAAAGACTACTCTTTCATTACCACAAATTTTGTGTGTGTATGTGTGTGCATGTGCATGTGTGTGTGCATGTTTATGTTTTAGGTATAAGACGTGGATAAAAGTAGATTTTGCATAGAATAAATTGTTGTTGTGGCTATCTTTGGTAGGGTTGGGACAATTTTTTTAAGTTTTCTACATTTTCCAATTGTTCTTCAAGGAATCAAAGAATATTTTTGTGACAAGAAAAATGTGTTAAATGGCAATTTTTAGAAAATAAGTCTCCCCCCCCCCCACCGTGAAACTGTATCTAGAATATTGTAATCATCTTTTGTTAAAAAAAAAAATTCACTTTGCTTTTCTGAATGGATTTAGTATATACTGAAATTTACATTCATACAAATTTACTGTTGTGGTTTTCCACATACTTTCGACTTTGCTGTTACATGATATTTTAACGAGTTCTTAAAAGCATTGTTTGATTAGTCGTCTCATACTTTTTACTTTTAGGTTGGTGTTTGGAATGCTGTATCCTGCATACTATTCATACAAAGCTGTGAAAACAAAAAACGTAAAGGAATATGTAAGTATATATTATGAGTGATTAATTTTAGTTTATTGTATCTATTATATACAAGACTAGAAAAAGTCATTTTACAAACAGCTGGAATAATGTTTGGGGTTAAAATGATATAAACGTGAAGTTCTGAATTGGGGTTTTTTTTAAACTAATTTTCAATATGATTCTAAAGTGAAATGTCAAAAAAAGTGTATTGTCTGTTGGCATTTAAATAAATATGATTCCTAAATGAGTAATTGGATATATCTTATTCTTTTGTCTGTCCAGTGTAATAAGAGGTTGGGGGATTGTCTGTCTGCTTTTTAGCCTTGAAAATTTATAGGTGCACTGAGAATATACTTTTCTGATCCCAAAACCTTTTTTTTCTTTTATAGGTGTTTTGTCATTTTCTAATTGGTTTAAATATACAGATACCCAATCACTACTGGCAATTGCAATCTTTATTCTTCAGTCCTCAGTGTTTCTTCTCTTTCAGTTTCCTCTACCTCATTCCTTAATTTTTCTTTTTACTTTCACTAATTGTTTTTATTTCTTACACATTTTTGTAAGTTATCATTTCCAATTTTATCCATACTGTTTAATAGTAAATGGCCTTTCCCACCTAAGTTTACAATTGGAGATGAAGTGAATTTTCAGAGACTAGTAGAAATATAGCTTATTAGTGGTTAATCAACAAAGGTAGATAGTATTGAGGTAACTGCACATCAGTAGCAATGGTTCTTTTTTAATTGAGGTGACATTCACATAACATTAAATTAGCCATTTCATAGTGAGAAATTCAGTAGTATTTAATACATTCACAAGATTGTGCAAACACTACTGTTAATTTCAAAATATTTTTATCACTCCAAAATTAAAACACCATACCCATTAAGCATTTACTCCTCCCCCTATCCTCTGGCAACCACCAATCTGCTTTCTGTTTGTGTGGATTTACACTTTCTGGATATTTCATATTAATAAAATCATATTATATGTGAACTTTTGTGTCCAGTTTCTTTCATTTAGTCATCTGCATTTTAGCATGTATCAGTATTTCATTTTGTTTTATGGCTAAATGATATTCCACTATATGCATATAGAACATTGTTTCTCCATTCATTGACAGACATCTAGATTTTTTCTACCTTTTGCTAGTATGAATAGTATTGCTATAAAACATTCATGAACAAGGATTCATTTGAGTACCTGTTTGCAGTTTTTTAGGGCATAAAGCCATGATTCTTTGTAAGGGATCTTGGATTGTAGCTTTATCAAATGATGAGAGAGCATATGATTATTCTTTATTTGTTCAGGGTACATTTTCGGCAGGAGGAGGGCCATGATACCTTTATAACTAACCCATTTGATTGAACTGTAGAGTTTTCTTTCTCTTTTATATAAAAATAATTTTTGAATTGAAGTATATACAAATCCATCTGAGTGGTAGACTATATCTAGCAGAGGTAGAGAAGTTACTTAGTTAAGCTCTGAAATTTTTCTGTTCTTTTATTATATATATATATATGTATGTATACACACACACACATACACACACACATATATCTTGGATCTAGGATTGATGAAATAGTCTTAAGAAATGGAACCACATCAAGTCCTAGTAATTTAAAATAATTTTACAAATGGCTTGAGATATATTTTAATATATATTATAATAAGTTCTTCAAGTATTATTTTATAGTACTGGCATACAGTTATTTTTAGAAACAAGAACTTAACTTCTGTTAACAGTGCCTCTCAAGCTACCCATGATAAAGGACAAGATTTTTGTTTTTCACTTTCCAATATGTCATAGACCAATACTTTTTATGAAATAAAATAAAAACTAATCACTAGAAAACTGACATGAAAACCCTGAAAATATGAAATACAACCCAAACTTTTTTATTACTAGGTTCAGTAGGCATGAAATTACTGTCAATATTTGTATTTAAAGCAAAACAGTAACACTGAACAGCCTTACATTAGTCCATAAATGATACTTTGCCCTACTATGTAACGTTTTAATTTGATTGGAATTTTCTATTGAAAGATAAAAATAAGAGTTGCTCTTTATTTACAAAAACCATGAAAATATGAACTAAGATGGAAGTATACTACTGGCTAGTACTTAATAAATCTCCTGGCCAAAACATTCCTCCTTATTTGGAATGTTTATTATACTGTTAACAAATGAGATTTTTTTCTGAATCTAATTAACTGTACACTTGAAGTATAGGGTGATAACGTTTCTCTACTATGTTTGGGCCCATTTCACCCATAAAGTATTATAAATCCAGGATATGAAATAACTGGCATGGTTCTGTGCATGTGTGTCTTTGTGTATATATTTTTACTTATGGTATTCTCCTGTTTTCTCTCACAAATACGTGTGCTTTTATTGGGGGAAAATATTAAGTACAAATTGAAAATGAAGTTTAGATGAAAAGCTCGAATGTGAAGATATCAGCAGATACACAAGTACTATCCCCCAAAATAAAAGATAGCAATAAGAAATACAAAGGTATAATAAATTATGATAAAAAGAAGTAAGTCTGCCATGTGTAAATTAATGTAAAAGAGCAGAAAATATGGTGTTATTTAGAAATTGGCCTAAGAACTATTATAAAAATGTCAGTTCATTTCTTACTGTGGGTCAGTTTAACTTTGTTAATGTTAATTTTTGAAGACTTACAAACGTGGATTTGTATTTTATTCTCTTAATATAACTCCTAAATTTTTATTAATTTATTTTGTAAATTTAGAATTAATAAGAATGGTCTAACCCTGAAATTTTAATTTTGCTTCATAAACTAAAGCTAACCTATGGAAGAGAATCCATTAACATTCTTATTTAAACTGATGGAAAAACTATAAAACTTGATATGTGTTGATATATATACACGTATATGTGTGTTTAGATACATATTTCGCATATTCCCTTTCACAGATGTTTTTAGAGAATAACTCATAAGAAAGTAGGAATTATCTGTACATATAATATTGTGATTCTGAAAAGTTTTCTTAACAATCCCTTTTGGAACATCAAAAAAATGAGTAATTGAGAAACTAGGGAAGTAGAAAGGCAGGTGGCTGGAATAGGTTTGATAATTACATGCTAATCGACTGCTTCACAGACAAAATGAGAGCTAAAAGCAAAAATGGTCAGTCACTGAAACAAAAAAGGCAGGACATCTGCCTTTAACAAGGAAATATGATACAACTCTTAAGACCTACTTACTGGTGACAAAATTTCCTGCCATCAAGGCTGCTAGAGAGTCTAAGCTGAAATACCATATTAGAATAATAACATCTTACATTTATGTAATTTCCTACCAATTTTAAAATACTTTTGTATATTACTGTTTCCAATTGCTTCTTTAACAAATTACCACTTTTGGGCTTAAATTAACACAAACTTATTTTCTTATATTCCTAAAAAGCAGAAATCTGAAATGGATTCACAGGACTGCATTCCTTCTGGAGGCCCTAGGGGAAAATATTTTTATTTACCTTTTCTAGCTTCTATAGGCTACCCACATTCCTTGGCCTCTGGCTCTAGTCCTCCATCTTCAAAGCAAGAAATATTGAGCTGAGACCTTCTCACACTACAATCTCTCTGGTTCTTCTGCCTCCCTCTTCTACTTATACCAACCCTGGTGATTACATTGGACCTACCTGAGTAATCTAAGGTCATCTTCCCATCTCAAAGTTAGCTGATTAGCAACCTAAATTCCATTGGCAGCCTGATTTCTCCTTTACCATGGAGCCTAACATATTCACAGGTTCCTGGAATTAGGACATGGACTTGTTTGGGGATGAAGACATTATTCTGCATACCACAATATCTCACTGGTCCTTACTAAGACTCTTAAAGTAGGCATGGAAAATATTCCAATATTACGGGCTTAGAGAAGTAAATTAACTTGCCCAGGGTCTCATGGATCATTAAGGCAGGAATTATGCCACATTGGCTATCTTCTGTTTCCAGTGCTTTATTCTTTCTCGTCTAATTTGCTATCTTTAAAAAAGTAGGTGCGTATCCGAGCTTCTTGAAAAAGTTGAAATAGTTTTCACAACCAGCCAGTGAATTCACTTCTAATTAATTCTAAGGTAGACCTTCAGGGACCACAAGTATATGGATATTTTCCAAGAAAGGCAGTGAGGCAGCTTAACCAGTTTTGGAGTGGAACCCATAAGCATCTAAATCAACCATGATCAAAAGGAAGTTGATCAAAATGGAAATTGGAAGTTTTTGAAAGTTCTGCAAAGTCTTGGCATCTTGGCAGTTCTTTAAGTATTTCCAACCTAAATTTACTTCTGACAAAAAATTTGAATATTATTTTCTTGCTAAGTTTCAACTAAATTTAGTGATCCAATTTAACCTTCAATATAACAGTTTTTTCAGAACTCAGTTTTCATAAAGTTTTCCTGTATGGTGATCCTATCCAAATTTGTTTTGTCTTACAGTTGCTTAGTAAAATTAACTTTCTTAATATTTTCCTATCCTATTTCTAATAGTGTTTTATACTCTCTAATATTACATTCTTTTATTTGTAAATGTGTTTGTCTTCCTCACCATAGGAAGTTTTGTTGGTTTGTTAATTGTTATATTCCCATACCTAGAACAGTGTATGGTATATGGTAGGTACTAAATATTTTTTGAATGAATGAATGATTAATATTAAATTGTGTTTACGAGAGTGTGTACATTTCTAAAGTAAATTGGTCCAGTTTCTCAGCTTTAATTCTGCTGTGTTAAGGAGTATACGGTCCAGTCTGACTTATCCTAAAGCCCACTTTCTTTGTGGTATTTGGTTATTACCTAAATTCCACAGATATCTACTTTAAAATTATTTTCAGAAAGTAAACATTTTTGATTAATTTACTTCTTCTCACTGTAACTACTACCATTCCCTGTAAGCCTTCAAATGGTAGATTGCACCTGATAAAACAGATGCTGTGTTCAAATCAAAACACATGGAGAGTGCTGTATATTTTGGCAACCTTCCTTTCTTCCTTTGCCTATTTTTAAAACAGAGCTTTCCTAGGATATAATTTCCTGTATAGTGTGGCTGATATGGCCTACTTAAAGTCTTTCAGTCTTTCAGTAATTGAAATGTAAACTTACTGAAGAATTAGTATGGTTTTGCAAATTTTTTCAGGCTTGTACCATCTCATGACTTGAAAATAGAGTGTTTACTTCCAAGTAGTGTGTAATTGCTATAGCTTTTCTAGGAAACCAGTGTTTTTATTCTAAGAATGTTGGAAAGTGGAAATGAAAAGATTGTCTAACAGTACATAAAAATCAAAATCAGACATTTGGTCTTGAGATTTACTGTGAGCAAAAACAAAAAACAGGGAAAATTCTGGGAGATTACTCTTAATTTTAAAGGCCTAGAAATGGCCCTCTAAAACCCTAGTGGCTTGCGTTTTCAAAGTGACCCTATTTCTGACTGAATATTTTGGTGACGTGAAAATAAATATACTACATACCAGTTCTACAGTTTTTGTCAATTGGTAGAATCTGAAGTTGCTTACTAGTTTTAGGGTAGAGATAGAAGGTGAAAAACATATCAAAATTTTCTTTATTGTCAACATGTGTTCCCCAGGCATATTTTCATATTTTGTATTATAAATATTCATTTGATTCAAGAGTTTTAATGTAGGATCTATAAAGATTAACTCACTGATTAAGGTGAGTTTTTTTTTTTTAATTTGAAAATTAGTTTTGTCAGACCACGTACTTTTCTGTTTTCCGTTCTGATCTATTTTTAATTTAGTTTTAATTCTTTTAAAAGTTGTATTTATTTATAATTTTAAAACTAAACCATTTTACCAAGGTTTATAATGAAAAACAACAGTTCCCCACTCTTCCCGTCCCTGTCTTTCTAGATGCAACTACTTTCCACTCTTTTATTCACATTCTTTAGTGTCTATATTTCCATATCTAACTAAATAACATACTTATATTGCTATTTCTTAATTTTTCAGATGAATATCATCAGTTGACTAATATTAAAGATAATTTAATAGTTAACCCAATGTAACACTATACTACACACATGCATATTTCCTTGTCTTCATAGCTTCCCAATGTCATTACAGTGTAATTTGGGTTGGATATTTATATTATTTAGGCTAAGTTAGAAAGAAGCAATAGAATATAAAGAACATAGCCTCTAGAACCAGGCTATCTGGGTCATCATCTTCACCCTTAGCCATTATTAGCTGTTTCTTTATACAAGTTATTTGGCCTTTCTGTGTCTCAGTTTTCTTATCAGTAAAGTGAAAACAGTGGTAGTACTTACCTTCTGGTAGTTGTGAGGATTATAAAGCATTTAAATCAGTATCTATTATATAATATTTTTTACTATGTAAACACTGTTTGCTTCTGATCTGTATTCTACCATTAACATTCCTTTTCCACACAATTATTTGTTTTCCCTGATGTTATTCCTTATCTTATTTTCTGTTTTGTTTTTTGGTTTCTTGGTTTGTTGTTGTTGTTTCATTTATTTGGTATTCTCTGTTCATATTGCAAATTTAGACTCAGACTCTGCCACAGTTGTGTGAATTTCTTCTCATTGCATTCTCATACATTAGATATTCTGGACTGGCTGTTGTTTTAATCCTCAGATTTCTTAATCTCTTCCTCTTTCACTTTCTTAGTTTACTTCCTCATTTTGATGAAATGCATTCTTTCTGAGCAGGCTAAGAGCTCAATTTTTTGAGATGCTAGGTTGGAAATAATTTTACTTAAGAATTTTGAAGGCATCTCTCTATTGTCTTTTAGCTTCCAGCATTGCTATGGAGACCTCTGAAGCCATTCTGATTCTTAACCTTCTTGTGGAATCTTTTCAATGTCCTGTTGTTTTAAAATTTCATGATAATGTGCCTTGTTGTGAGATGATTATAATCAATTTTGCAAAACCCTCAGTAGTCCCTGAGAATCTGGGAATCCTTTGTCCTTCAGCTGTGGGAAATATGTTTAAAATTATTTTTTAATGATTTTTTCTACTCCATTTTCACTATTTGTTTTATCTGGGATTCCTTTTTTTTTTTTTTTTTTTTTTAATTATAGAGCTACTTGGACTGATTGCCTGGTTTTTTAAGCTTTTCCTTCTTTTTCCCAGCTCTTAGTCTTTTTGCTCAATTTTATGATAGAGTTCCTCAATTTTCGTCTTTTAACTCTTCAATTATTTTAATTTCTGCTCTTATGTGTTTAATTCCTTAAAGTTCTTTATATTCTCCAAATGTTCCTTTTTTTATATCATCCTATTCTAATTATGTGTAAAATACCTTTCCTTTTGTCTGAGGATATGAATTACAGTTTTTTAGACATGTTCTTCTTTCTGCATAATCTCTCCTTTGGATTCTGTTTTTTGTTTCAGCCTCTTTTATGTATGGTTTCCTCAAATGTAGGATGATCTTTGGTTCTCCACTCATATTTGAGTATTATAAAAGAGCAGCTGATTAGAAGTCCTGTACCCACGAAGAGGCTTGCTGAATGCGATCTTCACTGTAAAGTAAATTTGACTAAGCAATTGTATTTGTTCCTAGGGCTGCTGTAAGGAAGTACTATAAACTGAGTGGCTTACAGCAACAGATATTGTCTCACTCACTGTTCTAGAGGCTAGAAGTATGTAATGAAGATGTAGACAGGCCCACACTCCCTCTGAAACCTGTTGAAAATCCTCTTGCCTCTTTCTAGCTTCTGGTGGTTGCCAGAAATCCTGTTGTTCCTTACCTTTAAACTGCAGCACTTAACGTTTCTGCCTCTGTTGTCACATGGTGTTCTTCTCTCGTGTGTTTCTATGTCTGCGTCTCTTTTCATTTTTTAAGGACACCAGCCTTCTTGGATTAAAAGCTCACCATATCCCAGTAAGAACTCATCTTAAGTAATTACATCTTTGCCCTATTTCCAAATGAGGTCACATTCTAAGGTACTGGAGGTTAGAACTTTTTATTAGTCCACTCGTGCAGCTATAACAAAATACCATGCACTGAGTAGCTTAAAGAGCTCACATTTATTTTCTCACAGTTCTGTAAACTGAAACTCTTAAGATTAAGCTGCCCTCATGGTTAGTTTTCGGCGAGGTCTGTTTCTGGATGTAGACGGCCACCTTCTCTCTGCGTCCTTACATGACCTTTCTCTAGGCATGTGTAGAGAGAGAGATCTCTGGCGTCTCTTTCTCTTCTAAAAAGGACATCAGTTCTGTGGAATTAGGGTCCCTCCCTTTGGACCTCACTTAATCTTAATTTTCTCCTTAAAGGCCCTATCTCCAAATATAGTCACTTGAATTAGAGGCTGGAGGAGCAGGGGTACATAATTCAGTCAGTCTGTAACAGACTTTCACGTATCTTTCTGGAGAATACACTTCAATCTATAACAATCATTTCAAATAAGACCTTATTTTATCTTTAGCATTGGTTTTTAAAATATGTTCACATTTGTATTCATGTGGGACATAGATTTAAATGGTAATATATGTTATCATTTTTCAGTCCTTGACAATAATTTAAATTTTTAATGTTAGTTGACATACAGTGAATACGTGTGTACCTTGTCTTGATTTATGGTTGTTTATAAATCGGGTTTTGATCAATAAAATCACAATTTTCACTTGAGACAGTTCATTATTCTTTAATGAAGTAAATCTACTTATATTTACATAAAGTAGGTAATGAGTATTCTTTGTAAACTTAATTTTTGTTGTGTAGGTTTATTTTACGTATAATATCAGCTGAAATAATTGATACTATTATTTTCAAATCACTTTTAAGTTTTCTGAACACAATTTCTTCATAATTATCTCGGGATCATTACAGTGGATTCACTTTTAAAAACTAGTGTTAAGTTCGACTAAGGTTGTATAACTGGGGCATTTTAAATGAATGCCTTCTAAAATTTTAGAACATGAATTAGAGTAACCTTTATGAAGTAAATTGAAAGCAGTTCCATGGTTTTCATGCTAAGATGTAGCTAGCCACCCGCAGTTGTCTTATCTGTTTCTAGCTTCCAATGCAAGTGCTTTGGAAAACATACACAAAGGAAAAAAAATTCTCATGGTAACATGTAAACCCAAGAGGCTAAGTCAGGCTTTTGCTAATATCTAGGAAGAATTTTACCAACTTTAGTGCCAATGGAAATAGATTTTTTAAAACAGGGACAGAAATCGTTTCCATTAAAGGAAATGTTGTTAAGTAATAAATTGGAGTGAGGCCTAGCCACCTCCACCCTGATCCCCAGTGATGGAACAGCTTAAAACTGTAAAAACTACAGCAACCGCCACCACCCTCCCTGGAGGGAGAACTGTGTTCGGAGGCATCCAGTGTTCTGCCTCTCCCTTATCTGTTCAGAAACCATAAGCTCACTACTTTGAAGAATCCCCCCAAAAAGTTCCAAAAAGGAAAAATAATAATTGAATACAAGAAAAAATCAAAAGTGCAGTACAAGACAAATTAAAAATAAAAGTGACAGTAATACATATTACAGTTTATATTCTTGAATATAATATCCATATAAGCCTTCGTTTTGAAAAAGGAAGGAAGGAAAATGAAACATTCAACTCACAAAGCAAGAAAAATATCAGAATTAAAGGAATCTGTAAAGGACGGATGGATAAAGCAATAAAAAAGAAATAAAAATGTAAACAAACAGAATTATAATATCTAAGAGTTGTTCCCTTGAATAAGTCCAATCAGATATAAACACTTGAAATAGCTAAGATAAAAAGAAGAGTAGAAGAAGGATGGACAAATTAGAAACAAAGGTTTTAAGCAAGCAATACTTAAGTGACAGAAAATATTAAAGTGCCTAAAAAATTTTATTTAAAAATAGAATATTTTTAATGTTGTAAGATATGTCAGATTTTCCCTTGAATTCAGCTAAATGTTACATTATTTATGCAGAGAAATTTCCCCTTTTACACAATGCCAGGATCAACCTTTGGAATGTTCAGATATATACATCATCTTTCCATTATGTAATTTTAGAAATAAAGTGCTTTACCAACTACAGCTGTAATAATCAGATTGTCAGCCAGATTGCCATCACACTGTGAAAGGGCCTCCTAAAAATATAAAAGCTAGAGCTGTTCCTGAAGATTTTAGCTAAGTAAGAATAATAAAATCTTTCCCTAAAACCTCATGTAATTTTAAAAGCTCATGAGCGAGATGTTTCTTCAGAAATGTAGTAGTATTGGTGAAGTTTTTTAAGAAGCTATAAAAAAATTTAAAATAAATTATATAAATTTATAAAATTTTGTCTACTGGGTTTCAGAATAAATACAAATTAAAAAAAAACACACACACACACATGGCTCCAAGCTCTGATGGCATAATTTTAAAAAATCTTCAAAAGTATTTGAAATGTCACAGAAATAGATTGAGTAGTTTTATTTTAAAATAATTTGTTTCCAACAAGCATCTTGTAAATGAAGATCTAACACTTCAGTTTTATGATGTTATGCCCTTAAGAAGATTGACAAAATAAATTATTGAAGCCAACTGGAAAAGTTTTTGCCATTAACATAGTGTTTAAATATAATTTAAGCTTGGTAATCAACGTTCTTACACCTTCTCTCTGTAGGAGGCAGATTTAGATTTACTTTTAGGGAGGAGAATCTAAGGGCATCTTCTCTTAGATTCCACTGAGAATCCATTGATTCTCACTGAGTGGTCATTGTCCAAATAATTGGTCTCTGGGCGGATAGAAAACAGACATTCCTCATTGAACTTCAGGGTAGCAGAGCCTTAGCTTGCCTTTCCCTGGTCATTTGCTCAAAGCTTTTGTCTGTTTAATTGATAGCCATGAACAGTGCCTCTGAGAAGTGGGCTAAAAGCCCACCTCCTTCTATTTGTTTGAGCTTTTTTGTTTTGTTTTGTTTTGTTTTAATGATGTTGGGCCTAAACAATGTTATGGAAATAAGAGTATATTTTAACTTTTTACATTGAACAAAATTAGTACACAGAACTGAATTTATTATCTTTTTTCTAAACCCAAAACTCTTACATTCTTTTCATGAATGATACCACCTTCCCCTTAGTCTGGGGTCCCCAATCTCGGAGCCACAGACCAGTACCTTCAGTGGCCTGTTAGGAACCAGGCTACACAGCAGAAAGTGAGTGGCAGGCAAGCAAGCGAAGCTTTATCTGTATTTGCAGATGCTCCCCAGTGCTCAAATTACCGCCTCAGCTCCACCTCAGATCATCAGGGATTAGCTTCTCACAGGAGCACTGGTCCCTGGTATCAAAAAGGTTGTGGACTGCTGCTCTTGTGATATTGTCAGAACATACACAAAGCCACCTCCTACTGCAATGCACTTCAGACTTTAAGAAACATAGGAATCCCCCCTGAGATCTTGTTAAAATTCACATTCTGATTTAGTAAGTCTGGCCTAGGCTTGAGTTGGTAAAATTCTGCTTTTCCAGCAGGCTCCCTGGTGGTGCCAGTGCTGCTAGTCTATCTATAGACCACAGTCGAAGTACCAAGAATTTTGTGCATGTTCTTAACTGTGGTTACACATAAAAACACTCATGGAACTTGCCTTTTAAACACCTAGCTGCCTTCTCTCTGTACGTTGTGATGATGGGGACTAGGAATCTATGTAATCTTTTTTTAATATCCAAGTAATTCTAGTTGAAACAGCAAAGTTGAAAGTCACTGATTAAGAGGTATCTTATGTTATTATGAAAAGAGAATAATTACCACATTATGCTTTTTTAAATATAAGTTTATGTATGCAGATGGGCACTGAATAACTGTTTTAGAAACATCTGTATGTAAATGGACTAATTAACAAGTTGGAATACGTTATAGAAAAATAATATTTTAACAGAATTAACCATATCCTATAATTGGAGGGTAAGCATACTGAGTTTGACTTTATCCGAATTTTCATGTTCTAAGGCTGGCCATACGCACAATTTTTACATCAGTGAAGGTTCCCTTTAGAATCATCTGTTCTCTTTCTGCACCTTTCACCAGCCTTTCTCCAGTTTTCTTAGTTTCTCTCTCTGTTCTCAGCAAGGGCTTCACACGGTCCTGCACTCAGGTGCTCAGCCAGCCCTTCCTTACCCCACTTATCCTGTGCTCTATCACTTGCCTCTCTCTCCACTCACCCAAATGTGAACATCGGTTCTGTATGTGAGGTTTATTGCCCTTGCTTTTGAAGGATAGTAATTTGATAACGCGGGCTCGTTTTCAGTCATGACAGAGATTGATTCTTCCTGGAGTTTTTTTTTTTTTTTTAATAGTCTTTGCTTCTCAGGAAGACTATGTTTCCCATGTGATATAAATGCTTGTTCTTACTCTCTGAATGATTTTACATGTTTAAAGTATGCTGTGGAGCCTGTAATATGAAACTACAACTTGTACATAGAGAGTGGTATCTTACCTAATGAATGAAGTTTTTCATTTACTATGAAATTTTTGACTATGTTAGTCACAATCTTGCCAGTCACTTGGAGGTAGGAGCATATCTTTTTGTGGGTAGGTTAGTTCACCTATGGAAATAGCAAGATGGAATTGACTTGTGAAAATAGATGAGGAACAGGAGGACCTAGGTACCTAAAAAGTGGTGCCAGCCCTTGGAAATGCCTCAAGTAGGAAATGTAATGGCCAAAACCTTGGGAACACTAAAGGAAAAAAGAAGATAGGGTGTTAATTTAGCATAAAAACTTAAATGACCAATAGAATGATCATTTAGCCCAGTTTCCTTCTCTCTGTCTAGATAGGCTCTTTACCATGCTAAAATTTGGAGTTCTGTGTGGTGTTATTAAAGGAGAACTGTTTCTTAGAAATATTTATTAGCCCAATTAAATCAATAGGACTTTAGACAATATAAAAAGCGAAGTAAATTCTCAGCCAGTGTGGACAGAGAGTTATTTTAGACCGATGGGTCATTCCTTCCTAAATTCTGCTCCTGATAACAGTTCCCATAAGTAGTTCTATGCTTTTTACGTTATTTTCTCAACACTTGCTTTAAATTATCATCTAGTTTTTAAACATTTTTGTACTTTTTTCTTCTCCGAAGGCCACTGAATGAGATATACTGGGCTTCTGTGATTTAAGAGCACTGGGGCAAACCAAGGCAATATTGTGATAGATGTATCCATTGCTAGATACAATCTCCCCCATTTTAAGGCCAGATACAGCTGTGTAATGTGAGGATTTTTCCTGTAAACCAACAGGATATTCTGTGAGCTCTTTGGCAGTGATACCTGGAAACTGCAGGTAAACCATGTTGCTGCAAGTTCAGCATCTTCAAATACAACTCCCAAATATCTGAGTCCTGGGGAGCCAAGCTGTAGAAAATTAAAATGTGCTTTTTTTAAAGACATTTTTAAATAGGGCAATAAGGGCAGAAGTACCAAAGTTGAAGAAGCCCAAATCAATCCTAATCTAACATATTCACCCCCAACACATGCCCTTTGTTTTCTTTAAAAACAAAACAAAACAAAACAAATAAATCTATTTTCAGCCGTGGTCTCTATTCACTTTGGGTTAAACTTCAACTAGCTTATTTTAAAGCCTGCTTCTAAGTTGGCACAGCTCTGGGGAAAATCCCACAACTGAGCCATCTGTGTTGGATAAAAGGGGGAATCTTTCTATTTGATTTCTCACATTTTGTTCCCTTTTGTTCTTAATGGGGAAAAAATAATTATGAAGCAACTAAGTTACTACATTATGTTAATGAAACAGGAGAAATCTTTTCAACTCTATATTT
This sequence comes from Macroglossus sobrinus, assembly GCA_004027375.1. Taxonomy (NCBI): domain Eukaryota; kingdom Metazoa; phylum Chordata; class Mammalia; order Chiroptera; family Pteropodidae; genus Macroglossus; species Macroglossus sobrinus. Next base: position 230,193 of record PVKZ01000630.1, read on the forward strand.
TTTCTAAAGAATTCTATACTGGAAGCTCTCTTGTCTCTGAAACGTGGTGTAGAATGAATGTTTTGGGGTGAATTGACTTGAGTGAATAACTAATAATGGTTAGAAAATAAAGTTCTGTTTGGGTGGTCTGAAATTCAGCAGTGTTTATTTCTTTTCAGACTCAGCAAAGATTTTTTTTTTTTCCAGTGAAGCATATTTTAACATTTTATGCTCTGGATTTACTTAGTGTGGTTATAATTGAAATCATTAGGCTTAGGTAATTTTTCATTTTTTCTTAAAGACCAACTAATTGCTTTATGATTCAAATAACATAAAATTAAGAAATGCTGGAAAGTTGTTTCATCTCTGATAACTTTGAAACTAACTTTGATAAAGTAGACTCTTTTTATGTTATAACCTGCTGTTTGCAGTCCAGAGTTACTTGTTTAAAACTTACAAGATTTTAAATGGGACCTTAAAATTAAGAAACAGTTAAGTAAAAGTCTTCTTCTGTGCTTGCTTCCAGGCACAGGGTCCTGAGAATATGATGATGAACAAGACAGTTTTGGTCCCTATCAGTTGTTAATAGTCAAATGGCAGAGAGGCAGATGTTACACAAATCGTTATACAGATATGCTACAAAGGAGAATACAGTGCACAAAGAGTATATATGACTTTTGGAAGGGTTGGGGGTAGTTAGGGAAGGCTCTCCTTTAGAAGTAAAGAAATTACATTCATACAAAGCAAATGAATAATACATAACAATAAAATATTTACAGTTATATGTTAGATTAAACATTATGCTGGTAATCACCTATTATGGTGCTTTTTGGTCTTTTACTAATTCCTCCCATGAAAACTTCTTGGGGGTAGGAATGCCTTGACATCAGGGTTTAGGACAATTTTATGTCAAAGAGCTTTGTTTATAATAGGCTCTAAGTAATATTTATCAAATGAATATATCACATCATGCAAGGATTATTTAGTATAGTTATTTAATATATATGATTGTTGATATCATTGCTATTATAATAGCATAAAAACAATAAGTTATTTAAGAAAAATACTTTTTAACTAACATGCCATTATTGCTATTATCCGTGACTCCTATAAATCTATAGCAGCATACCTCCCACCAAAACATGATATTCCCCTATATGTATGGGGCCTGTGCATTGCTCCCAATTTCTGTGATGGAAATCATGAAGATTATTTTATAGTTGCAGTTCACTTTTTGATTACTTTATTTGTTTGGGAATCTAAATCAATTTTATAAAAAATTGTCTTAACGTAAATCATAAAAACTTGTTTCGTTGAAACATCTTAAAAGATCATGAAATGAGGCCAACTTTCCTTTTGGCATGAGGGTAGAGAAATGCATATCTATTAAATGGAGCATGGCCTTTTGATAGTAAATTTAGCCTATGGGTATATTCATTTTACAGTATTCACTCAGACTTAAAATATCCTCTAATTCCTTTGAGAGAGTAAAGCTAAGAACACCATCACATGACCGTCTGGGTTTCTGAAATTCTAAGACTTTATAAAAGCCTTATGGATTTTGAGTAATAATAAAGCAAGTGCTGGCTTCTTTAAGTAAGTTAATTTCATCTATGCACTGTATAAACCATAATATAACTTTAGATACTATATTTTACCTCACAGATGACTTCATAATTATCAAAAGAGCTTGCCTAATTATGAGAGTATATTTTCTTTGAAAATAAGTTAATTTTGATATTTAAATGATTTTGAAGAATCTTTTATTTATATTTTATTTTAAATTAAAACATTCATCACATTTCTCTAGTCATAAAAAATATACTGGGTAAAGTATTCCAAAATTGAAATATGACAACCACTATATTATGACCACTTTCAAAAGAAGTTCTTTATTACCAAATAATTAGGAAAAATAGAAATTACAGTCTCGCCTATAAGTTAGCCCAGTTTGTTAATTTTCTTAATATTTTGCGCATCCATTTTGTGCCATGTAGTTTTTTCATGTAGTCTTCCCACCAACTTTTATGCACTTTAATCTTTAAAAATCTCAGCCTCCCACTCAATGTCTTTCCTTTAGACTTTATGCATATTTCTAAACAAGCATATCATTTTTCTGATTTCTTGGCCTGTTGATTGCCACAGAAGTCAAATATACTGACAATGCAGATGGTAACTAACACACTCACACAGATAGAAGCCACATTTACCAAGGAGGTTATGATAATACAAAATAGTATTTCTCTGGCTCTGCCCTAATCTACTACATGAGAACATCAGTCCTTCCTATCCTCCAACTTCTTCCCAAATCCTTCTGGGTGTCCCCTGGGGATATCTCAACAAGAATTTCTCAAAATGGTAATACTCCTCTCCACTTTCACATCATTATGGTACTATCATCCATCACCACCAACCAAGGCACTGGCTGTGGCCACAGATGGTAGCTATGGCACTGTTACCGATGCTTATCTAATTCTTAAACCAGTGCTGCCATGGCCTTGATCTTTGAATCTCCACAGAGATTACAATGTAACCTTTTATATTAGGGTAGGCTAAGCTGCTATAACTATAATATGAAACAAAAGTGCAATGGCTGAAGGAATATAGAACTATATTTTTCTCTCACATAGCAATCCAGTTTAGGTGTTCATTTCAGCAAGGAATTTTCCTTGTGCAGCTGTTTAAGAAGAACTGGATCTCTGCCCACCTTCAACTCATAGCTTCCAAGGTTGCTCTGCTCCATGCCCTCCCAGCCAGCAGAAAGTGGGGACTAGCCTATGAGGGAGATAGACTCGGTTCTCAAAAGCCTCAGCTCATATTCTGTTGGTGAGAACTGGACATATGACCCCACCTACCTGCAAAAGGGGACACAACTCTGTTATTAATATGCCTTTTTATGGACAGCAAGTTGTCACCTCTGTTTCTCATTTGTTTCATTGTCCTAGACCTTTCATGGCAGCCCCCTGTCTCTAACACCCAGAGAAGATTGAGGGCATTCTCAGTCACATAATCAGTTCCATCTCTACCATAGTCAGCTCCCTTTCCCATCTACATAAACAACTTCTCTAAAACTTTACTACCCTTCTCAGATCCACTCATACCCAGCCTTAAAAGATGACCTTCCCTCCTACTACAGAGTAAAGATTGAGGTTCTGCACTATGACCATTTCAACTCTCCTAAAACATCCATTCTTTTCTTTCCTTTTGTCCTAGAGAAAGGTGCATCCCTGCTTCTTTCTTTAGCCCACTCTTCTTCCTAATCTTGTCTATTTCATCTGGGATCTGGTTCCATTAAGTACTTATGCTTTCTGACTATTTGAATCTCATTCTCTCCCAGGTCAAATATGCCATCTGTGAGGATGTAAACATGCTTTTGTTTTGCCTCTTGCTACTTTTTATTCCCACCTCTCCTTTTTTTTCTCTTTAAACCAGATTTATTAAAAGACTAGTTTTATTTACCCATCATGTCTTTACCTCCTATCTACTGTCTAGCCTTTTGCAGTCTCAACAAAAAGGAGCACACTAAGCCTTGTGCAGACCCATAGTCATTCAACAATTCATCAACATATACTTACTTAGTGAACACTTTCCATGCCAGGCACAGAGGATTCAACAGCGCACAAAATAAAAGTCTTTGTCCTCTCGGAGTTTACATGATAGTAGGGTAAGGCAAGGGAACAAAGCAAATATTTTTAGATGTGTCTGTGATACGTAATATGTGCCAAAGAGAAAAATAGGTCAGGATAAGGAAGTTAGGAGGATATTGACATTTCAAACAGAATGGTCAGGAAAGGCATCTCTCATAACAGTTTGAGTAGAGAACTGAAGCAAGGAGGAAAGCTGTCCACATGGGTAACTGCGAGAAGAGCATTTCAGTCAAGGAAACAGCATGTACTAAGGCCCTGAAGCTGGAGCATATCCAGACACACATGGGACAGTAAAAGGGCTGATGGGACTGGAGTAGAACAGGAGAAAGAGGAGTGGCAGCAGATGAGGCCAGAGAGGTATCTGGTGCCAGATTCATAGGCCCTTCTAGGCTGTGGTAAGAATTCTGTTGGCGGCCATCAGAGTGATTTGATCAGATAAATAACATGATTTGCTTTCTGTTTTAAGGAAATTCTCTGACTGCTATTTGCAGAATAAACCCCAAAATTAGCAGAGTGAGTAGTTAGGACAATATAGAAATAATCCAGACAGGAGATGATGGCCATCTAGTCTAGGGAGGCATCTGAGTAAATGGTGAGAAATGATTCCCTTCTGGTTATGTTTTTAAGAGCTAACAGGCTGAATAGTGCCCTCCTACCTTCACACATTCCAGTGGAGTGTCCCCTCCACACTCCACATTTCTCTGCCTTGTTTAGGGCCCAGGAGGCTGATACAGACTATATCAGCTCTGGCTTCTCTCTGGGTTTCACTCATAGGACTCCTGTAGAAGATGCAAAAGCAGGATGAGCATGGGTCGGCTATTGTTCTCCTGGTTTCCTCCCTGCCCCCACATTTGGCTGTAACTGATGCTATACCCTCCCCTACAGTTACCCTCTCTGGATTTCAGTAAACCTTTCCCACTCCTCCCTCCTTCACACTTCGGGTTAATGCTCAAGGATGCAGTACTGTCCTTTATTGATTTTACTCAACCTTGCTCAAAACCTTATAAACAGTAAGCTTCCCTTAAATCCTTCTGATCTTGACTCATACTGGAACTAGAGCATCTAGTATAGTGAAAAGAACAGAAGATTTTCCTTTTTATCAGTTATTTAGTTGTTCCCCCCACCCAGTAAAATGATAAATCTTTGAGGACAGAAGATGTCATATTTCTGTTAATGTTCCCATTCACTCTGAGCTCTAGTACTGGGGCAGCTGCTCAAGGAGTGCCAGGAACATAGGGAGGAACTGAGTTGTCGGGCTTCAGGGCGAAGGATGGAGGGACGGCTTTTTCCTGGACAGAAGTGCAGGCAGAAGCTGTTGTTCCTTTGCTGAACCCTCCCCGATCCCAGCAGGTGCCACCATGTCTGAGTAGACGCAGGTGCCACCATATCTGAGTTGCCTTCAACCTGAATAACACAGGTCCCTCTGCCCAGAGAATTTTCTTTACTCTGCCTCTCTCAATTTGTGGGCCCAACCAAGCTTTCTCCAGTGGTTTATTCCACCACTCTACTAAGACCGGAAGACATAGCAACCCTACCTAATACATAGAACAGACACAGAGAGGCAGCCAAAATGAGGAGACAAATAAGTTTGTCCTGATTAAAGAACAGAATAAAGCTCCAGAAAAAGAATTTATTAAAATGGAGAAGACAAGCAATCTACCAGATGCAGAGTTCAAAACACTGGTTATAGAGAACCTAGGGGGAGAGTAGATGAACTCAGTGAGAACGTTAACAAAGAGATAGAAAATATAAAAATAGAGATGGAAAACATAATAGAGAACCAGTCAGAAATGAAGAATACAATATCTGAGATGAAGAGTACATTAAAGGGAATCAACAGAGAGAACAAAATGGAGGATCGAATCAGAGACATAGAGGATGCGGTAACAGAGGACACCCAATCAGAACAGCAACAAGAAAAAAAAAATCATGAGGATAGTTTAAGGAGTCTCTGGGGCAACATCAAACATAACATTTGCATCATAGGGGTACTAGAAAGAGAAGAGAAAGAGCAAGGAATTGAAAACATATTTGAAGAAGTAATGATGGAATAGTTCCCTACAACCCCAGGAAGTTTAGAAAGTCCCAAACAAGATGAACCCAAAGAGGCTGACACCAAGACACATCATAATTTAAATGCCAAAGGTTAAATACGAAGAGAGAATCTTAAATGCAACAAGAGAAAAGCAATTAAGTTACCTGCAAGGGAGCTCTCATAACACTGTCAGCTAATTTCTCAACAGAAACTTTGCAGGCCAGAAGAGCTTGGCACAAAATCAAAGTGATGAAAACCCAGGACTTGCAACCAAACTTACCCAGCAAGCTATCATTTAGAATCAAAGGACAGATAAAGAGCTTCCCAACAAGACAAAGCTCCTTTAGAGTTCATCTCCACCAAGCCAGTATTATAGAAAATGCTGGAGGGACTTCTTTAAGAAGAAAAAACATGTGTCAAAAACAGGAATAAAGAATGATAATAACTACATTTCTATGAACAAGTACCTCAAATGGAAAAGAATTAAGTGCTCCAATCAAAAGATAGAGTGGCTGAATGAATAAGAAAACAAGACCCTTACATGGGCTGCCTACAAGAGACTCACTTCAGATTAAAAGACACACAGAGATGGAAAGTAAAGGGATAGAAAAAGATATTTCATAATGGCTCTAGAGGGTTTTGTGCTGAGTGGAGTAAGTCAGATAGAGAAAGACAAATGCCATATGATTTCATATACATGTGGAATCTAAATAACAAAAAACAACAAAAAAAACAAACTTATAGATACAGAGAACATTTTGAGGGTTACCAGATGGGAAGGGAGTTGGGGAGGTCAATGATAAAGGGAAAAGGTATTAAGAAGTACAAATTGGTAGTTGCAAAATAGTCATGGAGATATAAAGTACAGCATAAGGAATATAGTAAAAAATATTGTAATAACTATATATGGTGTCAGAGAGGTACTAGATTTATTGGGGTGATCACTGTGAGTTATAGAGATGTCTAATCACTATGTTGTACACATGAAACTAATATTGTATGCTAACTGTAGTTGAAAAATAAAAAAAATTAAAAAATTTTTTTAAAAGAGTAAAGGTACAGCTTTCTTATGCATTGTTCTCATGAAGATGTTCTAACAACATTTTGTTAATTTTATCAATTGTTTTTTGCAGGGAGGGATACAAGCTTTTAATTAGCGTAGACACTATAAGAGACAGTACTGTAATTTTTAGAAGAGTTCCACATTATTACATCAGCAGTGTGAATTTAAAAATATGGAACACTTTATGCATTTGCGTGTCATCCTTGCACAGAGGCCATGCTAATCTTCTGTATTCTTCCAATTTTAATATATGTGCTGCTGAAACAAACACTTCAGGAATTGTTTTTAATCTGGAAAAAAATACTATTTTTCACCTTTGCCAAAAACATATATTTTTACCTGTAAAGATGATGCCAGTAACTTAAAATGTGGATTGTGATTTATATATTAAAATTACCTGTTAAGTTACTTTTATTTCCATGACCTTTTAATAGCACTTGTTTATATTATATTTGGCTATAAACATTCATAAGGTCATCAGTGTGATTGTTTTCTCACCAATTTTTTGGTTCTAGTATTGCATTTTGTTGATGTTTTCCGTTGATCTAGAGAAAATTTTATCAACGTTTTTAATTATACTTATAATTTAATGACTTGGCCTCTTTCTTTTTTTTTTACTTTGACTTCTGTCTGTTTTCCCTTTGGGCAAAACCTTAAACAGTAGGCTGAGGGGCCTTGAGGTACAGTTTTAATAAAAACTTTGCTGAGTAATCATTTGGTGTAAAATCCTAATCAAATCCATTAATGGAAGAAAAGAAGTAATATCTTTTCAAGGTTAACTTTTTTTGTGGTTGCTTCTATGAATCTCACACACACACACACACACATTGAATTCATTTAACTATTGCCTGGATTCAACTATATTTAAGGAGAACAAAAATTTCTTAAGTTTTAAGAAAGCAGATTGTCAAGGAATTTATTCATTAAAGACAATTTAAAACCATAGAGTTTTGCTGAAAGATTATAGCCAATTCCCCAGGAAAATGTTTAGGGATACCCTATTGATTGGATAGTTTGTTGATTTTTCTTTTTTTTTAACTAAAAAGAGACATCCTTTTTCTTTTTCTTTGTTCCTTTTTTTTTAAATTTGATATTACCAAATATTCCCATAACCCAAATAAATGTTTTGCTTTTTTAGAGATAAACATTATGTACTTAAAGCAGTTACTTATTTTGTTAGTTTTAAAACTAATCTGATAATTTTATGTGAAAACTGAATAAGTACTTAACTTTACTGAAGTTGGGATGCTTTTGACATCTGTAGCAGGTCTAATCCATTCAGGAACTAGTTTTTCAGGGAACATTACCAGTACTATCTGTGCAGTCCTTTTACCTTTACTCAACTCTGTTAACATGCAAATTATGACTCTTTGTAGACTGCAAACAGAACTGTTTGCAGAGTATTACTTATGGTTGTTTTCCACTTGAAGATCACAACTGTAATGGTTGTGCAACTGAAATAATGAAAAATAACAAGCATTGACTTAAATCATTTTATTTTTCTGAAAGTTTCCTAGACTTTTATTGAGAGTGAGAATTTAAGTTAAGCCTCTACACTCCCAGGGAAGAAGGTGATAATATTATACCGAAATCCTTGTGCTGATTACAGGGGGCAGAGAGAGAACTGAAAATATTGGTCTGATGGCAGCCACTTGTTTGGAAAGCAGCCTTCTTCTGGCTTCAAGGTAGACTGTGCCTCCTTCAGCCATTTCCCAACTCAATGTTGTTGTACAACTTACCTATTTAAGCCCTTAATAAAATGGAAGTTTTCCGTATTGTTATTTTCTAACTCTGCCCCATGGATTGCTAGGGTTTCTTGGAGTCTCCTCAAGAGTCCTGTGAGGGTAGAATGGGAGGACTAACCAGAGCAGTTTCTCCTGTAATGGTTTTACAGTTTTTTTCAGTATAGGGTCATGTAATTCAAAAAAGCTATTGATCACTTCCAAGGTCCTTTTAACTCTATAAAAGCACTCTTTTTTCTTCATTTCTTTTTGGGAGATAACCTTGTAAATATAGTTGAAAAGTAAAAGTTCTAAATCAGTATTTTTTATAAAGGCTAAGTGAACGAACTCATATGAGAGCATTGCTCTTCTTTAAAAGGAAAAAGGTGGTGAGGTGGGGGTGGGGGAGCACATGTAAGATTTTAGCCCTAGGAGAAAATTCCCATATTGTGGGGAAAAAACCTTGGGATTGGCGGAAGCAAGGGATTCAAGAGAACTCATGAAAAATGAAAAACTAAAGAGAGTATTTGTTCTGTTTTTTTTTTTCAACTTGAGATGATAAACCTTTAAATTAGTTTCTTTGTATTTCAGATATAGTGTACCCTCTTATTTTCTTTGAGCAATTTTTTTAAGCTTTTAGGATTCTCTATATATCAGAATAAGTTGGTGTCATTCCTATTTCACAGTATATTGCTTCAGAAGTTATTCACAGCTATTTTTAATTGATTTGTCCATGTAAATAGAAAACTGTTAAAGCTACTTATAATTTCACATTGTCTGTGGAATACCCATGCAAACATCTGTATTAAAATTAGTTAGGTCATTCTTTTTTCTCTTTTTTAATTAGGCCAATTTTCCAGCTATTTATAAAGACCTAAATATTTTTTTTGTCGTCTTAACTGGCGTAAGAACAAGGGACATAGTATTTATTCTTGGACCTCATGTTCAGCAATTCCTCAGTTGTTTTTTCTACATGATATAATTGGTTAGTAACACCAATTCAGTAGACAGCTTGGATTCAAATTTCTAACTAAATGACTTGATCGAGTCATTTACCTTTCTGTGCCACAGTTTCATTATCTATAGTGGAAATAATGTTTCCTACCTCAATGTTGTGGGGAATAAGTGAAATATTATATGTGATGTCTCTAGCCCATAGTTGGCATGGTTTTGTGTATTAGTTGTTATTATTATGTTATTGATCATAAGAGCAGAAATTTGAATTCTTAATGAAAATCAAACCTACTTGAGAAATGAGAGAGTCTTTGTACTCAGGTAGATGGAAAGGGATAAATTTAGGGGGATGAGTTCAAGAACAATTAATCCAGATGCATTCTATGAAAAAGATGGGTACAAAGAGACACCAGAGTCTCAGGGACCAGTCAAGATGCTCTGTTCCAGGCAAGAGGTAAAAATGTCCCGAAGTACTGTCTTACTTCATTCAGACTACAGTAATACAAATACCACAGACCAGGTGGTTAATAAGAATAGAAAACAATTTTTCACAGTTCTGGAGGCTGGGAAGTTCAAGATCAAGGTGCTGGCAGATGTGATTCTGGTGAAGACCCACTTCCTTATTCACAGACAGCTATTTTTCTGGCTGTGCTCTCATAAGGCTGAGGGGGAGAGAGGGCTCTCTGGAGGCACTTTTAGAAGGTTATTAATCCCAGTCATGAGGGCTTGACTCTCATAACCTAATCACCTCCCAATAGCCCCACCTCCTAATGCACATTTGGGATTAGGATTTTAACATGAATTTGGCAGGGGACACATTCAATCGATTGCAACTACCATTGTGGTATTGGAGAAGGGAGAGGATGTATGAGAGGTGACAGGCTTATATATAGAGGAAGAGGAAGAAGATGCTAACCTTAGACTTTCAAACTGCATGACTAGCACCATGGATATTACAAATCCAGGATTGTTCTTTGTTTTCTGAACAGTTTCTATATATGGAGATGATAAAGAATACAGAATGTGAAAAACCAACAAAAATTAAATGTGATCATATCATGTTATACTATATTATTTATTTAATAATTAAATAGCTAATAATCTTCCAAAAGAAGTATATAGATAGATAATAAGGGCTTTTAAGATTCTTTCCTTCAATTAAGAAAACTATATTCTATTTTTCCATTCTTTTATTCAGATCTCTACATTGCATTGTATCAGGCCCAGAGATTTGTTATTCTTTGATTCTTATATCCCAAGACTGTTGATATAGTGATGTGAGGAACTCAAACTTAAAACCTGTTGAAAATTAAAGCATTGCCTTCTGCATTTGATCCAACATGCTATATATCTAGAAATATATCTATGATATACATATATATGTACATAAGAGTTACAAATAATTTGTATATCATTTTATAACTATTTTTGTTATTTCTAGGTTCGATGGATGATGTACTGGATTGTTTTTGCACTCTATACTGTGATTGAAACAGTAGCAGATCAGACAGTTGCTTGGTAAGTTCTAGTATTGAGAAAGGGCCAGACAATGTGGACTTATTATCAGGTATCTTGAGTTCTCTTCTGCTCTTGCTGTTAACTAAATGAATTTGATCAAGTTACCTAATTATCCAATGTCTCATGTTCTTCATTTGATTTTCCCATAAGAACATTACTTTCCTTATAGTGCCACTCAGGTAAAGGCAGCTCATTCTTCTCCCCAAGTGCCACTCCCTACCCACCTCACACATGCCTCACTGTATCTTGTAATAAGAGAAACTTGGTTGTAATCCTTTCTCCACATTGATGACTTCAGGTTATTTTTCTTTATCACTTTTTAAATGACTCCTCTTTTGAAGCCCACAGCATCTGGTTTTAACACTTACTCCCCATTCAAACTGGATGACATAACCATCCACACAGACACCCACTGGCCACCAGCTCCTTTGCTGCTGTATTGCAAATAGCTGAGACAAAATTAAAGCATGTTTATATCCTCAAGGATATAACATTTTACCAAGGAGCAAATACTTAATGAGAAAACTTGAATCTCCTTGTGCTGTATTTCAGTAGTGCATTTCCATCTAAACTTTGCCATCCACTTGGAGAAGTCCTCTTCTCAAAATCTTTTAACTTCTACCTTGTCATTATCTTCAGCAGCTCTTGCTGCACAAACTTTCAGCCTAAATAAGCACAACAATTCTTCTTCTTTGCTTCTGTACTGAGGTTACTAAATGAGCTGAAAAAAAATCATTCAGAGGCTCATATAGGTATCAAATTGAACTTTACCATTTCTTTTACTTGCTTTTAGTCAGTTGCTATTTCCATTCTCTCTTGCATCTGTCTCTTTCAGACATTTAATGTTCTCCTTAAACTTCCTTTTTCTGAATTTGCTAGTCTCATCATATTCTCATGGCACATTGGATTGCTAGAAAAAAAAACAGAAGTCATCAGTCTTAAATGTTCTTAACATTCTGCCATATTTATGAACTTTTCTGTACAGTATCTTCATTCATCTTTCTCTTTCTCTTTCTGTCCCAAAGGTCATTCATTTACTTGTTATCTTGTGTTATAGGGATCTAGGAGAGGGTTTTCTGTTTGTTTGTTTGTTTGTTTGTTTGTTTTTAAATGGCAAAACACAGATTCCACACCATGCTAGATCTTAAGTTTCAAAGTTCTATTTTTAAAGACCTCTTATTTTTCTCTGATTGCAAAGGTGGCATGTATTTCTAAAAACTGAACTATGTAGAGAAAGTACCACAAACAGTGCAGGTCCAGAAATTCCTCTGTGATTGCACTGTGGCAGAGACCCTTTGTCGACTGTAGTCATTCCTTACTGCCTGATACCCATCTACTTCTTCACAAGAGTCCAGATTTGTTCAGTTATCATGTTTCTTAGTGCTTCTTGGACCATAGAATGCTGATCCCCTTGTGCTGTATTAGTTAATTTTGCTGTGGCAACAGACAACCCTAAAAGCACCATGGGTTAGAAAAACAGACTTATTTCTATTCATGCTTCATCAAGGCAAATGGTTGGCTACTGCTTTGCTAGCTTTATCTTAAGTGTGTTTTCTTTTTGAGACCAAGGCCAAAGAAGCTCTTGTTGTCATGGCAGAAAGCAAAAGTTTAAAGCAAGAAGTTGGGGGCTTTGGGGTGAGGGAGTCAAAGGGCACTTAAAGCTTCACCTTGCATGTGTATGTCACACTCATATTCTGTTTTTGAAAGCAGATCACATACTTAAAACCAAAGTCTTCTTGGGGAAGTGTACTCAGCCTACAGGGAAGGTGCTGCAAAGTCACATAAAAAAATACATGGGTATCTAACTCTAATTAGCTGTCTGCCACAATGGTAATTCCATTCCCCGCTTGCAAGTGAATGATTTAGGTCTACAAAGTGCTACAATTTTGGCCAAGTGAGATTGGAGTGTAAGTTTTCTGGGAGTTCTAAGAGAATATATATGAATGGAGTAATATTGTGCACTTGGAGCTTATAAATGTGTGTCCAGATGCTTGGAGGTGTACTGGTATTGCCATGGCAATTGGGCTCTGCGGACAGAGTGGGTGTACCTTACTGCCCTGTTTAAACATCGTAAATGCCATCTGAATTGTACAGGCAGTTGGCAGCTTCACTGTGCTTGCTTAAACAGAAGAATTTTGACGAGCTGATATGAATCCATGGGGATCAGGTTGCTCTTTCTTTAACTGATCTATGTAGTTAATGAGATTAATTTGTCGATTCAAACATGTTTCTCTGATTACTCATTTTTACATTAAAATTTAACACAGTGACTGAACTTTAAAGGTTTTTTTTGTGATTTTATCATTGTCTTTAGTCTATTTTCATCAGCGTTTTTCTGAATTTTTTCTTGTTAGGTTCCCCCTGTACTATGAACTGAAGATTGCTTTTGTCATATGGCTGCTCTCTCCTTATACCAAAGGAGCAAGTTTAATATATAGAAAATTCCTTCATCCACTTCTTTCTTCAAAGGAAAGGGTAAGATATTTAAATTATTTGCATAAATCATTTGTTAGAAATGTGTATCATCCCATGCTTTATGCTATAAAATTAGTGAAATGATTATATTATGGCGGGGAAGTCCTATTCTTTGGCTTCTTGATGCTATATTTAAGTATAATTAATGTCTATGGGTTTGGGTTCTTTTTTTTCCCAGGAGATTGATGATTATATTGTACAAGCAAAGGAACGAGGCTATGAGACGATGGTAAACTTTGGGCGGCAAGGTTTAAACTTAGCAGCTACTGCTGCCGTCACTGCAGCAGTGAAGGTAATTTTTTATTTACATTTTCCATCTAATAGCTCATTAATTAAGTCAACGGATAAAATCCAGTAGCTTTTTATTTCAGATTATTATGAACTTTGGCAGAATTCTCTCTGTTTATTTTTGTGATACCGGTATGAACAAGTAGATAATTTAGAAGCATTTTAACACATGTTTTCTATAACTACGCAGTATTCTGAAACTTAACTGATCACAAAATAAGAGCTAGTTAATAAAGAAAATATACTGGAAAATGTCATTTTGTCATAACTTTCCTACAGTATATCCTTAAAATAGTCTGAATAAATAACCTTCAGTAAAGATGACCATTCTTTCTTTCTCTGTCTTTGGCGTTCTGTCTCTCGGTGGCAATATCTTGGTAGGATTTCTGGCTTACTTCTGCACTCCCACTTCAACCAATTTGAGGTAACTGATTATTCAAAATAAAGCATGAAAAAATTCTGTTCTTGAAACTTGAGATTTTACTTAGCCAATACTAATGTCATGTGTTGTGTTTTGCGAGCCAAGTTGTCAAGTGAATGCCTTCTGTGAAAACTTGCATTGTGGCTTTTGGATTTCTTTGCATGTAGTAATTAGTGTGGTTTATTTTAAATGCCATAGCATAATTGATTTTGGTGTGTAGCATATAGAAGGAAAACAGGCTTCTGACCAAAAAAGTCCTGAGTGTGACTTTCTAAATAACCATTGGCAATTGACTTAACTTCTGTGTTTCTTAATTTGCTTTATGTATAAAATGGGGATTATATACCTGTCTGTGAGATCATTTATAAAAGCACAGTGCTTGCCAAAATGTAATAGGAGTCCAATAAACATTAATATCATGTATTTCTCTTAATTCAAGAGAATATTTGAGTTTGTTGCTGTTAAATTGAGACTGAAAAAGATTATGGCTTTCAGTTAGGCTTTTTCAACTTAGTTATCTCAAATGAAAACAATGATGCTATGAAAACAAATATTTTAGTTAAGTGGTGATTTTATATAACAGCAATAATGAAGGGATATAAAATGTCAAACAGAATTCCCAGAATGAGCCTCTTTCTTCAGAGTGAGCCTTGGCTCCAGTATCACAATTAATGTGATCAACAAGATAAAAATCCACATTATATTCTAGAAGTATTACCTTGAGGATTAATTGGAAACTTATTAACTATGCAGCACTAATCATGTAAGACAACTGTATTATTAATGATTGTTAATTACCAGCATTTTAGTATAGTTTACCTATTATTGGCTTTTGAAGGCTTTTTATTAGTATAGATATAAATAAATACTAAAATAGCAAAATTTTTCCTTATTTAAGGACTTTTTCATTTTAGAAGAAGTGCATTTGCTTTTTATTTCTTGCTTAATGAAAATATGTTCATGAAAGCCATCTATACTTTAAAAGATTGTTCAGGAGATCTAACATTCACCAACTAGGAATTCTACCAAGAGAACAGATGCAATTATTAAAGAAATAATGCAATTAGATTTCCTAGAAGGGAAGGACCCAAATCTCTACATTGAAAGGTCCCATAAAGTACCCAGCACAAAGAAAGAATGATTCTTTTGAATTATTTATTTTGAATCAAATATTCCAAAACACCAGAGATATAGAAAGAATTCTTAAAGATTCCGAAGATAAAAAGTATGTCACATTTGTCTACAGCCATGACATCCTGAACATGCCTGATCTCGTAAGCTAAGCAAGGTTGGACCTGGTTAGTACTTGGATGGGAGACGACCTTTGAATACCAGGTGCTGTAGGAATTAAAAAAATTTCTGAATGATCAACATTCAAAAAAGCATTCATTTCTAAGCAGTGACAATGGAAGCTTGAGGACGGAAGACTAATACCATCCATGATACCACAGTGATTTTCATCCTCAGATTCTGAAACAGTCATGCTCTCAGTCATGTGTCAGCTTAGAATAAATCTTTTATTTTTTTTTATTTTAGGCATGCATAGTCACAAAATTTATCTCCTATGTATCCTATGTCAGGGTAGATATGCCCAAAGTTAGGGCATAATCCACAAAAAGGAAACCCATGGGATCTGGAAGCAGGATACCCAACACAGAAGGAAGGTGACAAGAATTTCCAGAATGAGCACTCATAGCAAGCCCAGGGTACAACCAGCCAAAATTGGATGTGATGGGCAAAGGGTGGCAGAAACATATGGAGATGAAATTATCTGATAGGTTTAATCCTGTGCAGCAATGATATTTAAATCAGTCAGTGCATACTATGACTAATCAGAAAACATACAGGCTATAGATGGCCAGTACTACAGTGTTAGGTGCACCTCAGGCTTGAGCACCATGAAAAATGTAGTGGAGGCATTGTGAAGAGGAAGAGCATAAGACAACTAAATCAAGGAAATTTAAAAAGGGATAATTGTAACTCTGGAAAAAGTTACAATATATAAGAAAGTAAATATAATAATGAAGCATGACTGGACTCAGCAGTGAATACTAATTACATCATAATCGTAAGAACACGGACTGTGGATTGAACAACTGATTTCGCTCTATTGGGAGGATGAAGGAAGGAGAAAAGGAGGTGGAAGAGAACTAAAATCCTCATCTGCCTTATAGGAAAGTAGGGGTTTAAAGTGGTTGCCTGCAGGAGGATGGAGAGGAGAAAGGGACAGAGGGCTTGTTGATTTTTCATATTTAAAAACATTCAACATGAATCTGTGGTGAAAAACTAAAAATTAAATGTCAACTTGAAAAATTGTTTATAAAATATAGATGTTTTAGAACACTGTTTTGGGAAAGAGAAGCATACCAAACCCTTTTTTCTCCTCTCCTCACTTTTAAACATAGTTTATACTTTGTGAGTCACCTTCCCTTGTATTGCGAATATTTTGTGGGATATTTATTTTATTTTGGCTTATGTTTACTACTTTCAAACTCTAGGGAAAACAGAAATCACACTATATTATCTTAAACATATTCCCTCCTCCTTTAATTTTATTTAATACTTTGCTGCCATAAGTATTTAGTACCCTACATATTCAACATCTGTTTATTTAATACCTACTACATGGAAAGTACTGGAAGTGTAGGAATGAACAAAATGGATACAGTTCCTAATTTCTAAGACTGCTGTCTAGCTGAATGTATATATTTACTAACTGAAAATGTTATCTCATCATTGATTGCTACGAGCCTTTCTTTTGCCCTTCATTATCAGAATAAGCATTATCTCAGAAATATTTTTCTGTAGAAAAGCTATGAAAACAATCCTATACCTAGATTTCTATCTTTTTTTCTTTGTGATTCATTGTTTATTTTTATTTATATATTTAACAACTTAAACTACCACCCCACTTCAAAGACAGGAAACAGAGAACATAAAAATTATCTAAGTTACCACTGCAAAACACACACACATGTATCCCATAATTTGAAACCATTTTTGAACTTTCCCTTCTTGTTTGTGATATCATGATCCTTTAGTTATTAAGATCATTTTATGTGAAATAGCCCTTGCCATTCTTAGCAGGAGCCCAGGAAGATTGACTTCAACCATACTGGATTTTATTCATTAGAAATAGTCATTAAATATGCTGAACATAACATACTGTTAACACTATTTGCCTCAAGTTGTACTGTGCCTATTTTAAAGTAGGTGAAATTAGTTTCATCTCTAGAGATATGAAAGAAAGGCACTGTGATGGAAGAATCACTGAACCAGACACTTCAGACCAAGGAATAAATTGAAACCAAAATAGGAAATAGGTCAAGTTTGAGGAGAAACTGCAAGAAATCCAGTAGTAAGACTGGAGAATTATTTAAAATTTTTACAACATATAGTTTGTAAAAATGTCTTTTAGGCTAAACATAATTGGACTCTTGCTATGACCTTTAAAAATTGGAATGCCCCTGACTAGGTTTCCCAGGTTGAACCACCTGAGCATGTTAAAGATGAAAATAGGAATCTAATAAGAGCACTTATTATACTGTAAAGCAGTTTTCTGAAAATGTTACTCAGTTCTATGACCTCATTACTAGGCATCTGTTCACAAGGTCAGTGTACAAATTTATTTTAGCTGAGCAAAGCATAAACACATGAAGTACCCTTCAAGGATTTTGCTAAGGATGTTCAACATTCCATGGCTTTTCACATGAGAAATGCAGGTGGCTTTTGTACAGATGAGCAACACTCCTGCCAGATGAAGGACAGGTGAAGAAAAGTATTATTAGTCATATTAACCACCTCTTAGAATTTTTTCTCCGGCAGCCTTTTCTTGTTGAATTTTTTAGCAGATATTATTTGAAAACTCAATTAGCACAGAGAGTAGATCCTTACAGGTAAAATTGATTAAATCTAATTGACTTTAAGATTAGTTCAAAAATCCTGACATCTTACTGTCTTAGTGGCTTTCTGTTTGTGAAAAGATTTGAGGATGTGAAGTCACTTAGTATCATCCATTAAAAAAAAAAAGGCAGTTGTTCAGATAATGGAAAAGGTCATACTATTTCCTATCATCTAAGAAGCAGAATGTTATAATGAACATTGAATTCTGTAGCAGTGGAGTTATCTGCATTTTTTTAGCCCTACTCTTGCCACAAATTAGCCATGAGATCTTGGGCAAATCATCTGCAGATCTAAGTATTCATTTTCTTGCCTGTAAAACAAGGGGGTGAAATTTGACTTCTAAAGCCCCTTATATCTCTAAGATTAGTTCTCAGCAGGGTTGATTTTGCCTTCCAAGGGACATTTGGAATGTCTGGAGACATTTTGGGTTGTCACAACTAAGGGGTGCTGCTACTGGCATATAGAGGGTAGAGGCCAGGGATACTACTTAATATCCTACAATGCACAGGACTGCTTCCTCACAACAAAAAAATTATCCAGCCCAAAATAGCAATAGGGCTGAGGTTGAGAAACTTTACTCTAAAAGTATGATGAGTCAGAAAAAGCTAAAAGAATATATAAATCTGTATAGGTAGATTACAAATAATTTTTCTTTTGAATATTTTTCTCATTACAAATGTTCTTTGGTAAATATATATTGCTTTCATCCTAAAACCTCTACAATATATTATTCACTTAATGCAAATGCAGTCAGTTCTATTCCAGGCTTGATCAGATTAATTGTTGAATGTTCATAGGGAAGAGAAATTTCTCTCAAAACTGGGAACTAGCCTTATCTGCAATTATAATGTAATATGTCCAGGATCAACAGAAATAGAGCTTAATGGCTATCCATTATTCAACAGGACAGTAAGAATTATTCGGTAAGAGATTGTTTATATGCTTGTAAGATTATAAAGTGTTGCTGATTATGTTTTTAAGTTCTTAATAAAAAATGTGAAGAGAATAGGTTGAGGGTTTTATACAAAGATGCTAATAAGCCTAGTAAATTCCCTTTATTTAACACAAAATATAGTAATTTTTATGTAATGTTTAGCCAGGAAATTAAGTTATTTTAACACAGGTGGAATTGTTTGGGTGTAAAAAAGTTAAAATTAGTCTTATATACACGTCCCTTTCTAAAATGCCAATCATGTACTTGTCTACTTGAGTAGACATTCAGATGTCCTGCTGCCCTTGGATATAAATGAGCTGTGTGGGAGGACAGCTCGGGGAGCTGGTTCTCAGCTGGAGAATCCTGCCTAGAGCTTCACTGTGCTAGATCTGGACCCAGCCCTTTTAGCCAGTCAGCCCCTATGATGTTCTTAGTTTCTTAAATGAATGTTCTGGGCCCATCCAAATTCAGAGTTTGGGAATTTTGAGCTACTGAAGGATTTGGGAACCCTTTTGCTCATGATGATCAGGCTTGACATAAAATATTCTATGGAATACTTCTTACTTTTACATTCTTATCATAATCTTTCTTCCTCTTTGGTTCTTAGGACCAAGATTAATATCCACAGTATATACAATTCTGCAGAAAATAGGCTGTAAAATGCTTGGATATAGAATTCCTTGTGGATGGTACCTTTCTTCCTCATCAAGTAAGGTGGCTATCTCCACACATACTTTCCTCCTCGACTAGAATCTTCAGTTTTTTATGCTTTTAGCTTAATATTATATAAACCCAATGGAAGAAAATAAATAAAGCATTATTACTTTAAACAGAGCCTAACATTGTTATTGACAAGTGACTGTAATGCCCTGTTTGTGCCCTGAAAATAGAGAAACGGGTTTTTTTTTAATAATCAGAGTAAGAGATTATATGTAGGAAGAGTGAGTGGGAACTGGATCAGAAATTTTTTTTAATTAAGTTTATTAGGGTAACATTGTTGAATACAATTATATAATTTTCAGGTGTACATTATAATTTAACATCTGCATATTCTATTGTGTGTTTACCACCCAAGTCCAGTTTCCTTCACCTACCATACATTTATTTGATCCCCTTTACCATGTTACAATTAAAACTTTACTATGCCATCTATGACTAATTTTATATTAAAGAAATTATTGAAAAATATCACCCATCCCATCTGTCTAAACATACCGTTTTCATTTTTGCATATTTTTTCCTGTCTACTTATAACCAGTACTGCATATTTTGCACATGATTTAGAATTCTGAGGTAGAAGAAAGGTATTACCACTTAAAATTTTATTACAAACATAATTCCTTTATTAATAGACTTTTTGTGTTGAAGATATAAAAATTGGATGGAATAGGTCTGCATTTAGATGTGCTTAATTTATAAATTACACCTCTCCTTTAACATGGGTACATTGGATACTTACAATTTATATAATGATTTTGAAGTTCACAATACTTCATTCATTCTCTTTTCCTATATTAGCTCCATTCAGGGCCCATAAGAAAATGCACAGTGGAAAATCTGATTTCTTGAAATGATAATGGCTGTCAAAGTTTGGGGAGACATCAAAGAGGGTGCACAGCCCCAAGCTTTTCTTCGCCTTTCTTGAAACCTTGAGGGGACTGATAATACTTAGGGCTATCAGATTGGTTACTCAAGAGCTACATTAAAAGATATGCTGTAAGTAGATCACCCAGATACCTCAGGGTTGGTCCTTGCTCACCTTTCATTTAACCTGAAACAAACCTCTGATGGTTGGTATAATCTACTTATGTAGATACCCAAAACCATACCTGTGGTTTGCTACTTAACCTCAGTATATAAACGCCACTGTTTACATTAAAACAAGCTGCTGTATATGGAGAACTCTCTAGCAGTCAAGAATAATTTAAGAAGAGGCATAAAAGGAGTATTTAGTTTATTACATGCTCAGTTTCAGTACCACAGGTACATTAGGAGACTAGAAGAAGCCTAAGATCTGTCTCATCAAGTTTCTTAAAATCTTGCTTTGGAAGCAAAATATAAACAACACAGTGATAGGACTAACAATAATATGTGAGTTCATTTGTGAAGTATGCCTTAAATAAGTGGTTGATTATACTTGTGAAAGACACTGAAGTTTGTGGATGATATAAAGCAGGACTGATTCAATGGCACTCTGACTCATTTTCATTCTGAGATACACTTTCTTGAGTTGAAGAGTTTGGGAGTTACAGCCAGCCTTGGAAATTGCACCCGAGTCAAGTAGAGGGTATCATGGATGCATATGCCATTAATCATTTCTTTAGCACCAGGTAAGAAGTCAAGAATTTCTGAGGGAGGGCACAGAAATACAAAGATGGTATAAAGAAACTGACAGTTCTGAGAAAACAAGGCATCTGTCCCAGATGAGCGCTGTTCACTTCCTTTTAGTGTGTCTAATATTCTATTACCTATCTGTTTAATAAGTAAATGATATCTGATAAAGAGGAAGAAATTATAATTAATTAAAAAACATGTCAAGAATGTTTAAAGATGTGTGGAACCCAGTTATTTTTATAGTAGCTATAGACCCTTTAGTTAAATAATTCCTTTTCACAATGCAAAAAAATACAGTAGAAATACAAAACATAAGTGGTTTTCAACATAATATATACCAATTCAGAGTAGCTGAATCAAGACTTATTTTCTTCATTGTAAAATACATGTTAGCAGTAATATTTGAATGTTTTAGTGCTGTAAACTTTAAAACTTAGAGATAAACCATTATGGATAAGTTTCTATGGTAACTTTATAACTAGAGGCAACCATAAATTGACATAAGTGTAAAAAAAATTAGAAGAATATTTTTAATCCAGCTATAAATAAGGAATTAGTCATCTATATACTATGCAAATTTTCAAAGTGGGTAAATTTAGAAATTATTTTTTCCCTTTACAAAGGTTTATACTTGGAAGGGAATCTAGTTATAGCTAAAAAGTTCAGAAATGTGACTTTCAAAGCTGTGCAGTGATGAAAGTTATTGAACTTTCTGCAATAGAAATGTTCTATGTATTGTTTAATACAGTAGTTACTAGCCACATGTGACTACTGAGCATGTGAAATGTGGCTAGTACAATTAAGGAACTGAACTTTTACTTTATTTAATTTTTACTTTATTTAATTTTTATTTAGTTTAAATTTAAATACCCACAGGTGTTCAACGTCTACCCTATTATTAAGGCTTTAGAGTGAGTGAGTTCATAGTAATAGTAGATGTGCCTTGCCAGATAGTAAACTCATTAACTGAATATTAATTTGAATCCAGGATTCTTTGGCTCTTAAATTTTTTTTTACCCTGTTCTAAGGAGAGCCATTATGACTCCTGATTTAGTTTAGCTTAAGACAATATCTCTTTTATTTTAAAAAGTTCTTCTAAATCATAAACTTAAGCCCCAAGTGCTAGTTTTAGGAGAGAGCAAAATTATGGATACTGTTTATTCTGAGGGTAAGCTAGCTCATCATGCATTTTTCACACTTTAAATATAAAGCTTAAATGTTTGGGGGTGAAATGTACCAATGTCTACAACTTACTTTTAAATACTTTAAAAATGGTTTGATGGATGGATAAATGGTAGATATGTAATAAAATATAGCAAAATATAAATTATTATGGATGTCCAGTATACAATTCTTTCAACTTTTCCAAAAGTTTCATAATAAAATGAGTAAGCTCCATGATATAATGTTGGCCGAAAGTTCAATAAAGTATTTTTTCTTGGATCTCTCACTTCTGTGTTAAAATAGAGCCAAGGAGCGATAACCGAGCGGTTACGAAGCTTCAGTATGCACGATCTAACAGCTATCCAAGGGGATGAGCACGTGGGACAAAGGCCATACCAGCCTCTACCAGAAACAAAAAAGAAAAGTAAACCAGCCTCCAGTGACTCAGCAGGTGTGCTTGTATGTTTTAGTATATCATTCTTTCACAAGTGGGATTTTGAGTCAAGATGGGTAAAATAAAACTTGATAACTCTGAATTTGGTAGACAAAATTTACTTCTGAGTTTTACACTTAATTGTAGTTCTCTTTCTCTAGATTTTCTCTAGATAAAGTTAATGCTTTCCTTTTATTGGTTCTGGAGATAATCCAACTAAGAAAGTAGCCGTAACTTTTTGTGCTGCTCAGATTTTTAGAAGCTGTCAGTGTGGTTACCACTAGTACGAGTTTTGACCTCTGATCAATATTCTTCCTATATAACTGTGTAATGACATCTAAATAGTTTTGTAGTCAAACAATCTTTATTGTAAGTGCTTTGAACAAGTGAGGATATTGACTCGCAAAAGTTTTAAGCAGGTGATTCAGTTTAAAAACAAAATTACTCCAGTGGAAAATGTGTTGAATTTATACACATTCTAGTTCAAGAACTAACTTGTAGATACAATCTAATGTAAAACATGAGCATGTTGTAGCTAGAATGTTCTAAACTTTAATAAATAATTATCTTAGAAACATACACATAAATAAAGACATAGTTCCTTGGTCATTTTATCACATATAAAAAAGTTTTAGTTAAAGGCATAGCTGAGAACCAAGATCTTCAGGACATGTCTTATTTATTAAGTCCGTAAGGTACAAGCCTGCTTAAACCTTTTTTTTTTTTTTTTAGCTAAAAGTGTTCTTTTGAGGGATATTAAAAGTCATCTTTTATAGTTATAAACAGTTTTAAAAATGAAGTAACAGTCTTTTCTTATAAAGGAAAAATAGTGAACTTCCTTTAAATTCTTCCTAGAATGAATAACTTTACAAAAGTTGGTGTCTTTTATTTAAGAGGTTGTAATTAAGTATTGGTTATGAATTAAGGAAGTAATATCTTTATGAATGAGGAACCATTGACCTTTAAACCATCATTGTTAATGCATAAATAATATAAAAGTAGTCCCTATTATAGGCATTATCTTAATACACATTTAAAAATTAGAATACTAATTATGATTATGAGATGTGCTGTATATATCATGCTTATTCGCACTAGTTATCTGAGTCCTTTATCAGGAATTTGTTCATGATTATACCTTAGAATTGGTTAAGAATTATATTCCAATTATTTAACGGAAAACAAGATTATAAATAGGAAAATTCTAAACACTATTTTTACAATGTGACTAAAATATTTTAAGATATTGAGGTGCTGTTTAGTTCTTTTGTTAAAGTTCAAGCCATGAAATTAAAATAACTGAAGATTTATAAAAATATGAACTGGTAGCAGTACAAGAAATATACTTATTCAGTTATGAAATTAAAATTTTAATATGCATTACTTTGCCAAACTTTCCTACAGAATAGTATATATTCTGAGCTTTTCTTCCTTAAGGAAAAAACTTTCTCTCTTGACACTATCTTTAATAAAGTAGTGTTTCCAGGAAAGGAATAGGGGAAGAGACGATAATAACAGATAATCTAGATAGACAGAAATCCAGGTACACGTAGACATTTATAAAATGAGGTAGATAGCCTTTCATATTGGTAGGAGAAAGGCTAATTAATAAGTGGTATTAAGATAACTCCTAAGCTTAAAAGTTGAAATAGGGAATGAAGTCATACCTATATCAAATAAATTCTTAAAAGATTCAGACTGAAATGTAAGAAATTAAACAATATAGTAAGAAATTCCTGTGTGTATTTTTATGCTCCTAGGATAGATCATACTTCTTAAGCATGACATCAAAACTAGAAAACATAAAGGAAATGTTTGAGAGATTTTTCTATTTAAAAAAAAAACACATAAAATTACCATATAACGGGGGGAAAACTGCACACGATAAAAATGACAAATTATAAGAAATATTATATGTTATAAGCAAAGGGTTCGGATTTTAACAATCTAAGAACCCTGGTCAATATTACCACAGAATACAGCTGACCAATTAATATATGAAAAAAATAGCCTCACAGATAGACAAAGGAATAGAAATAATAGTAATTTTTGCTCACCAGACTGGCAAATAAAAATTTTAATTAATAGTGCTCTTTGTTTGTGACTATTCTGGTTGTCCTTTGCTGCATAATAAACCACCTCCCAACAGTAGTTGAGATGACTGGGCTCAGTGAGACAGTTCTTAGGGTCTCAAGCAGCTACAGTCAGACAGCAACTGGAGCTGGAATCATAATCTCAAAGACTTCTTCACTCACATGTCTGGTGTCAGAGCTGGGTGGTTTACTAGCCATGAAAAATAATAATGTTATTTTATACTTACTGACATAAAAACATAACCAGATTGTGTGAAAATGAACAATAACAACGAAATAGTATGTGTGTTATAATCCCATGAAGGCACAATAGGTAGATGAAATAATATATGTAAAATTATTTTTCAAATGTACATGTATAGTGGAGAGTCTGGAAGGACATTACTGAAATGGTTTTTTTTAGCTCTGAGTAGTAGGATTTTAGTGATTTTTTTTTTAAAAAAAAAAACAACCTATTACTCAGAATTAGAAATAAAACAGCAGAACTCTTCCTTTGGAA
Source organism: Macroglossus sobrinus (assembly GCA_004027375.1). Classification (NCBI taxonomy): domain Eukaryota; kingdom Metazoa; phylum Chordata; class Mammalia; order Chiroptera; family Pteropodidae; genus Macroglossus; species Macroglossus sobrinus. Next base: position 255,654 of record PVKZ01000630.1, read on the forward strand.
AAAGAATTAAGATACTCTTTTTTTTTATTATAAATTCTTCTCTATTTCATTTACTTCAGTTCATTTACTTCCAAGATTCCTCAAGAAAAGAAAAAAGGATGAATCTGTAAGTGTGGGAATTACTTCACATTGCAAAGTCTGTTTACTAGTTTATGTGATCAATACATTTACCTCAGAAGCTCTGATTGTCCACACAAGCAAACTAAAATATGTGGAAAGCAGATCCCTTTTGAAAAGGCACCATGATCTGCTCTAAGCAGTTTGAGGTTAACTCATGAAGAGACATTCTGCTTTGATAAAATTATTCAAATCTGCATGTTGTCACAATGGAAAAAAAGAGCTCTTTCCAAATGCTGTTTTGTAAGAAAATGGATGCCTTGAACATGATGTTCACATCCCTTGAAAGAACACCACATTTTGATAAGTGGAAATATTTTTTCTGCAAAAAACCTGCACTCCCATATTAGTTAAAAGTGGTTCACCATTCAGTTTTAATAAAAATACATAAGGAGATTTTTTTGTTCGTTTTAGTTGCTTTACATATTGATTTAAGTCTTAAGATGACTATGCAGGTTAAGTATTTTATTCTTATTTTGTAGGTGAATAAACAGAGATTTAAGGAGCTTAAATTACTTGTTAAAGCTACATACTCTATGACAGAAGTGAGGTATCCAAAGTTCCTAAGCTAATTCTTACTCTTTCTATTTTTAATTTATAAAGAGGCTAAATTTAGTTGGGCTGGAACCATGTATTAAAATAATTAGAGCAGTAAGAGACCTTAGAGATGCTTTAGTCAAAAATGGCAAATAGATGACAGGCATACTCCCTGCTTCTGTGCCCATGATGGCAGACATTGCTAATGGATTGTGGCACTTTCTCATGCTGGCTCAGAACCCCACTCCACATAGTGCCCCAGAAAGCTCACCTGGCTTCAAGTTGGCATTGACAGAGAAACCTAGTCATCATCTATCTCACCACTTTACTAGATAAGAAAACGTACTTTAATAACTTTAACTAACATTATTTTCACCACTCACAGCAGAAATTACATACTCTTCCAGGTAGTAAGTGGAATAGATAGTGCATATTTTAGTGAGAATATTTGACTTGACTCCTCTCTTTTGGATGAGGGATTGATTTACTCAATTGCTGAATTAAGTTTATCGATGTCACCTCCTAATAGATCCCAAATGTGGCTGCTTGCTCTGTTCTCATTTTTTGGACTTCATTTCTGACCTGCCATACAGCAATAATCCCCCTGTTTCTAGTCTCATCCACTTCTGATCATTCTCCAAAGTGCAAGAAGACTCTTTTAGAACCCAAATCTAATCACATCACCCTCTGCTTAACATGTTTGCCTCAGTGCTCTTCCCCACCCCACGTTGCTCTCTATTGAAATCTAAACTCAATGACATGTGGTGTATTAACTCCCTGGCCTTGTTCTCCCACTTTAGCATGTGCTAGCTGTATAGAATCATGAGCCTTTCAGGATTTGGCTTAGTCAAAACATCTTATAGGAACTCTTCTCTCACAACCTGCTGCCCCCCATCCCCAGGCTGAGTTAATTCTCTTACTATATACTCCCATAGCACTTTGGTATTATCTCCTATTTATAGCATCTTTTACAGGCTAGTAATGTCCAGTAGAGTCTATTTCTCCTACTGGACCGTAAGTTTCTTAGGGTAGAAAATGATAGTTGTGTCTTTTTCATTTATCCCCATAATTTAGTACACTGCCTCACATAGTAGAATTTTTAAAATACTTGTGGAATAATGAATCAAGCCATCACTTTTTCTGAAACCATAATTAGAAAACTAATAAGATTTTTTTAACCAAAATTAGGAAACAGAAATAATAAGATTTATATACTATCATCTTTTGATTGAAATTTCAATTTTATCTAATCAGATAAAATAAAGGTCAATTAAAATAGCAAGGGCCATGTTTGTTGAACAGTAGTCTTATGCTTTATCTGTGGCCTTAGAGAACTTTCTGGTCACATTTACTGCCTTTCTGACTCTCTCCTTGATTCCTCGTTCCTGTTTTACCTTAGTTGTATTTTATTGGGATCAGGGAATATTGTGTAAGCAACAACAATAGATTAAAATCTAGAAATCACAACCTAAAAACATTTTTTCTGGTTTGTTTTCCCCAACTATAGGAGTAATATGATTTTAAAATAAAAATTTGGCAAATTAAAAAAAGGAAAAATAAATTAAAAATCACTTAATAGCCCACTTCCAAGACATTTATCATTTTTCATGTTTTTCCTTTATTTGTTTTTACACGTACATCTTTTTCCCACTTCATATTGCATCAGGAGCATTTTCCCGGGACTACTAATTCTACCCCCTTTCCTGGCCATACTGGCCTCCTGAAAGTTCTTCCAAGCAGTCATACTCCCCGCTGCCCTAGCATCTTTGCACATGCTGTCTCTTCTACCTAGAACACATTTCTTTGCTGCAGGAAAACAAAGCATCCTGGCCTAAATAATGACTGATTCTATTCCCAAAACCTCCCTAATTTCTAGCCTAGGGGGCTGGCAGCATAAAATTTTACTAGCTTAATATACAAAGATGTTTATCTTATTTTAAGACTAAGAAGCTTATTAACAACTCTTCATGGCTTGCTTAGTGAGTCTCAAATAATCATGTCCTGGGAGAGCAGATTAATAAATGTTTATTTTGTATATTTTTCTTCACATGCAGGAAGTCTATCCCTTGCCCTCCTTCTAAGCCTGGAAAACCTACTACTTTTTTTTCTCATTTAAACATTTAGGTATTTATGTTCTTTATTTTTATTAAAGGATAATTTTAAACTTAATGGGGCCTTGTAACCTCACCCCTATCTTTATAACCTACCTACTGTTTGGGTTGCCTTAAACTTGGGCCCTTCTTTTACTCCAGTCAGGCAGTGGTTCTCAAAGTGTGGACCCTGGACCAGTAGCATAAGAATCACCTAGGAACTTGGTAGAAATGTATATTATCAGTTCACCCCAGACCCAGCAATCTGTGTATTAACTAACAAGATCTCCAGGTGACTCTATTATGTGCTAAAGTTTGAGAACCTCTGCTTCAGGAATAAGAGCGTTGTCCCTAAATGCCAGTGTTGGGATGCTCTCAGACTTTCCGACAATAACCAGACTGACCATCCTTGGATGTTTACATGTTGGTCAATGTTAAGCCTTTTGTAGCTATACATGGCAGCCTATTAACACACCCATACAATCTCTTACTGCCTTTTCTGACGCTGGCTATTTACTTTGACTAACATCTGTCATCATAGCCTGTGATGTTTCTAATTACTGTAGCCTATCTGGCTGGGTTTTATCTCAACAGCTGCAACAGTGTTGGTTTAACATCTCTATCACCTTCCCCCGAGTGAACTTGTTCAAAATTTTAGCCCCTTTGGGTCTTATATGACTCCTCAAATTCACCCTACCATTCCCAATCTTGACAAACGATCTGACACATGGTATGGGGGAACCCTTAATTCCTAATTAAAGTCAAAGATATAAATGACTAAACCACACAATTGCTTAGGTTATTTAGAACTCATGAAAAGGAGAAAGGGTGCAAAGACACTTTCCAATGTAAATAAAAATATATATTTACATATCTAAGTATATAATTATTTATATTTTCTGATTTTTGAAAAAGATAAATGTGTTACCTACTCAAAAATGAATTATTTTGAAAAATGCATAGTAAAAATAGGAATGGTCAGAGAAAACTTCCTGGAAGAAATCAGTTATGAGCTTCATCCAGAATAGTTCTAGGGGCAAAGATTAAGGGAACGTATGTATGGCAGGTGAGAAGGGAAAAGAAGTAAACCAGGCAAATGCAGATCATGCAGAGAACTACAAACAGTTAAGAGGCAGTACTGACTGGTATCTTTTTACCAAAACATGCTGATTTTAACAACTCGTTTAGGTTATGGAATTCCACTGAAAGACAGAGATGAGAAAACAGATGAGGAAGCAGAAGGACCATATTCAGATGATGAAATGTTAACACACAAAGGGCTTCGAAGATCGCAAAGCATGAAATCTGTGAAAACTGTGAAAGGCCGAAAAGAGGTTAGTCAATTATAGAGTTGTTTTCCTAATGATTAGTGTTAAAGAATTTCCTGCTACATTATCATTCAGGATATTAATGATCCATAAATGAAGTATTGGAATGCTAGAGCTGCAGTTATATTTAAAATTCTTTATTCAGATCAGATGTATTAGGGTCTATGGAAGTTTAGAAAATGGTAAATTTCTAGTCTTCCATGATAAGTAGAAAATATTATTCTCACATAGCAAATCATATGGCTATCCTGAATACTCAGTGCCAGCCCTATAGATAAGCAAAGAAAGCAACTAACAAAATTACATAATTTTGCTTTGTACCTACCCTCCACTAGGATTAAATAGTAAAAGTTTCTCTGAAATTATATATTGTCTTTGTGCCCAGAAAGCAGTGGAGGATTTCAGAGAATAGCTTCAGATTATTGTGAGCTATGTTCATTGACACATACCAAGCAAAGCATAAATAATAATAATTAATGTTTGTTATTAGTGATAATCAGCAGCAAATAAACAATATAGAACCAACTACAATGTTTAGTATATAAGCAGTATTGTCTTTTGAGTACATACTTGTTGGATAATTGGTTATTTATATCAAAAAGTTAAAAAAATTATTCTGTGTTTTATGAACTATTAAATTCTATGTGATTTCAAAACTTAATCATCTAATTTGTAATAACACATTTCTCTCTTCAGGTGCGGTATGGGTCCCTAAAATATAAAGTAAAGAAGAGACCACAGGTGTATTTTTAGTCATGTACACTTCAAGTACCCCAAGACAAATTATGCTAATACACCAACTTTTTTTTCTAACGTCAGGATTTACACATTAAAATAATTCTGTAAACTGTGGCAGTGATAGGGTTTACTTTCATCAACTTAAATACTTTTTATTTCTTTAACAATTACTTTCAATTCTTTACTATTAAATATAGTTATGCAAAGCATATATGTGTGTGTGTGTGTATATATATATATATATGTGTGTGTGTATATATATATATATATATATATATATATATATAAAAATCAGAAATTATGGAAAATTGTATTACATATTTTCAAATTCATTAGCAATATCAAGGGCCTGGGATACAGGATGAAGCACAAACCCACAATATACTTGAGAAGAGTGTTTTTGTAGTTCAGGATACATCAGCTTTTGTGATATTGTATTGTTTACCTCCATTTATGTTATAACTATCACATGACAGTAGTAATTAAATAGACCTCTGATCTAACAGTGATAGGACAAGGGCATAATGAGATAAAGTATATTTTACATAGTCTTTACATTTTTACTTTTTAAATATTTTATAGTGTTTCCACCATCAACGGAAAGTTTTCAAAACAAATATTTCAAAACCAGGTATCCACAGAGCACTTTCATTCCTGACTAGTTTTGCACACTTGAAAACTGTTTACTTATTTTACAGCTGTACATTTTAAGTTTTATTGGCACTGTCTTTATTATTTGTAATATTCTGACATGTAAAATTTATGCCTTGAATTACATCATCTCTTTTCCTTTGGGTTTCATTTGTTAAATTTGCTTGATTTTAACAATTTAAAAATATAACTAATTATTCAAGTCTAGCTATTTTTAATTATCTTCTTTACAGATAAAAAGAATTTTAAACATTAACCACTTTTCAATATTTAGCCATACATTGTAGTTGAACTTCGCATGCTTTTAATAGTAATTACATTTTCATCTTTTAAAAGTGGTAGCTTTTGTGAAATAAAGTCAGAGACCAGTATAGTACATAGGTCTCTTCTAATTTATAAAAATATCCAACAGCCAGTTCATTCACAAGCTTGTCACTTACATGTGCTGCTGATTTATAAATCTGGCATTAACTAGAATCATTTGAATCACTCCTCTTCTGGGTGAAATTATATCCTGAAGATAGTTGCCAATGGAAAATACAGATGTTGTTAATCTTAGATTTTAGAAGCTATTAGAATGGATAGTAGAAAAATATCCTTTTCTAACCCAAGATACTTTGAGTTATTGGACTTAAAGGCATTTTTAGGTTGCATTGATAGCTATGCATTATGAACTCTTAAGTCATGTGTTTTTGGTGATGGTTTTAGTGATCGGTGAAATTTGTAAAATTTTACTTGTTCAGATAATTTACTTGATGATACTACTAGTTTGTCCAAAAAAAAAAAAGAGAGAAATTTATGAGATCTTTGACTTTTCTATCTTTAAAGAAATAAAGCCAGCTGGCAATGTATCTTCAGAACCTCCTGAAAGTATTAGCAGAGAACAGAATGTTTACTCCAAAGTACCTTAATATAATTCAGACATTTCTCTGATACAAGTCTTAAAATATTTTCTAGATTATCTTGCATTCTTGATATGTAACACCAAGTAAACATTCATTCAATTTCTTTGCTATCAAAGTTTATTTCTATGAGTATCTCCATCTACTTTACCTTGACCAAATTTTAGCCTCTTAGTTTCTGGACAGCCCTTTCATTTGTGTTCAAAATTCCAATGAGGGCTGATTATAAACTCTTGGAAGAGAGTTTTATTTAAATTGTATAGTTTTTGACTTATAAATATAAATGGCACGTCATGCTTGTCATTCGTGTCTTTCCTGCACAAAGGCAGTGTCATCTCAGATTGCCTGACAGTGTCATGTACATGACTTTGTATCAAAAACATTACCTATGGAGGCTGATTTTCACCATTTTATCTTTTCCAAGTCTGATCTCATTATTATACCTATTCTTTAATTATAGTAAACTCATAAATACTTTTCTAAATTGGAGGAATTATGTACCCTTCTACACTTTTAGAATCAAAATATTTAATCAAAGACAACACCAGTTTCAAGGAGGTAATACAAGTTCTTCTGTTTAATTGTATCTCTTCACACTTACTATGCTTCTTCTGATATATTTCCACTATTACATCCTTTATACAGTGATGTCATTTTGTTTTTCTATCATTTCTTTTCTCCTATTTTCTTATATTTCTTAAATTTTGCTGCTTTTCTCTGTGTGTTTTAGCATGCCCTTTCCTTTGAATTTTGTATAAGTTTCTACATTTTTGTTTTTTTTAAGGGGGAGCATGTTATTTTTGTTTCTGTTTTTAAGTCCACTGCTTTTGAAAAAGATAAATTTATCCTTAGACCGCAGTGCCTTGCTTTCCTGCCACCATCATTTGGTGAATGGGCATTCATCAGATGCTGCACAAGCCTATCTAAGGTACTATTTTGGTAGCTGTTAAAGTTTATCCAGAAATTGTATTCGTTGTTTTATTATATATGCATTCAACTTGTCTGTTACTATTAACTATTTCCAGAATTCATTTGGAAGTAAGAATCTATTCTTTAGCTTACCATATTTTTTTCTGGTATAAAAATGAGCCTGAAATAGGCTTGATTGCTAAGTAATTAATTAGGTAAACCCACTTAGGTCCTACCTAGGATGTTCTCAACACACTTTACTATATCTCTGTGCATTTGGTAGAAAATGATACTGCCAGCATTACTAATTATTAATACTTGACTACCCAGATTGATGGAACAAAATTATTAGTGTTTTCAGGGAACTTAATCTATATGTCACCACCAAAGATTTCTACAGTGTTATAAAGTATATGTAAATATTCCAAATTTCTGTTAAGACATTAGTTAGACAAATATTTTTTTTTCTTTTTTTAGGGGGGATGATAATAGTTTATGCTTCTGGGACGCTTGAAATAGACAATTTCTATTCTGATTTTCTTTATCAGGAAAATTAAGGAGTTAATATGTATTGAAAAGCAATTTTCTGTTTTCTCCTGCCTAGGCTAATTGATTTGAAAAGCTAATGGGAAAATTTTGAGAGATCATTGTTAGTGCAATATGCAGTGTATATTTCTTAGTAAACATCATTTACAAGTAAAACTTTCTGAAAGGAAATGTTTTTAAGATTTAATCTTTTATAATATTTTACAGATTTAATGTGTATTATTTAAATATTGACCATGAATTAACATTTTTTCTTTTAAACCTTTTCTTTTAATACCTTTTAACACTTTAGCAATTAAGAGAAAGCAGTTTTGAAATTTTATAAGCTCTTTGTAAAGGCCATCTTTAGGCCTAGTATGGAGGTAATTTTACAAATGTGTTTTTTGAAAACTTTAATATAAAATAAACTTGTTTCATTAGTGACAACTTGTATTTTTGTGTGTGTGTCAGAGTACATGTATTGGGGCTCATAAATTGATAATTATTTATTATTAATAGGTTTTGATAAAATAATAGATAACATGCACACAATTAAGATTATAAATCACTGAGCAAGTTATATAAATCATACACATTCTTGAATGTTCATTTCATAGGATTAAAAGAAACACCGAATTGTTAAATTTGTATGTTAAAAAGGAAAGTTAAGAAAAAAACAATTAGTAGAGAAACCCTGGCCATCAATTTGTATTGGTTAGCTGTCTCAGACACAAAATGCAGTTTTATGTATCCTGGGAGTGTTCTGGGGTTCCATCTGTTTTAAAGTCAGACGTCTGTCTGCCTCACATTTACGCTTTAGAGAGAAATTCTGTGTTTAAAAAAGTTTCTTTGTGTGTTACTTCATTATGATATATAATGTGTGATAAAGTATTTCTAAGTGGAGTTCTATTTTCATTTTTATTAGGAGGTATATCCTTGTGATAATCCAAAGACGTTAGAAATTTAAATAAAAATTCGAAAGAACACATTTTTTAGGTGTTTTATTTTCCCTGTAAGTGGTTCACTGTTCTTAACAAAGAGATTCATGGAACAAAAATGTCAGAGACTGATTCATTGTTCCCTGGAAAACATTTTATCCTTTTACCCTACCTATCAATATTCTAGCCTTGAAACACTCTCCTTATGGTCTGGTTTTAGTAATGTTTTTTAAATTGCTTTTTTATAAGATTATGCTTTGAATTGAAATTTTAAAACACAAGATCAAAATTGTAAGTGTAGGATACCAAAAGACTGCTTAACAGAAGCAGAGAAATCACCATGTTTACCCTTCACTTCCTGGCAATCTTAGGTTAAGGGCGAGAAGAAAGAGAAAGAAAATAGATTTGCATTATGTGCAAATCAAATTAATATCAGTTTTTTTTAATCCAAAAATATTCCTTGAGTGCCTACTGTATACAGTAGCACTGTTATTTTCTGCACAATGCCTGTATCCAAGTAAGATAGCGTAACAGTTAACCTAAGGAAAATAATTCTTGCTTTAATTAGTATTATTAATGCTGGGATTTCTTAGTTATTGAACAATTTATTTGGTTTCTCAGAGCATTTTTTTTTCTTCCTTTTAATTTTTGGATTCCTTCTTTCCCTTATGTCTTATATCTAATATATTAATAAATCCTTTTGGCTCTTTTCAAAATATATCCTGAATTTGACCATTAAATTTACCTCTACTTCAGTTTCCCCAGTTTAAGCCATCATCACCTCTCACCGAGAGTATTCAGGGCATAATTTTTACAGCAGAATTTATTGAAACCTTACTACATTTTTTGTAGTCTTGCAAATTTTTCAAGGAGACTTTTAACCTTGAATCCAATAGAACTGTCAATCTTTTCATCTGGTATCTTTGGGAAATACCAAAAGAGAGAAAGTTGTGAAGAGAAAGTGGAGGTGAAAACCAGGAGAAGATGGTTTCATATATCAGATTTTTCTCTTCTAAGCATTGTATAATGCTAAAATTTGGAAAAGGTGAGAAGAGTTGATTAAGTCAGGTTAGAATATGTAACTGGATTATGTATTCTGATGTGATGCTATCTCAAAGTACTAGGAAAGTTAGTTTGGGATATCTCAAAGTACTAGGAAAGTTAGTTCAGGATATATGTGGAAATCTTTCTCCCTTTGGAATGTTAGGCCTAATTTAAGTTACTCTAAACTTGAGTGCTACAATAGATCATGGGTAGTGCGAGGAGTCAACAGTAAGCATCTGTATTAGAATTCTCCAGAGAAATGGAACTAATAGGGTGTGTGCATGTATACAGTCAGTCCTCACTTAACACCATCAATAGGTTCCTGGAAGCTACGACTTTAAGCAAAATGATACATAACACCACCAATTTACCATAACCTAATTGATGGAAACAAAAGTTCCTGTGGCTTATTTCTGGTCACAAAATCATCAACAAACTTCTAAATAAGGTCCCAAAACACTTCTAATATTAAACATTGAAATAAATGTGAGCATACACACATTTACGAAAGATTAATGAAAACAAGATAATTCTTTTCCAGCCCACTGATTTCAATTCACAGTCACGGGTGGCTAGAGCCTCTCTTGGCAGCTCAGCACAAGTGGGAACCAGCTCTGGACAAGACGCCCTTCCAATACGGTGTGTTCACACCCACACCCACACTTGCTCAGACTGGGACAACTTAGACACGCCCATTCACCTCACTTGCACAGCTTTTGGAGGTAGGAGGAAAGCAGAGTCCCAGAGAAAACCCATGCAGACAGTGGCCCTGCCAAGAAACTATTTTTTTTTCTTCATCAATGTTACAACAAAACGACATTGAACAAAATATTATTCAAGGACCTATATACAGTCTTGCAGTGCATAATGACATGGATACAATCTGAGAAATGCCTCCTTACATGATTTTGTTATTGTGTGAGCATCATAAAATGCCCTTAACAATCTTCAGTGGTATAGCATACTACACACATGGGCTACTAGGTGATAGGAATTTTTCAGCTCTGTTGTTATAGTCTAGGACCACCTTGCATATGTGGTTCATTGTTGACCAAATGTCTTTATGCAGTACATGATTATACATGCATATAGAGAGAAAAAAGATTGAATTTAAGGAATTGGCTCATGCAATTGAGAAGGCTGGCATGTCTCAAATTTGCAGGGCAGGACAGCTCACTGGAGGTCAAGGAAAAATAAAGTTTATTATCAATTACTGGTTAAGACAAACAGGAAGATATTTGAAGAGAGGATACAGCATAAACTGGAGGAGTATTCTCTCAGGAAGTGCTTGCCTTCCTTCCTTGCCTTTCCACCAGAATTTGCTCCATGGCTTCTTCCCTTCAAACCACGCCTTGTAAACCTTTTTATGTGCTCTGTTGACAACAAGAAGAATTTTCAAGCGATGTTCCGTACTGGGTTTTAAGTAATAAAACACACAGAAAGGGCCAAATGCCTTTTTACACAGGAGATAAATTTTATTCAGTTCTTAAATTGAAAGCAAGTACAGTTAGGATATATAGCACGTGACAGTTTCCATATGGTATAGGAAAATAGAACTGTATTATTTATAGTTTACAACATGTATAAAATTAAAGCTTGCAGCGGGCTCCAGGGGAGGTAAATTAGACAAAGAAGGGAAGACTTGGGACCTCTATTTGCTATTCTGAGAAGATGCCTATTTAAAAAATAAAAAGCGATGTACAGAAGAGGTTGTAGTCTTTACCTTGCAACAACGAATTCTAAAATTAGAAAATATTTTGAAATCTCAGGAGGGGGAAGAAGAACTTAATTGTGTAACCTTAATAGAAAAAAGTTTTCAAAAAAGCAGGGGAAAATTATTATTAAAAGGATATGTCTTCCAAAGTGCAAAGTAGAGATCTGGTTGATATTTGACCTGACAGTCTCAAAAGTACATTAGACTGCAGCAAGTAATTGCTTCCTCATTTAGATTAGACAATGAGTTCTCTCTGCAAGCTGCTCTCCTCTAAATAGATTGTTCAGTGTAATTGAAACAAGTTATACTGGGAAGTGGAGTGACCAATTCCACAAAGTGTGAGAGCAGAACTATGGTAACCTCTTAAGCCTGGCCTCATCCTGTTCCTATTTAGGGAATCCGCAGGGCAGCCAGCATTGCGTGCTGTCTGCACTTCACCAGCTTTATTGTTTAGACTTGAAGGGAAGGTCATATGCCCCCTTCTCAGGTTTATGGGCTCTCTCTAATTAGCAGCACCCTCCACCAGACAGACTGTTGGCCACCTTCCAAGAACAGGGTTTGGTAGCGGCCACTGATGAAGGAGAAAACAAGGTTATTTACCCTGTGACTGTAATTCTTGGCACAAGTTTTCTCTTTACACTCAGACACGTTTTCCTTTTGTTCCAACTTGCTTTTGGAATTCTGAGTAGAGCCTTATGGGAGGGAAATGCATTAGTAGTGTAAGCACCCCATATGTTGGCCTCACTTTTTTTTTTAACTATTCTAGGGCCTCACAGTTCAACATCTATTTTTTAAATAGGCAACATATTCAGAGTATTGCTTGCAAAGGTAAGGACTTGAGCACATGCCCACCCACAACCTTAGAAAAGGAAGTTTAATTTGCAACATCTTTAAAATAACAACAGTGCGTTAGGACACTTAGAAATCTCAAAGGTAAAATATGATTGAGTTTAGTACGAGAGTGTTAAAAGAATACTGGGAATATATTTGGCTTGTCCTGTTCTGTCAGCATTGTAGGGTGGTGGGTTAACCTGATAGAAATGCTTTTTGGTTGATTTAAACCAGATGCTCCGACTATTTTTGTCTTGTTTGCAGGCACAGCAGCGCTGCAAAAGGCAATACTGCCCCCCTCGGCCGTCCGCCAACTGCAGGCGCGGGAGCCTTGTCTCCTTCACCAGCTACCTCGGCCATAAAAACCTTTCAAGTCCCCATTATTATTCCAGGCACATTCCAAGGGGGTTGAGTCACTGGGTTCAGCTGGCTTTTCTCCCGCCCTGAGCCGCCTGCCTGTGCCGGGTGGAGTATGACCTCCACCATCAAAAAAGGAATCCGTAACTGGTCAGAGCGCCTTAGGGCCATTACCAAAAGCTACCCTTCTGTAACTTCTCCCCACACACCTGGGATTTACTGGCTGTGCACCTGGGGTGTCACGGCCAAAACTAGTATTGCATGGTCAAAACAAAGTTTTTCTGTGGAGAGTCCTGTAGAGTTGAGTTTCTCTGCTGGTTTGAGAACCTTTGAAGGCTGTTCGGCAGCGGGGTAGGGTCTGGGGTGGAAACTTCGTTTTGTCGTGTGTCTGGGAGCGCTGGAAGGCCAAGTTCGGATGCCTGGGGGCTGAGGTTCCTCCAACTTTTAAGAAAACTCCCAGGCCCTCCCACGCGACCGCCCAGACATGCTGGCCGCCAGGCCATGGGCTGAGGGGTGGGGAGGGAGGCGCACATCTGGCTGCCCAGGAGGCACATCTGGAACACCAGCCCCCGCAACCAGATGTTCAAGGGGCTGGGGGAGTCCAAAAGCCCTAAGGACGGGGCTACTGCGGCTGCAGCTCCTCCCTGCAGCCCAGGCAGCAGCGCTCCAGACGTGGAGACGCTCCGGAGCGACAGATGGACAAGGCAGGGGGTGGGGGAAGGGTGTTGAGATCCTAGAAGACAGACGGGCCGAGGGAAGCGGTTGGGTACCGGGGGCGCTGGGACCTCATCAGTGTCTCGCCCCGCCCCGTCACTGCATCCTCTCCACTGCGTGCTATTTTACTACCCAAGTTCCCAGGAGGTGGTGAAGGGAGTAGGGACAAGCGGACACGTTTCCTGGAGAGGCGCGCAGATCGTGCTGGGGTTTGCGGGCGGGACTCTCCGCTCCTCCTCGTCCTCTGCTTCATCTTCGCCTCCCCTGCACTTTCCGGGGCGGCGAGGGGCGTCATCCCCGACAAGGCAAGCTGGCTAGTCTTGCTTCTCTTCCTTTCTCTCTTAACCCTATCCTTAACTGGGAGAAGGAGGAGAAACAAATGCTCTCTATATTTTATCCCAAACACGAGCTTGTTGGAGAAGACGGCTCGCGTGGGCGGTAGGGCGGGCGGGCGCGCCCCTCAGACATTTGCACGCAGGAGTTTGACGTCTCGGTTAAGCAACAATGTTTGCCAAGGAGTCAGGGCTGTTTCCAAAAGCCTACATGTGTTGGATCTTCCAATCAGAACAAATCATTTACGTTCAATTTTTGTAACCAAGACGAAAGCAAATGGTGTTCTTACTTAAAAGTTGTCCTTCATCCAAGTTGTCCTTTGATTTTCATATGAGTGTCAACACCGAAGGTCACTGCACAAATGTTTTGTGACAACTTAGAGAACCAGATACAGGAGTTGGGGGGGGGGGGATGTGGGGTAGGATTATCTTAAAAGAAAACAAAAAAAAAAAAATCACACCCGATAAGAATAAATTAAAAGATGGCGGCCCTTTTTCATCTGACAGCCTAGTCATCACATATTCTCCGCCAAAATAAACAACTCTATTTACAATTTTCTTCAACTTAACGAAAATCTCCCCCGTTAGAGGCAAAGTGCATGAATGGGCTCTGATCCCAGCTTAGTCACCAGCTGAAACTGAACAATCTAGTGTTTCCTCTCCTAAAGACTACCGGGGTTTCATTGAGAACAATCAAAAGAATGCAGAGTACTAAGTGCTCTGGGTAGTGTTCAAACAATAGCTGTTCTATTACTTACCTCTGTGACCTGCAACAGGTTACTCTCTACCACTTGGTGCCTGGTGCCTCCGTTTCACCACTTTAAAATTTAACTGTACCTATAGCATGGGGCGGTATAAGGATAAAGATAGTGCAAATAAAGTGCTTAACACAAAGCTGGGTGCAGAGCAAAAACTGGATTATTGTTATAATTACTATTAACGAGAGTAGGCTCTGTTTGTCACTAATATAAAAGTTGTGAGCATGGACAGTTGGAAAAGGCAGCCTCCAAAGTTCACGACTTCAAGAATATTTTTTAGTTCTGTTGAACAAAACGTGCAACCCTCTAGTCATATCTCCCAATTCATCCCTGGTAGAGTTTTCAGAGGAAATTAGATGGAATGATAATGATGCATAAACTTTCCTCATAATGTGATTTTTTTTAAATGTAAGACGAATTTGACTTCTGGATTTCCCATTATAAACGCTTCTCAGAGATGGTAGCTCTTCTATGAGAAAATTTCACTAGGGTGATGATAACATGTCAACAGATATGTACAAAATAACATCTTTATCTCTTCTTCCCTTTTCTGCACATCTTCTCCATTTGCTACTTATAGAAAATCTGATTAGGACAGTCTCTGTATCAAATGAAAATGTGGAAACTTAGAAATAGTTCAGATGCACATAAACGTAATTCTGAAAAAGTCAAAGTTATTATGTACATGGGGCAGCTGCTAGAACTTTATTGTGAGTCTTAAGTTCTCCAGCCTTTGTTTTCTCCACTTTAAAGTGAAGGGCTTAGACTGGCTTTTCTTTCCTGTACTGACATTCTTTGTTTTGTAAATGCTGCTATGTCCTGTGTATACCAGAGCCTGCAAGGGTAAGAAAGGGACTTTGAGAGGCTTTGGGTTTGAGAATGATCATCACTGGGTGATGAGGCTGACACAGGAACTCGGTTCAGACCAGTACTGAACTGCAGGTGACCCCTGAACAAGGCAGTGGTAAGATTAGAGGCATGGACACTTCCCCCAGGTAGATAATCTGCATATAACTTTTGGCTCTGAAGTTGGCCCTTCACGTATGCAGATTCAAGCAACCAGGGATGGAAAACAGTATTTATCATCCCTAATTGGGAACCTGCTGGGTGGGAATGTGAAAATGCTTTATTCATCAGTGGTTGGTTGAATCTGCAGATAGGAAACTGGTTGAGAGGAAGGGCCCACTGTATTTATTTATTTATTTACTTACTTACTTATTTAAACTAATTAATTAATTATTTTTAAATGGTGACATTGGTTAACGAAATTCGATGTTTCAGCTGTACATTTTAACAGTAAGGCATATGTATATATTTATATTGTGTGTTCACCTACGATAGTTAGATTTCCTTTTGTCACCACATATTTGACCCCTTTTGTATTTATTTTTTAAATCCGGATATAAGTGGACCCGCACTGTTCAAACCCACGTTGTTCAAGGGCCAACTGTATAAAGGAAGATAAAATACTTATAACTAGGAAAATGCTAACATATTTCTATGCATACAGCGAATATATTCCTATTATATACATTGGTATATGTACTTTAAATATACGAAGTATATTTGTAATTATATATAGTATTTCCACGGCATAGATTCTATATACACACAGATCCCTTCTTTAGTTAGTTTTTCCACCACCTGCAAAAAAGGTAGAATTTTCTTCCTCTGGGCATGACTGGTCTGACTTTTCAGCAGAAGGAACTGGAACAGAAAGTGCCCATGATTCTGAATGGATGAGAGAAGTGTGCCATCTTGTGGGCCGCCTTTCCTGTTGACAAGAAAGTCCCCCAGAGAGAAGGATGGTGGTTGTTGTGGTCAGGGCCCTAATCCCATTTTACCTCAAAATGTCTCCCATACAACTTCCCCTCATCCTTTGCCCTGAGAAATATTTTTCAAGAACGCAGTTCCAACCCCCTTCCCATCACCCGAGATTCCTCGCCCTCACACTCCATATCCAATCTGTCAGCTCTAATTTAGCGATGTAGATATGAATATAGATAGAGATATGTCACAAACTCAGCCCCTGTTACTACCATCTACACTAGCAAGTAGTCTAAGCATCATCATTTCCTGGCAAATCTTCTGCAATAGCCTCCTAATTATTCTTCCTTCTTCTACTCCTTCACCCTACATTTTGTTCTCTATACAATAACCAAATCGGTCCTTTTAAAGTATAAATGAAATATGCTCTCGTAGTCTCCCATCAATACTTGGAATAAAATTTTAAAGTCCTCTCGTAGTCTCCCATCAACACTTGGCATAGAATTTGCACTTCTAACCATGGTCCATATGATTTGACTCTTGTCTAATTCTCTCACCTCATCCTCTGTCATGTTTTCATTTTCATCCCTCCTCATTCCTCTCCAGTCGTACCGGCCTTCTCACTGTTCCTCAAAAAATGTGAAGCAGACACTTCATACAGGGTCTTTGTTTTTGCTGTTGGTGCTGCCTTCAACCCTCATTCAGGTCTCTGCCCAAATGTCATCTCAGAAAGGACCCCTAATTATCCCATCTAATATAGATGTAGCATAGTCATAGCTATTCTTTAACCAATCATGCTGGTTTATTATAATATCTCTTACTAAATCTCATAAAATTTTACCTATTTACTTGGTTTTTACTTGTCTCATCTTTAGTCTTTATGCTCCGTGAAGGTAGGGACTTGGCCAATCTTGTTTAACAAAACATCTCTAGTCTAAAACAGCATTTGTCTTATAAAAGGCACATAAAAAATAATTGCTGAATGGGTGAATAAAAAGAGTCTTCACCTGGAACAGCAGTGGAGAAACAAAATATCCTTCAGTGTAAGCTCAAGACAATTTTATACTTCCCCAATCTCATGAGTTTATTTCTGATTGGCTTCTGCTCTACAATGGATCCTGACTGTTGGAATGAAGTTTAATCCTACATGCATTTAAACATGTGACTCAAACTACATTCACTTAATGGGGGAGAGGAGTGGAGGGAGGGAGAAAGAGAGAAATGTAAATAGTGTAGGTAACTCTGTTTACCATTTTACTCAACAATGCCTATACTGAAATAAAAATGAGATGGGAGATATGAATCTGCTCTCTGCAGTTACTTCCTCTATTGTCTTCATGTTATGATCAATGTGCCATGTGGAGTGTTTAAAAATGCTGATTATCTGAATGGCATCACCCTCAAATGCAAAGCAGTTGAGAAATGAATTTGAATCCTGAATATACCACACTAATGTGTGACCTCGGGTAAAGTTACTTACCCTTTCAGTACCTCAGTTTCATCTTCAGCAAAAGGGCCACATAATATTGCCTCCTTAATAAGATTGTTATAAGGATTAAATAATAATATTTATAAAGTTCTGAGAACAGTGTCTGGAATGTAGTAACCTATGTGTGAGTATTTTTTAAGAAAACATATTTTAAAATGTTTGTCTACTTGATTTTCCCCTTTGTCAATGACTTGATAACATAAGATACTGTTCCATTGTGATTGGCACTTGAGTTCTCATTACGGTTTCAGACAAGTAATTTTTGTTTTAGCTCTAAGAATAATAATTAATTTAAAGTCTTTTCTACTCTATCATTTATGCTTAGCCATAAATTCCATTTAGGCCAAAGTATCCCTAACTTTGCAAAAAAGAAATTGTATCTTCAGGGTATCATCCATTCTATGATAGTTGAACAAAAGATGTTTCTTACTTTTTAGTTCTGTAAGTTTTTCTTGTCTAGCTTTTCTATAACATAATATTGTTATTTAGTAGTTGAGAGTCAGTTAGCTCTACAGAAAAATAAATATCAGTGCTTTTCCTAAACCTGTGTGCCAAATCACCCCTGAATCAGGAGAATTGGGCCAGATAGTCTCTGGAAGGCTCTTTAACTCTGTTTTTTTTTTTTTTTTATGGTTTCATGAAAATGAAAATAGCTCAGAAATGAGAGTTTCAGGACTTAGCACTGTTAACTGTGCCTATTTGCTCCATGAAACATGGACAATTGAGATGGTTTAAACTCCACTGTATTATTTGGAACAGACTAGGTTCACATCGGATTCCACAAGAAAAAAATGTTTGAACTGCAGACAGTCTGTTGGATACCCTTCCAGGCTCATCATTTCACTACTCTTTCCAGGGCCTTGATCACTCATTCATACATACCTGCATTAGAGCCTCTTAAGAAAGAACTGGAAACACCCTCACTGTTTATTAAAATTTCCTAGAGATTATTCTACATATGATGCATCATAATAAATATACCTCCTATAGTCTTTACCTTCGTTATGGTACCATCTTTCATGTGTTCATTCATTCAATAAATACTGACTGAGGGCTTCATATGTACTAGGAATTGTGCTAGTGCTGGCCAGTTGGTCATTCAAGTTATAAACTTAGGAGTCATCTTATTCACACCTCTGTCCCTTGCTCCCCATATATTAGATCAACCACCAAACTGGTGCCAATACTACCTTCTAAGTAATCCTTGAATTTTTGTCCTCCTCTCCACTTATGGCGCTGTCAGCTGGTAAAGGTAGGCTAAGCCCAGCTACTGTAGAAAGCAGAGCATGAGGCACTCTAGTCTTCTCATTAAAGAGAATTTTTATATATAAAGAATCAGATGTTCACTCCTCTCAAGCTCTTTGTTAGCATTTATTGGATTTTTTCCTGACTCAAAATTTAATACGCTCATTATAAAAAATTTGGAAAATGAAAAATATTAAAAAGAAAATAGAATTCAATTACCTTGAGGAGAAAACTCCTATTAACATTTGGAGTACATATTTTTTCTATGCATTTTTTAAATCTCAGAAGCATATATTAAATAAAAATTATACTTCAAGAATTACTGCATTGAAGTTCATATTTAATCAAAAGTACACACCAAGACCTCCCAAATGGTTCAATTTAATTACATACACTTTACTACAATGTTTCATTTCTTTGCTTTATCTCCTTAACTGTTACTTAAATATGCACTGAAAAAGTATGTTTATATTTTAGAAATATAGTACATTAAAAACACCCTCTGTAAACATAACCTTTTCTCAATATGTTTCCTGCTTTGTTTTAAATATAGCTTAATAATAAATATATTAGTAGATAATCTAAAAATCAAAAGTCTAACTATTAATTTTTGTTTTACTATATTGGGAGAGGTAATTTAAGGCAATTATAAGTTGTTTCCCACATGATGGCCTAAAACTAGATACAAAATTTGCTCTATCTCCAAAAAAAAATGTTATGATTCTATAAAAACCAATATAATGTGTTTTTTTTATTTTCAATAAATTGGCATATTTGCATCACAAATTATTATTTTCTCCCAGTCTGTCAAGTACCCTTTCAAGTAGTTGATAAAATTGCAGTGTGCTAAAAGAAAAAATTACCTGGTCAAGATTTTGAAAACAATAGCAGAGAAACTATTCAGTCTTTATTTAATGACTGGAAGTCTTTATTCCTTGAGAAAATATTAACACATTTATAAATGAAAGACTTCTTTTGTCTAATAATTTAGAGAATGATTTATAGTTTATTAGATAAGAGCTCAAGTTATTTTTCTTAATACAATTAGAAGAAAATCTGTATGTTGGCCGTATTTCATTTTATTATATTATTAGGCCTCCAATGAAAGGGTATAAATCATAGAGAGAAAAGTATAACATTCTCAGCTAATATTCTAATTCTATGTGAATGATTCAAACTGAACATAAGTAATTATTTTTAAAATCTAAGTTTTTAAAAGTTTATTTTTTAAAAACAAAACTATCTGATTCACATTAACCATTGGCTTAATTTATACTTATGAAACTAAAAGTTTTTTAGTTATTAGAGCAGATTACAATTTTTTCCCTATGTTCTTATAAAAAACAAGGTTCTGATGTACATACTGAACCTAAGGCAGCATTCAAAAAGACTATCTGGAATTGTATCAACTTTCAGCGCAAAGCAAAGTAAAACCATAGTTACACATAAACAATTCAAAATTAGAGCTTACAATAGAAATGTCAACAAGTCATAACTTCTGTATCACTAATGAAGGGTTCTACTAAACTTCCCACGAGATACAAAAAATAGCAAAATTTGATAGAGTTTCCAGAAAACTGAAGCTATCGGAGCTATAGATAAGGAATACATTGTCTTCTAGAACATAGCAACGTCAAAGCATTAGCACTGTTGAAAGTGAATAGGATTTGAAACGTAGAATATAAGCAGACCACAAAACAAAACGTGTCTCTTTATACTTATTTATAAATTTATGTTTTTAATACATTTTAAAAAGAAAAACTTTTTTTTTCTACACTGCAGTAGGCAGAGATTTTTTTTTCTCCCTCCCTGACTACTGTGCAATTTTCAAACCATCTTCCAGAATAGCATTATCTCATCAAGTTTCTCCTTGAAGTCAGCCTGTCTTTCGTGCTTTGATGATCCTGCAGAGTTCCTTCCTCCTCTTCTCAACCAGGGGCTTCTGTCAGCCTGCCCCTATCCTCAATGTTCTGTCCTCCTCTGGCTGGAGATTGCCTGTTTTCTACCAGCTAAATGCAGGGCATAGGGAGCTGGGCTTCAGGAACTGGGCTCTTTCTGCCAATGCTAAGCCATTGCTTCTAGGCCACACGGGGCTCGTGTAGTTTCTCGCATCTTGTAGCTTCCCTTTGCTTATCTCCAGAGGTGGCAGCCACTATAGTTTCACTTGAACCTATCTGGATGTTTCTATCATCTTCCCACATAGACTCCATCCTAAGATGAGTAAAGTGTGGGCACCAGCATCCAAACTGCTTTCTCTAATCTCTCCTTTTCATCTCTCCTTTCTTCTCCCTACACTGAAACTTTCCCTAAACTTTCTCTTTTGGGCTGGAAGGCACTGCTCTTACATCATCGCATACCTTGGGAGGTAACATTTGCCCTTTCTCTTCCTTGGGGCCATAATGGTAGAATGGCTGCAGAAGAACACAATTTATGAGAGGAATAAAAAAAATCAGTTCAGTATTTTCTAGATAATCTTCATTATGGTAAATGATATCCAACATTACTGATAACTTTCTTATCTCTTATGTCATTATCATGTCACAACATGATGGTTGAATTCCCAGAAAACAGACCCTGAGATGAAAATTTGCACTCAAGAAGTTTCGGAGGGACAATGCCCTCAGGAAGGACTACTGTGAAGGAGTGAAGGAAACAAGACAGGGCAGAGAGAGGGATTGAACTGTGATGTGTTATAACAAACAGCTTGGCAATCTTATAAGAAGCTCTGGAGTTGACATAGCCCTGAATATTTTTCCCAGACTGAGGCAAGAGGGCCCATCCTTCATGGCCCAGTCAGTGGATACTAGCTGCTCCCTGGGAAGGGGACATGACCTTGAATAAGACAGCTGCTTTTAGCTACAAGCAATTCTCTAGAGGGACTAAGATGAGAACTGTTACCAGACAAACCCCAGACAGCTGGGGAATGAGCGCAACAGTTCTGAAGAGGAGACTTGGGGGCACATCACAGCATCCACCGTATTTTACCGAAAGTGAACTTGCTTTCTACCTGTTATCCATATTTTATGCATGGGAACCAGGGATGCAAGGAGAGTATCTAGATCAAGTTTCCAGAACGAATAAGTGACTTACGTCCCTTATTTCATTTAGCCTGCAAAATAATTCTATCAGGTATTTATTGTTAACCCCCTTTTATAAACAAGGTTCATGAAATAGGGAAAGTTTAAATGATTCCTCCAAGTATTTAAGGTGAGCAAATTATAGAACGAAGATTCATATCCTCTAACTCCAACTCTGTGCTTTCTATATCACACACACTGACGCTACCTTGTCAAAGGCTCTCGGAGGAAAGAAATTTTAGGACTGGGAGAGACTTGAGAAAACATTCATTTGTCAGAGAGGTAAAGTAACTTGGTAAATTTTCAAATAAATGAAGCTGATGAGGAACCTCCTGGGTCTCAGTTTTCCTATCTGTTAAATGAGATGAGCTCCTTACCTACCGGGTCGTTTTAAGATTCAAATGCGATAATGGTTGCAAAATAATCAAGAAAGCAATTAAAGCAGTACAGGATTGTCAGTGTTTAGCCATTTTGACACTACATTGTGGGTAAGAAGGGACTCCCAGCTGTTAAGGGCAGGGTCAGGCTACTATAGCAGAGTGCAACGTTTTAAGTTTGGGTGTGCTTGCCCAGAAAATGAGTTTATGATTTAACAAATTCTATTAGTTCAAGTTCCTGTTAAAGGTGGGCAAGTTTCCAGAAAAACAAAAATGAAAAATATTTACTTTCTGGCAGTTTTGATGAAAAGCTACATTGTAGGATATATTTGCTGTGGATAATTGTGACTGATACTCAGAATTCAAAATCACATAACTTCTTATTCTCAGATAAATAAAATAGCACACTTCAGTCTGCTTTGGTATAAAGGAAACGCCAAAGGTCCTTTCTCTGAACTTTGGAACTATGTGTGACACAAAATCACAAAAACAAAAGATCTAAAATATTTTTGTAATTTTTTTTTGTCATGCAGGCTGAGTTCCTAAAACACCACAATTTAACAAATTCAGGTTATTTGGCTTCTTTATCCACAAATGGTCCCAACTCTTGCTGTATGAGGTCCTTAGCATGGAGCTTGGAATTTAAGAGCGTCTGTGAGTTAATTGGCTGTTTCTCTTCTGGAAAACTCACAGGTAAATTTATTTTCCATGTTCTTAACATACAAAATGGAAAGTTCTAGTCATTAGGTTGTTCATAACAAGAACGATGCTATCTTTTTAAAGGACAAAATGGATGTTATCTTTTGCTGCAAAACTTAAAATAATAATAATCATGTATTATCTTTTACAGTTTCTCTGGGTCAGGAATTCTAGAGCAGTTTGAACAGGTGGTTCTGGCCTGGGGTTGTTCAAGAGGTTGTAGTCAGATGTCAGCAGAAGCCTTGTGAAGGCTTGACTGAGGCCAGAGTACCCACTTTCAAGGAGGCTCACTCAGATAGTTGGAAAGGTGGAACTGAGAGACCTCAGTTCTTTTTCACAGAAACTCCCCAAGACCATTTGAGTGTTCTCAAATCCAGAGCAATCCAGAGAATGAGATGGAAGTGCAATCACATTATAACTGAGCCTTAGAAGTCACCCATCTTCATTTCTTCAAAACTCGAGCAGTCCTCATCCCTAATTCAATGTGGGAGGAGACTATACAAACATATAAATACAAGGGGGTGACAATCATTGGGGACCAACTTGGGGGAGTAATAGTCAGATAATGTGTGAATTTCAGTCATTTAAATTATCATGAATCAAACATGTACAGTAGAGAGATCTGATAGCTCTCTTCACCTTCCTCCAGGGGAAGAGAAATGCCATGATAGCTAAGAGAGATTCAATATGAAAACCCAAATCCTCCAAAGATATTTACACAGCACTCAGAGCCTCAATTGGAGAGGGCTGATTGTTCCATTTGGCTGCCTCCTCCACCCTCTGAAATCAGGCTGATCAACCCTCAGAATTCCAAGCTAAATGTTAAAGTACTTGTTTGATTTAAAGGCAAATAGGCACAGCCAGCAAGGAGAACTATCAACTGATAGTGTCTATACTTCCTGTGTAAGAAACTCTTCTTTCTTACCTGATATCTCACCTCTGCCAGAGCAATCATGCCATGGGTACATCTGATGGCAAAGGATTTGAGTGGGTGCTATGAGGGCTATGTGCTCAAAATATGACTCTCCAGCATCAAATTCCAACTCTAATCTCCAGGTGGATAGCTAATAGTTATCTTAAATATGTCATGTCTAAAACAAAACTCTTAATTTCCACTCCTCTAATATTCAAAGCTTTTTCGTCTCAATCTTAATGAATGTTACTCACCACCACCACCCACTCAGCAGCTCAAGCAAATGACTTAAAGAATGTTCTTGATTTCTCCTTTCTTCAACTCTTAAATCTAATTCATCAGTACAGTTTATTAATTCTCCTTCAAAATCTATCCCAAGTTCTTCTACTCTTTTTATCTCTACCATCATTATTGTAACCATTACCACCACAATCCCAAACTAAGTCACCACCATCTCTACTTGAACAAAGCAAGAGTCTTCTAAGTGGAGATCTCATTTTCACTCTTGGAGTTCTCTCCTTTCCATTTTTTCATTCAACTAGTTGTGTGGTGTCCCAGGAAGTCAACAGACAGCACTAAATCACTGAACACCTGAGTCATGAGTATCAGAGAGAGTCTGCCTCCTTTTAGTTTTAACTGAAGAGCCCTAAACAAAGTGTCAGCAATAATCTTTATTTTTTTACTTTCATTTAGACCTGGAAATGGACTCGTAGACTCATTCTATTTAGTTAGGATTACTGTAATGAAAATCCACAATTTTAGAAAATTAAAGTAGATTTCAATATAGTTTACACATTACAACATTCATCACAATTTTCTGTTGCCCTACAATTAACAGTATGTAGTAAGAATATATGCCTAAATATATTTTACAGGCCATCAACCTTTTAAACAAGCCAATCTTGACCCCCCATGTGATAGAAACCACTGATGGAATAAGGGGTAAAGGTTGGGGAACTGATCTGTAGCACTGTAAGTAAAAGAGAAAGACACCTTCTGAGTGTGTATGACAAATAAAGAAACTCCATGAAAACGATTACAGATATAAATCTTTAGTCAAACACAAATGGTGTGTTTTTTAAAAATAAAATTTAGGGCCATATCAGTTTATGCTTATTGTTTTGAGGGGTACAAGACCTGAAGGTCATCTTGACCAAGACAAAGTCATATGAGTCATGAAAATCTCACCAAGTATGTCCACCGTAAGGAGGAAATGACACGTATAATAAACGTGAGAGAAACCGAAAAGCTTCTGGTCAAATATGAGTATCTCAGGCCTTTCTTATTTCGTTCTTTATTTAAAGTTCAAATAAGATATTGATGGTTGAATTATTTCTGAAAGGATTATGTATACAATTCAAGATTACATTTTTTTCTTATAAATAAATATATAAGAAATAGTTCTTAAATGGAAAAGGTCTGAAGCTAGGACCAGGTCTTTTGATCATATTAATAATGAAATTTCCTTCCGGTGGAATAAATTTAAGCCAAATTATACTAATGATTCATAGGATTGCTCTTATATTTTTTCCTTCAAATTTTGAATTTCCCACCTTGAATGTTAGAGAGATTATTAA
The DNA here is from genome assembly GCA_004027375.1 of Macroglossus sobrinus. Classification (NCBI taxonomy): domain Eukaryota; kingdom Metazoa; phylum Chordata; class Mammalia; order Chiroptera; family Pteropodidae; genus Macroglossus; species Macroglossus sobrinus. The sequence goes on from PVKZ01000630.1 coordinate 281,283, forward strand.
AGTTATTACCAAAGACTGGCCCAAATCAGAGTATGATTAATGGTTGCTGAAAATACTTTTTTTTTCTGTTTGTGATCTACCTATATTTATTCACTGACCAAGGTGAAAATAGATAATATAATTTATTGTTTAAATAGCCTTTTAATTTTTTGACACTAATACTATATTTATTTATTTATATTAAATTTATTGGAGTGACATTGGTTAATAAAATTATATAGGTTTTAAGTGTATAATTCAATGATACATCATCTGTATATCGTGTTGTATGTTCACCACCCTGTTACCATATATTTGACCCCATTTACCCTTATCTACCTTCCCCCTCTCTCCCACCTTTTAATTTTTAATGTATATTCTGCTAAAATAAAATGAAGATGATTATTTACCATAAACCAGTAATGATGGCATGGTTCAGTGAGACCAATTCTTAAGGCTAAATCAACATTAGACAGAGATTTTCAAAACATTATGAATATTATCTATAATTACTTACAGTTATATTATAAAAATTTTAAAACTAACTAATAAAAAGAGACTTCCAAAATAATTTGATTTCACTTGATTGTAGACCTTTATATCCAATAATAATAATACTGTTATTTGAATTGTCAATACTTTTGGACATCACAGAGCCATGGAAGGAAGATGCAGAAGCTCCATCTAATGCTCCTTGGTCATAGTTAATAGTTAATACAATTGGAAAATTTACAAGAAAGCCCAAAGAATCAAAAGACTAGATTTCTTCCAGCCCCAGTTCTGTCGCTTTCCCACTGGGTGCCCTGTGTATATTATAAGACATTGACAACCTCTGAGTTTCACTTTGCCTTTTCAAAATGGAAATGATACCACTGACCTCTCACAGTTGCTTTGAGACTTATGCAAGTTAATAAATATGTACTGTAAACATAAGGCAGTGCTAAACTTTTTCTGTGAGGATGAATATTTTGGGATAGATGCTACCTGTTAAATAAAATATATCACTATATTTTAAAAATAAATACATAGCTGAAAATATATTTTTAGTCTTTAAATTTAAGGTGAGCATTAATGAATGCATGAACCCTTTTTGAAGAATTATAGAAGGTAAACATGATCCAAAAAGTCAAGAAAAATAGGACAGATTAATTAGAAAAATGTAATAAAACATATAACAAATTAAAGGCAATTTTTTGGACAGAGTTAAAAATTGATTTTCAAATTGGAAATCGAAGAAGTGTCTGGGTATTCCATGAATTGATAAATCGTAAAATGTCTTAATAGATGAAAGAAAAACTGACAACCATGTATTTTATATTGGCCTGATTTTTAGAAACATTGAGATTATTTTTATATTTTGATTGGTACTTAAGATATGAGTAGGACAGACTGAAAACACCATGAGTGCTTTTCTCATTTAATGTACATAATGAGTCACCTTGACTTAATATAAGTAAAGAGGGATCTCTGCATCATGGCTGTATGGCCACTGCTTCCAAGTGTTTTTGCTTTCTACAGCTTTTGCTCTACTTCATTCAACATAATGCCTAGGCAAGGATTAAGTCATATCATTGCACATTGGTCCTAGCCAGGTTTTTATTCCCACCCCTTCCAATGCACTTACTTCTCATTCCAGTATTGGTTCACATGTGCTTTATGTGTTATTATAAGTGTAGTTTATGTTGACAGACAACATAAACTGATAAAGATCATCGAAGGATCCATGTTCCCTTTGCATCTACATGGAAGATTAGTGAATGAACATTCAGATGTTTTAAGTTAAAATAAAATGTTTAATGTATGTATCTTATTAAAATGTGACTCTTTACTTTAAATGAATTTTTATTGTGAGAGAAGTAACTACCAGTCCTGATTGTATCAAAAAAGAAAGCTGCCATGTGTTTCCTTAGAGGACAGATCAGGACCAACAACTTCAATAGAGAGACACATAGACACCAGCTCATTATATATAAAGAATTACCAGTTATTAGAACTGACTAAAAAAAAAAAAACGTTCTTAATTGATTATTCTGCAATTGGGAAGTTTCCATCAGAGGCTGATAAATATTTATTATGTGTGTGTACTCATCCACTCACCCATTCATTGATCCAATCATCAAAAATGTATTGAGCACCAACTATATGCTCAATATATATTTGATACAATAGAGGATTTTGTGGTGAGATCCACAAGGAGGTACAAGCTTATGGAACTTGTCTGGAAGACTTAAGTTTGGATGATAGTGGGGAGGAGGCAAAGAAGGGACTGAAAATAGCCTGATTTCTACTCAAAGTGTAAAGTTATACCTGGGAGCTTGTTAGAAGTGCAGAATTTTGTGCCCCTCTTTAATAAAAAATATTTGTTTAACAAGATCCCAGGGTGATTTTGTGTTTAAAAATTACTGCTCTAGGTTTCTTTCTAACCCTAAGATTATATTTTATCCTTCTATGCCAGCAATCAAAGATCCTGGAAGAGTAAGTGACTTTATAAGACTTAGAGCCATGGAGTAGTTTTTCAATATGGGACTAAATTTTCAGGATGTTCCCTTAGTTTAGACTTAAGTTTCCAGGCCAGTCTGGAAAACTCTTACATTCAGATGTCTTTCTCCTAGATTGTTCTACTGGCAATCTACATCTCCTTTAATAGCGCAGCATCTGCCTGACTGAGATTCCACAAGTAGTTAAGAGTTAAATTAAGCAAGAAAAAAATCTTATTTACACTTGAGACATTCTAATGTTGATACACACACACACACACACACACACACACACAATATACATCAGATCGTGTCATCTGCTTAAACATACCATTTCTCAAACCTCATGCCAGTCTGCCTTGTCCTTTGTGCTAGCATCTGCTCTTCTGTTAGTTACTAGAATTTTTTCTGCATTAGGACCTTTGCATATGTAGTTCTCTCTGCAAAGAAAACTCTTTCCCTAGTTTTCAATGGGTCTGTCTCTTAGATCACTTAGGCCTCTGCTCAGGTGTCGTATAATCAGTGAGGACTTCCCTGATATTCCCATCTAAAGCAAGTCCCTCCATTATTAGCTCTCATAGTCCCATGTTTACTTTTTTCATTGTACTTCATTAATAATCTCCATGTTTTTATTAGGTTTCTGACTTGATTATTGTTCTTTTCCCCTACTGGGTTCTTACTTCTGTGAGGGCAGAGACCTTGTCTTATTTTCCATAGCACAGTCTCTTGCTCATAATAGGCTTACAATTAATATTTGTTAAGAGAATTCATGATTATAGTAAAGTCACTTTTTTTATTTTATAGTTTCATTTGCCTCAATGAAGTTATAGCCAATTATAATCATTTGCAGAAACATTTCACAAACATGAATTAGAATAGCTTAAACCATTAATTACAAAAGTAAAGTAATTAAGAGAAAGAATGGAAGATAATTTTTCTTTTTTAGGGTTGGAATGTCTGTTTCGTGATCTGTAACCTTGATATTAATATAGGCATGTTGTAGTGTAGTCTTTTCTGTAAGTAGATGACATCATTTTAGTAATTTTTTTTCTCTTTAAATCTCTGATAGTGCTATTAATCAAACACAAAGCCTATAAAATGAGCCTGGTGTCATTTTGTCCTTTGCTAGTTTCTTGATTGGAAAGTTCACCTTTGGCTCATGATCACATTTATTTGGCAGAAAGTCAGATTATTTGAGGGTAAGGACATCATAATATTTATTTTCTTGGTTAAATTAATGCCCTTTCCCCAGAAATACAATATAAATGGAACTGATATGTCAAATAAACCTGCAGATACTATTTCTCTAATTCTAATTGTCTAATTCTCCACATGTTACATAGTTCATCTTTGAGGAATAAAAATGAGTAACACTAGGGAGACTAACATCAAATACAAGCTCAATGAGTTCATCAACCTGGTACTTCACTTGACTGGTAGAACTCATCTCCTTTCCCACCTCTTCGCTAAGTTGTAGGTTTATTGATGATAAAGATGTCCCCTTCCTTTGCAATTTTGCATTTATATATGCTGATCACCTGATTCATTTATAGTATTACTAATTATGCACCATGAAGTGGTTTAGACTCCATAAAAGAATGTTCCACATAATACAAACTATTTAAGATGCAAACACAATTTACTTACCTGAAAGAAACAAAAACTCCATATACTTCATTGAGCAACACTAAATAATGCATAATAGTTGCAACTGATTTGACATTGTTGGGTGCATACTATGTGCTAGGCATTACTCTATGTGATTCATATATGTTATCTTATTTAATACCTTAGTATAGCATGCCGGCTCTTGAAATGTATGTGAAGAACTAATGTAGAGAATGGGCCATTATAAAAAAACTTTATTGTTTGCTTATTTGTTTGTTTGTTTTCCAGTGTTACTGAGATATAATTGACATATAACATTGTATAAGTTTAAAGTGTACAATGTGATGATTTAATACATGTGTATATTGGGAGATCTTTACCGCAATAAGGTTAGTAAACACAACCTTTACCTCACATAAGTACTATTTTGTGGTTGTTATGATGAGAAATTAAAGAACTACTCTCATAGCATCTTTCAACTATATAGTACAGAATATGTTAACTATATTCCTCATGCTATACATTAATTTCCCAGAGATATTCATCTTATAACTGGAAGTTTATACTCTTTGACTAACATCTCCCATTTACCACACCTCTCAAACCCTTGCAACAACCATTCTATTTGGTTTCTAAATTAAATGGTTTTTGATTTCACATGTGAGATCATACAGTATTTGTCTTTCTGTGACTTATTTCACTTTGTATAATGCCCTCAAGTTCCATCCATGTTATAGTATGTGACAGGATTCCTTTACTTATGGCTGAATAATATTTTATTGTACATATACACCACATTTTCTTTATCCATTCATCCTTTGATTAACACTTAGAATGTTTTTATATCTTGGCTATTGTGAATAATACTGTAGTAAATGTGGAAATGCAGATCTCTCTTTGAGATAGCAGCTTCATCTTCTTTGGATATATAACCGAAGTAGAATTGGTAGATAATATGGTAGTTCTATTTTTAATTTTTTGAGGAACCTCTATACTGTTTTCTGTAATGACTACATCAATTTACATTCTACCAACAGTGCACCGGGGTTCCTTCTTCTCCATATCCTCATCAGCCTTTGTTATCTCTTTTTGGTACCAGCTATGTGAGGTGTTATCTCATTATGGTTTTGATTTGCATTTCCCTGATAATTAGTGATTTCTGACACAATTTCATGTGCCTGTTGGCCATTTGTATGTCTTATTTTGGCACATGTCTATGCAGATCCTCTGCCCATTTTTAACTGGATTGTTTGTTTTTTTGCTATTGAGTTGTATGAATTCTTGACATATTTCAGATACTGACTCCTTATCAGACATGTGGTTTGTTATTACTGTTTGTTTATTACTACATGTAACAGAGAAGTCTAGGTTCCCCTTCATTTTCCTTAGGTCTTAGGGTTGGAAACAATTAATGCCATTTGGGTAGGAGAGAAATTTGCTTTCATCCATTTTCTACCTCATGCTATTTTTATAATATCTTTATTTTCCTGATGAGGAAGTTGAAGTTTAGAAAGATTTAGGTCTTATAATGGTACATGTTAAAGTCAAGCTTAGATTCTGGTTTATGTGATATTAGAGTTCACCACAGTCTTGACAAATATCCTATAAACTGCTTCTAATGTTTATTTTACTTTCTGATCACAGGTTATGTTTTCTTTTATTAGTCCCAAAAAGTAAACTTTAGTTTTAAAAAAATAAAATCAAGGAAATATTTGAAAAAACATTAGGATGAGAATCTAGAGACATGGATTCTAACCAGCACCTATTATAAATGAGTTCAACCTTGGAAAGTTACTTAACTTCTACCCTCAATGAGGTATTTGGATAGAAAATTCTATAATTTTATTCCAATGCTCTTACAAACAACTTTACCAAAAAATAAAAATTTCATCTTATAATTATCTATACACATACCTGTAATGTTTACTTGTTGTAAACATTATTTAGATGCTATTTTACTTAATAGCTTAATTGTAATTTTCTAAAGCATTAAGTTCAGAGAATAGTGATTTAGAATAAATTATCATAAAATAAATATTTTATAAGAGTACTTGTCACTCTTTATTGCTTATATTAATTATAAATAATAGTTCTGTATCATAAAAAGCTAGATAGCTAATCTAGATCAGTTTTTAACCTAATTGCACATTAGAAACACTTGAATAGGGAAGAGAGGGTAGGAGTAGCTTTGAAAAAACATAATCTTAGAGCCCTCATTAACTAGTTATATGTGTAGCTGAAGTTTATCACTGATGGTCTAGAATAAATCATTGTTTTCTGCACTGATATGACTGATTTATTCCTCATCTGTTTTCTCAAGAGCCAACTAATTCAGTAATTCATGGACCATCAATTGTTAATCCGAAAATAATATTTTCTTACTCTAACAGTATGATTTGGGCTCGTAGGTTTTTTTAAATTTACAATTTCAAGTCAGTCATTATAGTTTGTTTTATGGTTATATTCATCTTTGAGTCCTTAATAATTATAGAAGTAGAACAGTTCCTTATCCAAGTACTTAATATTTTTTAATATGGAAGAAAGATGAGCATCTGGCTGCTGGAAAAAAAAGTTGTAGATTGGGGATTTGAGTTTTGAAGTTCCCTTTTGAATTCTAATAAGTTGGCTTATTTTGAAATCTCTATTTTAAAAATAAAACAATGATATAACTTTATGTTTTTCTGCCAAATTCTTTAGCAATTCTTAAGTGTCATCAGTTATTTTCACAATGAATGGGATCCCAAGGTTTTCATTAACTTGTCTCCAGAAAATTCAGTGATAAAACTTGAATTTATATTTACTGATACTGAAAATCTCTTATCACCAAGACTCTGAAAGTCAAGGTGAAAGATATCCACTTCTAAGAGGTCAGGACATGAAGGAGACTCAACTCTTTGGATGGCTGATTAAAGGAATTATCTTAAATTCTAGTTATAACATTGAAACAGACTTGGTTGTAATTTATTTATTTACTTCACCATCTGGTCTCAGGCACTAGAGCGAAGAAGATTTTTATAAAATATACAGATGAACCAATATATTTGAAAGGTTTGTTTAGGGCTCATCTGCTGCCCAAGAAAGCCCAGTATCTAGTCAGACTGCAGAGCCACTGGCCCTGGGCCACCTGTAGTGGCCAACCTCAGAACCATCCTGTGAGGTCTCTTTTTTCTAAGGAATGAGGAGCAGAGAAAAAGCTCCCCTGAACCGTCCTCTATGTGTGAACCACCTGCTCAAACACATGGAGAATCCTCTCAGTGGGAGCCACAGCACTCAAGCTTGACACAATGTCCCTTATATTCACTTACATAACTCAAGGCCAGGACTGAGTCTTAGAAAGGAAAGAAAAAGATAGCTGTGTCTACTTTTATATAAAGTCCTTCTACTTGTTTGTTACCTTCAAATTCTTATTTGTAACCCTACTGTGGGTAATAAGATTAAGTGTAAATAGAAACATTTTCTCCTTAAAGAATAAGGTGGTGCCATCCAACTGTGATTCCTCTTATGTTAATGTGTTTTTTTGTTAGTTTTTTTTTGTTTTATTTTGTTTCGGCTCTCTGCTGCCTATTCTTTTGTTCTTATTTGCCTGTGTAGAGATAGACCTGGGAACTGAACCTACTCCATAAGAGGTAGCAAAAAAAAAAAAAAAAAGACTCCTCACAGTTGAGGATGCTGCTGAGAAGGAGCACTTATCTAACCCAGTGATCTGTGTCATGGTCAGTTTTATTTTCCACTTGAATTTGAAGTAGGCTCTGATTAGAAAGCTGATCAAAAACAGAATGGTGAAACTATGAGAGTACTTTTGTTAAATGAGAAATGTCTTCATTAAAGGGCAATGTTTGGGGCAAGGTGGGAGGGGGGATGTGCTGAGGAGGGCCTTGCATTGTAAATTATAATGACAATAGCTACTGCTGACTTTGTTGAACTGCTAATAAGGAATTTGCTTATGGTAATACTTCACAGATGTTGTACTGAATCCATATACATGTATTAGCCTGCTTGTGGCTGGTAAGATAATGTGATTATTCTTTCTATACTCAGAGCGACTGAACTTGATCTTTTAATGAATAGATACAAGAATCTTGTGCTGTATTCCTAATCAAAAGACTTCTAAATATACTAAATATACTGATTCACTGAATTATTTTTGTTTCACACATTAAATTGATTTATTTTTTAACAGTTATACTTTACTTGTCTTTTAGAATCATGAACATACATTCTTTGTACAATTATAAAGAATAATAAAGGCCAACACATTTTAAAAATGCCTTATTTAATCTGATTTCTTAGAATTTCTAAAGAACTTCCTTCTTAAACATTTAAAAATTTGCATAATTTCTCCTTCACAATTATTTCTTTTCTAATACAAACTATGTCATGAATATCTGTTTTACACTAGTAGTGTAAAAAAGTGGTTTACACATAATAAGTTCACAATAAACATTTATTGGTTGATTGATTTTATGTTACATGGGGGACGCGACCTATTGCCAAATCCTACCAAAATTTTTGAAAAGAGTAATTTTGTTTCTCTTTTCTGACCTCTCATTCATTCTGTATGAAATGTAACTCCTATCCTCACCAATCCACTGAAATAGCCTTTGATGAAGTTAATAGTGACTAACTAATTGAAAAGCCCAGTGGTTACTTTTCAACTGGCATTTTCCTGGACCTCTCTCTGTGTCTTTCTCCTCCTTTGGCTTCTATGTTATTTTCTACTTTTCTGGTTCTTCTTAGTATTCCTTGTAGATTTCTCTTTCTCTGAAGACCCCTTAAATATGGTGGTAGATTAATTTTAGTGTGCCTTCTCTTCTTATTCTACCCTCCTGAAAAGATCCCATTCCATTTGCAGGACTTTAGTGTTACATACAGCTGAATCTTAAATTGACCTGTCTAGACAGGTGGTTTTTCTAAGCTTTAGACCATATTTCCAGGCATCTGCCAAACATTTCTGCCTGGATATCCCAAAGGCATCACAAAATCAACATATAAAAATGGACTTCCTCATTCCATTCCTACAGTTCCATCCCACCATATGACTCCTCCTCCTTAACCCCTTTATCATGACTTAGTGAATTCCTACCACCCCATCAATTGTATCAGATAAAAAACTTGGAACCGTTTGCAGAGGTGGACCCTGCTAAGGTTCTATTAGACAAGAGAGAACAAATTCTTGATTTTTCTCTATCTGGTGACCTTCATCCCAAAGAATTCAACTCAAGCACTATCTTCTTTTTGAGGCTATTGTCATATCCCGTAAAGAAGAATTAGATACTCTCATCCCTGATGTCCATAGGAGCGTTTATTTAACACAAAATCATATTGTATTATAATTGTCTATGTACATCTGTTTCCTTGACTGGCTTATAAACTTCTGTGAGTTCATAATGATAATAAAAAATAATAATGACTAGTCAGTCATCAGTCAGGATACTAGTAAACCAACTCATTATTTTGAAAACTGATAATAAAAAGAAAGAATTAAGTATTTATTCTGTCTTTGTTTTATGAACTGTACTTCTTGGGAGCTATATAGTAAATGAAGGAAGCTTTCTTTTTATTCGGGCTAATACATGAAGACAGACTAATAGAAACATAATCATTATACAATAATTAATCCTTAATGAATTAATGAATCTATACATTGGACACCCAAATTTGCTAACGTGATAAAACGAGATGAAGTCATTTGTGCTTCCTGATGAAAACAGACCCCATCTATCAAATACTCTTTGCCAAAGGCAACCAAATCTGAATCTTTTCAAATTACTAATTCAATTACTAATTAATTAATTAACATGTTATATTAGTTACAGGTATACAGTAAAATGATAGTTAGACATTTATATAGTTTATGAAGTGATCCCCTGATTACTTTAGCACCCATCTGGCACTTACACACAGCCATTATTACAGTAATGTTGACTATATTCCCTGTGCTGTATTCTATACACCCCTGTGACTGTTATGACTACTAATTTGTACTTCTTCATCCCTTCACCTTTTTCACCCAGCCCTCTAACTCCCCTCCCCTTTGGCAATTACCATCAACCAACAATTTTAAACCAGAGAATTGAAGACTATGTTAAACCACAGATTTGCAATCAGCAAAATCTAGTCTGTGTCTATAGGACAAAAGGCCTGGTTCCTGAAACAGACAGGTTACAAAATTTAAAGAAAAAGTTGGAGGGAAAAACTAGAAAATTTTAAAAAGACTTTTAAGAAATGTGAAATGAATCACGATGGGTGAACTTTGTTTGGATCTTGATTCAAACCAACTGTATATTTATGAGATAGTGGGAATGTTGAATGCTGACTATATTTGAAGGTATCAAATAATTATTATCAAATGTTTTAGGTATGATAATGGTATTGTGGTCTTTTTTTTAAGACACATCTTTTAGAGATACATACTGAAATATTTATGTATTAAATAGTATGAGGTCTGGGATTTGCTTCAAAATTAAATGGGAGGAAAGAATTCAGTGGGATATAGTTGAGATATAGTAGTCTGTGAGTTTAAGATTCTTGAAACTGAGTGATGCATCAAAGGATTTATTGAAATGTTCAATTATATAATTTTTTTGAGTCTAAGTTTTTACTTGTAGTGCAGAGCTCTTTCCACCACTTTATTAAATTAGTCATGGAAAAAAACCAAAATTTTAGAATTTTTTACGTTTTTTTTTATTTGAAAAGGGTTCCCAAAACAAGGAACAAAGGCAGTGGTTAAAAATCTAAGCTCTCAGAGTTCATGAACTTTGTTTTCTCATCTGACTTTGCCAAGAACTTCCTATGTGGTCTTTGGCAAGATTAGATTTTTCTGTCTTGATTTGGTCACTCTCCAAAAGTGGTCAGAGGTCAAGGTCCACATTATGACTTATCAGGGGCAGCAATTCCAGCTGAGGAGGGCTCCACCATTTGCATAAAGATGGTGCATTAAATGGGTTTATTTTAGAAGATAAATAAATTGGCTTTTAAATAACTATTAACACAATGAATTACATGGCTCATGTAAAATGAAAAACCTTCATATATATATAAAAAAAGATGCTTTATATGAAAGGCAGTTGTTAACCAAAGCTTTAAAGTTACAATATTATTGACTCAAAATTGTAGGACTGTTTTTCACTTTACTATAAGATCTTATGGATGGGCTCCTCTATAACTATTCTTTTTTCTTTTCATAGTATTCCTTTTTGCTCGTTATTTGAAATATGATATTATTAATGCTTTCTACACTGGTGCTGATCTATGGTTTACATTAATTTCTTGTATAAAGTAGGCTACTTTTACTTAGCTTTAAAAACAAGTGAAACAATGACCAGTTGATGTTGAATCATATATATTTTATTATTTGTCTGTCTTGCTCTCCAAATAAATGAGGCAGTAAAGTAAATAGAATCAACTTTCTCTTTTACCCACTTGGCATTAACTGTTTCCAACTCTAGGCATCAATATTTGAGGATACTTTGTCAGCCAAAGAGGTTGAGGGTCATCCTAGAATTCTCAGTTGATTATATAACAATTAGACAATATCCTTCAGTACAGTGATCCTCTCTCTATACTAATCCTCTCCCGTACATTTGGACAGACATGCTTTCTCAGCCACAAACATATGCCTGCTCTAACTTTCTTTCTCATATCTGTAAGTTATTTCATCCAGGATATACTTTTTTATCTGTTTTAGATTTAGATAGCCTCTCTTAACATAAGCTTTTAAATTCTGCCATGGTATTGAAATTTTTTTTTAATGAAAAGTTCATGCTGGGTAATTATAAAACAGAACTATTACATATTCTACAAGAGGAAAGAGAAAGAGGGGGAGAGAGAGATGAGAGCAAAGTAGATATAAAAAAAGTTTTGAAACTCCCACAGTATTATTAAGCTTTCACAGATATTAATGGTGAGTCATGAGTTGAAATTCTTGCTCTAGAATATTGAGAGAAAAAATGCTGATGTCAAAACAAAATGTAAACTATGAATCTTGGGTTGAAAAATAAGAATATGAAAAAAGCACAATGATGATGTATATGTATGTGAACGGTATACTTCAGAAATGTTCTAAATTAACTGTCATTGGTTAATATATTTTCTACTGAATCTGCCATAAATGCACAGAGAGATACAGTATTAGAATGGATCCGGGATTATAAATGTAGTCTCAGAAGTTCATAAATAAGATTTGGAATTTACAGCCCAAACACTATACTGTTCTCTATTACATACACTTTTTTAAAAAAGGCATATTATAAGAATGAGGGCTTAGCTACTCTCCAAATGGTAAGATAGAATTGCTAAATTTAGCCATTCTGAACTTTGAACACTTATGTTTTAATTCACACACTACCAAAGAGTTTTGTATTTCAAAAATTTTATTGAGATCTTAGCTATTCATTTTAGCTAATGTCATTTTAATAATGACATTAAAATATTTACTATAGTTTTTAATAATATATTTTAGGAGCTGTATTGTAAAAATGTTTAAATAATTTTAGGAAGTTGTATTATTTTAAGTAAAATAAAGCCATATCGTGAATTAGTAGTCATCGTGTAGCAGAGATTGGCTAAATACTGCTCACCACTCTTGTTCTTCTTCCTGGGTACACAAGAAGACTCATGTCCCAGTTCTGCTTGCAGTTAGGTTGGTGTTATTGAGTAGGTTCTGGGCAATAACCTACTTGGTTAATAACACCACTTTGGAAGTGATGTACCCCACTTCCAAACTTGTCTGTAAAACATTCTGGGTGATCGTCTTTGTTCTCTCTCTTTACTTAATGGCTAATTGATGACCAAGCAGAGGAGCCCACAGAGGCACTAAGGGATAGCAGAGCATAACACAGAACTAGCAGGAATCTCTGAGCCACTGTCTGGGAGAATGGCGCCCAAGGAAAGCAGCCCAATCTGTACTGGGCAGAAAGGTGAGAAAGATAAATATTTTAACTAGGTGGGAATCCTTTTACAATGTTTATGTATATCAAATCACCACAATGTACACTATAAATATCTTACAATTTTTATTAGTCAGTTATACTTCAATAAAACAGAAACGAAACAAAACAAAGTTTTATTGTTAAGCCACTGAGACTTGGGGACATACATATTAACAGCTGCTAATAAAGAATAACGTTGCTTGCAGGTATTTGGCATAACCATTTTTAAATTTTTATTTACTAAAAGCCACTGTGCTCACTATCTGGTCTTTGTTTCTTACATCATGATCTGAAGATCTTACACACTCCTAGATCTCTAATGTTTACCTAGGCTGTATATTATGTGGGCTGTGATGTTATATTCCCAAAGAGAAGTCACTTCCTGATCCTAGGTTTGAAGAGTTCACAGAGGACTTGTTCATTTTGCAGGTAATAAATACATCCATTCAATCAAAAATATTTCTTCTGAGACAATAAAACAATTTTTTATGCTCTATACCTTGGAGATTCCCTCCTCCATATATATTATATCTCATCATTCTCTCTCCTTTTTTTTCACTTAGTCTTATTTTTCATTCAAGATTCATAGTTGCATTTTGTTTGGCTATCAGAGTTTCCCCTCAATATTTTAGAGCAAGAAAATTTTATCCATCATCCACCATTAATCTTTGGCTGTGGAAGTTTTAGAACTTTCTTGTGTCCATTTTTCTTTCACTACTCCTTCCCTAAAGTGTATAAAGTGTACAAAGCTCTACTTTGTATTTGCCTGGTACGTATCTTTCTATTTTAAAAAAGTTTCTCTATTTTAGAAATGTAATCCTCCTCCTGTGCTGCTTCTTTACTTCCACACCACTACTACACTTACAACACTTTGGCAACAGATGTGTGGGTTTTTTTCCCACATCAACCAATTCTGAAATGCCAACCGGTGTCCTATAATTTAACTTGATTCAGACACTATCTACCTAGGGATAGAATCAGATTCCACATGTTTGGGGCTCAGTCCCACAAGACTGTCCCACTCCTGCAGATTCTGTTCTCAAGTCCAGGTTGTCACCTGTGTTTCTGATCAATTGGCTATAAACTGGAGGTTCCCACGACCTCCTCCTTGAATTCAATTAATTTGCTAGAGCAATTCACAGAACTCAGAGAAAAAGTTTATATATTGTTTACCAGTTTATTGTAAAAGGATATGATAAATGATACAGATGAACATCCAGATGGAAGGCAAGGTTTATGAAAAGGGTGTAGAGCTTCCTTGCCTTTTCCAAGCACCTCTACGTGTTCACCAACCTGGAAGCTCTCTAAACACCGTATTTATGTTTTTTTTACAGAGGCTTCATTACATAGGCACAATCAATCATTAACTCCATGTTCAGCCCCTCTCCCCATTCTGAAGAATGGGAGGGTAGGGCTGAAAAATTCCAAACTTCCAGTCATGGCTTGGTCTTTCTGGTGGCCATTCCTCTTCTAATGACAACAAAAGTCACCTCATTGGAACAAAGGACATTACTATCAACCAAGAAATTCCAAGGAATTTCAAAACTCTGTGTCAGGAACTGGAGGCAGAAAATATGCATATATATTCTATTATCTCAGAGTTTCTAACAACCATGACAGCATTTCGTACACCTTTTCCTCACTCAGTGAAGAGGATACTGAATTCTGCAGCTGTCCCCTCCCTGCTCAGCACAGCCTGATTAAGGAGTAGCACTTGTGGCATGTGCCTGAGAAATCCCAAGGGCTTCATCTTCTCTACCTGACCATTTCCAAAAACTCAAAACAAAAACTCTAGGCTTTACCTCATCACCCCATCGTTGTGATCCATTGGCAATCCCACCTACATAGTCTGTTATCCACGAAGCTGTTGTATGTTCAACCAGTCTTTTTCAAACCAAATTCAGCAGTATCTCAAAATCAACCTAGTTTTCATGCTTATGGATTTTTCTCACCCAGAAAAGACCCCAATTAGTCTAAGTGAACAATCTGACCTTATCAAATACCTTCAGAGACTAAGGCACTCAACCTGGTGACTAGGACAAGTGTAGGAATTCCTCTCACAGCCCAAACCCAACCCAGATCTCAATTGTGCCCTGGATTCTGGCAGAAATCTAAAACAGAGAATACCAAAGTTCAGAATCATTAGAATTACTCAGGGACTACTTGGATAAAAGTAGATTCCTGAACCTAAAATCTTCAGAGGTTTTAATCTATGAGGCTTCAAGTAGGTCCTAGGAATCTGTTTCTATAAAACCTCTCAGATATATCTGATGATGCAAGGACAATACTTTAAGAAAGATAGATGGGATGATGTTAGAAAACACGTGACATATTAAGTTGCCCTGAGAAAAATGTTACTTTGTGTCAAAACAAAGTCAATCAAAAGAGCTTTATGACAAGTTGGCCTTTGCCGCTTGAAGATGTTCTCAAGCTTTTGATGCTTGCTCCCTCCTTTGCTTATAGTTCTTTGAAAATCTTTCCTCATTGACTCATGGCCTTGACTTGAGACTTCTGAGCCATGACTGATATCTTTTTTTATGTGTCCTTACCTTTGCCTCTCAATGTCTGTTTCTAGGCCTACATTGTGCTAGAAAATCATCCAAAGTTCCAGGTCACTGAAGGATGTGGTGGAAATTACTCCAGTATCTAGTTCTATTTCTCTTTCAGACACAGCTGACACAGTATTTCTTAACCCACATTGTGTTAGAAGCCATAAGATTAATTCTGGCTAACAAAACATAAGCAGAAGTGATTTGTGTGGGACTTTCCAGTCTCTCTCTTTCTTTCACCACCTCTTCCTAGTCATGTGTGCCAGAAGGTGCAGCTTTAAGCTGGTGGAGTTTTAATCTGCTTGCGTCCTAAAGTGCCTATGTGGAAGAGTTTTTGCTGATTCACGTAGGGCATGTAGTGAATTTTATGCAAGAAATAAATTTGGGTTTATCCACTGAGTTTTGGGGGTGGTCTGTTATCACAGAAAACCCAAGTATATTCTGACACTTATAATGTAAAATTGTGCTTTAATAAAATTTCTCCAAGGCCAACTCTATCCATGCTTATTTAGTTGATGGTTGCTAACTGACTGCTTTAGAGGATTCAATCCATATTGAGGCTGGCAATGTAATAAGATGTCTTTATTTAGCAATAATGGTTGGATGAACACCTAATGGATACATTTAAGTAAACATATCTTTAGTTTGAAACAGAAATGTTCACAGCAATCTCCTCACCAATTAGACTGTGAGCTTTTTCAATCTGACTAGCACAGAGCTGATGAATTATTAAGGATTTATCTTTTAATATATTTCAAATACTCAGATTTGAGATCAATACACATCATTTGCACTGACTTTAATCTGGACAAAATTTTCTACATTTCTTCTGGATGTTTGCTATTGTGTAATCACATTGACTTAATGTATCTTGTAAGTTCAGAAAAGCATCACAATCTGTCCTAATAAAATATTTAAAAATGACAGAGTCATACATTTTTTTCATTTAACTCCTCTGGAGGTAGCACAGAAATTAGGGGCAGTCACTTGTAAGTTTGAAGTTTGTGGATTTGTATTTTGTGTGTCCTCTTTAAAAACTTTCATTGTCCATGCAAGGCAAGTGTAGGTTGTCTAGACTGTCCTTGTTTTGCTTTTACAAAGGCTTAGTTTACATTTTTCATATGGAAAAATGGCCTCTAAACACATTCTGCATGAATAATTGTGCCTGATTTTTGGCCTAGAGCAAGATGGAAGCAGGGAATTTTCTTTTATTTTCTACACCACCTCCCATTCTAAATGTTTAGTTGCTTTTAGTTGTTTTGTTTTTGTGCCTGGTTGTATGCACTCCTAGTCTGACTGACTTTCTAGGCCTTAATCCAGTTTAGTTTAACATTGTTTACTGTCTTTCAGAGCCATCTTGGGAGATTGATATTTTAATTAAGAACATATTAATTTCAGATACTAAAAAATGACATTTGATTCAAAATGTCTCTCCATTCTAAACCTTCTGAAGAGACTTCTTGCTGAGCCCTAATCTCTCCCTAAAAATGATCGCAATCTATTTTGAGCATATTTACATTGTTGAATGTGGTTTTCCTTATAGCACTCAATGAACGCATTGAGTAAGATACCATTGGAGTTCCGGTAACGCACACACCTTTCTAGGTCCTTTTCACGGCAGAAGAAATGAATTTCAACTCAGTGAATATGAAAAATATTCATCTTTAAAAGCACATTATGAAGTGGAAGATGGGTCGAGCCTAAAACTGGCTAACCACGTAGAAACAAGGTTATATACCCCTGGGTAGGGGGTACAGGTTATAGCCAGGAAAGAGGGAGAGTTGTAACCCAGGGAAGGGAGAGTTCTGAGTTGTATTTGGGGCCATGATGGGTGATTACAAAGGTGTTCTTTGGTGATTGGCAACTAAAGTCATTTTGATTGACACTTGACTGCTATATAACTATTCTCCTAGTGTACATGCACTTCCCCAGATTTCAGTCTATTATAATTAGATTCATGAAATTCCAGGCATAACCATACTATTATAATAAAGTTTAAATTGTAGGCAAATTAGGGTAGTACCTTCTGTGCAGGCTCTGTAGCCAGATTAGGCCAGTTAAGATTATGATCCTCCTGTCCTTTGTCTCTGGGGATGCAGGAGGGATTTTCTAACTACCAATAGGGCATTCTTTGGGCAGACTTTAGGCTGGGCTCTTATTCCTTTGTTCCCCTGTCGCTCATGTCCGAATAGCTACGTAACAGGTACACCTTGGCTAAAATATTCTCCTTATCATGGTTTGCTATTTTTTCCCCTTTTCCAAATTTTACTTACAAGAAAATCTTTAGCTCAATATGGCACTTTCAAGATGAAGAGAGAGTAATTAACTTTGAATATGTGTTATTAACAACTTGTAACATTGATTATTAAGAATTCAGAGTAACTCATTATTAAGCCCCTGATTTGTGATCTATCAGGGTTGACTTTCACAAGTATCTCTTCCTTCTTAATATTTTAAAATAGATAATTCTAGCTCCAGTATAAAATAGGAAAAATGCATGAATGATCAAGTAATTGACTAAGTAAGCGTTTAGGTTTCCCAGTCCAAAGGAAGACCCTCAAATAAAGACTCAAGTTCAAGTAGTTTTTTTTAAGGAACGATCTTAGAAAATGCTAATAGGAAGTGAAGAAGTGAGATTGAGATGGGAAGGAAGCTAACAAAGGTGAATTGTCAAGCTGTTTTCTCTATGGGCAACTAGAGCTTAGTCCTGCAAAGGAACTTTGAGAGTGTGGAACATTCCCCATTGCACCTAAGAGATCCAATTGGGGTATGTATCCCCCAATTTGGCTGAGGCCACTCCGAGGATTGTTAATTCTCTGGCCCTTCCTACTTGCCCTGCATAGCTTCTTACTGCTAGGCAACCAAAGAAACCCTTAACAGTGGTGTAAGCAGCCAGAGGTTGTAGTGGTGGATATGTAGAGATTTAGGAGGGTCTGACAGTATCTCTGCTACTCTTATGATAAGATGATCAGTTTCACTAGTAATCAAATGCATGCAAATTAAAACAATAAAATATAATTTTTGACATATTTTGACATAATTTCTATATATTAGAGTAGAAAAGATTTTTTTCAAAAGGGAAGACATTGGAAAACATATATTACTGGTGAGGATAAAAGTTGTACAATCTTTGTAAGAGCCATTTGGGGTATGAATCAAAAGCCTTAAAAATGTGCTTCTCTTCAAACTGATGGATGTCAGATAAGAGGAAAAGTTGGGGGGCTGGGTGAAAAAGGTGAAGAGATTAAGAAGGACAAATGGACAGTTATGAAATAGTCACAGGGATGTAAAGTACAGCATAGAGAATATAGCTAATAATATTATAATAACTATATATGGTGTCAGGTGGGTTCTAGACCTATTAGGTGATCACTTCGTAAGTTATATAAATGTCTAACCACTATGCTGTACACCTGAAACTAATATAAATTGAATGTCAACTGTAATTGAAAAATTAAAAATTTGAGTGCTCTCTTTGATCCAGAGGCTCTACTTCTAAGAATATATTCTGAAAGGATAATTAAATTAGTATGCTGTGTTCTTTGAATAATTGATTATAAAAATTAAATAACCAACAAATCTAAATGTCCAATAATAAGTGATTGGTTAATCTCTCATTTATCTATTCAATCCATCAAGCCAATACAATGGAGCCATTTGAACTGATGAAGCAGAAATGATTACCTGGAAATATTTTCAAAATATACTGATAAATGCTCAAGGCAGATGTTCCTATTTTTTAAAAAAATATGTACGAGTATGTTGTGTACTTATAAAAAATTCTGGAAAGATGAAAGCCAAAATGTAAAAAAGCATCTACTACTGATTGGTAGGAATGCAGGCTAAAAAAATTTTAAGTATATTTTTATAATTTCATAATTACTTATAAGGGTATTATAATGCTTTATAACAAAATTAAAGTTATTTTTTAAAAGTGAATAGATATATAATTAATAAGATTATTATATAAAGTTCACTTAGGACACAATAAATAATAGATTAAAAATGGCAGTTGTATAAAATAAATGTAGAACAGTATTTTGCCAGTAAAAGTTACTTCTATAAGCTGAAAAGCATAAGATATATATCAATCTAATCTTAGAGTTTTATTTTTATAAAATTAAAATCACTTAATTCTTTTTTTAGAAAAATATCACATAGCACTATCTCTTTTCTCTATACAAAAATGAGTCATAGTAATTTTGTCTTGAGTTATATAGCTCATCTAATCTTATAACTTGAAGGAAAATCTTATCATAGGAAAAATAAAAGTAGAAGTAGATAATGTTTAAAAGTTCATGTATATCTTATAGCTAGAAATGTGGAATAACAACTGAGAATATGTTTTATCATGAGCTCAAAAGGCTATAGAAATCATAATGACCAAAATGTTATTACACTTCATGGTCTAAAATCATGGTCCACATACATTATCTAATTTGTTTCTCACCAAAAGCTCTTTGAGGTTAGTACATTATTATTATCCCTGTATCATGGATGAAGTCCCTGAAGCATAAGAAGTTTTAACTAATATTTTTATACCTCAGCTAAATTTTAGGAATCAAAGATTTTCTGGTTCTTAAGCCGATTCTTTTCTTCCAATACTGCAAACAGGATTCAGAGCCACAAGGCCTGGCTCTTGTCCCAGGCTCCGTTAGCTGGGTTATGTATATGAGGCCCTATTTTCTCATTGGTAAAATAAGAATAGTAATATGTATAGATGAGAGTAGTTGTTCCCAAACTGTAGCATGCATCAGAATCACTTGAAGGTTTTGTTTTTGATTTAATTGAGATATAATGGATATATAGCATTGTGTAAGTTTAAGGTTGCAATGCATTGATTTGATAATTGGAGTGCTTGTTAAATCATCAGTTGTTAGATCCAGCCTCACAGTCTCTGAATCAGTAGGTCTGGGTTGAGGTCCGAGAAAGTGCATTTTAAACAAGTGCTCAGGTGATGCTGATACTGTTGGTAGAGATCACTCTTTGAGAACCACTGGCTTAGGATCTATATTAATCATTTCTCCTCCTGAGAATTAGTTTTGTTTATCTGTTCATAGCATTCCAATCACAGTTTAGATTATAAATTGTGGGTGTGTATACTCATGTACATACATAATATCTTTTTAAGCTATTTTCTGTAGATGTAGGTCCATTTTTTAAGTTATTTTTAACTGTTAGGTTTTCCTAACGGTTAAATTATATAAGTCTTTGCTATGTGGTGCCTTTGTGTTGTAATTATAAATAAATCTCTAATATGAAAATTATTTTGTGTGAGAGTAGTGTTTAGTTTACATTGTTGATTAAATAAATGTAAGTTAAAGACCAACTTTCATTGTCTTAGGAAATTAAGAAAATAATGTCTGAGTTGTCCACTCAAAATTGCTCATTGCATCCTCTCAGGATTGCTATTTTTCAGATTCTCTATATCATAAAGAGTGAGAAGTGAAGTATTATTGTTATGGAAACAGAAAATAAAGCAGAGTGACTGACATATGTGCTCCTTTCTCCAGCTACCCTTGGAACTTGAAAGTAATTGCACAATTTTCCCATGCTAGAGGAGATCTGAGTTGCAGCCCACACACTCTCCAAGATGGAAGTGGGCCTAGGAATGGCCATATGAGAGAATTAAGATGTATTAAGGCCCTTCCGTATGCCTGGCACTGTGCTAAATTGCTGGGGAATAATGGTGACTAAGACCCAGCCCTCAAGAAACTGATAATTTAGACAAATAATCAGAAAATTATAATACTTGTGTGATAAATGGTATGACACCTCTATGAATCTTATGGTTCAAAGCAGAACTTATTTTTGTTTGTCTTAAGTGTACCTTGCTCAGGTTTCAAGAGAATATCATTCTAGTAAGATAAGGACAGAGTTCATATTTTATTCATATAATTCTTTAACTTTTGTATCTTTTCAGCATTTACCTTTTTCAGATGAAAGGTACTAAATTAAAAAAAAAATATTTTTAAATATCAAAATAAACAACAGCTGCTGTTTTTAATCCTAAAGTGTGCTAAATGGGCTTCATCAACTAGATATAAAATCTTAAGATTGATGTTTTTTGTTTTTGGAGGTTTTTCTTAGTGATAGATAAAACTGACTGTTGAGGTTCAGTGGTTAGTCCCAGGCTAAACATCTCCAGGCCCAGGACTTGCAAGATTTCAGATTTAGATCAAGGACTAGATACTTCTAATGCTTACTTAGCCTTTTGCTCTGAAAAAGTCAGTAGAGAACATCCTGACCCTTAGGGCACTCTGTACTCTCTTTCTTGACAATGGTATCCACTTACTAGCTAATATGCCTTCTTTATTTCTAATCATGGAGACCATTTAGCAATTTGAGCTTTCTGTTATTTCATTTTTACAATGACATATGTTATTTGTTTAGCTTCATTTTCTCTCATAGGGCTTTGGTTTAAAATAGCTCAGGAAGGGGGTTTCACATCCGTAGCTCTATAATTTAGAATTGCCCTTTTATTTCTCACAATAATTTTTAGCATAATACGTTAATCAAAGTTGTCTTACTTAGTTCCTCTTCTTATTTCTCTGTTTTCACATGACTTATTTTTCTGTCTCTTACACAAAGGGCCGAATAAAAGTCCCACAAAAACCATTATTTAGACCAATTAAAATAACAAAAAGTTAGGACAATATGATGTTTATTTCTAGGCTTTCTGTGTTAAAAATAATACCTCAGATTTATGTTGCAACTGTTGCAGATATTTATCTTCCTATTATTCTCAGGAAATAAAAACATATTACAATCCCAGTTTTTTACATTGAGAATAAATGATTTGTCTGGTATTTTAAAGTTAGTGAGTGGCAGAGGTAAGACAAAGGCTCTGGATTTCTTGATTCTCATCCTAGTATTTTTTATAGTAGATTTCATTGCAGTTATTGTAAGAACATCCTTTTATAACATAACAATAGCCATTTAGAAGAAGCATTGGTTATAACATTGCTTATAGATTGGGTTTTATTCTTTGCAGACATTTCATATGTTTTTGCCAACAATTTTAAGTGAATTTAGTTTTATTTTTAGGTTTGTTTAGAAAATTGGAGCTGGCATAAAATTCTGTGCAGTGTAAAGTTACAGCATCATGACTGGCCCACCTTGATATATATATATATATATATATATATATATATATATATGCACTTATGCACTTCTGGAGTTTTTTCCTTCACACATCTTTTTAGGTTATTAAAATATTCCCAAGGATTATTATCCTTTACAAACAAGGGATTATGTGGAGAATTCGAACATGGCATATGATGGGGCATTCACATTACATTTGAAGCATGGAAAAAACTTAGTCTACATCAATAACTTTTCTACTCATCATCCTGCCCTACCATAAGGCCTGTGAATTTCTGTCTTTATTCCTTTGGGATAAGAGATCTATTGCTACCATTACAAAAATAAACATCTGATAAGAATGATAGATAAAAATAATAGACAGTTAAGGTTTTTGTGTTAATTTACCACATTAAATATCATCTCCTGAGTGGGCTTTGAGGATGAGGAGGTTGGATAAAAATGAGATCTATATTTGAGAGGTTAGAAGCAGCGTGAATTCACTAGAAATTGAGAAAGCTAAAAGAAAACTAGAATTCAGGGGTGAGCCACAAATGAACACTCTCACTTTCGTCTGTGTTATTCACAAGTCAAACAATTTGTGAAAAGAGAAATGAGTTTAAAAGAAGCTATTATGAAGGGTTAAAGTAGTTTTTTTTTTTAACCTAACAGAGCTGATAGATTATAACTTGTTTTATTTTGAAGCAAATGCAGACTATTAGTCTGTGTCATCATGGTGTTTAATGACATTAGATTGCTAATGATGAAACTTGAGACTATTTAATACATAGAAAAT
Organism: Macroglossus sobrinus; assembly: GCA_004027375.1. Lineage (NCBI taxonomy): Eukaryota > Metazoa > Chordata > Mammalia > Chiroptera > Pteropodidae > Macroglossus > Macroglossus sobrinus. The sequence goes on from PVKZ01000630.1 coordinate 304,705, forward strand.
GATGATTTTGTCAGAAAGGATAATTGTAAATAACCTTGGTAAATAGGACACCATTCTCTTCACCCCAATGCAGCTACCTCCATTCCATCTAAATAGTATAAGTACTACTACTTCAATTGATTTCAATTAAAACATTTCAGGGATGTCCATTTTGTGTTGAAGCACCAGGGCTTCAGAGACAGGAAGCAACAGCTACTGCCCAAACCTAGAAGAGAGGTCCAGTGTCTCATAAAGCAGATTACAACTGGAAAGATCATGAGCAACCTCTTCCAGATAGAGATACAAAGCATAAGAGTAACATTCCTTTGGTTTTCTTAAATTTGTAAAGAAAATATTATCAATTTTTGCTACTGTTGTAGTATAAAAAGAAGAGAAAAAATGCTCAACATTGTTATTGTTATTAGTCATCAGGAAAATATAAATTTAAATAACAAGATACAAGCACTCATTCACTAGAATGGCTAAAGTTAAAAAGCCATAAAACCAAGTGTTGGTAAGAATGTGAAGCAACTGAAAGACTCACAAATTTATGATATTACCCAGAAAATTCTACCTCAAGACATATGTAAATGATTCTACCAGCTTTATTTATGACAGCCCAAGCCGTAAATATCAAATGTTTATCAACAGTTAAATGGATGAAAATTTTTGGTATATCTTCATTCAATATAATACTAGTTAGCAATAAAAAGGAATGAACTACTTCTACATGCAATAAATAAGTAAGTAAATAAATAAATAAAAGGATAGATCTCAAAAACATGCCAAACTAAGAAACTCAGACACAAAAGAATTTCTACTATGTGATTCCATTTATCTGAAGTAACAAGTACAGTCGAAACTAATCTGTAATAGTAAAAAGCAGATCAGTGGTTTCCTGGTCTGACTGTGAGAGTTATGGGGAGATTGACTACAAAGTGCACAGGAGAATTTCTTGAGATGATAAAAATATTGCATTTCTTGAGCGGGGTAAGGGTATATGGCCATATACATTTGTCAAAATCATTAGCCTATACACATAAAATGGCACATATTATATAAAATTATAACTCAAGTTGATTTAAAAAGAAAAAATATTTATATCTTTATTATGATTTATACACTAAAATTATTTTTCATAAGATAACTCTTTCACAGAAGATCCTAATTAGTCTCAACATGATGCCTAGAAATAAAACAGGGAGCTTTTAGAGGTTAATGAAAAGTAGGCCACTGATATTGGGAAAAACTGTTTTAGCAATTGCTATGAGGTGATTCTTTTTGAGTCGAGTAAGTGTGCCCACTCTGAATTTAGGTTGTCAAGGTTTGAATGTAGCTCACTATCTGTTGGCTGAGTGATGTTGCAAGAGTTATTTAATATCTTGATGCATTCATTTTCTCATATATAAATTAGAGATAAAAATGATCTGTTTTCATGTTGTCCTGTGTGAAAAGATTAAATAAGACAGTATATGTAAAGAGCATAGGATGTAGAAAATGTTTCATAACTATTAGCTATTATTTCTGAAACATGGAGATCCAGAACAGGAAGAATGCAGGTAGGAGTCAGTCTGTGTAGATATACATTTGTTTTTTCCCTGTTTATTATTTTTTCTTCATAATGTACATAAGGCTCTCATGAAAGAAATATTATTCTCTATATCTAGGAGAAGGATGGAAATTGGGTATGTTGGGCTGAATCAGAGACCAAACTAATAGAAAGCACAAGGCTGAGTTTTACAGCATTCCCAGATCATCCCAACGTTTTTGAGACTGTAAATTTAATGGCAGGCAGCTGCTCTCCATTCATTTACTCTCCTGTCTCCAGTATAGCAGTTGATTGTGGACCATATTAGGCATAGGTAAAAATAAAGGCCTGCCAAATGTTACCTCATGCCTACATTTAAAATCACAAATTAAAGACTGTGAACCATCTTGCGTTCTGGTTTCAGATTCTAACATTACATTTAACCTCGAAGTATCCAATCTTTAAGATCCATTAACACAATCAGTAGGATATGGTGTGTGTTTGAGGATACTGTTGCTTCTGCAAAGTTTAAAAATATGTCTGAAGAATGGAATCTTCCTCTGTCCTATTTGCTTTTTACTTAGGCATATTCAAATTCTGTTTAGATTCTTGAAGTGAAAGTGAGCAAGTGGATTTTAAAAATTTTCTATGCAAAAAAAGAATAATATGTGAAAACATTCTGGAAGTTTCATTTATTCAGAAATACTTTCCCAGTTACTCAGGTTGTGTGTGTGTGTGTGTGTGTGTGTGTGTGAGAGAGTGTGTGTGCGTGTGTGACATATTATGGAGTTACTTGGCAGAATTTTAAACTGAGGATATGAAAACTATCTGATTATTTTCTTTGCTTTGAAAAATCTGGCTGAGTCCTCAATTCTTGAAGTCTTAAAGTGAATGCCTAGGTACCATATAAGCTATTGTGCACTTTAGTTTGCAAAGGAGAAAAGGCAGAGAACTAACTTTCCCTAAATGAAGTGAACTGTCACAATTGAATCATTTTTCAGGTATGTGTTTCCTGAATTCCTAAGATGGCTGTGTTCCCAATTCGACACGGGAAAAAAAGAGCGGAAGTGGCAACACATCATCCATGAGAATGGAAATGGAAGCCAGAGTATAAAATTGAAGACATCTGCAGGAACAATGAAAACATGTGACTTAACATCTAGTGCCTTAAACCAAGGGCAACACCCAGGTCTTTCTTGGCAAACTATATCTGTCGTGTGTGTGTGTGTGTGTGTGTGTGTGTGTGTGTGTGTGATCATTAGTTAAATGATAATGTGAAGGAGAAGGCCTGAGCAAGTCCAGAGTAACCCACCATAAGAAACTGATTAAGAGTTTTCCATTTTGTCACTTATTTAAGAATAGATTTTTCATCTTAAAATATCTAGTTGGTTGATTGTTTCAAGCAATGTGTGTGAATTTAAGTTTCTCTTAATTACAATGTGATTGGTGGAACCTGTAAGAAATTCAAGTGATTTAAATGTTATGAGTAGGAAAAACACTAAACAGAATAACTGAATATTTGGATAAACAATTTATTCTACTATAAAAAAATACTAGACTGAAGTCTCTGGATACTTAGCAAAAAAACTTTGACCTATAATCAGGATTTTATTGTTAATTTTATTATAAATAATTTTATTGAAAATTCTAGTTTGCTACTAATGTTCATGAACAAATCACATCAACTTCCTAGGCAGTTTGCTCTTCTTGAAAATAAGAGGAAGAGAGTTGGACTTTATGTTCTCTAGCTCTATAATTCTGCCCTGTCTAAATATAGATGAAATTTTCAAGATATCTATGTATAGAGAGGTAGGATGATGCTTCTCTAAACTTCATGACTTCAGTGTAGTTTCTCAAACTTTTCATTAATTAATTATGTGATACTTAAGATAGACAAAATATATAAAATGTTAAACAGTTCTGTTCTATTATTTTACAAACTGCCAGGTAAATATGATGCCTTGAATATACACAGATAATTTCAATCACTCCTAAACTCCTACTTAAGCTACACATATAGAAATTTTTATTTGAGGGCATAAACCTTGAATGACAAGGAGAGTATAATTATCTCCCCAAACTGAACAGTGAGAACCTACCTATAAATCACACATAACAGATCCTTTCTAGCTAATCCTTTCTTTTTACCCCCAGACTTAGTTTGTATATTGTTTTACATGCCAAGGGGGAATCCACAGCAACAGCATTTTAGAAGCTGAAAAGTAATGGGACTTAGTAAGCCTGAGAAAGTCAAATCCTAAACTGATACTGGGAAAAGATGAGAGACAATTGAATTTATGCCACACAATCCTGAAAAGCCTCAAAACCGGTGGTGTCAGGTATGGGGGTGTGAAGACAGGAAGCAAGGGCTAAACTAAAAAGGGCTGATTAAAAGCTAAAGAGAATTGTTAAGAAGCATTCAGATCCTGAGGTCCCTATTACTACTACCACAGCAGAACTATGAACGCTTGCTTACTGGAGATAATAAAACTAGTGTCTTTGAACTGGTGAAAATCAAGCACAATTGATTGAGAGTGTGGATATCATACCTGAAAGAAGGGGACTGTTTAAATAAATGTATGTATTGATGGCTGAAATATCCTAGCTGTCTTCTCCCATTCAGCTCCCCAAACACTGGCAGCTAAGCCGTCTTCTGCAGGCAGGAGAGCAAAAGAAATATCTCTGGAAAATTTAACTAGTGAAGGAAGAAATATCTAAAGACACTGCATCAGCGGTTTCCCCACAGAAAATCCGGCCACATCACCCTACATGGAAGCTCCTTCGCCACAGAAGGTCCACTCACACCACCATGTGGGTGGAAGCTTCACCCATATCAGAACTTCTAATCAGCTTTTCTCCCTTCACCTTTAAACATGAGTAGACAGCCAAGGATTAGTAGATACTTAAGGACAGAGTCAACATAAAAGCTAGAAAATAAACAAATGCAAAAAAGCACATTGGAGGAAATGGCAGCTATGCAGAGTAAAGATAATTTTAAGAAAACTATCATTATTACCTTCTGAGAGTTAAAAGTAGATATTTTATGTGTTCATAAAATAAGAATAGAAATCTATACAAAGCCAACATTAAAAGAAAACAAAAAAAGATCATGGAAATAAAAACATGAAAAATCAACAAAAATGTAAGATAAAATTGAGGAATTATCACAAAAGTACATCAAAAAGAATAAAAATAAAATGAGACAAAGAGCAAGAGAGTAAAAGAAGAGAGAGAATGAGAAACAAAAAAAATCAAGGGTTGAGTTCCAAAATGTGAATAAAAGAAACTGCAGCAATAGAAGGAAATAGAGGGGAGGAAAGTATCAATCAGCAAGATGATTCAAGAATATTGCTTAGAACTGAAAAGCATGAGCTTTCCAAATTGAAAGGGCATAATGAATTCTCAGCACAATGGATTGAAAGAGTCAAAGTAAGGATCAACACTGGAAGCTAGAAGACAAGAGAGAAATGCCTTCAAAATTCTGAAGGAAATTATTTCTAAAATAGAATTTTATGTTCAGCCAAACTATTAATTGTCAAGGCAAGACATTTTCAGGCTCAGGACATTTACCTCCCCCAAATAATTTTTTAGATATTTGTGGGATGGCATGTTCTACCAAAACAAATGAGTAGATGAAGAAAGAGGAAGACATAGGATACAAAAAAATAGGAAAGATGAAAGGGACTCCCCAGGATGATGGTGAAGGGAATTCCCATGTTGACAACTGTACATCAAACTTAAAGTCCAGATTGGAGTAGTGTGACTCAGAGACATGTGTGTCATTGTCTTTTCTATCTAAAAATGATTGGGCAAGACTGGCCCTGTCCTTATCTATCCGTAGCTTTCTTGGGTCATGTGCAGATGAAGTTCTAGCTCTTCCCTTTCTGTTTGGATTAGCTGAGGACACTTGTTTCCCTCCCCTGCCCACCCACATATGTTCTGTTTGAACTTGTTCTTTAGAGCTGGAGGTTAGCCATGGTGAGATTAAAAACAGCAAATATAGACTGTATTCCTGACTGATATTCAGTACCTGGACCATACTATGCCCTGGCAAATGTCCTGTGATGAAGTAAAGCCACACTGTGACCCAGAATCATATTGTAGGTATCCTTCTGTAAATTCTTCTTCTCTGTACAACATTATTTTTGTGCAATTTATCCATGTTGATACATTTAGATCTAGTTCATTTTTTTTCAGAGCTGTATAGTATTCTACTGCTTGGCTATAACTTGTTAATCTGTTCTTTTGTTTGGACTTTTAGGTTGCTTACTTATTTGTTCTTATAAACAATGCTCCAATGAATATTTTTGCACATGTCTCTCTGAATATATTCTCTTTGGTATTTACTTAGCAAGGAATGACTGGATTATGGCATTTGTACATAACAATGGATATTTCCAAAATTTTCCAAGTAATTTTTACCAATTTTACTCCCACCAGGAATGTATAAAAGTTTCTGGTAGGTTAGATTCTCACCAATACTTGGTCTTACCAAACTTATTAAAATGTGCTAATTAAATGTGTAAATGTCTTCTTATTATGATTTTCATTTTTGTTTATATGTGATCAGTGAGGTTGAATGTTTTTTTCATATTTATTGGTCATTCAGGTTTCATGTTTTATGACTTGCTTATTCATATCTTTGCTCATTTTTCTATTTGAAGATTCATTTTTTCCCCTAGGTTTGAGAAACTAATTTATATATTCTGAATAATAATCTTTTGTTGATTATAAGTGTTACAAACATCTTTTCCCTGAGTGTGGCTTACTTCTCCACTTTTATTATTGTGTCTTGTTCTGGGTAAACTTTAAAAAATAAAGTATAATAAACACAAATAGAGTATACAAAATTTAAAGATATAGTTCAAGAAATTTTTACAAATCAATATGCCTATATAAATATGTGTATTTTGAAGTGTTTTAAAAATGTAGTTGAATTAAAAAAACTTGTCCTTCATGGTATGTGATTTTGTAATTTAAGAAATACTTTCCTATCCCAATGTCATAAACACATTCTCTTATTTTTCTTTTAAACATTTTAAAGTTTTATTTTTATTTTTTTTACATTTTGGACCTGGAGAGTGTGTGTGTTTGTGTGTGTGTGTGTCTATGTCTCTGTGTGTATAGTTTTAAATAGTAATCCATATTTTAGAATATGGATAACCATTTTTTGAGCACAATTGATTGGCCATTGCTACCTATTAATCTACAAATCCACTACTTTCATACATCAAGATGCCATATATGTGTGGGTCTAATTCCTAGGCACCCCACTGTGTTCCATGGGTCTCTCTCTTGCTTTGTATCAATACCCACTATCTTAATTATTGTAACACTGTCATAAAATTTAATGTTGGGTAAGTAAAAATTGCAACATGTTTTGTACCATAAACTCCTAGTTAGGCACTGCAGTATGAAAGCATTCAAATGATTATTAAAACTCAGAAATTGCACCAGACTTGTGGTTACAGGGTATGGCTTCAGTTTTGCCTCATCTGGGTATGTGGCTTTGGGCAGGTCGCATTTCTGTCTGGGCTTCGCTTTTTCATCTTAAAACGTGTAAATCTGACTGGCTCCATAAGGTCCCTTCCAACTCAGAAAATCCTGATTCCATTAGACTCGTTTTGCCATATTTCCAATAACTTATTCCCTGTGCCCAATAAGAGGCAGTATGTTGTGGAATTCACCACTGGAAACATGTCTCTGACCCCTGATTTTTTTGTTTTGTGTTTGGAGGCTAAATTGGATTACCAGGTTTTTTTTCTTTTAAAGTCTTCTCAGATATTGTCAACTATCTAAGCTCAGAAAGAAATGATTATCATTGATTTATCATAGATTTCTCATCTGTTTTGTTCATACTTTCTGAAACAAGTTGGTTTATATAGGGATTTTAGTTGGTCTCATTGGGACTATAAAAATACCTCTTCCTCTTTCAGAATGGATTGAGTAGTGATATAAATGAAAACTAGCATGTAGTTTTATCTTGGTCAGTTTGAACTGGAACCTTTAGAAAAATATTTCTATCTTTATAAGGCAAATTAGTTCTATAGTAATGTTCTATAACTAGTGTGCCTTATTTTAAGAATTATATTCATTCATTAAAATTTACAAAATAAATACTTAGTTGAAGGGTGGATATAATTATTCCTAGTACTGTAGACTTAAATTTTTTTTTATTGAGAATTCACTATGGACTTTCTTTAAAATATTATTTATTGGAAAATATTGGACAGATGGCAAGACAGGTATGTAATCAGGATTTTCTGAGTTGAAAGAGATTTATGAAGCAGGTAAAATCTGCATGTTTTAAGATGCGAAAGGTAAGGTCCGAAAAGAAGGAGAGACTTGGCCAAAAATTCAACCTAGGGGACCCCCTTCTGATTCAAAAAACTCTTCTAGGTGAATTGAGATTTATCTACATGCTTTCCTCACATTGTTAATTATAATGTTAAACATACATGTAAGGGCAAATCCAGGTTTTGTGGAGTTTAAAGAAATTAAATTGGGGGGAGGGTGTTTTAAAAAAAACATATAAAAATACAAATAGAAAATTAAGTATAAGAGGGGATATTTATTTATAATAGAAAAAATGTTGCAACAAGTTACTGAAGATTTAGAGATTCCAGTCCTTCTGAGATCTCTAGGCAATTTATCAGAAATGCATAGTAATGTTTTCAAGCACAACTTGCCTTCCCTTTCCCACTGAGAACATTCTATAACTTTCAAGAACAACCAGTATTTGTGGCTTCATCAATTTCCTAGTAAATCTGCTTCTGCAAACATCATGCATATTATTTTACTAATTTTAAGAAGCAGTATAATATATAAAATAAAGTCATCTAAATTTTATTTTTGTGTCATAACAAAAGACTGAAAGCACATTTGTCATATATAATGGATTAAGTGGACTGCAACTAAAATGAAGGATAAGGGAAAATTATAACTTTTATTTTTGTCTATTATATGCTAGACTCTCCCTCATTTTTAGATGAGGAAACAGAGGCTCACAGAAGTAAAGCAGGCTGTCCAAGGAGATGCAGCTATTTGTGTTCTATCACTCTGGCCTCCCACCAATGATTCCAAAAATGACTCTGTTCAGAGCATGCTGTCTGAAGGCCCAATGCAGAAGATGCAAAATGACAAATAAGGCCATTTGTGCTTCTGAGCTCAGAAGCAAAAAACATTTCTCCAAAGATACAGAATCACATTCCTTTGGAAGGTTTTGAAACAAAAATAATAAACCACACAGCCGGTTGGAGGTAGAGTTTGGGTTACTTTCCAACATTTTAGTTTTAAATGCATTATATAACTGCAGCCTGCTATGTACCAGTATGCACTTATGCCAACATATTTCTTCTTAGCTTGTAATTTTATCCCTTTTATCAATTAGTAGAATATAATAATATATTCAGAACTTATGATTTCTACAATATAGCAAATTGAATTGATCTGAACAAGCCACTTCACTATCCACTTTTCAATATCTGTGCGATGAAAAATACTTCTTTTTAAAAGATTGTATTTTATACACCTGGTAGATTTGTTAAGTATGCCAGAGCATGCTGTCTGAAAGTTGAGAGAACAGTCTTGGTCTGCCCCTTGCTAGTACTTTTTTGCAACTTGATTTATTTCCTTTGGATGCAGGGTACAAAATTTTTAACCTCTTTCAGTGTGGGTCCTCAGCTATGAAATGAAAGTGTTAAACTCAGAACTCTGGAACAGTCTATGATTAAAACAGTCTATGATATATGAGAATGTTTATACTAGCATTATTTATAGCAATGGAGGGGGGGCGGTGAGTTAGAAGTAACCTAGGGAACCATAATGAGAGAATACATAAATAATTTGTGCTGCATTATAACCATGGAATATTACTCTACTATTACAAACATCAAGCTAGATATATATACTGTGGTTGCAGATAGATCTTAAAAATATAGTATATAGTGAGAAAAAAGGAACAATCTCTATGGAATGAAAAGTTATGTAAATTATAAACATTTATTTTTAACATTAGATAACAGTAGGCAATTTACAAAGATAAATGGATATTCAAATACATGTATTAGATACATTAGGTGCCAAAGTTGGGACTGGAATTGGTCATGGGTCTAGTGGTGGATAGAAGGGCCTTAAGTGGACCAATGATTCTAGGATGCTATAAAATAAAAGACGAGATTAACTTAATCCTGCGCACACACAAAGTTTTGTAACAGTAACTTGCTCAAAAAAGACTAATATGAGTCAACATAAAAAATATTCACTGGCAATAATATAAAATATAAATTTAAAGTAACAAATGTAGGTAGTATAAACCTCATATAAGTTTAAAATTACCAATAAAGTAAGGAAAGATGAATTTAAGGAAACAGAAATTATATATTAGAATCAGGTCCTCAATTCATATGTGCAAATGTGGGTCACATTTTGGGTCTTGAAGAATTTACAGGAAATTCACATGTGATAATGAAAGGTTAAATGCTCTCAGTGTTGGACACTCACCAGCTTCATTGTTTCCATCATCTTTCCTTCTTTTAGCCAGATTATTTTTGGCTCTACTTTCTCTGGCTTGCTTCCATAGCCAGTACTGAGCTTCCTCTTCCTTTGGCTGCCGTCTTGGCATGCGTGCATTATTATTTCTTCTAAAGAAATAAATAGTTCTTGTTTTGGCCACACACAATGTAATCTCTCTCTCTCTCTCTCTCTCTCTCTCTCTCTCTCTCACACACACACACACACACATAGACACACACACACACACACACACACACACACACAGCCCTTTTAAAACATCGAATAAAGCCAACCCTACAATTAGTGGTTTAGATGTGAAATTTAATACAAGGGTAAAAGAGGTGATATAAACATGATGATGCGAACAAAAATGTTCCAGAGAATTCCAAAATGTTTTTTTTGTTGTTGTTGTTTCATAAAGAAAGAGATAACTAGAACCAAAATTTTTTCTTATTCTTTATCATAGTCCTATTCCCATAACCTAAATCTAAGTATTTAAGTTATATTACTAAATATGATAGGTTTACTATTTTATATGGAAAGAAAACTTCTGATGATCATAAATCCCAGGTAGGGATTGAGTTTTACACCTCCTGCAACTTTTTCTGTGACCACCACAAAATGATTTCTCTCCTTTGGCTGTGCGTTTTTACCTTGATGTTTAGTAGAGACTTTGTAGGATAAGCAAATTTCCATATAGAGGTTCAAGATTATGTTAGCTGCTTAGAATGGAAAGAAATAATTTGGAATATAACATTACTATTTTACTTATCTATCATTAACAAGAAATGATGAGGTTCAGGTTAATGAAATTCCCCAATACCTCAAGTTTTTATTTTTAAAGGCCAAATATTATAAGTCTATGATATTAGTAGCATTACTATCATTACTTTGGAATAAAATCTTTTACACTGAATTTTTCACTTCTTGGCTTTATTGCACACAATATGTTGATTATCTATTATACATTTGTTGATAGTGTTCATCATGAATAGTGATAAGTATTTATCATGTTTACAGCAGTGGCAGGTACAGCAGAGTGGTGTGGTGGTTAGGCAAATGGGCTCAGGAGCTAGACTGACCAGGTTGAATCCTGGTTCTGCTGATAGTAAACTTTATGCTCTTGGGTAAGTTATTTAACTTCTTTGTACTCTGTAGGGTTATCATAACAATTAAGTGAGGTAATGTTTATAGAAAATTTAGAACAGTGCCTGTCACATAGCAAGTACTCTTTCTGTATTTGTTAAATAAAAATAAATATACTTTAGTAAATGTGTATATAAGTGACCTTTGACTGCTGTGGTTTTCATCTTAAGTTATGTTGCATTTTATAACTTTTCTGCCTCCTCTCTTTCTGTTGACTGCCAATTGAATTCACTTCCAGTACCTATCCTAAGTCTTTTACTAAGTGAATGTTTTTAATTTGTGGTGGTCTAGAAAATGAAGATATCAGCTCACTAGAATTATGTCTAAAATTTAGTTGTGTTGTTTGAAGATCTTTCTTATGAATTATGCATATATATGATCTTTAGATCTTGGATGAGGAGACATCTATCTAACATGTTCAGAAATGGTCTTTTTTCTTCCTTTTCCAATCATTAATTATGTTATGAATGATTGAGTTCAATTGCTAGGTGTTCTCTAGTTTACATGGTTTATCTTACTATCTTTAATTTTGTAAACATTTTCTGCATTGAGTATCACAGTTCTTTACTCTTTCTTCCCCATTTATGCAAACATTTACATAAAGTAGAAATTATTATGGGATAGCATAGAGTAAGTTGGGCTAAGAGGACGAGAAATGGATATCACGGTAGAAAATGGCTAGACAATCTCTGTGCTTAGTTCTTTATTGATAACTGCAGAAAACTGCCATACTGCTAGTTTCTGGACTAGCAAGGTTCTTAAAAGTTTTTTTAAAAAAATAACCTATGTCTTTCCTACGTGAAAGTAGGTGTGTAATTCCAATTATGATGTATGAAATGAGGCAAAACTGTTAAAACTCATGTAAGTCATTACTAGAGTGACTCTCCTCCTCTTCCTTCCACTCTCTACCTTTAAAATGCTTAACAACCAAAAACAAAAAAGCAAGCAAACAAACCATTTTTTTGGAACTATTCTTTTTTATTTTATAGTGAATGGGAAAAGTGAACTTAAGAGCAATCTTGAAGGTAGCCAAGGAGACCTGGTTACAAAATTTTAGAGTTGGAAGGGTTTGTAAAGATTAATTAGTTTAATTTCTGGATTTTCAGATGAGCAAACTGAGACCAGGAAAGGTTTAAGTGACCTGGCAAAAATCACAAAGCCAGAACTTTACATTTTAAATGCTGGTGAGGCTGTGTGTGTGTGTGTGTGTGTGTGTGTGTGTGTGTGTGTGTGTATACATATATCTATATATCTATATATCTATATCTATCTCTATATATATATATATCTATATATCTATCTCTGTCTCTATCTCTATCTCTATATCTATTTATCATACATATATAATATATATATAATATATATATATTATATATATTATATATATATATATATATATATATATATATAATATATATATATTTCTTGCCATGATACCTACTATGGGCCCTGAAATATAGTGTAAGTTGTACCATGGTATATCCCTGTTTCAAGTGATTTAAAAAACTAAACCCAAGAACTTAGTATGATAATTTAAGGAAAAGGGAAAATTATTGGCTCATGTAATTAAGAAGTCTAAGGGAGGTTTGGCTTCAGGCATCCCGTGATTCAGGAGCTCAAATAATGTTAACACAATCCATTTGCTCCATAATGAATCTTCACTCTGTTATTCTCAGACAGATTTCTTCTTCATATTTGAAAGATAAAGCAGCTCTAGACTCTATAACCTCTCAGATTCAAGTTCAGTGGGAAAGAGCCAGGGGTCCCAGAAGCAGGCTCATACTATCCTATTGGCTTTAATTGGGACTATGTGCCATCTACAAAGCAATTACAGAGGCTAGAAGAAATGTGACACATTGATTGGCTTAGGCTTGGGTCACATACAGTGAGAATCAATACACAAATGATCTGAAAAAAAGTTAAATATATACATGTAATTTATTACTTTTTAACAAACAATTATATAGCACTTACTCTGCCAGGTTTTCTAAGAACTCTACAAATATTAACCTATTTAATTATCTAACAACTCATTTAATCATCTAAAGATAGATACTACTACTATCTCTAAAGATAGATACTACTACTACTACTATCTATCTTAGAAATGAGAAAACCAAGAGATGAAGCAATGTGCCCAAGGTTGCACAGTTTATAATCTATGTAGTAGCTACGATTCTATCTGAGGCAATCTTGCTCCAGAATACCTGCTTCTCTGTTGCACTGAGTAATTTAAATCTTTCTCTTTATCTAGTACAGCCATCATCTTAACTACAACACTTTACTACGCTGAGACATTGAATTTTCTTCCTTCTTGTCATGAGGAGGCTGATTAACAGACTGAATAAGCAGTTTGCAGAAGGTGGTCTGGCAGGCCCAGAGGTAAAGGGCAGATCTAGTTCAGTGGAAGAAACAGTTAGTTCTCAGTGTCCTGGGACTCCTTTTTAAAGAGCCTTTTGGGCTCTTGTAGAATGTGTTCACTTGCATACTATGTTTGCTAATTCTGGGAACTGAGAAGATTTGCCAGTAGCTTCTTGGAGATGGATAACTTTTTAAATGTCAGATGCAACATTGAGCCGTTAAGTTGTGCTGCTTAAAATGTCAGGAAAAATCATTATTTTTGTAGACAGTGGTCTGATTTCAAGTCTATGAAATGACTCCTGTCTTTGAGAAGAATCCTTCTTTTCTTATTTTGGAATTTTGCTGTTGTTTTGTCCAGAGAAGGGTGGTCTAAGGCAGTTTTGGCCTCCAAGCCCAACTTAACACGGGGAAATAGTTTAATTCTTCCAAGATGCTCCCTCCCCCTACTAGCCTATTCTTCCCAGAAGCTCCATGAACAGCTAGCCATTGCCCTGCCTTCCTCTCACCTTCCTCTTCCGTCCCCTCTTAGTAGCAGAGCTCTGAGTGATGTTTCTTCCAGAATCCACTTCTTGTTATGTTGTTTTAAACCTTTTTTTTTTTTTTTTTTTTTGGAGAGCATAACAGGGAAGAGTAGAATAGAACTCATTCCTCAAGAGAATATTATAATTGAGGGATTTGGACAAAAGCAGCCTTCAAGCAAATACCAAACAATGACCAATCCCATGGGAAAATTAGAGATCTTGAGAGTTTGGGTCTATTGCTCTATGCCTGTCATTTTCATCCTCATATTTTACATGATTAGGAGTCTGAATTAAGTCACCAACAAGTAACTCCAGGTTTGAGTGATATGTGTGGAAGTGGGCAAGAGAGAGGTCTATGAACTCCCTTGTTGAAGGGAGATGAGAGAGGAAGTAAGGTTAGAGCTTGCTTCTGTGGTCTGTGAACCTCCAGCCTTATATACTATTTTAGTATAATCAGCCCCTCCTCCATTGATTCTTCTCTCATCATGATGCAGCTTAATCATCTCAAAATTTTTAGGTTGTAGGAAATGACCCTAAGTCCATTTTTGTATCTAAAATTATATGGTTTATGAGAAACACAATTAATTTAGGGGGAAGGAGGGAGTAACCCTATGTTGCTAGTGTAGGAGACTGCCACCTTGTGTTTTACCAAAAATCAACATGAGTATATTATTTTACATGTTCTATATTATCACATTTATCAAGCACTTTGAATAGGGTGAGCAACATGGCGTAGAGCCTGAAGTGCTGGATGCCATGCCAAAAGGCCCATTTTTTAGCCTGAACTTAGAACCTTCATCATCCCTCCCTGCTAGTAGCAGAGCTCTGGGTGATGTTTCCTCCATCTAGCTGGGTGATATGGAACAAATCAAAATCTTTCTGATCCTTTTTTCCTATCATAAAGTGAGGAAATAAACTACATAATTTTCAAGATCTGCTTTCTACTTGAAGGATGAACTCTACATTTATGAAGTCAGATTAAAAAAAAATATTGACAATTATTTTTTATATCTACGGTCTTGAAAATTTAAATAAATATTTGCCCCTATGTAAGAGATGAGAAAACTGAGACACAGAAAGATTTAGAGCCCACCTAACATCAAACCACAAGTCTTCAGAAAGCTCCTGTCCTCTTGTTTGATGCTTTGTCAGTGAGTTACTGACGTACATCACATAGGCCGTGCTGGCTCTTTCTCCCTGGGAGTAATACGGTAAAGTTAGCGGGCACAAAAAGCTTGGTTCCCAGATCATTCAGCTGGGAGCTGATATTTACAATGAGGGCTTAAAAACAGTTTTGACCAAGCAAAGCATTAGTCAGCTTGGGAAAAACTTTATGGCTTGGGAGGAACTTCTTAGGGAGGGAGAGGTAACAGCATATTCTATTCATTCCAGGAGGACCATTTGCCATAAGTCAGCCAGAGAAGAATTTGTTTTGGATCCACACAGAGAAAAGGGAAGCAGTGAGGGAAAGCAAGCAGGCCAGAATGGAAGTTAGAAGACTTCACTTCTGGTCTAACTCTGCTCAAAACTTAGTACAGGGCAAAGTACATACTCTTTCTGACCTTAACTTCTTTTTCTATCAAATGGGAGGATAGGATTAGATGGTCTCCAAACTGCTCTAAGCTCTGACATTACCAGATTCCTCCCCAACACGGAAAACTTCTGTGTTACAGCAGTGATTCAGAGGCTTCTCCTTAATTTTCAAAATAAGTCCTAAAGCTTAAGAAGGCTCTCTCTCCTACGGTCTCCCTCTCCCCTGGCTCTGTGTTCTTTTAGCTTATAAGTAACCTTACCCAGGCCCAATCTGTATTATTGAAAGTGATGTATGTTTCCCTCTCTCCTGTGGTGGGCTTTTGGCAAAAAATACTTTTCAAGTCGCTCATTTTAAGGTCTCCTATAGCACATAGTAAATGCTGCCTTGCCTTTTGTTTAGTAGAATTGTGTATCTAGGAAATTGCAAGTCTATGATTATTCAATATTTTGCGTATGACTATTTCTCAAATTTTGAATACTAACTATTTAATAACAACTCGTGTAACTGTTATGGTATGCCACTGATATGTAAATATAGAACTCCTTCAGCTAAGTGTACAATTATTGGTTAACTATTACTTTTTTTCATTAAGGGAACAGCAATTTATATGTACATGTGTTTAGATGTGCCTATTATCCTATATATACATACACATTTTCTCCTATGTCAGCATATATTTTATTGGCTTAAAGAACTGAACAATCTTTATATTTGTTTTTAATTTTTATGCTGGAACTTTGATTGCAACTATCTGCTGGTTCTTTCTATTTGCTTATTATGAAGCCCTTATGCAGAACTTTAAAGCTGAAAAGGTCCTGGAAAGTTACCTGTGATCCAACAGCTTAATTTACAGTAGAAAAAAACTGAGATCCAGGAAGGTCATGACACTGCTGGTCATAGCCAAAGGAGAGCAGAAACTGCTGGGTTTTGCTTCCCAGACCAATGATTGTTTCTCTGTGATAGCACAGTAATATTTATAGACATATAACACACATTTATGTTTATATAAATATAAACAGAGAAAATTATGTTTTGCTCACATTCTGTTACAGAAGGATAGAGAAATTCAGGTATAAATTTTCCTCATGAATGTCTCAGAAATGTGCATCTTAATGAATATTATTCATTGGTTGAAGAAAGTATTGCTAGGTAGGTAGAAGATATGTATCCTGTTTCTTTAGAAGCCTACTTCACGCTGTGCCAAGGGGATAGAGTACAAGTACTGGTTAATAATTTATAGTGTGCATTCATTTCCAGCCTTCTTTAACTAAAATATTAATTCTCCATTGATCATCATTATTTGCTTTTTGCCCAAGCAATACACGGTGTGTAGAGAGTTTGATGAAAGGGTTATTTCCTAGACTCATCATGGTCCCCTGTGCTCTGCCAGTAATTTACTGACTTTATTTACTTGTGGTAATGAGCACACCATGTAGAGGATGCCAGCTGCTGGGATTGTCTTGGGTACCTTTTTTTTACAGCGGGACAATGTAAAAAGCAAAGCTGTTTTTCTAATTTAGTATTTGCAGCATGTGCCTGCATTTTTATTATGTTTTTAATGGAACAATGCAGGTGAATAGAGAATATAAAGATTCTCAGCCCAATTTCTATTAATAAAGTGAACTTATTAAAAAATATATTGAGAAGTGTTTTCAGGGGGTTTGTGCATATATGTGTTCTAAAAAACAACAGGTTCTGGAAAATGGGACAAAGATGATTTGGTTTAGTGACTTAGAAATTGTCAAATTGTCTAATTTCTATAATTTTTATATAGAGATACATTTCATATATGCATACATTTTGTGTACATATAATTTACATAATTTTTCATAAATTATAAATCAAGAAATAGAAGAAACTTGGTATGTAAGCCATCTTTTACTATATACGTTAAAAGAGAGAAACTTTTTATATTTTGATTTGCAAAAAGGAAGTCAAATCTGCAAATCATTCTTTGCTTCTTGTGAAATGCAGTTTTGAATTTTTTTCTAAGAATATCTGTTTTTTCAAAATGTGGGCATTTTGACTAAATTGTGAAGCCATGAGGGTAATGTAACCAAGGAGGAACTGGCACTTTTCCTGCTTCTTCATTTGGCCACTTGTTCATTCCCTTTCTGTCCTTTGTTTCATGGTGGGGATTGAGTGCACTGCCCTACAGACCAGGGGACCCAAAGGCTGGCTCCTTTCTGTCCTTCTCTTTCTGACTTTCATATCTGCCTTCCTCTTTTTTCTTTCAATAGAAACATTTCTACTTTTGTCTTCTCTCACTACCTCTTTAAATTTTCTGTTAATTTAAATAACCTCAAGAATTGCAAGAGCTCTCGGCACACCCAAGTTTGTGGGCTAAGCTGTGTACACACTACATACTTGTAGTTTCTCATGGATGACGAGCCAATGATATAATGACTGTGGGACAGCATTGTTTATAACAGACTTTGAGGACAGTAGATTCATATTACAATTGCTCCTACTCAGCTGGTGGCCCAGCTTTTCCTGAAGCTCAGTGAGATAGATCTTTGAATAGTCACTTGTGTAATTCCTGAATAGTGAAGGGGAAAAGACTTAGTAATGGTGCTTTACTCTTGAATATTGTAATTGTATTCCTTGGCAAGTCACTGTTTTAATATATCGAATCTCTCTCTCTCTCTCTCTCTCTCTCTCTCTCTCTCTCTCTCTATATATATATATATATATATATATATATATATATACATATTATATATATATATAGATAGATAGATAGATATAGATAGATATAGATAGATATAGATATAGATATAGATATAGACAAAGATATAGATAAATATCAGGATTAAATAAAGAAATTGGAAACCATTTTAAGTATTTACAGGAGGAGAAATTAAATACAGGAATTGTTTACACAGGTGATGGAAAAGCTAGGGGCAAAACAGGAGTTTATCAACAGAGAGAGAAATGAAAGAGGCAGAGTTACAGGTAAGGAAGGTCCCAGGAGCCAGGGTTATCTAGAAGTAACTGGAATCATGACAGCTTTGTCAGTAGAAGTTAAAGCTGGAGAGCAGACCTGTCAGTCACCTGAGAAGCCATCCAAGGTGGAGAAAGCTATGGTCTCAGGTTTCTCTCCACTCCTCATCTCCTCTACAATCTCATGACAGTGACTCTATTGGCCAATCACAGATGGCAGCTGGTGACACTGGAGCTTAGGAGAAGCAAACTTCCAAGATCAGTTCCCCTTTGCCTGCAATACAGATCAGAGTAAGATGGGGGAGAGTGAGAAAGAGAAAGGGAAAGAATGGGTCATATAGCAAATAGGCTCAGAACACTCACACAAAGATCACCATCTGACCCTACCTGAGCTCTTTTGACCCCCAATACTAGCAAAATTTGTATGTGTGTTTAGGAATCTGAGAGGGTAGGGATCACAGAATCAGAAGGTTATCTAGAGCCTGCTTACCTGATTACCTGCTTAAGATCCCTTCTCTTTAGAATTTCTTGTTGTTTTGTTTTTGTTTTTGTTTTCTCTTCCTTCCCACTTCACCACTACTTCCTTGCTTAAACTTACCTTTTGGTTACCAGTCAGAATTATATAGTTTTTCTGGGGGAAAATCTCAACTCTTCCTCAGCTTGCTCACAGCCTTGGTTTAGGGTTAAAATAATTAAGTCAAGGATGATGTCTGCAGAATTATTTCTCAAACCTCAGAGGTGGAATCAGGCATTATCCAAACATCTATACAGGAAGTGATACCTTAACACTATGGCAGGTTCTTTGCCCCATGTATCATTATGTGTCATCAAATATTTGAATCATTTTGTTAATGTCTTTGCAATTCTAATAAAACATAGATATCTTGAGGATAAAGATTGTGCCCTGTAGAACATTATATCCCAGAATACAGTGCCACTCAAATACTAGGTAATTCAATGTTTTTGATTGAAAACAAAGGCTCTTGTATGAAAAAAGGTATGCTCTAGTTTCTGCAGTTTGGGGTAAGCTATGTACAATTCCTGAGCCCTATTTTAATGCTTTTTAAGATAGAATTTTAGAGAAAGCACTTGCTTCTGTGACCTGTCTGTTCAATTACATCACAGGTAACTTGACGGCCAAGACAATATTATACATTTTATGTACAGTTTTTAACACATTGTCATACAAATAAGAAGCTCAATACATGTTTAATAAAAAAATCTGACTGAAAAATTAAAAACAAAGTTGGTCAAGCTGCAATATGGATAAACTTTTAAAATATTTACATTCTTTTGAAATTTTTTATTTTAAAAAATTGTATTTAGTAGTAATAAAGTTAGGAATCTACTTATAAGAGGTTGCAAACTCAAATGTTTATCAAGAATAAACAAGTAATGAGGAAAGAACCTAGTTAAGATAAAAGGGAATAGTGGGGACTGTGGAGAACCAAAGATTATTGAAGAGAATTTAAATGTCCTCTCTAAAGGTGTTAGCTGATATTCTGTCCTAGCCAATTGTAATATGGGAGAATGGCAGAGGTATTGTTCAGAACTTTTGGGTATGTATGTGAAATTTCTGTTTGTGACCAGGTTATCTACTTTAAGGGATTCTGCTAAAAACAATGCATGCATCAAAAAAGGATTCATTTTAGACTTCCAAGTGTTAATAGTATTTATAGTTCTTAATAAGGTACTTATTTAAGATGCTTTGGGAACTAGCTCATGATTTTGGAGCTCTCATTTTCCCTGTCTTCCTTTCCAGTTTTGACTGCAATACTTTATCAGTGCAACTCTCTATGTTTCAGTTTAGCTGCAGAGGTAACTACAAGGCAGAGGAGTGCTACTAGCTATTGCTGAACTGACTTTCTATTGACAAAAGTACTGATTTTTCAGATTATTTTCTACAACATTTAAAAAAACACACAAGTGAAAACAGATTTTCAGTCAACCAATATACTATCAAGAAATGTGCTTACTTTATAGAGACTACAAAGGTTATGGATACTTTTATGTTTAAATGTGATCAGCTCAGATAAGTGCAATGCACTGTTAACAAGGCTGGCTTGTGGGTGTTTGCAGCCAAACAACCAGTTAGTTTCACACACAGAAATCCTCTGCGTACCAGAAGAGAGTAATGGCTCAAGCAGAGCCTCTTGAGTTTCATAAGACCTACTCCAATTTGCAGTAGATTTGATGTCGAAGGGAGCTAATAAAGGTAGTAAATGAATCATTTTCCAGTATGATATAACTAGAATTGGTTCTTGGCCCAGAAAGACATGAGTCAATTTAGTCCTGACTCAGTTCCCAGTCTGATGCACAGTGACTCACTTCCCTATATGATGTCATGTTTGTTCCTTTTTAGACTTGACCTCCTGGTTGTCTTATTGTATCACGGTTGCTTTTTTTTTTTTTAAAGAAGAAAATGAGAATATTGTAGAAAAAGATGAAATACCCCAAGGAATACATAATCAGACTAATAAAGAAAACTTTGATTCTTTCATGATGAGCCTGAAGGAGTAATTAAGCTTTAAATGCCTATATTGTTATTCCCATCTATTAGGATTGTTAATTTACAAACAGCCTAGCTATTAGCCAACATTTGATTGAAAACATTTTACATGTAAAAAAAGAAAATTGTTATAACAACAATTCAATCATTTGGTAGATGTGTTTATGAAAGGCAGATGCATTTAAAAAAAGTTAACAATAGATGGCCAGATTAAAGAGAACACATAGATTGATTTTTCTAGAAAGATACATTAATTTATAGACAGAAAATAAACCAAAAAATGGAACATTTATTATGAAAACCATGAGCATTTTTCAGGATATGTAAAATTTTAAAAAGTATAAAAATGGCTTTTTATGCTTATGTCAACTGTGAATGAAGTTCAGTATTCATGGATTCTTGAGGGTCAAGTTTGGAAGCTGAGGAGAAAACAAATGAAGTATGTCACACACTATGTGGTGAAAAGGATTAACTTTGGTCTTTCCCTCAAGGCAGACCATACGCTCTCATCCTCGGTAGATAACTATACTGAGAAAGTCAAAGCTGTGTAAGTTAAGATTGTTTCTATGGCAACCGATAGAACCCTCTTTTGGATAACTTAATCTAAAAAGGGACTATTTTAGGGAACTGGTGAATCAAAGGAGTTGCCAAATAACCAAGTTTCAAATCACTTTAAGGGTTCCTACATTAGGTATTTCTGGACCTTTGAGAGCTCTGTCAACTTACAACTCTGCTCCAGCAGACTTCTACATTTGTTTCTCACTGTTCATGTTGTAAATGCCCAGAAGAATGACCCATTAGTTAGTCAACCTTGGCAGGCATATCTCCCCTTCGATGAATCACCTTGACAGAGGTGCAGGCTGAGCTGGCAGTCATCCCAACTTGTGTCTGCTATCAGAGACCATTTGGTTTGTTCTCCAACTTCTTTTCCCTAATCATAATATTTTTATCTATCCTGTAGATGAATGTTTCTCAAAGTTTTATATTCATATGAATCACCTGGGTATTTAAAAATGTAGATTCTAATCCCATTGAACTAGGATACTACCTAGTTATCTGCTCCTGTATACTATATAAATATGGTAAGCTCCCAGGTGATGCCAATAATGCCGGTTCTTAGACCACCCTTTCAGTAGCATGACTGTAGAAGAGGTTTTTGGCTGCCTAACTAACATCCATTCTCTCCTCCCCATTTCCTAATAGCACAGAGGTCTTTATCCAAGTATTTACTTCCACCCCTATACAGTCTGCGTGCTTTGGAGAAAACCAAATGTGGACCCCCAGCTCTAGTGGAGGGTACCAGTTGGTTTAAGCCAATCAATTATTCAATGTTATTTTAACTGAATCTAGAACAGTGGCTGGCAGGTAGCAGGCGCTCAACAATATTTGTTATGTGAATATATGAATTCATATGAGCGTAGATACGTGACATGAGCTTACCTAATTAAGATGAATTTCAGGACACTGGCTTGGAATGCTGATCCAGCAGTCCTCTCTGCCATAGAATGTGACGTTTGAGACTTGATTATGACTGGCAGGCTTCTTACAACTATTAAGGAAGTTCGCTTTAGAAAGGAGCTGACACTAGAGAAGGCAGAGAGCAGAGAGACTGAAAGAAATGAGCCAGTGATAATGTCATTAAACATTAGATTAACTATTCAATGTCCACCTCAACAGATAATTAAACCCAAAATCTTCAATTTTAAAGCCAGTTTTATTTGGATTTTCTGTTACAACATAAAGAGTCTTAATTAACAATGGGGAAATGTCTTATTCCTTTCTGAGGACATCCTATTTTGGTGAAATGTGGATGCCTTCATGGGTCACTGTGGTCAGAAAGCACCAGTGTCAGAAAGCATTCCACAACATCCTGTGGAATGGATTTAGAAGCAATCTTTCTTAAAGAACACGTCAGCAGGAATAAGTCTGCAATCTCAGCCTCTCATTGATCCAAGGAAAGGCATCTATTGGAATATGGGGTTCCAGGTGAAGGACTCCACCTTCTTATTGCTTTCCATATAGGGAAAGTGAGAAAACAACTTATCTGTGGGAGTATAAACAGATACTGGAGCACCAGGCAGTCTGAGTTATGTGATAGGTATTCTCAGAAGCTGTCCAGGAAAGCCAACTTTGCAGTTTTGGAGATGTGAAGTTTGCAGGAGGCCTGTAGTTTGTCTGGCTGGGGGTGGGATGGGGTGAAGGTGAAGAGTTCTGTAGGAAGCTGAGTTTGGACAGCCTGTCCCACTGGGAGAAAGGGGAGGCCTCTGCTCCAGTTGGCCTGTTCAGGTCATTTAAAGTGACTTCCCAGAGTCATTTTTAGATAATATTGTTTGTCAAACTTATTAACCTAACCCTTAACCCTTTGTTCTTTAAAATCCTCACATGCTCCACCACTGCCTTCAGGATAAAGTCCAAGGAGTTTGTTTTCCAGCACAGTTACCATCTGGCCTAACCTAACTCTTCAGTCTTTTTTATGTCACTCCTACATTATACCATAAACTCTAGCTATACCTGATCACCTGCTACGCTCCAAACATTTCATTTATCATCACTTCTCCGTGTCTGGAAGACTTCTGCACCATGCCTCTTCCTGGAATGCATCTTGCTGAGCACTCTCCCCACTAAATTTCCTCATGATCAAAGCCACATCATCCTTTAAGTTTCAGCTCAACTGCGACTCTCTCTGGGAAACATTCCCAGATCTGTAATCCCCAAACCTAGCACAATTAATCATTGCTTTCTTTGAGTTCCCTTGCACTTGGTTCACACTGCTAGCTTACACTTATCACCTTGTTAAGCAACATATCCATGGCTTCCCCCAGATTAAGAGCCATACCCAATTTCCCCCGCTCCCTGCAGAGGGATCTTATCTAATTTGTCTTTGTAGCTTAAGCCCTACTGGGCTGTTCTCCATGGGACTGATCTTTCTGGCCCCACTGTGGGATCCTGCCCTTTTTTCTCCTCAGGGAGCATGCCTTAAGGACAAACTTACTGAGAAGTTATGTAGGCCTTTTCCTGGTGATGAAAGAATCCAAAGATGGACTAAGTGCAGCCTGTTCAAACACTGGAATTTGTACCCATGCTGGAGAGGACCTAACAAGCATGGGAGGGAACAAAATTAAGAAAGCTCCATCTTTCAGAACAAGTTCCTAGAGAGTCAGTGAGACCAGTTTCCTTAGAGAATACCCCCTGATACAGAAGATGATCTAGTATATAAAACGAACAGTATATTTTTAAAATAAACATTTCCCCTTTTTTGACCTTTTCTCAATATGATTGTTTTGCTGTTAACTTTATTACTGAAGCCTAATACTTAAGATATCAGGAAACATTCTCAGAAACAGCTGTGAATGTGGCCATTCATTGATTTGCGCCCACCATTAGGGCACAGGAGGGCCGGATTTCTATTTCAGCCTGCGTTATTCTTGTTAAGAGTACTAATGACATGCACTTAAATTAGACCACACAGAGTTAAGGGAAATAGTTGATTCCTTCGTATTCACCAGGCCAACAAACTTTAGGAAATATTTGCAGCTATACACCTTGATCTCTATCGATGTTTAGAACAACAGTGTAATGTCCAGGATGATAAGAACCAGACTGGTTTTTCTGAAGGTTTACTCAGTCATTTTAGGACACACCTAGAGTCATGCTGATGCCAAAGTACATGGGCCACTGGGTGTGAGCCTGACAGAGCGGACACTGGGCGGCCTAATGGAGTGGTTGGCACGGCGACAGTCTGCAGGCCCAGTCTGGCCTGCATAGCAGCTGCACATGTTCCTGGGATCAGAGCCAGCTGGTGGCTCATGGCAATGGTTTCTGGGTCCTGGCTCCAACCCAAGACCAGCACAAGCACCTTAGCTCTGACCTGCAGTGGCTTTGTTCTGGCTCCAAGCTGAAGATCGGCTCCCAGAGCCGGAAGGTGAAGGTGCCCTAACTCAGGCCCTCCTCACAGCCTGATAGGCAGCCTGCTCTAGGCGGAGCTGGGGGTTGGCGGGAAAGGCCAGTCCTCCAGGGTTAACCACGGTCACTCTCAGAACTTTTGTAGTGGTTCTTCCGTCTCTGGGATTCAGGGGGACACTTCAGTGTTGCTCTATGTGCATGGGGCCCAGAATTGGTGTAGAGGTCACAAGGGATGGAGGACTAGATTTTTAACTACCTTGGTTTTGCGAGTGTCACCTCAAATTGCCGCCCCCCCCAAACAGGATATCAGGAAAACCACATTCTCAAAATAAAATGGATATTAATCTTTATTAGAACATTTTACAAACACTCCAAATTAAAAAACAAACAAACAAACAAACATCGATGCTTTCAGTCTCTGTCAGATGTGGCTAAAGCACCTTTAGAATATTTTTATATCTTTATTGATTGAATGGGAAGTCTAAGTGAATGCAGAATGCTTGCTATGCAAATAAAGCTCCCAGACAAGCCTCCGGCCTTCCTCCCCAGGAGACTGCCATAGGCAGCCCCTTCCAGGTGGAGCTCTGAAATCTGCTTCTAAAATATAGTCTTTATTTGCATGTTTCTCCCCACCCCATGAGCTTCAATCTAATTCTCCCAGATTGAGAGAAACACAATAAAAGAAAAAGAAGTTGTTTTCAGTGCTTCCCTTTTCACAAACTCTTTTTTTTGGAAACCACAGCCACAAATCCCAGCAGAGGTTCCTGGGGGCTTTAAGAACATCAATCAGTTTCGCAGCTGGAGGCTGAGGCTTTCCTCAGGGAAGACTTTTTACATAAAACAGATTGTACTTTGTCCTTGCCAGGGCAGACAAAGGTTTAAATTAAATATGCAGCAAGCTGCAGTTGGCTGCTTGCCACAGCTTGGGGGGAAGGGAAGGGAGATCCCGTTCCTACTCTCCTTCCTTTCTCTATAGTTGTTTCTGCTTCCTGTTTCTGTTTTTCCAGCAGAAGGAGCCTAGAGTTAAGAGAACTGGGCTCTGGACTGGGCTTTTCTGTAAATTCACTGTGTGATGCAACACAAGTGCCTTAGCCTTTAGGGACTTCAGTTTTCTCTTCTATACAATGAAATTTGAGATATCTGTGAAGGTCTTTTCCCAGATTCAGTCTTCTAAGTTATCTCCAAATTTGGTTGCGGGGCGTTCCAATAAATTCCCTAAGGCTCACCTATGAATAATGTATCCTTACCATTCCTGCGGTGACCAGGTAGGTAAGACTCCTTTTTCCACAGATCTCAGGGGCCAGGAAGACCAAGTTATGAGAGAAGGAGGCCCAATAGATTGTGATAAGTGGCAACTGAACCCATACCTCAGTCTTACAGAGTAATAGAGAGTGGTGGGGACTATCAGGAATTGAAGAGAAAGCCTTCAGAAAAGGGGCAGTCTCTACCCCACTCAGCTCAAGCCAGTTGTTTCCACTTGGGAATGTCGGCCGTTGAAAAGTTCTTTTTTTAATGTAGAAGCTCTCAACATTTAAATATTGGGAAATAATTTAATAAAACCTTGTAGCTCTCACAAAATAGACAAATAGATCTGTGGACTGAGTTCACATCAAAGATGGTCAGTTTGCCAGGTTCATGTACCTTAAGAAAAGAATTTCTGTACTCTTTCTCACGGAGCTGTTCAGGGAATGTGTGTATTTAAAAGTGTGTTGTAACTTGAAGCAAAGTACTATAGAACTGAACGATAGAACCTTAATGGGTTGTTCAGTCATATTTTTCAATATAGAAATGTTCCACTAGAAGGTAATTTCAGAAAAATAATTTTACCTATATTTAGGTTCTCATCAACTCTTGGCCTGGGAGTTAATGATTTTGTTCTTTTATTGATTAAAAATAATTTCTAATATCTACTTTGATGTGAAAAAAATTCATTTCATGCTATTAGCCTTGAAATAGGCTATAGTAGAGTATATATTTAAACTTCAGAATTTTATTTTGCATTTTGTAATAACAGTAACCTTTTATATTATTAAAATATTAAATAAAATATCCTTTATTATATAACTTAATATTAAAAATTTATATAACAATGTAATATACATTTTAGTCAATATTTCTATCATTTAAATACATGTGTATTCTATAATAATAATTGCAATAATAAGTCTGCAAAAGACAAGCAACTTGTGAATTTTGGTCTCTTTATTCTAAAGTATTAGGCATTGTCTTTTTTATCTTGAGTGAAAGAATCAAATAAAAATGAGATTTAATTCTTTAAAACATGCAGGTCAGTGGCTAGATTGCATCTTTCTATTTTAGCTGTATAAGAAATGTAAATTTTAATTTCAAGAATGTATATGAAATGCATTGCAATTGTTCTAAATTTATTCAATTGATGCTCAAGTAATAAATAGGTACAGGTAGTTTATTGGGAAACAAGATAAAATGATTTTTTTCTTTAAATGCCATAATTTTATCAAGTAAAATAATTGAAGTGGTACCTAAATATAAAAGTATTTTCTTTTACATGAATAGATAATAATTCTCTCTTTTCAGTTTTCTCTCCTTGATCTTAGTAAATTAAGACAGAAAGACTTTATTTTTTTTCCTAAAGTTTGTCTCATTTTTTCTCTTGTATTTAAGCTTTTTATATTTTGTCAAATGTATGTAGTAGGTCTTTTAGCTTGATTAGAGTTCCTGACATAATTTAAAAAGCTTATACCGCAAACTCTCTCTTTTGTGGTATAAATTGAAAGACACAAGTAAATAGAGTTTCCTTATAAGCAGGGCAATATGTGAAATCTTTACCTAATGAGATGACACAGGCACAATCAGAATGGACACTACTGTGGTCAGGATAAACAACAGCTGTAAACCACTGTTCCCGACTTACTTGTTCTTCTTTTTTCTCTACCATACACATATATTTTATTGTTGTAATAAACTCCTCCATCATCTTGCCCGGAGTTTTACTAGTTCTTATTAATAAGTTGTAACTGTGCAATTAGTATCACTAGAATAATTATAGGATGGGAAACACTGAAACATTTGGTTACTGTACTAGTCTGGATAACTACTCACTAGCTTCCACAATAGACCAAGTCTGTAATCTCAGAAACTTTATACAACAAAACTTTATTTCTTAATCACACAAAATGATATAGTCAGCAAGGATTCTCTTTCATTCAGAAACCCCAGACCCCTTCATCTTGCGATGTTACCACATTAACACATGGCTTCCAGAGTCACAGCACAAGAGATAAAAGAGCTGGAGGGGTCCCACTGGTATCTCACCAGCCTTGATCTAGAAGTGATACATGACACTTCTGCTTACCCTTCATGGGCCTGAACTAAATTTATGTCTCTAAACTAACTGTAAGAAAGAGTAGAAAATTTAGCGGAGCACGTCACTTGTTTTGAGTCTGAACCCAGGTACCAATAGTGATTTCTTTCTCACATCACATGTTTATTTAACTGATGGTGCCTTGAGACCTTTGCTGCTAACTCATGGCTTGATTCTGTGATTTCTTTGATTTTCTAACCAGCTCTATCATCCTCTCTTCAATCTATTTTTGTATCAGATGCCCAAGAGGGACAATCTAATTGGCTTGTTTATCATCTTTGGGCAGAGCCTTTGTTCAAAGCCATTTGAAATGTACTGGCCAGTCTACAAACAGACTGTTTGATTATGTGCACCTGTTTTAGCCATCTGTGGAAAGGTGTTTGGGAATAAATTGCATTGGAATTTGGAGATAAAATGAATAAATTTAGCATAATTATTTTGAATAGTGAAGATTTAAAAACATATCTAACAATGTCTTCATTGTTATTAAATTGTTACTATATCATAATAATTGCAAAACCAAAATTTGTCAAGTTTTTGTAAAAAACTATAGCTTTATTTTTTTCAAGCATATTCAAGTAATATGAATTAAGAGTAGCTGTTATAAATGTTAGTCCACAAAATAAGGTGTACAAAAACGAAACTTTACTTTTTTAATACTTTAACTTAATTTCTATTTTATGTCTTCATTCCATTGAGTGGAATAAACTTAATTTTGCTAAATTTCAGGCCTTCCCATACCTGCCCAGGATTGAATCTAAGATTCAAGGGATTTGTGTAGCATTAAGACATTCGAAGGCATATGATTTTGCCTTCTGTATCCATTTTTTCTCTTTTTTTAGTCAAGAACCACTTTATTTTTGTCTGAGCATGTAACTGCCCACATAGTGACTGCATTTCCCAGGCTCTCCTAAAGCTAGGTATGAAGTATGTACTTTAGTGCTGGCCAATGGATGGCAAATGGAAATTATGTGTCAAATTCTAGGTCATGTCCTTAAGTGGTGTCTGCTGGTCTCAACTTTCCACATTCCTCTTTCTCTTTCTTCTAGGCTGGAATGAAGATATGGTGATAGTGATCTAGTTTTGTTTCTGTGAAGGCACAAGGGCCATATTCTTGGGTGTGGCAGAGCAACAAGACAGAAGGAAGCTGGACTCCTGGATGAACTGATGGAGCAGAGCAACTGTAGCTCCCTGGATTTCTGCACTTCTGTGTTAGAAATAAGTGTTCTGTCTTAAGGCTCTGTTATTTTGGTCTCTGTGAAAACAGCTGAACCAATACCTTAAAGGATACACCCGCTTTCTGAGGTAGCTCCTGCTGCATTCTTCCTTGCTTCTGATGGCCAAGAGTCTTTCAGTCTGTTGCTTCTCAATTCCTTGCTCATGTTGCTCTTTGTGCGTGTTGGTAATGTTCTAATGCTTATTCCTCAGCCACACTGTGAGAAACCCTGCTTCTGTGCTGCTTGCATTGCATTCCTGGCATCATTCTGCTGCCACCACACCACTTTGTGGCTTTGGGAACTCTGTGACACTCTTATCGGACCATCTGCCTAGGCATACCATACAGATTTTCTTTCTACTTCTGTGCATTCTGACACAAGAATCTGGAGATTCCGACAGCTTCCATATTCCACCTGGAGAGGGCGCAGAATATTATGTTCTAGAATCCCCAAACATACCTGGGCGTTTTATTATTCCTCCCTCTGAGCAGAGTGCTTGGCTTAGGCTCAGACTCAAGAGCTCTTCTCAAGAGCCCACTGATGTCTTCGCTTTTCTTTCAGATCTCCCTACTCCTCCTCATCATATATATTCTTTTGAGTCTATAGAGCAAAGGAAGCTCTGTCTCAGTTAACATTTCAGGTTTTCTTTCTAAATCTTTTGCCTTAATACCTGAATCTAAGCTTTAAAAAATACTGTTTTCTGGATTCTGTGATGTCATTTCTTCTTTGAGGCAATTAAGGCAGAATACCTCATGAAGTAGAGGGTGGCGATAACTAGAATAATTTAGATGGATGGAAATGTCTCAACATTTTAAAATTTCACTTGTCATTTAACAAGCAGCCAGTATTGCCAAATACTTGTCTTTTAGGAGTTTCTTCATTCAATAAATAAGAATTATTTGTCATGGTACAGTGGAAAGTTCATTGGATCAAGATTTAGGTTTGTGTTCTAGTTTTCCCCCTTCCTTGGAAGCACACCTTCTATGTCAATAGTAAAGTGCAATTACAAATGTTTGTCTCTTTTATTTGTGGATTTTGATTCTGTCGATTGTGTAACATTGGGGAATTGACCTAGATTTCATGCTTCAGTTTTTACTAAATATTTCCATAGCACTTTGTACTTCAAATAGAGGGGATTTACAATATTAGTTAATATTTAAATAGCATATCTAAGTGCTGAGTATTCTTCCTAGTGCTTTATATGTAATAATTCATTCATGACTCATTTATAAGGTAGATACTGAGATACAATTCAAAGTAGAGCTAGGATTTAAATCTATACAATCTGGTTTTAGGGTCTGTGCTCTTAATTATTAAGCTAGACAACCTCTTACGATAGGAAATAATTTTAAAGAAAGAAATGAGAAATATAATGATGTACTTTTTAGTTTGATTTACAAATACCAATCTTACAAAAGTAAAATATAACTCAACTGTGCCTAAGTTATACAAAATTCCAGGTATGCGGAAGAATACTGAATGGATACTAAGAGTACAGTTATTTAAATTATTAAGTTATTAATGAAATAAATACATTTACTTGATTTAAGCTCCCTCCTTTCAAAAATGAGTTTAGGTCAGGAATCAATACAAGAAACTCAACTGTAATTTCCACTTAGAAATTATAATTCAAACTAGTCTTAACTAAATAATAATTAAATAAGAGTTTCCTTAGCTTTTTTGAGTTTTGCTCATTTAAAGTATTTTTATGCTAAGCTGTGTAATCGAAATATAATTGCATGATTAAACTTTATCACCATCTAGTGTCAGTAAGGAACATTGCAGAGATGTTGCTTTTTCTGCCCCTCTTCTGGCAGCTTCCTTCTAGATCTACATCAACATTAACCAGCCCTCCCAGGTAGCACTACTTGATTCCTTTGCCAGCAGTCATTGATTCTGTAGAATATGTTAATAATTTTATTTCAGAATATATAACACATTTTATGACATTTATCACTTCCAAAGCATGGCTTATTTTATGAGTGTTCTCAGGGGACTATAAAAATTTTTATCCAAGTTATAGGGACTAAATCCTTTGAATGTGCTTATCCCTTAAAGATCCCTTTACTTTAGCTTTAAGATGCTAAACATGGGAAAATATTTATGATACATATTGTATCATATGATATGTATTTCAATTATTGTGAAGTATTTTAGATATTTAGAAGAATATAAAGAGTAATATATCAAATATTTAGGTACCCACTATATTAATTATCTATTGCTTTCCTCTGCCTTTGAGGTTCTTCTGGCCAGTCTAATAATCAAATACAGCCAAGACAGATTATTAGCAAGAGAAAATAACCAAGTATGAGAACCCATCATACATGAGAATCAGAGATCTCACGTGCAGGAAACATTCAGATATAGAAAGTGAAAATGTATATATAAGACATCTTGAACTAGGGATGAGGTGAGGTGCTTTAGGGGCTTCAAAGGGTCATTGTAGGATGACAGAAGAACAGATGTTAAGTATATAGAATTTTTTTCTGATAATCTCTTTTTATGGGCAAGGCCCCTAATTAATGTTCTTCTAGGTAGTTAAAGGGAGGGTCAGAAATTTCTCTTGAGCTCGAAGCTAAAATTGTCTTTAGCTCAAAACAATCTGCAGAAATTACCACTGAGGTACATTGAGGGGTGGCTCGTTCTGAACCCCCACACAGTATAACGAATTGCCTCAAAATGCAGCAGCTTAAACAGCAAACATTTATATCTCACAGTTTCTAAAGGTCAGGAATCAGGGAGTGACTTGGCTGAGTGGTTCTGGTTCAGAGTCTCTCATGAGTTTGTGGGCAAGCTGTAGGCTGGGGCTGCAGTCACGTCAAAGCCCTACTGGGCTGGAGAATCTGCTTCCAAGCTCACTCATATTGTTGGCAGATTTCTCTTTCTTCCTGGCTGTAGGCCAGAGGCTCAGTTCCTCTATATGTGGGCCTCTTCATAGGACTAGCTTCCCCTAGAGCAAGAGAAAAGAGGGAGCATGAGGGAGAGAGAGAAAGAGAGGGAGTGGGATGGAGGAAGAGAGAGAAAGAGGAGGAAGCTCCAGTCTTTTCTTATAAGGTAACATCAGAAGTAACATTTCAGTTCTATCACATGTTATTGTTCACACAAACTGGTGATGGTACCATGTCACAAGAGTGTGAATAACAGGGGGCAGTGATCACTGGGGCGGTCTTGAAGGCTGGCTACTATATCCATCATTAGGCTGTACAAAATCATAACATTTTGCCCCATTTGTTTAACTGCCTCAGAGAATGAATTTGTTTAGCACAGGGCTAAACTCTGAGAGATTCAAATAGAAAACAACTTTTTCTCCTCAAATGCCTTTCAAACACACTGTTAAATATCTCTTTCTCACACTGTAATCGACATCTCTGGTAGGTACCATAGCTTTCTATACACATTTAGCTGTAAGAAGATATGGAAAAGCTTAGTTCATATCTTATCTCCTTACTTCTTTCTGTTGACTCTCTGAGGAAGGAGATTATTGTTCTTTCAATAATTTTTCTGACTCTTTCTCACCTCTTTCCTACTTTCTAATGACTCTAGTACAAGGTCCAGCATATGAATTGAAGAGGAGCAAGAAAATCTTTTTACTTAGCTGGTACTGTTATACTCTTCTCTTGGATAATGTTGCTGGTTCTTATTCCCTCCATTATTCTAGGCATCCAAGTATAGGTTCTTCAGGTGGAGATGTAGAGAACCCATGAATGGGACTTCATACTGTTCAAGTCATTCTCCAGTTGGCTACTTGAAATCCTTTCTTGGCTTTTACCCCATATCTTCTGGGCTTTATCCTATACAGCCTCTCCCAGCTGGGGACCCTTGACCTCAGGAAGCAGTAGTCTTGGGTGGCAGGGTCTCTTTAAGATGGCTCATGTCTAGCCTATTCTTTATATCCTTGCAGATCCCAGCATACACCCTTTTCCTGCTAAAAGTTTACCCACCTAACCAATCCTCTCTCTCTACCCTGTAACTGTGTGCTGCTCCAGCTAGTCTCTTGCCTTTGGCATTCTCTAGATCTCCTCTAGAGAAAACCTGAATTGAATTCAGGCTGATAGCAATTGACAATAGCAATTGACAATATCAACAATAGCCTTGTCTCAATTTCAGTGATATTAAAATATGAATATACATCATAGAAACAATGAAATGCAATTACTGCCTAGGGAAGAACAGATCAATGTGTCTTAGAATTAAGTCTCTAGGCTTCAAAAACTATATCTAGCTAAACACAAAGGAGACAGCCTAGATAGAAGCAAAGGAGAGTTTCCTTCATTTACTCTTTTGTCTACATTCGAAGCACAGTACCCACTTTTGCAAAAGGTTATGTTCTCATACATTCCAATGACATTAAATCTAGCCCAAGGTTCTTGAAATCAGCAGCTTAATGTTGTTCATCATAATATCCCAGTTATTAGCAAGTGCTTGGTGTAGAACATGTGTATTAGTCTGCTTATGCTGCCATAACAAGATACCACAGACTGGGCAGCTTAAACGATAGAAATTTATTTTCTCATAGTTCTGTGGGTTAGAAGTCAAAGATCAAGGTGCAAACCAGGTTGGTTCCTGAGACCTATCTTCCTGGCTTGCAGATGGCCACCTCCTCACATGGCCTTTCTTTCATGTGTGCATGGAGAAAGAGAGCTTTAGTGTCTTTTCTTATAAGGGCACCAGTCCTATCAGATCATGACCTTGTTTAACCCTGTTTGCCTCTTTAAAGGCCCTATCTCCAAAATAGTCACACTGGGCATAAGGGTTTCAACGTGTGTGTGTGTGTGTGTGTGTGTGTGTGTGTGTGTGTGTGTGTGTGTGTTTAAGGGAGAGATATACAATTCAGTCCCTAACAGCATGTCTTCAATAAGTATTTGTTAGATTAACATCACTTACTTCCATAGGTCCCTATTTCTATGGTCAAATTCTCTTAACCTAGAGCTCATCTTTTAGGCCTTCATGTGCCTGTATGAGTTTGATATTTTCCTTCCTTTTGTGAATCCCTTCTGAAAAAATTGATATTCCTAGTGTTCCAGGTATTCCTCAATTTTTAATAATTTTGTATCTATATAACATACTTTCCAGAATAGCCAAAATGAAAAGTCAGAAATATATGACAAGTGGTCATATAGAATGTGGGGCAGAAAGAGTGTTCTTACACTGTTGGTTGGAGTATAAATTGGTAAAACCATTTGGCAAACTTTTCAGCAGCATATCAAAGCCAAACACATGCATACCCACTCCTAGGTATTTAACTAACATCTATATGTTCACCAGAAGACAAAGATCAAAACGTTCAGAGCAGTGCTGTGCATAATAGTCCCAAATTAGAAATTACTTAAAGGTCCATCAAAAATAGGTGAATAAATAAATGTGTGGTATAGTCACCCAACGAAATCTTATACAGCAAGGAAAAGGAATAATCTATATCTATATGCAGCCAAATGGGTGAATCTTCTAAATGGTGAGTGAAACCAGTGATGTACAGAATGAGGGGTGGTAGAAGCAATTCATCCCAGGTGTAGACAATATGGGTGTTCGGTCCATAGAGAATTTGAAAGCAATAATAAAACTGACTAGAAATCAGTTTTTCTTTTTTATGGTCACCATGTGCTATCATTCTAAGCAATATTAGTGATAAAATTCTCCTTCCATCTGGGGCAGACCCCCACCCCTCACTCCCCCATCTGGTGTGAAAGAAGCCTGACACAGAAGAGTATATACTTTATGATTCTGTATACATAAAGTACAAATACAGGCAAAACTGATCTATGCTGTTCACAGTGAGGATAGTTTTGTTTTTTAACCCTTTGGGAGTAGCAACCGGAAAGGAACACAAAGGGATTCTAGGAGCTGGTGATGTCCTGATTGCTGCTTATAAGGGTGTATTCAATTTGTGAAAATTGATTGAGATGTACTGTTATGATGTGTGCACATCTCTGTATATTATACTTCAATAAAAAGTTTTTTTAAGCTAAATGTATTTTAAAATATTAGATATACTAAAGAATTATCATTTTACTCAGGAATATATTTCATTGGGCAGAAAATCTATCGACTTTGAAGGAAACTTCATTAGGAAACTCATCAACCTATAACTGATACGTTTAGAAGCACAGATATTTATGGAGTGACTGCCACATGGGAGACGCACTGAGCTCCAAGCTCTGATGATAAGATAGAGGAAATGCTTATTTTGCTGAGAAGAAAAACTGACTTATAAAGCAACTGAACTGCTTGGAACTAATCACATGAAACTAGATGTTTACCTTTAAAAACAGATGGCAGATAACCTGTAATATCTCTCTTTTGCTATTTCTGTGGAGTGTGAATTCTTTTTGAGGTCACTAACTGTGCAGAAGAGGGACAACACTGGGGCAGGGGACAGTGAGAGTGGGTGGGTAGAGTAGACAGATGCCAAAAGAAGCTGAGGAAAAGCAAGAGAGAGCAGACATTGCTCCTTTTATCCTCATCAACCAGAGTAATTAAAGAAATTAAACAGACCCAAACCATCACTCATTATCACTGAATAACAGAAAGGATATCTCTTCACTTGAGCAAAAAGTAGAAAGGATATCTTTCTACTTTATATTCTCAGGATAAAGGGCTCTTTTTTAAATTGAGTAAGTTTAACTTTATAAAAAAATTATTTCTTTATACTTATCTTTTATATTCTCTTGTGAACTGGTAAAACTTTATTACTGTTTGGTGTTTGAGAGAGCCCTCTGCTCTAGCCCAGGGGTTGGCTATTTTTTTTTCATAAAGAGTGAGATAATAAATATTTCATGTTTTGGGGGCCACTGGCACTCTCTGCTCCAGCTACTCAACTCTGTCATTGTAGCATGAATCAGTCATGGACAATATGTAAATTTATGGGTTTGGCAGTGTGTCATAAAACTTTTGGAAACTAAAATTTTTGGACACTAAAATTTGAATTTTGGATGACTTTTTGGGTCTCAAAATATTATTCTTCTTTTGATTCCCTTCTCCTACCCTAACCATTTGAAAGGCATAAACCATTCTTTGTGCAACTAAGCCGTGACAGGCTAGATTTGTTCTGCAGCCTTTAGTACAGATTCTGGAGCTTTATTCCAGCATCTCCACCTTTACTCAAGCTATTTTCCCTAAATGTCTTGTCTTTCTGGTCTTTCACTCTTCTGAACCTTCTTCAGCAACTCTTTTACTCTTATCTCCTCCATCGATTCTGCCCCAAATTCTTGGTAGGTCTCCTTCATATGTTGCCTTATAGTGGCTCTGCCTTTTGTTAGCTGGATGACCTTGGGTAAATTATTTAACATCCCTAGGTCTCAGATTTTACATGTGAGAGATGGAGAAAATACTAGCACCTACTTCAAGGTATTGTGTGTGTGTTTTAAACAAAATAGTGCATATAAAGCATTAAGCATAGTGTCAGGCTTACTCACTTGTGCTCAGTAGGGTTATTTAAGTAATTTAATGTTAAAGTTAAGCACCTATGTTAGTTACGTGTTGTAGATGTAATAGTTTTGTTCCTTCATTTAAAGTTTTCTGGACTCTGATGTTTTTTCCTGTGTTGTCATAACAAAAGCTTAGGGCTCTATTTAAAACAGGTGGCATAAATATTACAAATAAAAAATTAGTTAAATTTAAGAAAATTAAAAATTTCTGGAAACAATTATATGGAAGGTAGGAATTACAGTAGTAGCCCAATCCATATCTGCTGCTGGAAACTATAGAGCAGGCTTATGTGCCATTCCCAGGCTCTCACTTTGGTGCTTCTTCAAACTCATGTTCTTTAAGTATCTGTTCAAGACCTGTTTAGTCCAGAAAGGTTAAACAATCTGTGGAAGAGGCAGAGTCAGGCCCCTCAGCCTCTTTGCTGTTATCAAGAGCACTTCCACTCTAGCCTCAAACTTGCTTGCCTCCTCCAACAGGTCAAACTCTTTAACAGGTGGTTTAGTGACCATCTTTACACATTCATCCCTGTGGGATGTTACTGTTGCCAAGTGATTTATTAACATATTCCTCCCAACCATATACCACACTCCTCTTGGAAGGAATTTTGGTAAATCCAGCATTCTCTACCTGGTTACATTTCCTGCACAATCTTAGTGCTTGCCTACCTCTTAACCCAGCTCAGTGTGCAGCAAACAGGTTGTTAGTTGGTTTTGGCAAAGGAGGCTAAAAATCTGAGCTCCTTGTGATGTAGGAGATCTCGATGGGGATGGAAGTTCAAGAGAGGACTTGGCCCAGAGCTCCGGTTCCAGATTCTTTTCTTATGTTGTGAGAAAGAGTTCAAAGACAAGATGAACAACCAGTAGGAAAGTGCAAGCTTTCTTAAAGGGCAAGCACATGCTTAACGGGGGAGTGTGGGTGAATTTAGAGAGTGAGTTGCCCTGAGGATGTCTGGATTATGGGCTCTTGTTCTTCTTGGGGGCAGAGCCTGGAGACATGGTACTGATGTCACCTTGTTGTCTCCTCCCAGTAGTCAAGGAGCTCGGTTTCCCACTATTTCTTATTTGGCATTTCTGAAGCTGTCATGTACAACTGTCAGATGCATGATGGGAACCACAGTATTTGTAATGCAGATGCATTATAATGATACATAATTAGCCAAAAGTCAGGTCTTGGCCAAAGATGGCATCTAAGCTGGACAAAAATTTTGGCTTTTCTCCCCTTGCCAGATCTAAAGTAGGGGAGAGCTAAAGAAAGAAAAAAATTTCCAGAGCCATATCCTGGATGGAGAGGGGTGTCCCTAAGCTAGCTGTCCTGTCTTCCTGAGGAGGGAAGCAAAGAGTATCTGTCTCTGGTTTAGTCCTCTGATTCAGTATAGGGAGAGAGGGATCTTAGGTAGAGATGAGATGTTTCAGAAGACATTCTGTGAGATATTGATAAAAACCGTCCTTTGGATAGTAAAGAGGGACTAGGTGAGAGAGGCATTTTCTGTGCTCCTGTACAGTTTTTCTGTGCCTGAGAACTTGAAGGATAGTCACAAATGTAATGAAGCCTCCATAAAATCCCCAAAGACAGCAGTTGGAGAGCTTTTAGATTGGTGAACATGTGGAGATTTGGGGAGAGAGGTGCACTCCAGGTGGAGGAGAGGGGACTCGCAATGGGTTTCAGAGGTGTGGAGAGGTTCCCTTGTGCAACTTTGCAGGTAAAGAAGGCCTAGGTAGTAAAACTCACCCAGGAGCTTGTCCACTGGGAACACAACCTGGTAGCGGACACCCAGAAATGATTGGTGTAGAGAGTATGTGACTATTAAGAACGAGGGCTTTGGTGTCAGATGCTCTGTCACCTACTAATAACCTTGGACTATTTCTTCACCTAGAAATAGAGATGATAATCCCCACTACATAGGGTTGTTGAAAAGGTTAAGTGAGATAATATGTGTAAAACATGTGGTGATATTAAAATATCACAAAGAGACTTGGGTCAGTAACATATGAGGTGTTCCTGGCAATGTGACCCCTTTTGAATCTATAAAGAGTGGTCTGGCATTTAGACACATGAGTCACATATGTTTCCATGTGCTTTGGGTGGCCATGAAATAAAGTGATTTTTTTTCCTCTTTAAAAACTACATCCCTTTCATTGAAAACTGCAGCAAACACCATGCAATATGTGAAAAGGACCACTTATTTATTATCACTACATGTCAAAAACCATCTGGACCATTTTCTTGCAGCAGATGTTTGCCAAATTGACTTTGGAAACAGAATTCATGTAGGGTATTTCTGTTAGCACAATGAATGCAACTAGGACAGATATGGATAAAATTTTCAAAACAATATTAAGCCATATTACAGTCAGGTAAAAAACCATGGTGACTGCACACATTCTTAGAATTTGCAGAGTGCTTAGAAAATGTCAATTAACTATCTTTTAATTCAAAAGAAATTCATTTAGAAATGACCTGATATTCAGAAGAGCTTTAAAAACATGACCATAAAGACTTAAAAACATTTAATTTATGTGACTCATGGTAATGGTAATTATTAAGTGTGATATTATGATTTATAATAAGAAATATATATTTGATCTTTGTCTCCTTCCTGGCACAGAGCTTCAAAAACCCTTGGGATTTTTCTGTGAGGAGAGCAATAAAAGTGTCTTTTGTTATGCTAATGAGACAACTTTTGGAAAGCTGCTAAGGAGGGGGGCTTGTTGCGGGTGGAACCAATCATGTGATTGGAGGGTTGGAACAAGTGCTCGCCTTCCCTCCCACCCTCACCCCATCCCTGGGAGGAAAGAGGCGCTGAAGATTGACTTCAATTATCAATGGCCAATGATTTAATCAATCATGCCTATGTAATGAAGCCTCCATAAAATCCCAAAAGGCAGAATTTGGAGAGCTTTTAGATTGGTGAACATGTGGAAATTTGGGGAGAGAGGTGTGTTCCAAAAGAGCATGAAATTTCCATGCCTCTTCCCACCCACCTTTCCCTAGCCATCTCTTCCATCTGGCTGTTTCTGAGTTATACCCTTTTATAATAATTCAGTAATCTAGTAAGTAAAAAGATGCTTTGAGTTCTGTGAACTGCTCTAGCAAATTAATCAAACTCGAGGAGGGGATCATGGGAACCTGCGATCTAGAGCACAGGAGACAACCTGGACTTAACAACTGGCATCTGAAGGTAGGAGCAATCTTGTAGGACTGAGCTCTTAATTTACAGGATCTGATGCTATCTCCAGATAGCTAGTGTAGAACTGAGTTGAGTTGTAGGATTGATTTGTGTGAGGAAAAAACCCCGCAATTTGAAATTGGGTACAGAGTCTTATTGAGAAACGGTTACCTTCTGTTGATTTATACTGAGTGTCTAATTCCCTCTTTTATTCTCAAACACACTGTGCTAGGACCTGGAAATACAAAGTCTTATTAAGAATTAGGTTCTGTCCTCAGAGATCTTTAGTCTAATTGAAAAGCAGGTAAAGCAACATATCTAGTGTGGTTAAGATCTAGATTCAGGTGTGACTTCGTTCCTATGGAAGTCCAGAAGACAGCCATAAACACCAGACTGTTGGGCCAGGGAACACTTCTTGAAAGGGATGAAACTTGAGAGATGAAGGAAAGTTTGCAAAGCAAAAAGCAGGCAGGGGTAGGTTAGGACAACATTAGTGACTTATCCTTATTTTTGTAAGCAACACAGTTGGGACAATAAGGTAATAATTACTATAAAATCTAATAGCCTTTAAATGTCAATCTCTAATGTTTTCAACAAACTTGTATTAGCTTGGATTTAATGTAACTTAACATTCAATATTTGCCTTCTGTAGAGCCATAGAATGCTAGAACATGAGAGGATATTTAATATGTTAATTCCATTTTCAATATCAAAATTCTCTTTTTTAAAACATGAAAGTAATTCGGGTTTTTATAGTATATGTAAAAAAAGAGAAAATTTTATCTTTAATCCTACTTCTAAACTGTCATGAATATTTTGTAGCTAAATTACTTAAAAATGCCATTATTATTTCTTTAAGGTAAATTAAAATTAACAGCAAGAAGGGAACTGCAAATGAAAAGAAAATGCTTATTTTAAGGCCTCTCACTAATGTTAACAATACAGAAAAATTGGATTTACCTTTGGAAGTCTGGGCTCTTGGAGTAGGCTGACCAAGTTCCCAACAACTTCCATTATTAACTCTGAGACCTTGGCTAGTTTTGTATCTTTCTAAGCTTTGGTTCTTTATTAACCAAAGGAAAGTTGCCACCAGAGCCAGGCGATCAAGGGGCATCCTTTGGGTGGCAACTGCAAAGATTGGGGCACCAGATGCATATAAAAGCCTCTTCTGGGAAATGACACCCACAGCAAGGCAGAGAATAAAGTGTAGAGATGGGGCCCGCCAGTCTCCATTCCCAGAGAGAACCCCAGCAAGCCTCCAAGTGTGTGTCAAACTAGATGCCTGCCCCTCAGGCTGAAGCTCCAAGACAAGCAAAAGAGCCTTTCCCAGAAACACAGTCCTAGCATCCCTCAAAGAACTGCTTCCCTGATGGGCCTTGGGGCAGATGGGTCAGTGTGCAATGAATTCCAGAGCAGTTCCTCAATTTTTTATGGTCTTGTGTGTCTCATGGACCTGAGCCCCTGTTAGTCTCCAAAGCTAGATGTTTTGGGGCTCATCTCCCAGGTGCAGGTCCTAAAAGCTGGTGCAGGTCTTTGTGGGGTCGAAACCCTTTGAACCTCAAGGAGAAGTTCCTTGATTTGAGTTCCCTCCTGACTGTGGGTTGCTGCTCCAGGGATGGGGTTTACAGTGAGATTGTGTCCCAGTCTCTTCTACCCACTTGCATGTGGGCTTTCTCTCATTCTCCCGATGAGTAGGTGTTGTTCAGTTTTCAGTTTTTTTTTTTTCAGAGAAAGTTATTCCATATATAGCTGTAGATTCAGTACGTCTGTGGGATGAGTTCTGGATCCTCTTACATTG
This sequence comes from Macroglossus sobrinus, assembly GCA_004027375.1. Classification (NCBI taxonomy): domain Eukaryota; kingdom Metazoa; phylum Chordata; class Mammalia; order Chiroptera; family Pteropodidae; genus Macroglossus; species Macroglossus sobrinus. The sequence continues at coordinate 346,595 of PVKZ01000630.1, forward strand.
CCATCTTGAACCGGAACCTGATTTGTTAAATATAAGTACTTAATCATATACTTTTAAACGAAGTTTGAAGTAACTCCATATTTCTTTCTCTTGAGCCAGATCTGTATTTTTAGAACGCTTTAACTTCTTTCAAATATTCTTTCCATTGTCTGCCTTCAAGCAACTTTTCCACCTTCTATGTTTTTTTAATCTAGTAATCTAATTCTGTTTTTCAATGCAAACAAGTTACCAACACCATTATTTACTTATTATAAAATAGCCTTTATTTTCCAGAGCAGTTTTCTGTTCACAACAAAACTGAATGGAAAGTACAGAGTTCCCATATCTCCCTAGCCCTCATCCTCATTATTTTTATAGTTAATTTTTACTTGTATTTACCAATGCGTGTTCTGACTTTTTGTTTTCTACTGCTTCATGCATCCCCTACATTCCTTCTAGATTTATTTTAGTTCATGTGATGTGAACCTCAATTATAATTTCTAGAAAAGTAAAATAAATATATGTATGATTTTTTGGGTGGGAAACTTTTATTTGTGAGGTCTGTGGACTGATTTTGTCACTAGAAGTCCCTTTTTCTTTTTCATATTTGTTTTGTGAGTTAGCTCATCTTCATGTATGTTATCTCTATTGAGAGCATGGGATGGGAGACCTCCCATGGAATGGTTTTTGTTTGCTCCTGTCCACGTTGCATAATGATTATGAGTTCCCAAATGGTTTTTATGTTAAATAATTTTAGATTTACAGATAAGTTACAAAAATAGTACAGGAAGTTCCCATATACCTTTACCCAGTTTCTCCTATTTTGGTAGCCCTTAGATAGCCTACATTTGGCCTTTAGCAATTTAAAAAAATTTCTAGCTAAATTCTTCCTAATAGCTTACAGGATATCCAGAGGTGGCTGTCCCAGTTATGTGAAGGCCTGGGTCCTGTTTCTTCCTGTGGATGACTGTCTTTCCTCACATTTTAGGTTCTTTGCCGGCTCCATGACCTCAGCTTTCTGACAGGTTCATGAAAAGTTGTTAATTTTAGTTTATCCAGCTTGTTCCTTGTTGTAAGTGTGGGAGTGATGATTTCCAAATCTTTATATCTCATCTGGTGGGATTTTCCTTCCCAACTGGATTGTTAGCTGTGAGAGGGAAAGGATTGTATTGCTCTCATTTCCTGTGCTACGTAGCAGTCAGCAGAGTCCCGTGCTCTTAGCAGATGCTAAAAATCATTTTTGGAATGTATTTCTTTTGAGCATTTTATTAGAAATGAGTTTTTTTCTTAAGTTAGACAAGAAAGATTTTATTTTCCTTTAGACTTTCCAAACCCTTCTTTTAGTTCTTAGCCCATAGTAGATTATAGTGCATTTGGTGTATTGATTATAAATTTAAGTTAATTTTCCTTTGCTCTTTGATTTTTAGTTTACAGTAGAATCGAGTTGCTGGACTAGTAAAAAATTAAGTGCTTCATCCAAGCCTGGATTTCATATCTGAGAGGCAAGAGCTACTGACGAGCACATTGAAGCATTTTGCACATATGTTTTTCTCTTTTGCTTCTGTGGTAAGACATTTTTCTAGCTGTGCTTTGGATTTTGCCCATTTCAGTTTTGAAATTTCCACATGGGGTTTAGCCACTTTGTGAAGTGCTCTCAGATTCCCTGCTTACTGTCAGGGTCAGCTTCAGCTGTAAGATCTTTGATATCTTTCTGTTTTTCTGTGCCTGGGTTTACTGTCTCATTTGCTGGCTTCTTTGCCTTTATTCTTTCTCAGTATTTCATGGTTGTAAGTACGGGCCTTTCCTTTCAACAGTTCTCTGTCCTCAGGGAAAAACTCCATCTTGTCTGTTCCATGGTTTTTGATTTTGACTCTGTTGCTACCCAGCTGTGCTATTTCAGCTTGAATCACAGCACCCCAGAGCATGGACTTTAGTTCTGCCTGTTTCTCATCTTCTTCTGCCCCGACTTTGTTTTAGACATAGTTTTAAATTCAGCAGAGATTTTCTCATTACTCTTTTTCTTAGTTGCTGATTCCAGTCTGCCTCTTTAAAATAAAGTTGATTTTGTCAATTCCTTCTTTTCTTTTTTCTTTTTTCTTTTTTTTCCTATTTGGCAATGTTGAGATTGCCACTGCTCTTGACAGCTGCTATCCAATATGTCATTACTCTGTCTTGGAAGTAATTTTAGAATGTTCTGTGCCCAAGACTGTGGAACACTGTGTTACCAGTGTCCTGAGGGTGGTACGACTGAAGGTGGGGATGACCTGAAGAAGAATCTGTGACATTTGTACAATGCCTTATAGTTTACAAGGGACCTTTAAATGCGTGATCCTGTTTAATGCTCACAATAAACCCAGGAGGGTTGCAGGGCATTAAAGTTCCCGGTTTCAAAGCCATGGAACTTGAAGATCATAAAGTTACGTTTTTTCTCAATGTTGTTTAGCTAGAAGGTGATGGAGCCAAGGTTTGAACTTATGTCCCACCAGTGTTCTTTAAATGATAGGGTCTTATTTTTCAATATAATTTAAATTTTAGGCTGGGAGGGACAGCTGGATTCCAGGTACAACTGGATCCAGTATCTCAAACAACAGTTATCAGGGCCTACTCTTTTCCTTGGCTCTGCCTTCCTCTGAGTTGACTTTCCCTTTATTCAAGCTCTTCTCTTGGCTTCCAATAGCTCTAGGCTGGTATCCTCCAATCCAGAGCAAAGGAGAACATGCCATTTTTACAGAAATATGGAAATTGCTTCTCACTGTCTTTAGTTGGCTTATATGTTAATCTCTCAGCCAATTGCTGTGATCAGAAAGTTGCAATGCTCTAAATGGGCAAGCCTGAGTCCTGAGTCACATGATCTCTCTTGAAGTCAGAGGAGCAATTAATTGGCTCAAATAATATGGCAAGAGAGTAGGAGGGAGTGATTCCTGGAAGAAAATAGAGGTATTGATAGCAGAATAAAAGTTAATGAATGCTGGGCAGACAAGACTCGAGATGTCATCTGTGCTGGATATTTCTGTTTGCCCCTCAGATCCATGCATTGCTTTTCTCTCTGCCCCAGGAGCCTAACTTGTATGAATTTAATTGATGGAGTTCCTTTCCTTCAAGTTTCCAATTGTGTTGGCCAATAATTCCTGGTTTTAAAGCCAAGGAACTTGAAGATCATAAAGTTAAGTATTTTCCTAACATTATCTTGCTGGAAGGTGGAGGGAGATTAGAGTCAAAGAGAAGAGTGAAAGAAGGTTATGTATTGCAACAGCTTCTTTCCTGTGAGGGTACCATTTATAAATGAAGGTCACAGCTGCCACCAGGCAACCCTCTATACTTAGCTTGCCCTGTCTCCAGATTCTGATAAGTGCTTTCCTATTCCTTCAAGTTTAGAGTGGTAATATCCTTGGAGTATTGAAGAATTCTACTTTGTTTCCCTATACTCTGCTCACACTTTTGTAAATGGTTCCCTTATTAAACTGTCCTCAAGTTACCAAATTTGTGTATGCCATCTCTGTCTTGCCAGGACCTGATTGACCTCTATAGGCAGAGCAGTAAAAACTCAATTCACACTGCATGAAAAATGATTTGGAGCAACTGTGGTGTCAGGTTAGGAGTTGAGAAGATTTAGGTGAGATATGATAACTATGATCAAGATAGATGTGAAGGATGACCACAGAGAAGAGGGAGCAGCATGATTTTGTGTGACTTCATTTAAATTAGAGTCGTTAAAGGTTTCTAACAATTAATGTATCTAAAAATAAAGTGAGCTGCCTGAAAGGTATTGAGTTCACCATTACTAATGGTCTCCAACTGGATATCTGTAGTTATATCCATTTTTCAGTTTTTTTTTTTTTTGAGGGGATTGCTTTGTCAGATGGTAAAAAGACCAATTGACCTTGATAGATCTTTTCTACAGTTCTACTCATGCAGGACTATTTTTCATTTTCTCTGTCCTATTGGGACCCATTGCTTTTTCACTGCCTGGCAGACATTTTGGTGTTGAGACCACAGACTATGGGGGCACTTGCTGAGACCGGAATCTGTGTTGGTTTACACTGATTTCCTGGGTCATTCTGGTTCCTAGGCTCTCCAGCATCCTCTGTGGTGAGCTGTGCTTTGTTATCTTGTCAAGTACACGTTGGAGAAATTAGGGGATCTCACCTGTGCTGTTGCCATTGCAAACTAGCAAATATTCCCAAGTTGAAGCCATGGGAATATAATCTAATGCTCAGCATAAAAGGTACCATGTTGTCACAAATAAATCAGATACTAGTTCTAGAGAGGTAAAGTTATATTAATAATAGGAATTCACTGTACATTAACCATTGAGACTAATTTAAAATCTATGAAATTATGCTGATATTCTCTTTATTTTATATGTTTCTGCATTCAAAAATTTGAATTAAAAAAGATTTCTAGGATTTTATAAATTCAATAAAAAACTTACTTCTCTAATCCTAATTTGTTCAGAAAGAATCAAATTCCTGACAAATTTTGTCACCGTGCAAGTTATGATGGACCTACTTTATCAGCTGGTTCTGTTTATAAGTGACAGACACTGGTATGACAAATTTAATTTAAAAAGGAATTTATGGGACTGAAGGAAAATCTGAAGAACGAGGCTCGAAAAGAATGAGTTGCAGAGCAGCAGAAATCAAGTGTCTTGAAAAGGCACTGCTGCAGATACAAATCAACTCTCACTAAATGCAAGATGTGAATTGTGGGGGAAGGGGTTCTGATGGGCCATTTGAGTCTCAAGCACATTGACTGAAAGTCCTACCAAAGCTGCACACATTGGGAGAGGTAGCATCCCTGCATGTTGGAAAATGGAAACCTACTGTCCACTCACCAACTCTTATGGCGGTTGAAGAATTACCACATGAAAATGGAGATTGAAATAGGTGTTAACTACAGTTCTGAGGTGGTATAGCCAATCCCAAAAGAGTGGATTATGGTTAATGTGGAAAAAATACTGACTCTTAGACACGTATGGAGAGAAAAAATATTATTTCAAAGGATTATGATTTTATTGTTCTCCTTCTATAGTGGTCTTAGGTTTGTTCTGGAGGTAATGAAATGTTTACCAGTACAACGTAGATCTAGGGTAAGAGTAAACAAACTTTTTCTGTAAGGGGTCACCTTGTAAATATTTTAGATTTTTCAGACCATATTAGTCGCTATTGCAACTACACAACTCTGCTATTGCAGTGTGTAAACAGACACAGACAATATGAAAATACAAGGGCCTGGCTGTGTTCTGATAAAACTTTGTATGCAAACAACTGGTGGTGAGATGTGGTCCATTTAGCTCTGGTCTAGGGAGATACTTTTGTATTATGGTAGTTTGATGGAGCCCAGTCAAGGCCACTGATTGCAGGCCCAAGGTTAGTAAATAGTTTGTGCAGTTGCTGAGTGTATAAGCACATGTGATGGACCCCAGGAGACATGTCTGGAGACATGTCAAGAAAGCACAAGGAACTTTATGTGGGATTGCCTGAGTCCATAGCCTGGCTCAGCCACTCTGTAATTAAGGGCAAGCTGCTAGACCTTCCTGAGTCACAGCTTCCTAATCTTTAAAAGGGAGAATAATTAGAATGCCCCTTATATTTGTTGTTTATGTAAATAATGTATGAAAAATAAACGTGGAGCTTGACACCTAGTACTCACTGAACGTACTCTGTTTTCTCTCTCCTCCCTGCCTCGAGTTAATAAATTGCTTAATTAGGTCACCATTGACAGATAACTGACATTTCATCTAACTCAGGAAATGTTCGAAAAAAACCAATGCAGTGTTTCTGAAGATTCTCAAAATCATAGGGTGACGGGGTTAGGGGTTAGAGGGTGGAAGAATGAAGAAAAGACCTGGTACCTTTGTCTTCTTTGCATTCTTCTGTCCAGCCTGGCTGGGCAGACTCACTTTGAAATATTGGATGATTCTGGAATATATTAATAAGCAGGGCTTCCTGTGTAGGGGATTGTAAATGAAGCCCCTGGGTTAACAGTTTAGAAGCATGTGGCTATTCAACCTAGAAAGTGATAGTGTCTTAACATGTCTGAATGGCTAAGAATGTGGTTGGTGGAGGCGTGGCTTCTTCTAGATGGCTCCACAGGACAGACGAAGTACCAGTGGGTATGGAAACCATGGACCAACCAAAAATGACATGGACTCCCTGGGAAAATGGTGATTTTCCTGTTGCTAAAGATAATAAAGCAGAGGTTTTTAGGGGTAGTGGAGAGGAAATAAGGTCTGAATAGAGTTCTAGATCAGCTCCTTCCAACTCATGAATTCTTTTTGAGCCTGTGGAAGTTCAGAAGAAATAAGTCAGGAGATGAAGTGTTACTGAAGATCAGTTGCCCAAAAATATTCACAGTGGTCCACTCCTGACTGGCGACAGGTTCTTCATGATCAAAGAGTGATTAAAATGCCCCTTTTGTGGAAGGATAACAATGAATAATATTTATTGAGCTCTTAGAATGTGCCAATGTATATGTACTTCCAATATATATATTTTAAGAGGCAGGTGCTCATTATTATGTCACTTTATAGATGAGCAAACAGGTCAAAGTTATATAGGGTGCCTAAGAACACACAGATAAAAGTGATGCCAAAATCAGAACATGAATATTCTAACTTTAGTACCTATACTCTTAATCTCAATTTTATTCAAAATCCAATAATTAGGGGAGAGAGGCCTTTCTGGCATGACTTTATGCTGTATTAGGTGCTCCTAATGGCTAAAATACCAATATAAATTCATGTTTAATAAGAAAATTGTATTTTGGTAAATATAAAAATCTAATAAAGACAAATGGCCCCCTTTAGCAAAATTAAATAGTAACATATTAGGTGCTGGCACTCAGTTTGTGGTAGCCCTCTTGGAGTAGGGAGCTTTCGGCTTTAGTTTTGGCTGCGACAGTTATCTGCATTATAACCTTGAGTTGAAACATCTATATCACATCTACTGAAGACTGCTTTTTCAGGAGACTCCACAAAGAAGTGACTCATCCTGGTAACTGGTATATAGAGGAGGGAAGCAGAGAAGAAAGGCAATGCACCAGTAAGTTCAAAAGAAGTCTCAAGAGATATATACAATTGTGTAAAAAAATACGTTATTTAGATAGCTGGCTTTAGGAGAGAATGGTCTTTAAGCAAGGAGAACCTTGCTTAATCAGCCTTCTAGTGTGGAAGGTGAGGGCTGGAAAGAATGATCTGGAAGACAGCATCTTGGATAGAAAGGAGTTCAGGCCCTTTGGTTTGACTCTCAAAGGATGTGGTGACTTTAGTTGACATGTAGGTTGCATATTAAGTCTCTTAGTCACCTATTTCCTTCCCCAGGAATAAGGCAGATTGTGCCATCTTACTCTGATGACTTCTTACACATACTAGGTTGCATATTTGGGGCTTTTTCATTTTAGGCTGCTCTAGAGATGTTAATTTTAACCTAATTTTCCTTATATGTGAATGCTGAAAAGCTGAGGAGGGGGTGGCTGACATTGATTTGCTACAGGCCTGGAAACATTTTAGCTATGTGATTCAACAACAACAAAAAAACCATAGAGAACACAGTTGGAGCTTCTGTCATGCAAAGCATAGTTCCCAACCATCCCTGGGCTAAAGGTAGCTCTGGCTTTGCCCGGTGACCTTGGGAAAGGCACTTAGCCTCTCCTAGTCTTGGCTTCCCATCTGCAAAATATGGACAGTTGGACTAAATGATCTCTCAGGCCAATCTTTCATGCTGTAAATTCTGAGTCTTCAGTATTTCCTTTTTTATATTGAAGAATATATATATATATACACACATACATACATTTTATTCTCTTCTATTTTTAGAGGAGATAATCCAAGGAGAAGAGTGGTGATATGATCCTGGAAAAAAAAAAAATCAATGTATTTTCTGAATCTTTTTTTTTTTAAATGTGAATTCTATTATGTCTGTGTGTTTCTTGCTCCCTCTTCTGTCCAAACTCCATATATTTTTGTATTTTGAAGGCCACTGCATAAACTTAGGCTTTACTTTTTGAAATCTATGCTATTATTGTAACTATTGATATTTCCTGTCTCTTCTTTTTATATTTATTGAGGTGAAATTCAAATAACATAAAATTAACTATTTTTCAATTGTACAATTCAGTGGTAATTAGTACATTCACAGTGTCCTCAAAATATTACTTTTTATTTAGTTCCAAAACATTTTCATTTCCACCGCATGAACTTTTTTGCATAGTGACTACACCATTTTATATTCCCTCCAGTAATGTATGAGGATTCTAATTTCTCCACATTTTCCCCAACACTTGTCACCTTTTTTTATCTTTGTTTGATTCTAACCATCCTAGTGGATGTGAAGTGGTATCTCCTTGTGGTTTTGATTCTTATTTTTAAGAGGTTACAAGATATCTTTCATGCTTCCACCACCCCAACCCAGCACAAGAATTTGTAATAGATAGAGGCAAGTCCTTTGGTAAAATTCATTTGAACCACCAATCTGATCTTACTCTCCAGTTTTATATTCGTGGCCACTTACTTTCATGTCTATCTCAACCCTGTTCGCAAGGTACAGCTCTGTGCTTTTATGTGAAAATATTTTGCTGACCCTTTACTCATCCTTAACAGAAAGTACTTAAAAAAATCACATGCAAAAAGAGGGTATGGAAGTCAAGAGGAGAAAAACATTCTGGTTTTGGTGAACATTCATTATAAGATACAGGGTTCTTCTCTCTAGGGTAGGTCCTAGGTGAGTTACTTAACTGCTCCTGGTTCTGTATAAAGCTGGTTGCACCATCCACATTTTCCTAAACAAGCATCTCTTGGAGGGCCAATTGTTTTAGCCATTTGCTCTCTTCGAGGAAACTTGAAGCTGATTTTTATTACAAATTTGAAGGGTAGCCTTTATCTGCATCCACTTGAAGAACTGTTACTTTTGCAGAGAATGTATTTGGATTTTTAACTGTAGTGGTTCCATCTTGAGTTAACTACACCCAGGAGGTCCATCTGTCCCAGACAGAAGTAAATACAACTTTCTCTTCTGAACACCTGACTTCAGTATGACATAGTTAGCGAGGTCTGTCAGGCCAGCAGATGGCCAAAAATAGCAGGGGTTAGTTGCTTCCCAATGCCATTTGAGTGACCTTTTTTTTCCCCTCATACACCATTCCTCTTACCATTCAGTGAAGGTGAAGGTTGACATTTTTTATGGACAATCCAGTTTTTAAAAATGTGAGTTGAGGAGACTCTCCAGCTTCTGAGATTAATGTGATTTCCCCACTCTTTATTACAAAATTAAGCATCTAGGAATTAAAAATTATTTAAAATTTGGAAATAAGACAAAGATATAGGTAATATGTCCTTTTAATGTCAATATTGCCCATGGAGTATTTAGGCAGAAAAATATACTTTTTTCAACACACTCATAACTGTTAATTAAAGTTTCTAGACTTAGTGAAGTTATATGTTAAAATGTAGATTTAGCAAGTTATTTCTGTGCAATAGAAAAAGATAACTCCAAAGCTTATTGCTGTGCAGGTCATAAGCCAGTTTTGTATTTAAGCTAGTGATATTGTTCTAAAATTATTACAAATACTTAGAAAAATCTAAGTCCTCAAAATGCTCTTTGAATGAATTTTGCCATCTTATCAGTTTTATCATTAATTACAAATTGAATAACATCTTTGACATATGTTTATTTTATATTTGTATGAGAGTGACATTTTAACTTCTTTTTAAAAACATATCTTGTTTAGTTTTCAATTAAGTTGGAATACAATATTATTTTAGTTTCAGATGTATAACATCTGTGTTTAGACATTTATATAAATTACAAAGTGATCACCCCTATAAATATAGTACCTATCTGACACCATACATAGTTATTACAATATCATTGATTATATTCCATATACTATACTTCACATTCCCATGATTGTTTTGTAACTACCAATTTGTGCTTCTTAATCTCTTCCCTTTTATCACCTCTCAACTCCCTTTCAATCTGCCAATCCTCAAAATGTTCTCTTTATCTGTGAGTTTGTGTCTGTTTTGTTTGTTTATTTTGCTCTTTAGATTTCATATGTATACATGAAATCACATGGCACTTGCCTTTCTTTGACTTACTTTACTCAGCACAATATCCTCTAGGTACATTCATGTTGTTGCAGATGGCAAGATTTCATTCTTTTTTTATGGCTGAGTAATATTCCATTATATATGTGCACCATCTCTTCTTTATCCATTCACCCATTCATGGACACACAGGTTGTCTCCATATCTTAGTTATTATAAATAATGCTGCAATGAACATATGGATTCATATGTCCCTTTGAAGTATTCCCTTTGGGTTTGTTTAGATAAATTCTCAGAAGTGGCATTACTAAATCCTTTGTCTCTTGTTATAGACTTTATTTTAAATTCTATTTTAGTGCTATAAGTATTACTCTACCAGCTTTTAAAAAAATTTTTCATTTTGTTTCCATTTTCATGAAAAATCTTTTTCTATCCCTTTACTTTCAGTCTCTGTGTGTCTTTCAATCTGAAGTGAGTTTCTTGTAGGCAGCATATGTAAGGGTCTTATTTTCTTATCCATTAAGCTATCCTATGTCTTTTGATTGGAACATTTTATCCATTTACATTTAAAGTAATTGTTGATCGATATGTAGTTATAGCCATTTTATTATTCATGTTTTTGACCTCCTCCTCCTTCTCCTCTTTCTTCTTCCTTCTTCTTCTGCTTCTAACCTCCTAACGTTTCTTATAATACTAGTTTGATATTGAACTCTTTTAGCTTTTTCTTGTCTTTATCTTTCCTTTGATTCTAAATAATAGCCTTGCTGCATAGAGTAATCTTGGTTGCTGGTCTTTGCTTTTCATTATTTTGAATATTTTGTGCCAATCCTTTCTGGTCTGCAAATTATCTGACAGTCCTATGGGAGCTCCCTTGTAGGTAACTAATCGCTTTTCTCTTGTTGCTTTTAAGATTTTTCTTTGTCTTTAACCTTTGGCATTTTAATGACGTGTCTCTGTGTGTACCTCTTTGTGTTCATCATGTTTTGAACTATCTGTGCTTCCTAGCTCATATGTCTATTTTCTTCAGCAAATAATAGAAGGTTCCCTTCAATATTTCTTCAAGATTTTCAATTCTTGCTCTCTCTCTTCTCCTTCTGGTATCCCTGAGATGCAAACGTTGGTGCGCTTGATGTTGTCTTAGAGGCCCCTTAAACTATCCACATTTGTTTTGGAAATTTTTTTCTTTTTGCTGTTCTGGTTGGGTGTTTCTTTCTACCTTATCTTCTAAATCACTGCTTGGATCCTCTGCTTCATCTAATCTATTGTTGATACCTCCTAAGGTACATTTTATTTCAGTTATTGTAGTCTTCATTTTTGACTGTTTTTTTTTTATGTTTTCTATCTCCACTTTTATGTTTTCTATCTCTTTGTTAAAGTTCTCACTGAGTTCAACTACTCTTCCCCTAAGTTCATTGAGTATCCTTATAAGCAGTGTTTTGAATTCTGCATCTGGGTAAATTGCTTGTCTTTATTTTGTTTAGTTTTTTTTTTTCTGAAACTTTGTTCTCTTTTTTTATTGGGAACATGTTTTTTTTTTTTTTGTCTCCCCATTTTGGCTGCCTCCTTGTGTTTGTTAATATGTATTAGGTAGGGCTGCTACATCCCTGGTCTTAGTAGAGTGGAGGATATATATATATCCTGTGGGGCCCAGTGGGTCAGTCTCCATGGTCACCTGAGCCAGGTGCTCCAGGTGTATCTCTTGTTTAGGTTGTGTGTGCCCTCCTGTTGTATTTGAGTCTTGGTTGCTGTTTGGATGTCAATAAGAGGGATGGGCCCTTGGGCTGATTGGTTGTGAGGACTGGCCTTGACTATAGTGGAGGAGCTATTATGCAGGGGCTGACCCTATGGAGCAGGATTCTCTTTAGCAGGGCGCTGGTACTTTCCCTGTCTTTCCCTTGGGTTAGTCTTCCACTTATATGGTCCTGGGTGGTGCCTGGACTCAGTCCAAAGCTGGCCACTGGGAGTACCAGCCCCAGGACATCCTGGAGAGGCCCCACTGCAGGTCAAGTTTAGCTGAAGCCTGTGCCTGGCCCGGGGCTACCTGCATGAACCACCAAACAATTACAGATGGCTGTCACTCACACTGGGCTTGGAGGTGACTGGAGTGGCCAAGCTGTGAATTGGGGTCAGCTGCTAGTGCTAGGCTTGGGGCTGCTCAGCAAGAGTTACAAATCATGCTGAGGCCAGAGGCTACTTGTTCAGGTTTTGTGACCCTTTTGAGAGATTTTAGGAGTCTGAAACATGAGCCAAGATAGGCCATGTATATGGAAAAGCCATGAAAGTAGCTTGGGTGGGCCTGCAAGTTGGGTGGGATGGAGTTTCAGGGAATCACCAGCATGAGATGACCTGTGTTTTCCTGGTTGATGGAGATTTGGTGATTGCTTGTGTCTGCATGCTGGGAGTGTGTGGGTGTATGTGTGTGGAGGGGGGCTAAACAAAGAACATTGGCTTCTGCCAGCACTTCTGTCTGGGAGAAAGCTGCCCTTCCAGCCTTCACCCAGATGCCAGGTAGTACAGTTCCTCTCAATATATCTATGGTGCCTTTCAAGCTGCTGATTCAGTGATGGAAATCAGAGCAAATGAGTCCATCAAAGAGTAAGTCCATGCATGGGCCCTTAAGTTGGATGCCTGGGACTCCTGCAGTCCCCTGTCTCACTCAGCCACAATATCTGATGGTTTTCACAGCCAGAAGTTTGGAGACTTCTTTTCTTGGCACTGGAACCCTTGGCTGGGGATCCCAGAGTGATAGGATCCCTTTCTCCTCATGGGGAGAACTTCACAGCCAAGATATCCCTTCTGATTTTTAACTGCCACACATGGGTGTGGCAACCAACCCATTCAGCATCTTTGCCCGTCCTACCAGTCTTGAGGTGGCTGTTTAGTTGTAGGACTTATGTTCAGCTAGACTTCAGGTGATTCTCAATGATGGTTTTTCTGTAGTTTAGTTGTAATTTTGATGTGGTCATTAGAGGAGGCAAGCTCAGTGATTTCCTACTCTGCCATCTGGACAGGAATCTTTATATTTTTAACTCCTTGAAAAGTATGCTTTGACAAGAGTGAAGGATGACTTTACTGGACATCCAGGGGAGGATGGAATTGGGTCAAAACTAACATATGTGAAGGGATTACATCCTATGGGGACTGTTGTCATATGTTTTCATAGACAAGATGATCACAGGTCCATATGCTGGCTCCAACCAAGCATTACAGATTTTTTGAAACATCTAACTTTTGGGGCTTCTATAACTTTAAGTTTATGACTTTAGAGTATTTTGGAGGCTTGCCTTCCATTGCCAGTGTTAATTCTGCCTAATGCCTGGTACTTCTGAGACTTCTGTTTCTGGCTTCTCTTTGTTCTTTCATCTTTCCAGCATCATTCTATTTACAATTTAGACAGCAAACTGGTGTGTCCTTTCATGCTCAACTACTTTTCACGTTCTCCCAAATGTGAGACTTCTGCACTTAGAGGTTCTAGAAGCTGGATTTTCAAGCTACTCTTGGTACCTGGTGAAACTTCTTTCTCCTGCTGGCTATCTGTAAGGTATATATTTGACTTGGTCAGCGAAGAAACTCTTTGGAAGAATTTTTTACAAGGGCACCTTGTGAACTGTAAAGTGCAAACTAGGCATTAAACTGAGTTGTATCTTCTGTAGTCCATGATGATGAGTTAGAGTATGTGTGCTCAAATATATCCCTACTGTACTTGGAAATCCACCTTCTATCATCATGTCCTCTGGCTATTTAACTCTTGGTTACTCAGCAATTTGGGCTCTTTTATTTTTCTTTTCTATAGGTATCTCTTCCCATAGTTCCAACCAGAATTTTCTGGACTGTGGGCTTATGTTGATATTCCTTCCTCTTTTCCCACTTCTCATTGAGTCTTCTCTTTCTTTTATTTCATGGTTTATTTGTGTTTCACCTTCTCCATGCTGCTTGAATGGAATGGGCTCTTGAGAGCTAGATCATCTTTTCCTGATTTAGGCTGAGGAAATTTCATTTGTAGGCCTTCTTTTGTGCCTTTCCATTTCCCTCTATTTTAGTAATGGCTTCCCTGAGGTGTCCCATTTCTTTCAACTTCTGGGATTCCATGGTAAGTCTAGGCTGAACAGATGTGGGACTGGCTCTACAACCTGAGGTCTTCTCTGTCTTGAGGTAAGCTCATCTTTTCCCTTCAGCCATATATCCATGTTGGTATCACTCTGAGAGAATGTCAGTGTTCTTAATTGTCTGTTTTTCTGTTGAAGGTCTCATAATGCCTGCTCTGACCAAAACTTGTTAGTGGTTAAAGGAAACTATGACCCAACTTCTATTTTTCAGGTCATCAGAATCTTTGCAATATACTCTCAGGGGAAAAGGGCATTGTTGTTATGTCTCTCTAGTAGCATTTTCGCATTCTACCATGGGGTGTGATGATCAGTAGGTTTATAGATTCCTCCATAGTGCCTAGAATAGTTGCAAAGTGGTATTGCTCAATCTGTGTTTGATGAATAAATGAATGAATTAAATTAATGGGATTCATTTTGGCACTTGGGTTTCACTTTGGTTCACTTGATTGGGTCACATATACCATTTCCATAGATCCAGCTTCATAGTTTTCATTACTTAAAATGTTATTATAATATAAATTTAAGAAATTTTATATAAAATATAGTTGCTGGTATAATGGAAACCATTAAAACCTGCAGTTTTCCTATTTTTTAAATTCTGCAAAACACAATTCTCATCTAAATTGAGAGAATTTCAACTAAAACATGGCAGGTATATTAGATATGTCAGCACAGGACTATAGAAACAACTCAACAAGGATTTGTGGTTGTACCAGTGGAAAGAGGTCAACTATAGAGTTTTGGTGTTGCATTACTGACTAAAGACTTATTAATATTACTAAATTGTTTGCTTACTTAATACCAAAAAAAAAAAAAAAAGAGAGAGAGAGAATAGAATCTTCCTTGCACAGACTGACTGCATATAAACAGCCATTACTTCTTTTCTGAACTTAGACTTAGACTGAAGAAAGATTATTTTAATTTTTAAGACTTCTTTCTTTCCTTTCTACTTCTCTCTATTCTATTCTCAAGCTGTTGTTGATGAACTCTAGGTTTTTCCAAATGGGGCAACTTGAAAGAGAAATGTATTCATTCTCAAATGAAATATATGAGGAGAGAGAACAGCTCTGGAATGTATTTTGGTGATTAGCTATCAAGCCAGGAGAGAAAGGACAGCAGTTGGCTGGAAATCATTGTATCAAATCTACATTCATTTAGCATCCTTCTTTAATACATATGCCACCTTCTCGTTTTAATGGAAAAGAAGAAACTAAGTTTTTTAATTATGCTTTGCTTTTCTTTTTTGGAAAAGGGCTTATTCTTAAAATAAGATTATGCACACTATTTGTGCAAGAGAATTTTGAAATTTTTTTAGAAGCAAGTGAAATTAGGCTCAAATCTTTTATGGGCTGGAGTAATGTGTACAAGTAAGTATAATGGAGAGAGATTTTGCTAATTGTCTTTGGGTGCAGACAGCTGAGAGATAAGAAGAGAATAAGTTTGAAGAGGTTGAATGAATAGCACTTTTATGAGAGGTTTATGAAACTGCATCTTTCATTTTGGATGCTGACGTACTTGGAAATGAGAAGCAAAAAGATGTCATCAAAAGAAAAAAAAATGGAACAAAATGTGACTCATAGTGTGCTGAAGAGACATCAGAGGTTATTTTTTCCAATTTCTTTATTTCACACAAAGAAAATTGGTGCTTAGAGAGGTTGAGTGACTTGCCCAATGTTACCCAGTGACTCAATGGTACATCCTGGGATTGAATCTAGTCTTCTTTTTAATAAACCAAACCAATATTCCTGTGCTATGATGACTCCTGACCACTGTTAATCTAATGTGGGCCAAGTTAGAAGTTTGGGAAAATGAAAAATGCTCCAAATGATGAGCCAGAACTGCAGAGTGATTATAGTTTCATGACCTTGCTATGCAATTGTGGACTTTGCCGGTCATTTTATTTAAAATATGCTAGTCTCCAATGCAGGGGTTCCCAACCCCTAAGCTACAGACTGATAACGGTCTATCGCCTGTTAGGAACTGGGCCACACAGCAGGAGGTAAGTGGTGGGTGAGCGAGCAAAGCTTCATTAGTATTAGTAGCTGCTCCCCATAACTAGCATCACCACCTCAGCTCCACTTCAGGTCATCAGGCATTAGGTTTTCATAAGGAGCATGCAACCTAGATTTCTCGCATGCACAGTTCACTATAGGGTTGGTGCTCCTATGAGAATCTAATACCTGATGATCTGAGGAGGAACTGAGGCAGTGATGCTAGTACTGGGGAGCAGCTGTAAATACAGATTAACATTAGCAAAGAGGTTTGACTGCATGGAGACCATAATAAATCAATTGCTTGATTTATTTATTGATTGATTTATTTGATTCACAGCAAACACTATCTATCAGTGAGTAACAAGAAAAAATTAAGCTTCACCTGGTGGCAGGCTTTATAGTGGCAAGTGAGTTGATGTACCTCAATTGTACAGCTGCATCTGGTGGCAGGTTTTTAGTCAGAATCTGACACTTATTTTAGTCTGCACGTGGCTTGCCCATTATTTTATTTATCCCTTCCCTCTGCACCTCTTTTCTGCACTGTACACTCGTCTCAGTCACAGTTTTGGTAAGCTCACAATGAGTAAAAAACAAATGTCACTGGAGAGCTTCCTGAAAAAGGGGGAAGACCTAATGATGAGATAGCAGAAGACTCTAAGACTGCCAGTGAAAAGAAAACAGCATTTAAATGAAAATACCAAGAGTCCTACTTAAATTATGAGTTCATTACAATAGGTGATTCACATTCTCCAAGCCTGCTTTGTATACTACGTGCTGACCAGTTATCCAATGAAGCAATGAGACCTTCAGAACTGCTTCACCACATGAAGACCAAGAACTCTGTCTTAAAAGACAAGCCTTTGGAGTTTCTTAAAGAAAAAAATGTGAACATGAAAACAGAAACAATTAATAAAGGCCACTCCTCATCAAATGTGTCTGCACTGAGAGCATCATTCTTAGTTGCTAAAGCTAAAGAGCTCTTTACTATTGGCGAAGAGATGATCCCACATGCTGCTAAGAACATTTGTTATAAACTTTTAGGAGAGGCTGCAGTTCAAAAGGTGGCACGTGTTCCTCTTTCAGTTACCACCATAACTAGATGAATTAATGAAATAGCAGAGGATATTGAGGTACAATTGTTAGAGAGGATTAATGAGTCACCATGATATACAATTCAGAAGACTGAGTCTACCAATGTTGACAACAAGGTGACAATGCTTGTTTTTGTGGGATATATTTTTCAAGAGGATATGCACGAAGATATGTTACATGCACTTTTGTTGCCAACCAACATCACAACTGCAGAACTATTCAAGTCATTGAATGATTACATATCAGGAAAGCCGAATTGGTCATTTTGTGTCTGTATATGCACAGATGGAGAAGTCACCATGGCTGGACAGCTTTCTGGTTTCACTACTTGGGTCAAAGAGGTCGCTTCTGAATGTGAGTCTACACATTGTGTCATCCATAGAGATGCTGGCTAGCCGAAAAATGTCACCTGAATTTAAGAGTGTTTTAAAAGATGCGATTAAAATTACCAACCACATTAAAGTGCATGCCCTTAACTCACTTTTGTCCATGTAGCTCTATGAGGAGATGGACTCAGAGCACATACGTCTTCTCTTATACACAGAAATGAGATGGCTTTCTAAAGTTAGATCACTGGCCAGAGTTTTTGAGTTGCGAAAACTGCTCCAAAAATTTCTTTTAGAAAAACAATCACACTGGCAGCACATTTCAGTGACACAGAATGGGTTGCAAAACTTGCTTACTTGTGTGGCTTATTCAACCTGTTTAACCAACTTCATCTGTTACTTCAGGGGAGAACAACAACTGTGTTCCAAGTCAGCAGATAAAGTGACTACATTAAAGGCCAAATTGGAATTATGGGGCAACAAATGAACATTGGGATTTTTGACATGTTTCAAACTTTAGCAGCGATTTTGAAAGAGACTGAGCCAAAGCCATCTTTCTGCCAGCTGGTTTATGATTACCTATTTCAGTTTTCAAAAGAGTTTGAGCATTACTTCCCAACCACAAAGGACCCTAAACTGGGACGGGATGGACCAGGGACCCATTTTGAATAAACCAAGGGAATTGACTTTGTTCGTGCTAGAAGAGGATCAATTGCTTGAGATTACAAATGACAGTGCCCTTAAAAGTATATTTGAGTCTATGGCCATGCCATCCTGAATACACCCAATCCCGTCTGATCTCAGAAGCTAAGCAGGATCAGGCCTGGTTAGTACTTGGATGGGAGACCACCCAGGAAGACCAGGTTTTATAGGCATTAAAAAAAAAAAGTATGTTTGAGTCAAATTCTATATTTAAGTCAAGGTAAAATATCTTGAGATTGCCACAAAAGCCCTGAAAAGCCTGCTTTCATTTCCAACATCCTATCTTTGTGAAGCAGAAGTTTCTGCAGTGACAGCAACCAAAACGAGATTATGAACATAAGCAACACACTTTGAGTGTTCCTGTCTCCCATTACCCCCAGATAAAACCATCTAGTTGCAGGAAAACAAGCTCATGGCTCCCACTGATTCTGCATTATGGTGAATTGTATAATTATTTCATTACATATTACAATAATAATAGAAACAACAATAATAGTAACAATAATAGAAATAAAGTACACTATAAATATAATGAGCTCGAATCATCCTCAAACCATCCCTCCTCCTGGAAAAATTGTCTTCCATGAAACTGGTTCATGGTGCCAAAAAAGTTGGGGACCACAGCTCTAATGGATAGTTTTATGGTAGACTTATATTTAAAAATGTTTGTGTTGATCTTTTGAAAAGGAT
The DNA here is from genome assembly GCA_004027375.1 of Macroglossus sobrinus. NCBI lineage: Eukaryota > Metazoa > Chordata > Mammalia > Chiroptera > Pteropodidae > Macroglossus > Macroglossus sobrinus. Next base: position 365,529 of record PVKZ01000630.1, read on the forward strand.
TGGAAGTTCCCAAGGACATTGCAGATACTCTGAGTAGACTCTGGCTGTAATTAAAAATTTTAGGCTTTATTATGCATTCAGATTCATATGAAACAAGGACATTTTAACTTCACTACTCCACTCTTTTGATAACTGAGAATTTGGACATTTATTTTATTATCCCAGCACACATCTTTGTGAATATATGTCTAATTGGTAAGCATTATTGCATTTAATTCTTTCTGGAAGAAAATAGTTTTGTTCATACTTCATCAAGATTTACCAATTTTTGCTGATCATTTGTTGCCTAAATGTTTTTTCTCCCTACTTTTTGGCTAACTGGATAGATTCTCTTCTCCCTGTTTCCCTGACCCTTACCAACCTTACTTTTATGATTTCAAATGGGCAAGAATTTTCTGTATGACTTTCTGTACTTCGAGGCTTAATAAATTTTTTTATTGTGGTAAAATATACATAACATAAAACTTACCATTTTAACCGTCTTTAAGTGTACAGTTTAGTGGCATTAAGTACATTCACAATTATTGCAATGTCGAGCAACCATCACCACTAGTCACTTCCAAAACTTTTTTAAAACCCTAAATGGAAACTTGTACCCATTAAACAACAATTCCTCATCTTCCTCACCCCTCAGTTCTTGGTGACCTCTGTCCTGCTTTCTGTCTCTGTGATTTTTGACTATTCTAGTTACTTCATATAAATAGAATCATGCAATATTTGTCATTTTGTGTCTGGTTATTTCACTTAGTACATGTTTTTAAAGTTAATCTATGTTTTAATATGTTTCAGAATTTTATTCCTTTTTAAGCAGGATAATAATTATATGTATATACCACATTTTGTTAATTCATTTATGTGTTGATTGACATTTGGCTTGTTTCTAACCTTTTGTTATTGTGAATAACGCTGCTAGAAACATTGACTATAAGTATCTGTTTGAGTCTCTACTTTTGATTCTTTTGGGTATATACTTAGAAGTGAAACTGCTGGGTCATGTGATATTTCTATTTTAACATTTTGCAGAATTGCCGAACCATTTTATACTCCCAACAACAATGCACAAGGGTTCCAATTTCTCCACATCCTCACCTATACTTATTATTTTCCATCTTTCGAATAATAACCATGCTAGTGGATGTGAAGTAATATCTCATTGTAATTTTAATTGACATTACCCTAATGACTAGAGATGGTGACATCTTTTCATGTACCTGTTAACCATTTATATATCTTCTTTAGAGAAATGTCTATTCAAGTCTTTTGCCCATTTTTTTGACTGGGTTGTTTCTTTTTTCGTTGTTGAATTGTGGAGGTTCTTCTTAATTTTTATTTTTCAATTAGAGTTAACATTCAATATGATGTTGTGGAAGTTATTTATGCATTCTCAATATGAATCCCTTATCTACCATAATAATTTGCAAACATGTTCTCTCATTCTGTGTATTGTTTTTCACTCTCTTGATAGTGTCCTTTGATGCACAAAAATTAATTTTAATTCTAGCGAAATTTAATATATTTTTTATTTTGTTGCTTGTGTGAGACTTATTGCATTTTAAGTGTCAAGTAGGCTGGTGACTGTTAGAACTGTGAAGTGTCCCACGTGCAGTGATAGTGATTTTTCTGCCTTCACAGCTGCGATCACCAGCACAGAGACCTTGGGTTCTGCTTCACTCTGAGAACGCTCCTTAATAATGGCAGGACAGGTCATTCTCAGATCAGTAACCTAGTTACACCACAGTGCAGACCAGGGCCAACCAGAAAATATCAGTGTGGATTTGGCTGAGTGTAAGATGGGACAGGGGAGGAACTACTCAATTAGCATTGAGGCTAATACTCGCATCTAAATCCTGGCTCCACTATTTACTAGCTATGAGAGCCCAGGCAATTTATTCAATTCTCTTTGCTTCCCCATGAGTAATATGGGGATAAGATTGCTAAAAGCATTCATGAATTAATACACTGAAAGTGCTTGGAATAGTGGTTGGCATATTGTAAGCACTCAACAAATGTTCTTATGAGGATTTAATGGATTCAAATATGCCAAGTGCTTAGAACAGTACCTGCTGCAGCCAGTATTATTCCCAGCTCATGACATTCAAATGCAAAGGTATAAAAAGTTTTAAAGAAAGAAAGTGAAGACCAAACAACATACTTTTATAGGCCAAATTCATCCCAATGACAGTTGGTTTGCAGTGCCTGAAGTGAGACCAAAGAACTTTGTCAAACCTCCAGGTCAGAATTTGCTTCTAAGAGTGCTTCCATCTGGCTTTATTGGAACCTTAGATACTAATCCCACCTCCCCCGCAACCTTGTATCCTTACCTAAATACAGCTTCTAACTCTAATTTAAACTGCTTCTAACATCTTTAAAGTGGGGACTTTCTACATTTCTTCCCTTAACCTTGGCTTGGTACCCTAGACCCTATGCTGACTTTCTCCAGATTCCTGGATCCAGCAGATTTGGCTGTCCACATTATCTATTAACTCTATCTCTGCACCTATATCCCAGGCTTGGTCTGACCACAGGTTGGTCTTAATAAACAGACATACATTTCTATAGACCCAGCTGATTCAAATGCTGCTATCACTCTCCCAGATGCCTATTTCTAATCCCATGTGTTTTGAACATAAGCATAGCTGCATCTTAACAGGCCCAGGAAAAAAATGGAAGCTCAGGATGAAAACTCTAGAAAAATAAAGATTTGGGGAAGCTACTCCACTGCTTCTACTCATTAGTTTGACAATTTTTAAAATTTCTTTACCTATGTTGTGTCGTGAAGGAATTATCATTATCGCTTTTATAAAATTTAACCACTTAATTAACCAATGTGATATCATATTTGATCAAATAGACTAAGGGTTCTTTTCAGTATGTTTCTATTATTCATTCATTCATTCCTTCAAAACATATAATTCTATAGGAACTGAGATTGCAGAGAGGAAGAGATATGATTCCTATTTTCCAATCGTGAAGAATCTAGTGTTCTTATAGATATCTTCTCAATCTGAATTCAGTGTAACATTTGGAGTTTGATAAACTAATAGCTAATATTTATTGAGCACTATCAGTTGCAAATGAGTGAGACACAACTCAAACTGGTAGTACTGGATTTAGGAGTTAAAACACTGTCATTGAGATTATTGGGACCCTGTCTGTATTTCTCAACTGTATTTGTTTCCCTTAGGTTCATTCTCAGGCTCTTGTTCTAATGTGGTGGCAAAATGGACCCTGGCAGCTATTGGCATACATGGTCCTTAAAGTCTGTGATGCCAGAGTCTTCCATTTTCCCAGTTGCTAGGCTCAGTGGAATACTGATTGGTCCTGTTGGATACCTGTCCACCTCTTAGACCAACCCCTGTATTGAGTATGATAACTTGTCAGATCTAGGTCACATGCCCATTCCCATGACAAAAAAAAAAAAAAAAAAAGGATTTATGTATACAAATTTACCGGTGTCTGCCTCAGGCACTTTCCATTAACGACTGGAAGGACACATTTAAAATATTGAGTGTTTTTCCCAAGTCTGCTTGTTAATTTTAAACCAGGTTAGACTACTTCAAACTAGTCTTCAATTCTATTAATGTTGTTTTATATAGAATTAGTAGTAATCATTAGGCATTGTTTTAGGTGCTAACATGGTGACATTAAAGCAAAGCCCATTATGAGCTCTCATAACCCAGCCTCTGCAGTGAGGTTGACCTCTGGATTGGCTTTCTAATACCATTGGACTCATTTACTCATTGGAATACTACTGCCTCCTCCTCTACCCATGTGTGGGGCATAACCTGACAGGAGAATGCTATTTAATAATATTTAATAATATCTGTGTTTTTACTATCCATTGTGATACAAAATATGTAATGCTTATTTTGTCACAAAGTAAATATGACTATGATTTGTTTCACATTTTATGTAGTTTTTTTTTCATGTTATATTTCACATTAAATCATGTTCAGGACAGTGAGAAAAATAAAAATTGCTTTAGAATTTTTATTCTGACTATAAAATTGATAAATGCTCATTGTAAACAATCCAAGAAATACAAAAAAGTATAAAGAAGAAAGAGAAATTGATCCAAATTCTGTCACTAAGTAATAAATACTGGTAACATTCTGATGACTATCCTGAATATCTTTCTGGATATTTCTTTATGCATATATATTATTACCTGTCTGAAAAAGGCAAGAATAAATGCAGCATTTTCTCAAGTACCTTTTGGAGTCCTTTGAAATGTTCATGTAAGCTTTGCGCATTTTTCATATTAACCTATTGAAACAATGAAAAGAGTATTTGGCTATATATTTATTCATCTGTATATTTTTCTCTATAGAAGCTGCTGTTGAATGATCAGCCTGGTGTCCGAATACCTTAATTTTTGCTTTTTTTCTATATTAAGTCCTTCTTATTTTCCTTAGCCTTTTGTTATTCTTTTTCTAACTTCTCAGTTAAATTCTTAGTGATACCTTATGGAGACCTAAATTGAGTCTTGTTTCTGAACCTCCTTTTACCACCAGAAGAAACTGAAGAGTTAATACTAAATAAATATCTTTCTGTTTTGTTAACTCTTAACTTGGAGTAAAGAGACAATGGGAGAGGCTGGTGACCTTTTCGCACAACCAGCTGTAACAGATGGTATTGCCATTTACTTTTGTTTTGGAAGCTAGAGGCAAATAACTATAGCATCTGGGATGAGCTCAATTAAATTTAAGAATGGAAGAAAACATTTTGTTTTTTTTTTTTTCTCAATGGAGATGTGACAGTCCACACTAAACGTCCCCAATGAAGGAAATGTTACCATCTGCATGAACTTCAGTGTGGCTCACCGGCAGGCCTTGGACTGTAGACTAAGGGGCCCGATGTTCTTAACAAAATTTGGTGATGTTTCTGACCCATTAAAACAAAAAGTTTCTGGAAATCATATTTCTTCTGTTGATTTACTTAATGTGGCTAGTCTATTTAGCTTTAGATCCTAAAGTCTCCAGCACAAAACTTGCCTTTCTAAGGGGACCAAAAACAGCCTGAGCTAGAATTCTTGCTCAACCACCTATGAGCTGTAACCTTGGTCAAGTCTTCTACCACTTTAAGTTTTAGTCTCCTTTACAAGAATATTAGAATAATGTAAGAATTAAGTTGGCTAATGCATGGAATACAGGGGTGATTTAAAAAATATTTAATTGACCAATCAGAAGAGGCACAGGTAATAACATTGGAAAAGGGTCCTAGAAGCCTCTTTCGTGCTTTTAGTGTCTGCAGGAGGAGATTAAATGATCAGGGCAGTGGGGGCTTCCTGATGGTGCTCAGTGTAATAGCTGTTTGGTAATGGATATGAGAGCATTTCAATACTTTAATAGCTAGCATTTCAGCCTGGAGGAAAGCACTTAGCATAGCATTGACATACAGGAAACATTCAATAAGTGTAAGTTATTGTTCCTGCTATTATTTTAAAATTATAAACATTATTATGATGATTATACATATTCCTGCCCACAAGCTTTTGCTCTCCTTGTTACCCTGCCTGACAAATGGTTATGAGTATAAATCGGAATGCGGCCCACACAGCACAGCTCTTTTTTGTCAGTGGCATTTCTGTTCAATTTTCTGTTTTTATCCTGATCCTCCTTACCCCCATAATTGCTCTTCCCCTAAGGATCACTTTCTTCATTGACAATTAGTTGATGAATATTCAGTACCTCTGATGTGCTCTATGTACCTCTATGTTAGCACACTGGGTCTGGTCACTATTTTTAGCACTCTAAAATATCTTTTTGGTGGCATCTCTCCGTTGCCCTCAATGGCTCTTCAAGAACTCTGGATTGCCCATAAAAATTTCCAACCCTATCTTCTGGTACTCTTCATACTAGGCAGAATGCCTAGTCCCACATTCTAGAGTAATGGGACTACTTGTCACTCTTCCTGAAATATTAGTTAACTTCCTTTCTTCTACTATTCTATTTTGTACACATGTTATATCCTCCCCTCTATCTTTACCAAACAAGCATCCTCATGTTTTCTAAAAATGCCATGAAAGTTTCTGTTCTTTGCTCATACTAATCTTTCTATAGAATGCTTTCCTCCTCTGCTCCTTTGCTCATGTATCCCCTTCCTCTAACTACTCCAATCTTGTGATTATATTCTCTATATAATTTTTCTTGCTCTGGCTGTCTTTATCCTTAATTTGATACCTTACATTACCTTGCATATAATTGTGTATTTTTAAAAATGTAGGTCCTATGTAATTTCTACAATTGTATCATAGGCTCCTGAAGGATGTTTTAAATCTGTATATTCAAGTGTCTGTAATAAGAATTCAGTAACTATTTATGAATAGTAAGGATGATGAGGCCACTGTTAGTGCAGAATGGGGAAATTACGGGTCCTGTGCAAGAAGGCAGGGCAGATTTTGCAGTGATGTCTAGATTGGTAAGGATTAAGAGGATGTGGAAAACGAGAGGCTAATTAAAAGTTGAAATTATTTATGCCAGCACAAAGGTAATGGCACTGGGAATAAGGAGGATGGGACAAATCTGACAGTGTGTGTGTAAAAGAAAAAGAGCAGGATTATAAGACAGATTCAGTCCAAGGGATAAAGAAGAGAGTCAGAAATCAGTTCTGAGGTTTTATATCTACAAGAAATTGAAAGAATGGTAGCTAACTGAGAAAAATTTGGATGCAGAGAGAGATTTATGATTTGTGCATGTTGAATTTGAGAGGACTCAGGAACAGTAAGAACTGAAGAATACAGTTAAAAGTCTTAGGCCTGAAGCAGTAAAAGAAATAATTAGTAGAAAACCAATATAAAAAGAAGAGTAGAAGTCCATGGACTGAGCCAAGGATCAATCCAAGGAGTAACTGGCCACTGAGGAGAGAGAAGAGGCTGAGAGGAGATATGGGAAGAGGCAGAATATAGAACAATGTTATGGAAACCAACAGAGGACAAACAGAGAACAGAGTGTAAAGAAGATTGGGTGGTCCGACTCTATTAGTACCAGTGGAGGATAAGAAATAGCAAACTGAAGAAACAGAATAGGACCTAGGATGTGAGCGGGATAAACCTATTGTGGGGGAAGTTCTTTAATAGGATGAAAGCCAACCCATGAGAAAATGGTGGATAGGAACTAGATGGAATTAACTTAAACTATAGTCTTAGTTAGCTATTGCTGATAAAAAAGAAATGTGTTGTGTGCATGGAGGAATATCACATAGAACCTAGTGTTAGGTTCTCCAGTCTGGCCTCTATGAGAGTCGAGGGCAGAAATCGGACAGCTATGGCCTGCTTTATTCTTCATTTTCTCCACAGAATGACTTTTTAAAGAAATTGAGGTATAACTGACATATAATATCATGCTAGTTTCAGGTGTACAACATAATGTTTTGATATTTGTATATACTTCAAAATTATCACCACAATAAAGCAAGCTAACATTTGTCCCTATATTTAGTTCTAGTTTTTTTTTTCTTATAATAAGGACTTTTAAGATTTATTTTTCTAGCGACTCTCAAATAGGCAATACAGTACAATTAACTATAGTCATTATGCTGTACATTACATTCCCAGGACTTATTTATTTTAAAAATGAAAGTTTGTACCTTTTGACTCCCTTTACCTATCTCATCCACTCCAAATAAATCTGTTTTCTGTATCTATGAGCTTGGTTTTGTTTGTTTTGTTTAGATTCCACATATAGTAAGATCATATGATATTTGTCTTTCTCTGTCTGACTTATTTTGCTTATGTAATGCCCTCAAGTTCCATCCATATCATCACAAATGGCAAGATTTCTTCTTAATGCTTCAACATTATTCCATTATACATATATCTATAATAACATTATATAAGTTTTAGGTGTACAGTTCTATAATACATCATCTGTATGTTGCATTGTGTGCTCACCCCTCAAATTTAGTCTCCTTCCATCACCATACGTTTGACCCCCTTTAACCTCTTTATTTTCCTCCCACAACCCTCTTCCCCTCTGGGAATCACCATATCATTTTCTGTGTCTATGAGTTTGTTCATTTGTTTTATTTGTTCATTTGTTGCTTTCTGTTTTATATCCTACATATTAGTGAAATCATATGGTTCTTGTCTTTTTCTCACTTAGTGCGATTCTCTTAAGATCCATCCATGTGGTCACAAAAGGAAATATTTCATCATTTTTTTTAATGGCTGAAGAGTATTCTAGTGTATATATAAACCATATTCTCTTTATCTATTCATTCACTGATGGACACTTAACTTGTTTCCATATCATGACTATACTATTTTCCTCAGTGGCTATAACAATTTACATTCCCATCAACAGAACACAAGGTTCCCTTTTCTCTACAATATTTGTTATTTTTTGTCCTTACTATAATAGCCATTTTAACAGGAGGTAGATGATATGTTATTGTGATTTTAATTTGCATTTTTCTGATGATTAGTAATGTTGAGCTTCTTTTTATATTGGCTATCTGTATGTCTTCTTTGGAAAAATGTCTAGTCAGATCTTCCCCTCACTTTTAAATCAGATTGCTTTTTTATTGCTATTGAGTTGTAAGAGTCCTTTATATATTTTGGAGATTAATCTCTTATCAGATATATGATTTGCAAATATTCTCTTTTTTATTAGATTGTCTTTTTATTTTTTTTATAATTTCTTTTGCTGTCTCTACACAATGACTTTTAAGTGTTTTGGTGTGTGAGTAGCCAAAGCCAACTTCCCTATCGCTCCCAGATTTGAATGTCCCCAGTTCAAGTCAAGAGTTCAGACTTAATTCCAATGATCTTAATTCTTGAGGAGAGAATCTAATTAGCTCATCTTGGTTCAGGTGTCCATCCACCCGTGGTCTAATAAGCTATGGCCAGGACCAAAGATTCTTAAAATAACAATGAGGATGCTGGAGTTTAGCAGATGGTTGTGAGGTAGTTCTCAGGAAAAAGGGTGTTTTACTACAACTAAAGAGTCAGATAACAAAAGATAGAGTGGCAAAAGGGTAGCAGCATGAAATACAGATGTTTAAGGCAGAAAGAAATACAAATGTTTAGAGGCAGGACAGGTGGGATTCTTACAGAAGAGCTTAAAAAAGGAAATAATTGGGAGCCCCAGAGAAAGAAAGATTATATAGAACCTATTGAACTAGTAGAGAGCCTAACTTCCAGAAGAGAGGAGAGTTTTATTCTGGCGCTAGAGAGAAAGTGAAAAAACAAACAGTGATATGTTGATGTGAATGAAGAAAAGGGAAAACAAGAGGCTCTTATTAGATATCTGTGATAGACCGGATAATGCCCCCACCTCTAAAAAAATGTCTCTATCTTAATCTCCAGAAACTAGGATGATATTACATTGCAGAGCAAAAGGGACTTTGCAGATTTGATTAAAGATTTTGAGATTGGGAGATTATTTTGGTTTATCTGTGTTAGCCCAGATACATGGGTCCTTATAACAGGGAGATGGGAATTTCAGAGTCAGAAGAGGAGAGATATGATAACGAAAGCAGAGCTCAGGGATAGGGAAGGGGAGAAGGAAAGAAAATTCGATTTATGCTGCTATCTTTAAAGATGGGAGAACAGGATGTGAGCCAAGGAATGTGGGTAGTCTCCAGAAACTGGTAAAGGCAAGGAAACAGATTCTCCTACAGAAACTCCAGAAGGAACACAGTCTTCCTTACACCTTTATTTTAGAAATCCTGACTTTCATAACTGTATATAACAAATTTGACCTTTTTAAAATTGCCAAGTTTGTGGTCATTAGTTACAGCACCATAGGAAACTAATATAATCTCTCAGCTTTTACAGACAAGTATATGATATCATTTGCTTAATGGTTATATATGGGAAATAAAGAGGGTGCTCTGTGGGATGTCTGGAGTAAGCACAGGGGCTGTTATAGAGTCAGTAAGGTTCCTGAGTAGGGGAAAGATCATAAGATTTGTATATTAATAGTAGTAATAAGTGCTAAAACTTATCAAGGATAGGTTCACTGTATGCCAGGCACTGTTGTAAGTGCTTTACATAATTATCTCATTTCATACTTTCAATAACTCCCCCAAATAGGTTCTATTATTAGTCCTATTTACTCACCCAAACTTCACTGTGCCCTCTGGTGAGGTGGGTCTATCCTTTGCATCTCTTTCCTGTGGTTTTATGTCTGTGGGAATCGGATGAACATCTGGCCCTAGGCACTGCCTGACCTCTGGCAAGTGGACCTGCAGTCCAGTGTTGAGGGCAGAGCACTACCAGGGTTTGGTTCTTTTTACTTTTCTTCGCCCTTTGATAGTCCCTACTCTCACTTCTACATAAGCTCCCCTGATTTTCTCTCTTCTCCTGAACATCTACTTCTTTAGCTCCTCTTCAAAGAGTCAAGATAATAGTAAAAATTTTTCTAAGTGTCAAACTTAAAGGAAGGATAGAATGGGTTATTTGGTCTCCTCTGAGTTAAACACCTAATAAATGCTAATAATCTTCCAGTAGAATACTGTTTTGGTTAGCTTTGTTGGCTATAACAAAACACTATTTACAGGATGGTTTAAACAATTCACACTTATTTCTCACAATTATGGAGGCTGAGAACTCTTAAGATCAAGGTACTGGCAGATTTGGTTCTTGGTAAGGGCCTTCTTTGTGGCTTGAAGGTGTTTGGTCAACAGAAGTTACCAACAAGACATGAAAAAGAGGTTAGGGGTATATTTTTTCCTATTTTTACCCTGTTTTTACATTGTGTTCCTGGCAGCTCCTAGATTCCTTCACAGTGACAACTCCTATAGACCTCTTCTGCATAACTGGTTTGGCTCTCCCAGGTCTTACTGGAGGTAACAGTATCTCACTGTTGTTAGTTGCTGGGTGCCTCACCACCTCTGTTTCCTAAACCTGCCTTCACGTCTATGGCAAATCTTTTCAATTACCTTTCATTATGTGAAACATTTGGAATAATTTTTTGTTGTTGTTGCCAAGATTTTAATAGCCACATCATCCAAAGCAGGGCTTAAAAAATGGTTAAAGCCTTTTAAGCAAAGGTTGAACAATCTTTACTTGGTAAATCTTCCTAAGATACTATGTTCCAAACCCGTCCTCACCAGATGCCAGTGGAGGTAGTACAAAGGAGAAAACCTTGTCTCTGTCTCAAGCTAATCACCTTCTACTGCTGCGGTTTAACGAGAACTTTAGGTTCTTGGAAGAAAATTTTGGTGTGGAATATAAGAAATAAATTAGCTGTATGTCAGTACAATAATCTGTATAATAGAGAACAATTCTGATGGGTGAGGTGCAGTTTCCTAACAGAGATGTCAAGCTCAGTGTTTCCACTTTTGTTTGCTTTTAACATATTGAGCCCAGTTACGCTTTTTTCTGTGCTGCTATGTATCAACAGGTTAATAGTATAACAACATTACCTTTAAATGGAATGAAAGAAAAACTTAATATTCAAAACTAATATTAAAGACATTAGACATTTTTCTTTCATAAAGCAGACAAATGCTCAAAATTCGCTTGTTTTTTTTTTTTTTTTTTTGTGAAGACAGGTGGCTATCAGGCACACTTCATTTAAGAGATTCAGAAAAAAAAATGCTAAATTTGTCCCTTAAAGTAAACAGTTGTTTTAAAATAATGAGAAAGTAATTGCTTTGCAAGTAAGCTCATGCTGCAGAGAGTATTGAAAAAAAATTGAAAAAAATAATTGAATTAATATCCATTATTAAGTAATGTTTTGTAGCCAAAATTAATATAGCAATTTTTACCTTTTAAGAATTCTCACATCTGCAAACTTAAAGCTGGAAATGAAATTTTCTAACTTGTATAATCTTTTAAGAACTTTAGAAAGTGTTGAGATCATTTGTTAAAAATACATATTGTACCATTTCTCAATTAGTTTGGAAATGACTGAATGACTTCAAGAAAATAAAAATTTACTCAAAAGGGTATTTTTCAAGTTTGATGTTTGGAATTAAAAACTGAGTATGATAATTCATAAGTATAGACAATGATGCACTTCCGTTTGACTTGAATTTTTGTGAGATATTTTTTCCAACTACGACAGATATTAAAATCAAATATTAAAATTAACCTAACAATATCAGAGTATCTACTTGCCCCATCACTAAATTTTACCAAAAGTTTCAATAATGGAGCATATATATAATCTCACTGCTCTCACTAAATAATAGTAAACATTTTATTGTTTAATTTGATAACATAATTATTTACTTAAGTAATTACTAATCTGAGTTACTAATAATAAAAGATAAAAGAATCTTGACATGATTAAATAAACCTTAAATGTACTTTTTAGATCTTTTATCTTTTAAATATTTCTTTTTTCTATATGTTTTTCTATATGTGTTTTATGTATATTATTTTAGGTAATTGGAGCTGGAAGGAGCTTCCAAATTCATTTAGTCCTGCTCTGTAATTTCAGTAATGAAGAAATAGAGGTGGAAGTGGTTAAAAGACATGTCTGGAAAGAGACCCCGGTTCTCCCAGTTCCTAGGACAGAGTCCTATTCTGTACATCATACTTCCTCAAGGTTGTAGTATTGTAGGAGCAGTAAAATACAGACTCCAATCTTTGTGTCTGATAAGTGGTAGCCTGTTGCTGATGCAAAGTGGTGAGTCCATTGATGGGGAAAATAAGAATTTTCCAAACCTGCAGAAAGTGTGGCTTTGTGATGACAGCCTATTTGACTTTGTTGTCTTTAGAAGTACAATAAAGTCAATGCTGAGACCATGAACTGGATCTGGTACTCAGGATTTGTGTCACACAGTCTACACATTTCTAACTCAATGCCAGTTATTCATTCTTCCCGTTCAAACAACAACAAACAACAAAACCACAGACAGGGAGCAGTGTGAGAAAAGCCTTGACTGAGAAGAGAAGGCTATGACTATCACGCAGAAGCACTCACTTCCTGATGAGAAACCCAGCTGTACTGTGTTCTTTGGGGGATGGGAACTTGGCTGCGAAAAGTGTAGCTGCAGCCTTAATGTTTTCTTTCTTCTTTATTGAGAAGACAAAAGTTCATTACCTGGGAAAAACAGCCACGGATTCTTCTAAGATGGAATTTTCAGCAAATAGAGTGCCTGTGCTTGGGGATGAAGATCAGAGTGGCATGCTGTAGAAATGAGTTACAGATTTATTCTAAGGCCTCTTGTTGAACCTAGTTCCTGATTTACTAAGTCCTTGTGGTTTAAGATCCTTGGGGACAATGTCATGGAATGGAGACAAATTCTAGGCTTTCCTCTACCACATATTAGTTGAGTGACTTTGAGCATATGATTGAAGGGGACTGAACTCACGTCTTCACCTGCTACAATGGAGGATAGCAAGGTCTTCCTCATAGGGGTATGAAATACAATACAATGCTAGCTATATGTAAGTAATCAGTGATAATTACAGTATGAAATATTTCACATACAGAAAAGATATAGAGAATAATATAGTGAACACCAGTGCACTCACATGAAACCCTGATTGTATTCTTCTCTGCCACTTCCTCACTAGGTAACCACAATCCTATATTTGTGATTACATTCTCGTGGGTATATTTATATCTTTACTAAAAATAATGAATAGAAAATTATTTGGATGTTTTTAAACATGATGTATGTATTATTCTGTAACTCCATTTTTTTTTTGCTTCAAAATTATATTTGTGAGGTTTATCCTTGTTCTTCTTAACTCTAGTTTGTATCATTTTCATAACTTTTTTACTCATTCTTTTGATGCTGAATGTTTAGGTTGTTTCAACTTATTTTTTCCCCCTACTATAATTAATGCTGCAATCACAGTAGTTTCTGTGTGCCTCTATTTTTCTTATTTCTAAAATAAAAATCAAAGCATCTTTCCTGTCTATATCATAGTATTCCTTAAAATGACATAATTTTTAGAGCATTTTACAGTTTACAAAATGCCTTTAAGTTGACTATAGCCTCCCACAGATGGAGACCAGACTCACACTAGGGTTTTCTGGTTCCCAAACCAAGGCTCATTACAGTACATCATGCTGTAAAAGCTCTTTATAAACTCCAAAGGCCATTATGAAATAGCATCATCATTGCTAAAAAGTACCTTTTGAAGTAGCTCAAAGCCTACGTATTCTTTCTTTTTATCTTTCAAATAGGGTTTCAGATTTCACAGCTGAAATCTCCCAAACCAAAGTCTTGCAAAATAAATTCAATTTTCCATTCTGAGGTAAAAAATAATTCCTTGCAATAATCTTGGCATTTGCTCTGGTCAATGTGGCTTTTTAGTGAGTTTCTCTATAATAAAGGTTTCCATAGATTTTTTTTAGTTAAGTTTTTCCAGCTATAAAATTAGTACAACATTATTACATAAGGATTTGGAAACTGTAAATGTGGAAAGAAGAAAAACTCACCAGAAACAAGTACTGTTATCATTTCGGCACATTTCTTTACAATTTTTGTTTTCAACATGTTTATATTGTTGGGCTTATGCTGTTGATCTAGGTTTGTACCTTGCATTTCCCACTTAACATTATAATGTAAACTTTCCCACTATGGACTTCTAGTGGCCAAAATTTACCCAGAAAGGAATCTGTGTCTCCAAGGAAGCTGTTTTTTTAAAGGAAAAAACTCTGTTCTTCACAAGGTTATAGGAAAAAGTCCCTTTGGTGGTTTAGGCTGTTCCTGAGTAACTATTTAATGTGCAAGTAAACTTTTGTTTTCTGTCCTAGTTTAGTTTCCATAAAGACAATGGTGGGAGTAAATAAAGTATGTAAAAAGCATGTGTTTATATATACATTTATATGTCATCTGAGTGTGTAGAATTATGTGTGTAGATAAGCGGATAAATAAGTGTTTTTATAACTGAATGTTTGCATTTACATATATGCACATATGCTCACACACAGAGACACAAAACACTTTAGGGAAGAAGTTACAATAAGAAAAACAAAAAGTAGCACATTACTATTATTTCGCATTTTGTCAAGAATCAACTTGACTTTATTTTGACCCTATGTTGTGATCTTAATCTCAAGATTCTTCCAGGAAAGTGGTGAAATAATTATTAAGAACAGCTTGTAGTATAAGTTAATTTGTTGTTGTAGGAACTAATTATCCATTCCAGGTGTTCTCCATTAGTATAACAAGACAACCTGTAACGATCAACTGTTTTGTTTATGATGATGCTAATTAAAACTAATTAAACAGATTTGAGTTTACAATATGACTAATTACAAGTAATTAAGGTAGACTAGATTTGTAGTATGCAGAGAACAACTACTTTGAAACCAGAATCTAATTTCCTCAGATTCAATGAACATGTTTGTAATATAAGTAGAAATCAAATCAAGAAATCTGCCAAGGAAAATTTTTAAAGAATAATCCAATGTCAACTTTATAAAAAGTTACCTATGGAATGTTATCTAATATTTTAATTCATAAAATGCAAGGGCATAAATTTTCCTGGGCAAGATACAACATACAGAGGAGTCAATTAGCTGTAAAGTTATGGAATAGATTATTTTTGAAAGTGTTGAAATGCTTTTGAACGTCATAGTGAGTAATATTGAGACATTCTCCAATTACCTGAATTCACTGTAGCCTCTTTCCTGACTCTAGAGTGTGTAAAAACTTTACCCCTGTTTCCTCAGAGATGGTGGAAAATGTATTTTGATTCCAGGCTGAAATTCTGTGCAGTGCCTGACAGGCTGGTCTAACAGAGAATCATTCTCCTCGTTGAGGCTGGTGGGTGACCAGCCCAGTCTGTCTCTGGATTGTTTCACAAGGATGAGCTAGGAGATACAACAATTGTTACTTTCTTACTCAGAGTTCTGCCTGGCCCACATTGGGACTGTTTAATGAAAGAGAAATACCATTTGCAGTTATCTCATTTGAGTGTCCTTAGAAAACCCTACTTTGGTGGCTATTGCAAGAGGCAATGAGAGTCTGGATTAAGTCAGTGGCTATGAAAATGAAGAAAAGGGTGAAGTTGGATGAGATTTATGTTTGAAAAATAGAAAGGCTTTGTCAATATTTGGATGTGGGTTGTACTGTGCACGTCTTGTGCAGCACTTTAAAACCCATTGCCTTCCCCT
This sequence comes from Macroglossus sobrinus, assembly GCA_004027375.1. NCBI lineage: Eukaryota > Metazoa > Chordata > Mammalia > Chiroptera > Pteropodidae > Macroglossus > Macroglossus sobrinus. The sequence continues at coordinate 381,560 of PVKZ01000630.1, forward strand.
ATTCCAACAAGGGCCTTGGCAATGAAGTCCTCTCAGGTTTTATATAGCTTCATCAATTTTAATCTGACAATACTCTCAGGCTGAAATCATGTGCTTCTTGTTTCCTGCCCTGGAGCTTCTGTGCCCTTGAGGATATGCTTGCAATTCAGTAGTCATAACAGAAAGATATTGGGAGTAAATGCCCCCTGGGGCAACCAAAGGAGCCGAGAGCCACACACACATGCTTCTTTTCCCTTTTCCTGGTGGGAAGCCTGAAGATACATTTGATGTGATTGAGCACCCAGTAGCCTGTAGTGTTGGCAGACTTGATATCACATCCTTGTAGTGGTCTCCTTTTTTTCCTGTTTTATTCTCTTGTCCCTCATGTCTGACCACTAGGATCCTATTATCAAACAAACAATTTGAATGTAAGTCATTTTCTCTGGTTTGTTTTGTTATAACCCAGGAAAGAAAAGTTAGGCTTCGGGGCATGAGAAGATGATGGGCTTATGAAGAGGAATAGAAAATCATGGATGAGAGGCAAGCTGATGAGTTCATTTTGAGTTACTGAATTTGAGGCAGCATATTGGACTCTGGTCACACAAAGTCTAGTTAGCATATCAATGATATTGTTAGCCAGAGCTTTCCTAAGATTGAAACTCAGTTTTCTTAGCTCCTAATTTTAGCTACTGATACATGCAATGATGGTTCTTCAGGTGCTTTCATTACTCCAGGGATAGCAGTCTTATTAGTTATATATATTGCTGCATAACAAATTACCCCTAGACTTAGAAACTTAAAATGACAAATATTTATGATCTTGCATAGTCAGGAATTCAGAAATGGCTTAGCTTAGCTGAGTGATTCTGGCTCAGGGTTGCTCATGAGGTCGCAGACAAGCTGTTGGCTGGGCCTGCTGAGTATAAAATATTGGGAGGTTTGCTTCTAGCTTACTGCTCATGTTGCTGTTTACAGGAAGCTTTAGTTCCTCATCACATGGGCCCGTTGTTCACAGCTTGGCTTCCTACAGAGTGAATGATCTCAGACAGATCTATCGGGAAAGAGAGAGCACCCAAAGGCCAGAAAGAAAATCCAAATGCCATGGTTTTTTATTAAACTTGGAAATAACTTATCATCACTTCTGCCATATCCTACTGATCACACAGACAACCTTGGTACAATCCAGGAGTAGGACTATTCAAGGGTATGAATATGGGATGTAGAGATCATTGAAGGTCATTTTGCAGCATGGTAACCACAAGGTCTTCATTTTCTTCTTTCAAATAGTTATTTATTATATCATATAAGTAAAATATGCACATAATAAAATGAACAAAAAAAAAATCAAACACTTCAGTAAAATTTAAATGAAGAATAAATCTCTTCCCAATGACTTACTCCCAGGTCCAATCCTCATAGATAATCATCATTAACTGTTTGTTTTTCTTTCTAGTGTTTAATGGCTATGTTTACTAACTAAAAACAATATAATTTCTTAGTTTGTCAGAGATTTGTTCCTTATATACCTCCCACTTCTAGTGCGCTTCTATCTCCCAAATATGTTAGTTATGTAATTATTTTTAATTCCTCTACTAGCTGCCTTCATAGTTTAAAGCATTTATGTAAACATGTTCTTATTCATCACATATAATATTAACTTTTGACTTCACTATATAAGATGGGAACTTAGTAATACTTCCCTCTACCTGCTCACCACACTTTTGATTTCTATACCATTTGTTAGCTATGTTATTCCGTTAATCTTATGGAGGTTAGTAATATTTACATTCTGTTCTGTAGGTATACTTGCTTTTCATTCTTTGACAAAGATTGACTAAAAAATTTAAAGCAACGAAACAACTTATGTTTTATTATTTGAATTATGCTCCTATTGCAAACAAAGCAGTTGAACCAATAAAGGTACTCAAAAGAGAATGTTTCAAGTGCTAAGGGTAAATCAATTCTTTTTTTTTCAGAGCCAATAGGTTGCTCAAAATGTATCATATTTAGTTTGCGTCATATTTGCACAATGGCTTTCTTTTATAATATTTTATTTTTCCTGGTATTTCTATCAACAACATATTTTATTTAAACCAATATATTCATAATTTTAAAATTTCAGCACTTATTCATTATAATTTTTAAAATATTATTAAATTTATTGGGGTGACATTGGTGGCCTAGTTTCCTTCTGTCACCACGTATATAACTCTTTACCCTCTTTAATCTCTCACCACCCCTTTTCTCTCTGGTAACCATAATACTTTTGTCTGTGTCGATGAGTTTTTTTTTGTATTTGTTTTGTTTATTCTTTTGTTGCTTTCTGTTTTATATCCCATGTATAACTGATGTAAAACTGATAGTTTTTGGTTCTTGACTTTTTGCATCTGACTTATTTTGCTTAGCATGATATTATCAAGATTCATCCATGTTGTTGCAAATGGCAATATTTCATCTTTTCTTATACTTGAGTAGTATTCCAGTGTATATATGTACTACATCTTTTTTATCCAATCACCTATTGAAGGACACGTTAGTTGTTTCCATGTCGTGGCCACTGTGAATAATACTGCAATGAACATAGTGATATATATATTTTTATGGATAAATATTTTCAAAATTTTTAGGTAGATAGCCAGAAGAGAGATTGCCGGGTCATATAGAAATTCTATTCTAATTTTTTTGAGGACCCTCCATCCTGTTTTCCATAGTGGCTGTACCAATTTATATTCCCTACCAGCAGTGTATAAGGGCTCCTTTCCCCCCACAACCTCTTCTATTCTTTTTATTAATTGTCTTGTTAGAATGATGATAGCCATTCTAATAAGGGTGAGGTGGTATCTCATTGTGGTTTAGATTTGCATTTCCCTAACAGAAGTTGAGATGAGAAGTTGAGAATGATGAGAAGTTGAGAATCTCATCATATGTCTGTTGGTCATTTATATGTCTTCTTGGGAGAAGTTGTTCAGGTCTTCTGCCCATTTTTTAATTGGATTTTTGTTGTTGTTTTGTTGTTGAGTTGTATGAGTTCTTTATGTATTTTGGATACTAACTCCTTATTAGAGGTGTTTGCAAATATCTAATCACATTTTGTTGGTTGCCTTTTTTTTTTTTGTCGATGATTTCTTTTGCTGTGCAGAAACTTTAAGTTGAATATAGTCCCATTCATTTATTTTTGCTTTTACTTTCCTTGCTTTTGAGGTCAAATTCATAATATTTTATCTAAGACTAATATCTGTAAATTTAGTACCTATCTTTTCTTCTATGTATTTTATTGTTTTAGGTCTCATATTTAGGTCTTCGGTTCATTTTGAGTTAATTTTGGCGTATCGTGACAGATAGCTGTCTAATTTAATTTTTTTGCATGTGGCTTTCCAGTTTTCCCAGCAGCATTTATTGAAGAGGCTTTCTTTTCTCCATGATATGTTTTTAGCTTCTTTGTCGAAAATTGTTTGCCTGTATACATGTGAGTTTATTTCTAGGCTCTCAATTTTGTTCCATTGGTCTGTGTCTGTTTTTCTACCAATGTCATGCTATTTTGATTATTGTCCCTTCATAGTATAAGTTAAAGTCAGAGAATATTTTTCTTGGTATTTCTAATTGCCTTTATATGCTTTTTAAATGTGATATTTTCATTTTATCTCTGAGTACTTTCTGATTTTTAATCACACACTGTGTAATGAAATTCTCTTTTAGCTTAATGACATTTTTTCACAGAACTTCAACTTCCTGTTCTAATCCACAGCAATTTATTTCCCATCTTGATGCACAATATGTCTTCAGTTGTTCTTTGAGTTAACTCATTCCACCTTCCCCCCCCCCATTTTTAGGTCCCTTTAAAGTTTTGCTGTAGTGTGTTTTTGCATGGATATTTTTTAAATGGGTTCATTGCAAGTAAACTTTCTTAGTTCTTTCATGTCTGAAAGTGTCTTTATTTTGTTCTCATATTTGATTGATGGTTTGGTTTAGTATAGAATTCTAAGTTCAAAAAAATTTTCCTAGTCCTTCAAAAGCATTTTCCATTGTCCTGCAAAGTTCTGCTGATGCTAATAAGACATAAGACATCTAATATCGGTGAAATTCCTATTTTTTTTTTTTTGAGATAACCCTCCTCAATGGAAGCCCGTACAATTATTTTTAAGTCTTTAGTATTTTAATATTTGAAGTGCCTGGCGTGAATCTTTTTCTATTAATCCTGTATGTTCCCGGTAGGTCCTTTCAAACCTAAGACTAGAGCCTTCTTTCAGTCCAGCCTTCAAGGTTTCATGTTTTTGCATTCTGTAAGTCTTGTTACTCAGATGTGGACTTTATGAATTGATCCTCTTTGCTCTCAGAGATTTAGCTTTTTAATATTTTATCTGCATTCTGGGAAATAGCCTCAACTGTATCTTACAGATCATTCTTAACAGAATTGAATAACTATAATTCTTCCATTGTATTTGCTGTTGTTGTTTTCTGATTGCTCCCTTTCCATGGAAGCTTCTGTGTGTGTGTGTGTGTATGTGTGTGTGTGTGTGTGTGTGTGTGTGTGTGTGTGTGTATTCTCTTCAATTTTTATGTGGATACCCATAGTATTAAAAAAAGGACTCTTTTTTCTCCTTGTATTACTGTGTCCTTTGAGATTGGTAGTTCTTTTGATTTATCTTGGTCTTTTGCATTCATCTTCTCAGCCTTTGTTCTTTTTCCAGCTCTAGCACCTACATAAATGTGCTCTATCCCTAACCTGTTTTATAACATTAAGAAAACAATTGTTCAGGTCTCTAGCAGGGTGACATTGCTGAAGCCAGCCCTCTGTATAATCAGAGAAAGTGGTATAATGTTTTGACTCTTGTTGTAGCTTAACTCTTCATAGAGAAGACCCATTATCTGTTTTATAATGGAAAAATGTTAGCTTTACCTTAGAAGGAGTTGGGGGTCTATATCTGTTAAGATAATAAGATTTAGCCACCATTTTACTAAGAATAGCAAGCATTTATTGAGTATTGGCTGTATGCCAGAGACTTGACATATATTATCTTTTTCTTTCAAATAACTATAAAAAGTAGTTACTATTTTTCCACTTTATAAAGAAACAGGCTCAGAGAACTAAGATGACTCTTCCAAAGTCACCTAGTTACTAAATTCAAAACTATAATTGGAATCTGAGACTGTTGGAAACTCTAAGCCATTGCTTCTGAAACTTTTCTCTCTATGTCTTCACAAGAGATGAATAAATACTGCAACATTTCAAAAAGGCTCAACTTTTTTTCTTAACTGTTTTCTCAATTATGCAAAAGAGAATGTTTTCAAAAGTAGCATTTGGCATAATTTTCATCTTCCCTCATGTGCAATACTATTTTAAGAGATCAAGACTTATTTATTGGGAGAAAGCTGGTATAGAATTTGGAAAGACTCCTGCAAATAGATGGATCTATAATCTTGTAGAGAGAGGGAGGTTTTTATTTTTGGTGAAATAAGACTGATGTTTGAATGTATTTTCAGAAAAAGGGAACTATACCTGATAAATTAGAAGAAATTACTGTGTGAGTATTGCTTAAAGTGAGACTTAGACAATTTGTGTTGTAAAAGATCTTTATTAATATCTGCAGTGGTTAATCAGATACTAAAATGTGTGAAAGTTATAGATCAGGGAGCTCTAGATTTACCAAACACAGGGCTATGGGAAAAATGAATAACTTAGCTGTCAATTGAAATTCTTATTTTGAACAGACATCCAAGCATTATGTGTGCTAGCAAAACAAATAAGCAATCAAGCAAATAAAAAAACCTATACACAAAAAACCCAAACAAACAAAAAATGAAAAGAGAGTGCAAAGAAAGCATTCAATAAATGATGATACACACATTAAATGGAATTCGTTGTGTCCCACACCCACCTGCCACTTCCAAAGGCAACTGATTTTTCTTTCTGAACACTGGGCCCCACACAGTTGCACCAACATAAGCCCCACCATAAATAATTTGACTTTATTGTGCATTTTATTGTGGGCCCTAATTAGTAAGCTTAGCCCTTCTAAAATCCTCCCACAAACTCTAATTTCTGAAGCCTTCTATTGCTAATTTGGCGTGCATTCCCCCTGTTGGCAGACCCAACTATTATTCCCAGTTATTGTATATTTCACCACTGCCAAAATCACATAATGTTTGTTTCGCAAAGAAAACAAAATAAAACAAAAACAAAATGGAACAAAACAAAACAAAAAACAACTTTGTCTTTAGTTTGTTATGCTGTTAGGATGGCCAGAGGGTGAAAAGGAAAATTATTATTAATAGAAATTCAACCTACAGGAAACCCTCCATAGATGATGACTTCTGCATACAGGTTCATTCCATAATTGCTCAGAATAGCAATGTAGACAGCAGACCAAATTAAAATGCATACCCAATAGAGCTGTAATTTTTAGTTCTAATTAACCAATTCTATTTTCTTGAAGATAAATGACCTCTCTCCCTGCTTTGAGATTTTGCTATTCAAAATTTACTTAGTACAAATTTTAAAGTAGATTAAAAAACAAATCTCTTTAAATCTATTTCTAAGATAAATGCCTCTTACAAGTCTTGTCATCAAATACTGTTGAATAGATTCATGTGTGCCTGGAGCATTATCAGTAATGTTTAGGGGTGGGTAGAGTTTTAATTTCTGTTTTATATCACTTTCTCTCTCCTAACCATTTGAGTAAATAGTGGTGGGTGGATTTGCAGACAGCAGCTCTCTCTTCCCCTCCAGGTTAGATGCAGAGCAGGTGAATGTTTTCTCCAAAAACCTCCTTTTTAAAAAAGCTCATAGTGCCTCCCTGCCCCCTTTTAACAGGGAGAAGAAATCGGGGAAAATCAAAATAATAGAACACAGCCAGCATCTTTTAGAATTGTTTAAATTGGTTGTGTGTCAAATGATAAGGAATGTAATTATTGCTCTCTATTCTAAGTTCCTGACACAGAGCTCCTAAATCCCTTTGAATTTTCTAGGTGATAGCAGTGTCTTTTGTTCTAATGAGGTGACTCTTTGTGGGCTCCTGGATGGGAACTGTTTACTGGAAAAACCATACCATGTTTAGAAGTTTGGAATCTTTAGTCCTATCTCTTAATCACAAGAGAGGGGAGAGGGCTGCAAATGGAATTAATAATTGATCGTGCCTGTGGTGATGAAGTCTCTCAAAGTCCCAATATTGGTGAACACATCCACCAGTTGGGAGAGTGGCACACCGCAACCCCATGGGGACTAATGCTTCTGTGCTCGGACCCTTTCAGTCCTCACCCCACTTCTTCATCTGGTTGTTTATCTATATTCTTTATGACATTATGGGGGTTCAGAATGAGTAACCCTAACGGGTGCCTCTATGGTGTACAGCTTGTTCTAAGCTAAAGTCATCTTTAGACACATAGTTGGGAGAAACTTCTGCTCCTCCCTTACCTACCTGAAAGAACTTGAATTAGGGGCCTTGCTCATAAGAGATTATCAGAGATAATCTTCTCTCTCTCTCTCTCTCTCCCTCTCTCTATTATTTTATATCTTTTTATTTTTTGATTACAGTTGACATAGTGGTTAGATATTTATATAAGTGAATGAAGTGATCATCCTGATTAGTCTAGTACCCATCTGATGCCATACACAGTTATTACGATATTATTGACTATATTTCTTGTGCTGTACTTTACACCTTCACGAATTTGTACTTCTTAATTCCTTAACCTATTTTACTCAGCCTGTGACCCCTCCCACCTGGGAGATAATCTTTTTGACCTATTGATAGGGCAGGACAAACTTCTACTTATTAAGCATCTGGTCTTCTTATTATCCTGCAATGACCCTTTGAAGCCCCCAAGCCACCTTACCTCATCTCTAGCTCAGAATGCCTTATATATTTATGTTCTCTTTCTATCTCTGAACCTCTCCTGCCTGTGAGGTCTCTGACTCTTTCATGTATGCGCGGTTCCCATACACATGTATGTACTAAATTTGTTTTTTTTTTCTCTTGCTAAACTGTCTCATGTCTATTTGATTATTAGACCAGCCAGAAGAATCTTGAGGATAGAGGAAAGTTTGCTTCTCCCCCACAACATCTTTTATTATATAATTAACTGGTGAATGTGTTTCCCCGAGTTCTGTGAGCTGTTCTAATCTAAGATTTAATCCAAGGAAAGGGATCATGTGAACCTCTGTTTTGAAACCAAATCAGGCAGAAGTTGTGGGTAACCTGGGGGACCTACAGCTTGCAGTTGGTATCAGACTTGAGGCACAGTCTCCTGAGACTATAACCTTAACCTGTGGAGTCTGCACTAACCCTGATTAGTGTCAGAATTGAATTGATTTTTAAGACACCCAGCTGCTGTCTCAGAATTGCCTGAAGTGTGAAAAACCCACACATCTGATATCAAAAGTGTTGTATGTGTGGTAGTATCATGAGAGTAAAGAAACACATAGGGGAAGTGTGTCTTTCTGATACAATGTGTGATTGTTCTATTCTACTTGATATTTTCTGTAGTTTGAAATGAAATGTTTCCTTTGGAAAAAAAATTAAAGATGTGTTGAATGTTATTGTCCCTCTCTTTTTGTTCTTTCTCAAGCAATAAAATTTCTTATTTGAATTTCTGTTTTCTACATAACAAAACGTATAAATAAGTAAGGATAATTTGAAACTTACTTTCACTCCAGACTACAGGTGATTCAAAAGCCCTATTTCATAAATATGAATGTAGTTTTAAATCTTGGTTGGAAATATGCTTTTCTTCTTTCCAGTAAAATTGATTAAGACTTTTGTTACAACAAACATAAGAAGCAAATAATTAAATCCAAATGAGAACTTACCCAAGAAAAAAATTTTTTTAATAGGCTCAAACATAAATAAAAAAGATTTCCCAGAGATTTTCAGAAACATGTAGAGTGAGACATCTTTTCTTAAAACAACAATAAGCTAAACATCTAAAACTCAACAAAAACACCCAAACTTCACACCAGCATGTCTGAGCATGGAATCTGCACATGAGCTACCACAGGTCAGAACCTCAGATGTCAGGTAGTGGACTGGGAGAAATAAAAAAGCTTCCTTTCGCAGCCACCGGAGTTCCCTATAGAAGGAGGATGAAGGGGAAGGTGTAGCTCTGCCTGGGAGAGTTTTGAGTTCCTTGCAGCTGGTGGCAGGGTCCAATCATCAGGGCAGAAAAGCAGGCCAGCAGAAAAACACCAGGTGATTTTTACCAGGTGCAGTTGCAAAACTGAGATTAAACTGCAGCCCCCAACTCACAACCCAGAGGGCCCATCCCTCCATACCCTCTGAGACCGCAGAGTCCCAGGGGAATCTGAGCAAAACACTACTGAAAATGTTGCTAACACTGACAGGGACTGAAACTAAGGGTAGAGAGCGTGATTAAATATCTATAAAAAAAATAAAAAGGTTTTTAAAAGGCTTTTTATAAAGCAGGGATCCAAGGGCTTAGATGCCACCAACTGGAAATCAAAAGAAAAGTGCCTTCTTTGCAGCAGACTAAAGAGAGACCTTTATATAATAAATCTTCTTTCTGGAAGAATACATTTCCATTAATGCTCAAGTGGAGAAATAGTTCATTAAACACCATGAACAACCAAAGTGACAAGGCATCTCAGAAAGAAAGAGAAAAATTTCCAGAAAATAAGATTACAGACATAGAAATAAATATATGACTTAAATGACAGAGACTTCAGAATGGTACTTCTGAAAAAACTCAGTGAATTCTGAAATGAGTCATATTAAGAATTCCAGGAATTGAAAAACCAACTAGATGAGCAGAGCAAGGAGATTGAAATCCTTGGTGGGTGGGAAAACTAAATAGAACTTCTGGAGATGAAGAACACAGTGCAAGAGTTGAAAAATAAAATAGCAAATTTCATAGATAGAGTCGACCAAATGGAGAAAAGGATCAGTGATATTAAAGACAGAAATCTAGAAATAAATCAGAAGGAAGAACAGAGAAACAAAGAATAAAAAATAATGAAAGAAATACAAGAACTAGCTGATACCATCAGGAGATAAGAATAATGGGCATTATTGAAGGTGAGGGAAAAAAGCAGAGACTAGAAAGCATTTTCAGACAAATAGTGGATGAGAATTCCCCAAATCTATGAAATGAGCTGGAGCTTGGAATTCAAGAAGTCAACAGAACACCCAATTATTTCAACCCAAAATGGCCTTCACCAAGACACATTGCATTAAAATTACCAAAAATCAATGACAAAGGCAGAATTCTCAGGGCAGCCAGGAAGAAGAAAACAGGAACTTATAAAGGAAAATCCATTAGATTATTGTCGGACTTCTCAGCGCAAACTTTATAAGCCAGAAAGGAATGAAATCAAATATTTAAACTATTAAGTAAAAGGAACTACCAGCCTTTCTGGTATACATTATACCAGAATAATGTATCCAGCTAAGCTTTCCTTTGGATTTGATGGTGAAATTAAGACCTTTTCAGACATACAAAAATTAAAGGAATTTTCCACTATGAGGCCTGTACTACAAGACATACTGAAAGGTGCCAGCTCACCTAAAACGAAATAACAAAACAAAACAAAACAAAAAATACATAATTAAGAGTAAAGTGAATAAATGCAATTAGAAGCAGAGGAGTGCAACCCTTGCTAAGAACAACCCTTGCTAAGCTTAAAAAATAATAAGAGAATTGTTATAGCAAGATAGTAATGAACGTTCAGCATACATAGAGACAAATTTAGATAACAATGACTGAAAATGGGAGGATTCAAAGATTCAAATTTACAAAGGGGAAAGGAGATAAGGCATGTGCAGAAGAAAATGGACAACTGTATATATATTTATATCCTTTCCATATTCTTAATGGTAACCACATACCAAAGATTCAAAACTGAAGTATATAACATAAAACAAGAAGGACCAGAGGCAAAGCCCACAAATGCCAACCAAAATAAAGAAAACAGAAACACAAGGACAAGGAAGCAATGAAAACACTGAGTTACCAGAAAGCAAAAGTTAACATGGCTATCAGAAGACCTCATATATCAATAATCACCCTAAGTGTAAATGGACTGAACTCACCAATAAAAAGACACAGAGTTGCAGAATGGATCAAAAGACAAAACCCAAACATATGTTGCCTTCAGGAGACACATCTCAGCTCCAAAAACAAATATAGACTCAAAGCAAAAGGATGGAAATGATATTTCAAGCAAATGGCTGGCATTTAGAGAAAAGTGGGAGTAGCAGTACTAATATCGGACAAAACAGACTTCAAACTAAAAAAGGTAAAGAAAGATACTGAGGGACACTTGATAATGATAAAGGGAATCATGCATCAAGAAGACATAACACTTAATATCTATGCTTCCAATCAGGGAGCCCCAAAACAAGTAAAGCAATTACTAACAACTAAAGGGAAAACACACCAAAACACTATTGTTGTAGGGGACCTAAATACTCCACTTTTGGATATGGACAGATCATCCAAACAGAAAATCAATAAGGAAATAACATCCTTAAATGACACATTAAACCAAATGGACATAATTGACATTTAAGAGCCTTCCACCCCACAACAGCTGCTTATACATTCTTCTCTAGTGCACATGAAACATTCTCAAGGATTGACCACATACTGGGACACAGAGATAGCCTCAACAAATATAAGAGGGTTGAAATCATGCCAATCATATTCTCTGATCATAATGCTTTGAAACTAGAGATCAACCGCAAAAAGAAATCAGAAAGAACCACAGATACATAAAGATCAAACAACATGCTACTGAAGAAAAACTGGGTCAGGGAAGAAATAAAGAGAGAGATGAAGAGATACATAAAAACGAATGATAATGATAGTACAACACATCAAAACTTTTGGGACACAGCAAAAGCAGTCATAAGAGGAAAGTTCATATCATTACAGGCCTATCTCCAAAAACAAGAACGAGCTCAAATAAACAACTTAATGCTTCATCTTAAAACACTAGAAAAGGAAGAACAAATAAAGCCTAAAGTCAGCAGAAGGAAATAAATTGTCAAATTAGAGCAGAAATAAATGAAATTGAAAACAAACAAACAAACAAACAAAACAATATAAAAAATAAATGCAACGAAAAGCTGGGTCTTTGGGACAGTTAATGAAATTGAGAAACCCCTAGCTAGACTCACTTAAAAAAAAAGAGAAAGGACACAAATAAACAAAATTAGAGATGAAAGAGGGGAAATGATGACTGACATTACAGAAATACAAAGGATCATACAAGAATACTATGAAGAAGTCTATAACACCAAATATAATAACCTAGAAGAAATGGACTAGTACTTAGAAAAATACATTCTTCCTAGACTGAATCAAGAAGATCTGGAAAATCTAAATAGACTGATCAGTAGTAAGGAAATTGAAACAATCATTGAAAACCTATCAAAAAGTAAAAGTCCAGGAACAGATGGCTTCATCAGTGAATTCTACCAAACATTCAAAGAAGATTTAATACCTATTCTCCTCAAACTCTTCTAAAAAATCGAAGAGGAGGCAATACTTCCCAATTCATTCTATGAGGCCAGTATTACTCTGATACCAAAATCTGGTAAGGATAACACAAAGAAAGAAAACTACAGAACAATATCTCTCATGAACACAGATGCAAAAATCTTAAATAAGATACTAGTGATCCGAATACAGCAACATATTAAAAAGATTATACACCACGATCAAGTGGGCTTCATTCCAAGGGCACAGGGATGGTTCACCATACACAAATTGATTAATGTGATACACCACATAAACAAATTAAAAAATAAGAATCATATGATCATATCAATAGATGCAGAAAAAGCCTTTGACAAGATATAGCATCCATTTATGATGAAAACACTTAACAAAATCAGTATGGAAAGTACCTTAACATAATAAAAGCCATATAGACAAACCCTCAGACAACATTATATTCAATGGTGAAAAACTAAAAACTTTCCCTCTAAGATCAGGAACAAGGCAAGGCTGTCTACTGTCACCGCTATTATTCAATATAACATTGGAGGTCCTAGTGAGTGCAGTCAGGCAAGAGAAAGATATAAAGGCATTCAAATAGAAAATGAAGAAGTCGAACTGTCACTATTTGCAGATGACATGATTCTCTACACAGAAAACCCTAAAGACTCCACAGAACACTTCTAGAAACAATAAGCAAAAACAGTAAAGTTTCTGGATACAAAATCAACATTCAAAAATCCATAGTATTCCTATACTAATAATGAAGTTTTTATACTATAATAATGAAGTATCAGAAAAAGAAGTAAAAAAAATTTCTTTTGCAATTGCAACAAAAAGAATAAAATATCTAGAAATAAATTTAATGAAACATGTGAAGGACCTATATAATGAAAACTACAAGACCCTGTTAAAAAAAATTGAGGAAGATACAAAGAAATGGAAAGAGATTTCACATTTTTGGATTGGAAGAGTCAACATAGTTAAAATGACAGATTATACAGATTTAATGCAATCTTCCCCATCAAAATCCCCATCGGCATTTTTTAAAGAAATATAACAAAAAATCATCAGATTTGTATGGAAGCACAAAAGATCCCAAATTGCCAAAGCCATCCTGAGAAAAAAGAATGAAGCTAGAGGCATCACTCTGCCCGACTTCAAATTATACTACAAAGCAGTAGTAATCAAAACGGCATGGTATAGGCAGCAAAATAGATACATGGATCAGAGGAAAAGAATCGAGAGTCCAGAAGTAAACCCATATTTATATAGGCAAATAATTTTTGACCAAAAAAAAAGCCAAAAATATACAGTAGAGAAAGGAAATCTTCAATAAGTGGTGCTGAGATAAACTGAAAAGTCACCTGCAAAAGAATGAAACTAGACTGTTGTCTATTACCACATACCAAAACTAACTCAAAATGGATTAAGGACCTGAATATAAGACTCGAAGCAATAAAATACATAGAAGAAAACATAGGAACTAAACTCAAGGACCTTAGACTTAAGGAGGATTTTATGAATTTGACTTCAAAAGCAAGGGAAGTAAAAGCTAAAATAAATAAATGAGACTACATCAAACTAAAAAGCTTCTGCTCATCAAAAGAAATCGTCAACAAGATAAAGAGACAACCATCTCAATGGGAAAATATATTTGCAAGCAATGTCTTCAGTAAGGGCCTAATATTCAAAATATACAAAGAACTCATACGACTCAAAACTACAACAAAAAAACAAATGACCCAATCAAAAAACAGGCAGAGGACATGATCAGACACTTCTCCCTAGAGGACATACCAATGGCCAACAAATATTTGAAATGATGGTCAACATCGCTAGCTATTAGGGAAATGCAAATCAAAACCAAAATGAGATACCATCTCTCACCTGTTAGAATAGCTATAATCAACAGGACAAGTAACAAATGTTGGAAAGGATGCAGAGAAAAAGGGACCCTCATACACTGCTGGCCGGACTGCAAATTGGTACAGCCACTATGAAAAACAGTATGAAGGTTCCTCAAAAAACTTAGAATTGATCTGCCATATGATCCAGCAATCCCTCTACTGGGTATTTACCCCAAAGATTTGAAAACCCATACCTGAAAATGTTCATAGCAGCATTATTCACAGTGGTCAGGACATGGAAGCAACCGAAGTGTGCTATGACAAATGATTGGCTAAAGAAGCTGTGGTACATAAATACAATGGAATAATACTTAGCCATAAGAAGAGATGAAATACTGCCATTTGCAACCACCTGGATGGACCTTGAGATAATTATGCTAAGTGAAATAAGCCAGACAGAAAAAGTCGAAAATCACATGATATCACTTCTATGTGGAATATAAACCTAAAAACAACAAATGAACAGGACCAACAAACATAGACTCATGGATATGGACTATAGACTGGTGGTTACCAGAGGGTATTGAGTGGGGGAGAAGGGGGAGGAAATGGGGTAAGGGGGTCAAATATATGGTAGCTAAAGGAAATTGGCCTCTGGGTGGTAAACACACAATTGAATATACAGACGTCAAATTAAAATACACACCTTAAATTAAAATGTGTGGCTAAATGCCACTATTGTACTCTGATATGTGTGGAGCTATGAGGTCCACTGGGGTGCAGAAGGGGAGCACAAGATAAAGAAGAGCAGCAGAAGTGAGCTCCCTGCAATAAAGTTGGTGCCAGCCGTTTCATTCTCATGTCAGCCCCTCGTGCATTCTTCCAACTGGGCATCACACCATCAAAACCTTTCCCCCTTGATCAGCTCAGCACTGACATTTTACTTTTAGGTCTTTGGTTCATTTTGAGTTAATTTTGGTGTATGGTGACAGATAACCATCTAATCTGATTCTTTTTCACATGGCTTTCCAGCTTTCTCAGCACTATTTATTGAAGAGACTTTCTTTTCTCCATTGTATGTTTTTGGCTTCTTTGTCAAGAATTAATTTCCTGTATATATGTGGGTTTATTTCTAGACTCTCAATTCTGTTGCATTGGTCTGTGTGTCTGTTTTTCTACCAATACCATATTGTATTGATTATTGACTCTTTGTAGAATAATTTGAAGTTAGGCAGAATGGTACCACTAGCCTTGTTTTTTTTCCTCAGGGTTGCTTTGGCTAGTTGGGGCCTTATGTGATACATTCAAATCTGATGATTTCCTTTTCTATTTCTTTAGAAAATACCATTAGGATTTTGATGGGGATTGCATTAAATCTGTGTATTGCTCTGGGTAATATGGCCATGTTAACTATGTTAATTCTTCCAATCCATGAACATGGAATATCTTTCCATTTCTTTCTGTCTTCTTCAATTTCTTTTACTAATGTCTTGTAGGTTTTAATGTATAGATTCTTGACATGCTTTGTTGGGTTTATTCCTAGGTATTTTATTCTTTTTGTTGAAATTGCGAAGAGAATATTTTTTTTTCATTTCTTTTTCTGACATTTCACCATTAGTGTATAGGAACTCAATGGACTATTGTACACTGATTTTGTATCCTGCAACTTTACTGTGTTTATTGTTTCTAATAGGTTTTTTTGGTGGAATCTTTAGGGTTTTCTATATAGAGAATCATGTCATTTGCAAAAAGTGACAATTTTACTTCTTCATTCCCAATTTGAATGCCTTTTATTTCCTTTTCTCGCCTGATTGCTCTAGCTAGCACTTCCAATACTATAATGAGAATACTATGTAAGAGTAGTGAGTATGGGCATCTTTGACTTGTTACTGATCTTAAAGGAATAGATTTCAGTTTTTCACCATTAAGTATGAAATTAGCTGAGGGTTTGTTGTATATGGCCTTTATTATATTGAGGTACTTTCCTTCTATATCAATTTTATTAACCCATTTCCTGTTTGCCCAAGACTGCTTGCCAGTGGGACTTGCAGCTGGAATGTTTACCTTGAGATAACTCACAGATTATGGTCCTAAAATTTGCGTTTATCATTTTCACATAGCTCTAGCATATCAATAATCTTTGGAAACAAATGACATTATTTTATTTATGTAGTTTTTAGTAGTGATATTTCCATTTAAAAAATAGAGTAATTCTCGATTGCTGAAAATGTAAAATCCTAGGAAATTTAGCATTCCTATGTGTGATGTTAACATGTTCTCAAAGAGTTGTTAGCTGAAGATTCACTTGATGAATTTGATTTATGTATACATTTCTGTTACATTAAGATTAGAGAGAAGTTCTGTTTAGAAATAACTCCAAGAACAGTTTTTATATTTATTTTCACCTTGGAAACCAGTCAGATTTGCTTCAGCCTCAAAGAGTATGTTTATGTAAAATTAAATTAACACTGGTAGTAAACTGCACTTTTTTCCAAAATGAGAAATGGCTTAAGTGTTTTAATCATAAATGAATGCTTTATCTTGTCAAATGCTTTTTTGGCATCTATCAATATGATCATATAATTTTTATACTTTATTTTGTTTATGTGGTGTATCACTTGTTTGATTTATGTATGCTGAACCATTCTTGTGCCTCTGGGATGAATCCTACTTGATTATGATGTCTAATCTTTTTAATGTATTGTTGTATTCGATTTGCTACTATTTTGTTTAAGAGTTTTGCATCTGTATTCATCAGAAATATTGGTCTGTATTTTTTTTTCTATTCTTACCAGGTTTGGTATCAGGGTAATGTTGGCCTTATAAAATGAGTTAGGAAGTATTTATTCTTCAAATTTTTGGAAGAACTTGAAAAGAACAGCTATTAAATCATCTTTGAATGTTTGATAGAATTCACTAGTGAAGCCATCTGGGCCTAGACTTTTATTTTTGGGGAGGTTTTTGATGATTGTTTTAATTTCCTTACTGTTGCTTGGTCTATTAGGTTTTTCAGTTCTTCATGATTTGGTATAGGAAGGTTGTATATTTCTAAAAACTTGTCCATTTCTTCTAGGTTATTGAATTTGGTGGCATATAATCTTTCATAGTATTCTTGTATAATACTTTGTATTTCTGTGGTATCTGTCTTCACTTCTCTTTCATTTCTGATTTTATTTATTTGTGTCTTTTCTCTTTTTTCTTTAGTGAGTCTAGCCAGAGGTTTGTCATTTTTATTAATCTTTTCAAACAACCAGTTCTTCATTGCATTAATTTTTTCTATTGTCTTTTGGTTCTCTATTTCATTTAATTCTAGTCTAATTGTTGTTGTTTTCTTCTTTCTGTTAACTTTGAGCTTTGTCCTTTTATAGTTCTTTACTGTGAAATGTTAGGTTGTTTATTAGAAATTTTTCTTATTTCTTGAGGTAGGCCAGTAATGATATAAACTTTTCTCTTATTGCCACTTTTACTATATCCTAGAAATTCTGATATGTCTTGTTGTCATTCTCATTTGTCTCTATGTTTCTTTTGATCTTTTATTTCTTTGTTGACCCAGTCATTGTCAAGTAGCATGTTGTTTAATTTCTACATGTTTGTGGGTTTTCCTACTTTCTTTTTGCAGTTGATTTCTAATTTTAAAGCATTGTGGTGATAGACTATGCTCAGAATGATTTCAATATTCTTAAATTTGTTGAGGCCAGTTTTGTGTTCCAACATATGGTCTATCTGTGTTCCATGTGTATTCTGATGTTCTAGGATGAAAAGCTCTGTAAATATCACTTATGTCCCTTTGGTATAATATGTCATGTAAGGCTGATATTTCCTTGTTAGTTTTCTGTTTGGACGATGTATTTATATACATACATATATATATATGTCAATGGGGTATTTAGGTCTCCTACTATAATTGTGTTTCTTTTGGTTTCTCTCTTTAGTTCTGTTGGTAGTTGCTTTATATATTTTAGTGCTTCCAGGTTAGGTGTATATATATATTAACATATGTTATGTCTTTTTGATGTATTGTCCTCTTTATGATTATAAAGTGTCCATCTTTGTCTCTTGTTACCTTTTTTTATCTTGAAATATGTTCATCAGATATGAGTATAGCTACTTCTTTTTTTCTCTGAATGCTTGAAGTATCATTTTTTCACACCTTTACTTTCAGTCTGTGTTCAGCTTTGCAGCTCAGATATGTTTCCTGAAGGCAGCATATAGTTGGATTTTGTTTTTTGATCCAACCAACTACTCTATGCCTTTTAATTGGTGAGTTCAGTCCTTTTACAATTAGGGTGATTATTGATATATGGAGATTTCCTATAGTCATTTTATCTTTTGTTTTCTGGTAGCTCTATGTTTCCATCATTTCTTTTTCTTCATGTTTCTGTCTTTTATTTTAGTTTAGTGGTAGTCTATGATATTTTCCTTTTTCATTTAAAAAAATTTTTTTTGTCTCAGTTCTAGATTTCTTTTGTGGTTGCCATTAGGTTTAGGCAAAAGCACGTTTCATATACACAGCAGTCCTTTTCTTCCAATTGCATCTTTTCTCCATTTATCTGTGCAAGTTTAGTCCTATCCCCATTTCCTTTTTATGTTTTTTGGTCTCAAATTATCCCTTTTTATGCTGTGAGTTCATTTTCAGATTGCAATAACTATTGTCATCTTTTTAAATATTTTTACTTCTTTTAACTTTTGTCTTATATATGTGTTTAATTTCTTATTCTAAGTAAGGTTTTCAGTTTCTTGCTCTGTCTGTCTGTTAGTTATCATGCTCATAGTTTTGTATCCTTTTGCCATTTTGTTTCAGGTAGAAAATATCCTTCAGTATTTTCTATAATGTAGATCTTGTACTGGTAAATTCCCTCAGCTTCTGTATGTCTGGAAAAGTCTTTATTTCTTCTTTATATCTAAAGAACAATTTTATTGGATGTATTATTCCTGGCTGGTGATTTCTGTCTTTCAATAATTTAAATATTTATTCCACTCTCTCCTAGGTTGTAGGTTTCTGCTGAAAATCTGATGGTAATCTAATGGGATTTTCCTTACAGGTTACCATCTTCTTTTCCCTAGCTACCTTGAGAATTCTTTCTTTGTTGTTAATTTTTGACAGTTTTAGTATAATGTGCCTTGGACAAGACCTCTCTGGGTTGAGATAATTAGGTATTCTTTTACCTTCTTGGATTCACGTGTTCAATTCTTTCCAATGGTTTAGGAAATTGTCATTGATTATTTGTTTGCGTATTTTGTTCACCTCTCCCTCTCATCTCCTTCTGGTATACCTATTATTCTATTGCTCTTTCTAAAGGAGTTAGATAGTTCTCCTAAAGTTCTTTTTTTTCCATTTTTTTCTTTTTTTACTCTTGATTCTCTCTCTTCTTCCACCTGAGTTATTTCTAGATTTCTATCTTCTGTTTCACTAATTGCTTCCTCCATTTGGTCTACTCTATATACTAAGCTTACTAGTTCATTCTTCATCTCTTTTATTGAGTTCTTCAACTACAGAATTTCTTTTTTTAATAGTTTTAATCTCTTTGGTGTACTTTGTTTGTTTGTTGATTTTATTTCTGAGTTCATTGAATTACCTTTCTTAGTTTTGTATCTCACTGAGTTTTTTCAGAATTGAAATCTTGAATTCTCTGTTATTTAAATCATATTCTTCCATGTCTTTAGGTTTATTTCTGAAGATTTTTAATTTTATTTTTAAATTTTCTTATTATCCTGCTTATTTTTTGCTCTTGATGGATTATTTCTCTACCTGGGCATCTGTGAGAATGAAAACTTTTTATAGAGATCTTTCTTTTGATTTCCAGTAGGTGGCACTAAAGCACAACTTTTAATTTTCTCTTACTTGCACTGCTGGGGCTTCTGGGATCTCCATAGGGGTGGTGTTGCCTGAGCCTTGGAAAATGCTCACTATTCCCCAGGGAGGTGGGTGTACATTTTATGACCTGATCGCCTTGGTCTCAAGGCATCACTCCTGTAGATTGGAAGTGGCAGACTATGGGTCTCCTGTGTGTTCCTGGTGCTGTCTTCCTGTATTTAGAAACTGCAGGCAGGGATGCTCTGAGTTGACCAAGCTTTCTCTACCAGACTCTCCATGGGTAAGGGATGGGTGGGTGAGGAAAATGTAGGGTGCGGGGCAGGAGAGAAGTAGGGAGCAGTAGGCAAGTGAGTTCCCATGTCTGCAGTTTTGTTCTTCCTAGTGGGTTTAGCTACAATGAGTACAGACTACTTAAGCTAGAAAGGTTTTTTTTTTTTTTCTCCAAACTTGTTGTAATTTGCTGAGTGAGGATTTTACTGCCAGGTGGGCCACAGCGGGATGAGTGGGCAGATTCCAATGTTTGCAGGAATCCTTTGTCTGGTGCTGATGAACTTTGGAGCACTGAGATTTTTTTGCATTGTTTCTCTGCCCCTTACCCTAGGCCTGGTCTCAATGTGTGCCAGCCACCCAGGCCTGACTGCTGTCTCTGCCCCTTTGGTCTGGTGTACCCAGGGGGAACTGCACCCAAACCCTTCAGTGCTATTATGTCTGCTGGGGCCATGGCAAGCACAGGGTTGTGGGGCTGCACATGGCTTCTGTCTCTGTCTTTCTTTCTCTCCTGCCTTGACTCAGTTTTTTGCTCAGATATGCCCACCTTCAGATGTCTTAATGCACTGATGTCTCAGATATGTTTGTGTGTAGAGTAGAAAATCCTTCATGTAATTATATCTATCTAACTTGTAACCTTCATGAGGAGAGACCTGGAGGTCCTATCAGGCTATCATGCTGCTGACATCATGCCCTGGAGCATCTTTGCTTATGCTTATTTGCCAACTGAGTATCTTTGATGAGATGTCTGTTAAGGTCTTTGGTGCATTTTTCAGTTGGGTTGTTTTCTTATTGTTATGTTTTAAGAGTTTTTTGTTTATTTTATATAACAGCCCTTTTTCAGACATATCTTTTGCAAATATTTTCTCCTAGTCTGTGGCTTTTCTTCTCATTGTCTTGAGAGTGTCTTTCACAGAGAAGACAATTTTAATTTTAATAAAGTGCAGCTTATCAATTATTTCTTTCACAGATAATGCCTTTGGTGTTGTATCTAAAATGTTATCACCAAACCCAAGGTTATCTAGGCTTTCTCCTGTGTTATCTTCTGGGAGTTTTATAGTTTTGTGCTTTACATTTATGTCTGTGATCCATTTTGAGTTAATTTTTGTGAAGGGTGTGAGGTCTGTGTCTGGATTCATTTTTTTTTGCATATGAATATGCAATTGTTCCAGCACAACTTGTTGAAAACACTAGCCATTGTATTATCTCCTTTCTCAAACATCATTTGACTATATTTATATGGGTTTAATTCTGGCTCTCTATTCAGTTCCTTTTAAAATTTTCTCCTGTAAATTCCTCCCTTTCATTCTATAGTTTTCCCAATGGAAAGTATTGGCTTTATTTATGCTACTGAGTATGCTGTCTGGCTCCCATGTCCATGTTTCAACATATATCATTTATGTTATACAGGATCATTACTTGGGACTTATCAAGTTCCCATCAGAATTCAAGGTCCTTAATGGAATACATAGTGGCATGGTTTCTCTTCTTAAGAAACAAATAACAAATATCCTAATAGGAAAAAATATCTTTGAGAGCATCTTGCTTCTACTTTTCCCCTGAAGTCTAAATTATATTTGGCAGATAAGGATTTTAAAAGAATGTTTACAGCATGGGACAGACTCTGTTTCTTTTTCTTTCTCTGTCTCTATTTTTTCCTGTATTTTGTCTCCATCTGGTTGAATCCCTGTCTTGCATTTATAGTAATATTCCCCTTATTAAACATTTGCATATGTGGATTTCCCCCATAAATTTGTCCTGAGACTGTTTATATTTTATGTAAGTTGCAGTCAGCATTCATGTAAAGTTCCAGTCACTCTCAATGGAGATAAGTTAAAATAGACATACCTGGGAGTTCGGAAAAGAAAAGGAGGGAAACTAGGTGGCAAATTAGGAGAAAGAGTTTTTGCTGTATAGCCCTGGGGGAGAGTCAGGAAGTCCAGACAAGGTACACCTGAGCCAGAGGGCAGCACTCCTGCCTGTGAATAGGAGGTAGTCTGATGAGGTGAGAGAAACTGCCAGATCCAGGGCCTGGGCTATGGCAACCTTCTGGTATGTTTCCAGCCTAGAAGTATCATGGGACAACTAAGGCTGTACAACCCAGAACATAGATAGGAAATCTGAGAAGTATGAATTTAATTATAGGGTAAGCTAAAAAGTTTATGTAAAGTTTACTCAAAGAGTTTTTATCTCAAGGTTCAGAAAACTATGGAGACTGCTGGTGGCTGACCCAAAATCAATCTCTTTTTCATTCTTAATAAAAAGAACCTTCTCTTTGATCAATGTGGCAATGCACCTGCATTACCTGGAATCCTTTGCAATTAGTCACAGATATGTGCCTAATTCTAGCCAGTATAGGTAGAAGTTGCTGAGTTGGGGTCTTCATGGATAGGGGGCTAACTCAGTCTTCAAACTCCTCTTGCCTTTTCCCCTTACTATCTGAAATAGAGTTGGGGTCATTGGAGCTGTTGTGGCCATTTGGTAAATGTGGTAGGACCTTGAGGTTAGAAGACATGTGCTAAGGATTGCGGAGAAAAAGTTAGGAGGCTGGGACACTGACAACATCATGGAGCCACTATATTAGCCAGGGAATGGCTTCCTCTTTACTTTTTTTTTACACTTGAGAACAGTTGTTGGGTCTCTTTCACGGAAAATATAATTTCTAAGAAAGAGAGATTCTTCATATCTTAGGCTATCTTGAGACATGGGAAGAAGCCGCCCCACTCTGAGTCATAAAATTATAGAGGTATTTAACTTTGACTAGAGGACCAGACATTGAAAAGTTAATCTTTTTCTTTTAGATTAGAACTCTGTTTTTTTTCCAATTACAAAAATATCAAATTCTTGTTATAAGTAGAAATTAAAACAAAATGTACACAATGAAAAGCAAGAGTATCTTCTAATTCCACCCTCCAAAATAATCACTGTTAATTGGGTTTTGTGTTTTTCAAAAAATTTCCACCTTTACATTTACACATATACACACAAAAAATTTAAAAAATTATTTTTGACAACCATGTTTTCTATAAGGAAAATAAATTTATAAGCTTCTTAGGGAAGATCCTGATATTAAAAAATGATTTTGACAATAAATAAAATTACCTGTACTAAAACTATTGTTACTATTTTAAGATATGTAAAATATCATTGATAATCTCATTTCTCTGAGTGATTATTTGAAATCCAAATTCCTCATTGTTAGCAGATTGCTTGACCTGTTCTTCCACAGGGAAAATAGAGGTTACCAGGTGAAAACACTTTCAAGTTCCTGCTCTCCCACCTACTCTGTCCACATCCCATCTTACCTCCTTCCCTTTGGTCTGAACAGGTATATGCTTTTTACCTGTGCACTGATCTTCTCTTTCCCATCTGTAGAACTTTCACCATTCTTTATTCTCTTACTGCTGAGTCTTTACCTTCTTCTTCTCTGTTATTATTCCACTAAACATATAAAAATGTTCAACTCTACTTTGTGTAAAGATATGAAAAAAAAACTATTTCATGATCTCATGTCTTCCTTTTTTTCATCACAGCATCACACTTGAGAGTATGGTCAAATTTGCAGTCTTTCTCACTTTTATGGAAGTTTAGATTTGGTCTCCACCATTCAAATAATATCCTAAGTGATCCATTCAGTGGATGTTATTTTGCTTTTATTTTGTCAGCATCTGTTTCTGTTGGCTACTCCCTCCTTAAATCATTCTCCCTTTGTATTCACAACACCACCACATATTTTGTCTTCTACTTCTCCACCCATCTTTTTAGGTTATTCTTAGGTTCTGTTTTTTTTTTTTTTAAACCCTTATTTCTTTTTAGTCCCATAATTTCTCTGCTAGAGTGGCTTCCTGACTTGGAAAAATAAGAATGGTGGGTAGGTAAGTTGAAGTTGTGTTTACGTGAGAAAACACCAGTTGCCATATCAAAGACTGGGCTTATGGTTAAGAGAGAGTAAAGGGGCCAAAGGGTCCTACCCTTAGTACCATTATCGGATACCTACCCTATTTCCACAGTTGACCAACTATGAGCTGATGACAGCAAAATATAGTGAGATAGTAAGAATCAGCCCAGACCTAGGAAAGTAAACATAAGTATAGGGCTGAGTGAGTAAATATGAGCCCTGCTAGTAAATGGACTATGATAATAGGCACATATATAGAATTAACTGCAAAATCCACAAAGAATGTTATTTCTTCTAGAGTCACACTGCATCTGTAAAATGCTATAACCGTTTTTTTTCTTTTGGGTGATTTTGGCTTCCTTATCAGTGACCACTTCAATCTCTTTCCATTCTTTCTGCCTTCTGCACAAAGACTACGGAGATGCACAATTACTACTTTCCTCACATCATGACTGCTTCCAGCTCCAAAGTGGATCTCCATTTCTCCTAGTCTTCCCTTAAAATCATTAAAAACAAGCTCTAATCTTACAAAAGCCCCTTTCTATTCTTTCTGACCTAGATGCACAAGATTTTTATGGTGTATATTCTCCCTTGTTACAGCAAGTTAACCGAAATTTGTTTGAATACCTTTGTGTTCCTGGTGATTTTTATTAAACTGGCTTTATTGCTATATTTCTCATGTAGTTCTTAGTTCTGATTCATATTCTAATTACCGACTGAAAAACTTCACTTGTGTATTTTACCAGTGACTTGAATAAAACATGTCTAACATTGAACTCATCCTTTTCCTCTCCAAATCTGCTTGCTTCCTCTATTTCTTCTCTTGGCTAATGCATCCATTATCTATTTAGTTTTTAAACCAAAATTTGGGAATCATTCTAGACTCTTCTCATTTTCATCTCACTCATTACCAAGTTCTGTTAGTTACAGCCATTAAACATGCCTCAAATGTATATTCTTCATCATCATCATAATTCGTAAGAGCAGGTCCTCTTCATCAAGGATTAGGTATTTACCATTCCACACCCCCCAATTTCCATTATTATCTCTCCAAGTCCTGTTATTATATGCAAGTAGTTTTTGTTAAATTCATAAAATAGTCATTAAGCTCTCTAGCCATATAGATTAAAATACTTCCACTTTATGTAGAAGGCTGGTGTCTTACTAATGTCACACAAGGAAGAAATTTAACTCTCAAACTAGAAACAAACAACAAACAAAAATGGAATGCCTCAATGGCAGCATAGTGGGAATCTAGCTTACTTGTTTTACCCATGAAGGTGTTGAGAGTCTACTAAGAGTAGTGGGTTATAATTTTTTTATAAAGCCAGAACTAAAGCTGAATGCTGTTTAGTCAATTCTTGGGTCTCTAATGCAGATATCTCAGATGGTGTGTGTGGCAGAATAGTACCCGTGAGACTCAGATGTAAGCTTCTTAAGGAAGAATCTGAAACTTGCAAGTGATAAGACAGACTAGCCATGATTTTATTCTTTCAATTCTTCATGCTGAATTTTCTTTTATTCTATCTTATAATAAAATAAATTCTTTTCAAAGGTTTCCATATAAACATTTGTGTTTAGGATTTAAAGAAAATGGGTTTGTATCTATTTCTGAATCAGTCTATAAAGGAGCTCTTAGTATCTGGGGAGAAGGGATAAAAGAATATCAGGACCCACTTGCTCAGTCTTAGGAGATTTTACTTCCACAGCTAAATCTTGTATTATTTGGGCTTTGTTAAATTAAAAACTTTCTCATTAAAATTTTTAAATAACCCCCCTTGTTTTATATCAGGATAAAGCAAATCATCAGCCTCACTTATAAGGACTTTAATATCCTACTTTAATATCCATTCTATTTTTACTCTTCTGTTTTTCTACACTCTCCTACACACACACACACACACACACACACACACACACACTCTAACCATCTAAGAAACATTGAGTTTTTATAAGATGATGCTTCCCTCTTTCTCTGCCTAATTTCCCTCAATTTCACTGCTGTTATATTTATTTTCTCTCATAAACTTTCTTCCATGTGGGGAAAAATATCTACTGAAAGCTTGAGAGCGTTATACTTTATAACTTCTATTCTCAGAAACAGACTGACTTTCTTACTTATAGTTAGAGACATCAGAAGCAGCATCTTTGGTTGGTTTGGGTTGGGTGGTGTACCCTCTCTGGAGCATTCAACTCTACTGAGGGGGCATAGTATCAAATAGAACATGGCAGAGCCCTCTTGAACCACATGGTACAGTGGTTCATTATTCACATGTTGGTGGGAAGTTACCATTCTCCAAGGGGAAAGATTCTGGATAGGCAATGATTTAGGTTCTCTTCTTCATTGTGAAATAAGACTATACTTTATTTGACTTATAACTGCAAAGTATAATTCTGCCAATAAAATAAATGTCCTCATTCAGAAAAAGAGTACTCTGAAGAGGACCAGAGAGGAGTGGAGAAGTAAAGGATAGAGTTCCACTTATTGTTCTGTGATAAGAGTGTCAATCACCTGTTTGAGGGGGTAGTGAGTAGATAAAGCATTATAAGGGTAATGCTTTCCAATGCTCCTTTTTCTGGCCAACTGTATATACTGGATGAGAAATCAAAGGGCTCTGTGTAGATCAGATTATCTCTTTACCTTCAGTTTCAGTTTCCAATCATATCAGGTCATCTGATAGTTAATTATTGGTTTATTGTATTCCATGGAACATCTATATTTGTACTGTCCATTCTCTGTTTTCAGGGCACATTCTTATCTTTTCTTAGGATTTTACTTAGCAATTGTTTAATAAATGCTGTGCAATAGCAAAATATCATTTATGTTTCTATGGTATACTTTGGTTTTAAAAACATTTCATGTAGTTAAAACTAAGTTTTTGGAGCAGTCCCTATAGGTGTGTTTCTATCTTGCAAGATCTAGACGGTTAATTTTAAGTTATATAGACTTTTCAATTAATGAGTACAACCTCTTTTTAAATTGATGAACTTTTCACGTTTTTTTGGTTTCTCTGGGTTCGTTCTGAGTTAAAAGAAATTTCATGTCACTTTTCATTCAACCTTTTTACTTTTCCATTTTTATTTATTGTAGCAGAAAAAGTACAGAATTTTTTAATTGTGAAAACCTGAAACATCAAAAGATATTTAATGTTCATGGTTTGAATTTTGTGATATTAGGAGAAATTCTTAGTGAGAGTTTGAAAATGGTCCAGAATGGGCTCTCTGAAAACGTAGCAGTGGAACCACTTCCAGATATATATAAGCAGTTGATATATTCCACTTATGAATGTATATTCAACATTTTAATTTAGTACTTAAAAGATAATTTAGGGGTATCATCATCTATCACTGTTTATCTTTGCTGAAAAGAGGACTTCCTTGTTGGAATTACCAGAAATTATAAATTGAAATATATAATGAAAGAAATTCCCTTTAAGAAATGGCCCCCAGAGATTATCTCTGGAGATGAAGAAAAGAAATATCTTCTCTGTTGGAGAAGGTATTCTTCAGAAATGCTTTTAAAAGATTAGGAGAATAAACAAAGAACACCATAACTTTGTACAATCTCTCCACTCTCTCTCTCTCTCTCTCTCTCTCTCTCTCTCTCACTCTCTCTCTCTCTCTGACAAGCCGGGGTTTTTCCAGAATCCTCTTCTCTGAAATTGGGTCAGAGTCTGCCAATGAGAGGGCACCGGAAAGTGGAAGAGAAGAGGCCATTATTCTCTGAGGAGGTGCTGAAGGCAGATGAAGGTGTGAAGTTCAAGGAAACTTCTTGGTGAGCTTCTTTAAGATATTCAACCCCATGCTATAGGCTCAAATTTTTAGCAATGAGTTTTCTATTTCACTACCCTAGCTCCTTCAGCTACCTCTAATTCCTTATGTTCAATCCTCCATACTTGGAGTATATAGGGTGGCTCCTGTTTTCCAGACTTGATCATGATTGATATACACTGTATGCTAGTTATCACAAATTTATCCACATGGGTGTTAGAATACTTCATTATAAGGGCAGAATTTAGCGGAGGTTTGAGGGCCAATGATTATAGCTGCTCATAAAAGTGGAAGGATGATCAGGAAATTGGTAGATGACAGCTTAGGGAGGACCAAAGGGTAGTGTGGGGTTGTAGAGATAATACTTATGTTTCTATATGGTTAGAGATTTCTGAGCAAAGAAACCTGAGATCTGGGTCAAAGGAGAAGCCTTGGCATTTAAAGGATGATTGGATAGTAAGAGACCGTCCTGAGAGGTTTACATCCTCTGAGATATATGTTTACATTGCAGAAGAGAAATGAAACCCAAGACCACAGAGCCATTTCCAGGACTGTGAACTTAAAGTTGCTTCCTCCTGGAAATGTTTCTTAATATTGCAAAGGATCAGAACTCAGGATCTTTCCCTTCTCTTCCCAAGGAGAATTTGTTTACATCAGGAAGAAAAGTTTTCTCTCTCTCAGGAAGGGAGGGGACACAACTGCCCTTCTTTTGATATTCTTCTAGATTCATAATGTTTTGGGTTTCTTGCCTACAGTACAGATCCTGGTACATGTAGGATGACATTTGGTTCTCACTGCAGATTTCTAGAAGGGAATAACTGAAGCAGAAGAGAACCAATATGGTTATTGCTATAAGTAATAATAAACTCTGCTCCAGAAATATTATATCTACCTTCAAGGTACTATGAATGAATATAGATACCAAAGACTGATCAGATGCTAGAATCAAATAACTTGAGCCTCAAAGGTGTTGGTGGGAGCTTTTGAAGTACAAATAAGATTGACCTGGAGAAAGCTTCAAGGAGGTTTCCAAGGCTGATCACAGGGATTGTGGAGCATGATGAGGATGAATGAGAGGCTCTAGGCTGCAAATGGAATTTAACCTCATATTTCTGGGGAGATAGCATGCACAGTTGTAATGATTATGTAATTTGGATTAGAAATGCAACTCCACCCATTGTTCATTTACTCAATATGTATTCTGCTAGGTGCTGAGGAGAGGGATGACCTCTGCCCTCAGGAAGTTTATAGTCTAGTGCAAGAATGAGAAAATATAAGCAAACAGAGTGAGTATAGGCTTACAGATAAGTGTGATAAAGAAAAGAATAGAGTGCTGTGAGAGAAAGTAAGTAGAGATGACCAACTTAGACTGGGTGGCCAAGGAAGACATCTGAGCTAAGATCTGAAGGATGAGAAGGAATTGGCTACATAAAATAAGTGAGTGTGAGCTTCCCAGGAGGAACCTCTAGTACTTACTAACTGAATATGAAATGCAATCCCTCAGAGGTGTGTTTGAGCGAGGCATTTAACATTGGCTTATTGTTGGCTTTGTTTCTTCATTTTTGTAAATAAGGTAATGACACCTACTTCCCAGGCAGGAAGCTCTGCTCTCCAAGAGAGGCTGGTCTAGTAATGACCATTTTCCCTCGAATTGGTGATCCAGATAAATTCTGTTTCTTATCTAAAGCCAAGTGAACATTGTATCTCAGGAGGAGAATATATTGTTCAGGAAATTTGTTTGAAGATAAGGGAAGTTGCCACAGATGAGTCTTATTGCTATCTAAGACCTTGGTTTTTGATAATGCCTTCTTCCTTCAGAAGGAAAATTTGAAGATGAGATTTTAAGCCTTAGTATAAATGTCAGTGAGAGAATTTCTGGAGGATGGAGGCTTCCTCTGGGTCCCTCATCATGTTTATGACCATCAATTTCATGTATGCCTAAGTCTGCTTTGACTGGGCTTCTGGGGATATTGCCTTTGACATATCTGACTTCCAGGCAAGCAAGCAGGTAAGCATGATCTGGGCAGTCTTGAAGGAGAAAGGGAAAACTAAATATGGTAGAAAAGGGATAGGTTATATGAACTTCTTTATCTCCACATTTATTTCTAGAACTCTTCTACTGAAGAGAGTGCTGTGAATGCATTTCTTTTCCTTATAATGAGGCAGATGTGGAGTGAGTCTAGGACTATGGCAATTAATTTTAAAGAGTTTGGAATCAGAGGTATTTCTGCTCTGATGTATACACTGATGAATCGGGAAGTAACTTGGCATTTGAAATGGCTTCTCAACTGAGATATTACAGGCTGTACCTTATCAGAGTCACATATCTCTGGGAAGTCTATTTGTTTCCTGTTTTGCTTAGATAAGTTATATTCCTAATGATCATGATAGTATCTACAAATTTAACTTCAAAAATATTAGACACTGACTATTATAATTTCATGGCTGATGGTAATTTTGATGAAGGAACTCTCAGCAGAGGAAATGGGAAGCAATAACAACTCCTCTGGCCCAAATCATTCATTTACTTAGTGCTTATGTAAAGAAAAGACAAAAAGATTTGCTAGATACACCTCACATTCTCATTGGTAGTTTTCTCTTTTGCTTCTTCTTTTTATCTTGACCGAGTTCTTAGAAATACAAATACATTGCCTCTAAATTTTTAATTCACTTCCCAGAATATAAGGCTTTAAAATTTTCATCTCTTCAGAATAGAAAATAGACATGTCCCCACTCCTATTTTTTATCTTGGTGTCTACCATTGTCGACAGGAATCGGAGAAGACCAGATAGAGTCATACTCTGTGTGAATGAGAGCCACAACTCAGTATTTTAAGTGTCTCACTCTCATTTTCCTCCCAGATGTACTCAATAGCTCATTTCTCTGTGCTCCCAACAGACTTAGTCCATCATTTATTCAGTAAATATTTAATAAGTCCTAACCATATGTTAGTAATGTGCTAGTCTTTGGGTATACCATGGTGAACAAGAGAGACACAGTTTTTCTCTCACTCCCTCCCCACTTTTTCCTTATAGTCTAGTGAAGACAAACACTCTGATTTGATGATTATTATAAAAGATGGTGTGTTCCATAGTAGAGAAAGTATAGGCTAGCATAGCATATAATAAAAATGAATAACTTTGGGGAGTCATGGAAAGAAGTGATATTTAAGTTGAAACCAGAGAATACAGAGGTGGTGATTACAGTAAAGAAGATGTGTGTGTCAGGCACATAGAATAGCTTGGGAGAAAGAAAGAATGAGCAGCAGACCTCTAAGTGAAGTGATTACGTCTACAGTATAGAGACCTCATATGTTTTTGTACTGTTCCCAGTTAATGACTGATCATGGTGGAACTACTAATGCAGGCCGTTCCAACGGGGTTCAAGGCTCCTCTTGTGGATGACTTTGGCTCAAGAACTTCCCATTGGCCTGACAGACACTTCCTTGGCACTGCACAATAGTCCCAGAATTTTATGGCCAATCCTTCCCAACCATCCTTTCACAGATACCTTTCGCAGACACATCATGGTCTAAAAGCTCTCCCTATCACCAGGTGAATCAGTTAAGGGTGAGGAGAACATAAAATGGATAGAAAAGGAGAGTGAGGATGGGTATCAGTGTGGTCCTGTTGTTGCTCATCTTTCTAATCTGCCTTTTCAGTTTGGCCTCAGGAAGAAAGGTCATGGGAACCACAGAGGGGCTGCTCCTCAAACTTACATGGAGAAGTATATCCATGATACATAATCTGTGGACTCTTGTGACCACAGATTGAAAATGTACTGCTCAAATCTCCTGCACCTCTGATTCACAACTGAGTTTGCATCAAGGCTACACTTCCTCTAGGCTGATCTCAATCAGTCACTGAGTCCAGTGGAACTACCAGTGCAAGCTCGTCCCTGAGAGATGTGGGACTTTTCTAATGGCTAAGTTTGCTTTGAGGATTCCCCATTACCCTGGCTGACACTTTCCTTGATTTTCTGTGCAGCCTGAAATTCTTCCTGCCCCATGCTTTTTCCTTCTCCCTATCCTTTCACAGGTGTCAGAATTGCATTGCAGTCTGAAGTCTCTCCTTGTCTACTTCTGCTTCCTCAACCATATCCTTCACAGGCATTTCTCCCAATAAATTTCTTGTACATCTACTCTCATCTTGGATCTGCTTCTCTGAAGGCCTAAACTAAGAAACAACATGTTCGTGTAACCGAAAGACGTAGCTACAATATGCTGAATAATGGAAAGCCAGAGGTTAAGGGTTTTATCTGCTACGTAAAGCCTTTTGGACATCTCAGGAAAGCCACCAAAAGATTTTAAATGGGCAAGTGCCAGATTTTAGAAAAATTACTCTTGTTTCATGGTGGCAAATGAACTGGAAGGGAGTAAGATGGGACGCATGTGCATATTGTAGCCACCTCACAAGCAATATTGATGGCCTGGATAGCAAGCAGCTCATTATAGGACCTCTGTCTGTCTTGGGAGATTGTCAACAACCTGAAGGCCAGTGGTAGCTAATCCACAAATGTTTGCTGATAATGTATAAATTGTTTTCTTTAGAGAAAAATATATTCTAACATTCTTTATCTTTTTGTGTATGTGTATTAGCCTAAAATCAGTTGCTCTTCTCATATTGAGCTATCAGCCTAAGCTCTGAAGCATTTTAGCAAATTATTCATGATCACTGTTCTTTGCAATTCTGATTAACTTTCCCACAGGATCTATATTGTTTTGGTACCAGCTCTGAGAAAAAAAAAAAAGCTATTACTTTTCATCTTAGAAGTCAATTTAAGTTTTGCTCTGTCAGTGGTTTTCAGAGGCAGTTTATTTGTGTATTCAGCCAATCATTTTGGTTTAAGTGACAAAATAGATGCTAAAATGGAAAGAAGAATTTCATAAGAAAATATGTTAAAATGCCATTTATTTTAGTAATAGGTAATACCTTTGAATACTCATACAAGCACAATAATAGAATTTTTGTATGTCATATATCATATATCATATTCTATCTATCTATCTATCTGCCCACCTACTTACCTATTCCTTTAAAATATCTAGGAGCCTCTGTGATTGATAAGATTTACATTAATTAAAAAGTCTGGAAAATCTTATTGTGGCTAGACAATGGAACCTTTTCTCATAAAACAATGTTATTGGTGAAAAATAGCCATGTGACTCCATCTATATGCAAAGGAGGCTGGGAAATGTAGTTTAGCTGTGTATCCAGGAAGAGAGAACAGGTGTGAACATTTAGCCAGTCTTGCCATACTTGTCTTTCCATATAGCAATGGTTTTGAAAAAGTGTAATCTCAGCCTTGTTAGTATCACCTGAAAACTTGTTAGAAATGCAAATTATCCAGCCACCCCCCTACAGAATCAGAAACTCTGAGTGATGCTTATGATTTTGATGGATACTAAAATTTGAGAATGACTGACATATTATATTAGACATAGTTCAGTGGTTCCTAACCCTGTCTATACATTAGAATCACCCAGGAAAATCTAAAGCAAAATAAAACAAAATTGGATAGACTCTATCATGATTAAGCAAACCAGAATTTCTAGGAGGGAACCCAGGCATTGGTATTTTATAATAAAAGTTTCTGGTTATTCTGTATGTGGCCAGGGTCAGAAACTATTATCCTGGGTGATAAAAACTAGTTTATATTTCTTTTATTGTATAGTGCAGCATGTAGCTTATTACTGGTGTAACTTTAAATAAGTCAGTTAACTTCTTGGAACTTTTTTTTCTTATCATTAAATGGGGCATAATCCTAGAATTTACTTTACTGAGCTGTGGTGAGCTGTGGTGTTTTTAAAGTGCTTCTGTAACAACTGGTCCATAGTCAGTGCTCATGCATAAAAAATAAAATTTTCTATCACTTTCAATTGCTTTGTTGAGTAAATTATAGTCAGGAGAGTATTTATCATTTCTTCCTTTACATTTTTAGGTTCTCTTTCTCTCTCTTATCTTTCTCCTATATCAAAAATTTGACATTTTAAATCATTCATTATTTGGACCTGTCTATATTATTCTTTTCCTTCAGTTGCTACATTCACATTGCTCCCTATTAGACCTGTTTCAAGCACTGAAATTGGGTAGGACATTAATATAGTGTATTAGGTGAAACAAGAGATTGAGTCCTTTCACCATGAGAGCTGCTTCCTGACTACATGGTCTTCACTGGCCGGTGGACACCAGGGAGCTGGTCATTGTCTGTGAGTGACACTTCTACAGTGTCTGAAAAAATGTAGAGATGCTTCTGTCTCTGTATTTGGTGTGCTTCTGGTAAAGAGGAAATAAATAATATGGCACATGGTTGCATAAGTGTATTTTTACATTCAGATAATGGTGAAATTTTAGTACAGTCTGGATCACCTAAAAAAATGCTCAGGTAGTTTATCCATCCACTGTGGCCTTTTAATGAGACACCTTAATCCTGTAGAATTTCCAAGCAAAATATCTCATTGACAGGGCAAAATAGCTAGCTTATTTGCCTTTATCCTAACGAATTTAAGATTAGAATCTTTTTCTACTTACAATTAAATGTTTTTTTTCTTTTGTCTATATCTGCAAGATTATCTAAGATATTAGATAAAATCTTATATTGGTTAGTGAAACTCTCTTCAACTTGTGCTTGAAGTAACTGTGCTTTAAAAAATCCTTGAGATAACAGTTGCAATGGATTAAACCTGGAAACAAGACAGAAATTGGTATTACATTTGATAGAGAGTAGATGAATCATATTAGGGTTAATATTCTGACAGGAAAACACTTGCATTTAAACTTCTGAATGGATACAGATGGTTCAGTCTATTCAGACATCCTGGCAGGACTGAATTTAGGATCCTGGTAGGATGCGGTTTGTGAGAAGCATAATTTTCAAGGAAGTAATCACAAAGCTGGTGTTGACAGCTTTGAGTTCAAATTTCAGACTCTCTCTATAATGTTGCATAAATCACTCAATATCTCCCTGGATCTTTTTTGCTACCATAAAATATGGTATTCCACATCTCTTGTTGTAGTTCTCACTCAAATACTTCATATTCCAAAGATTAGGAAAGAATTAAAACAATTTTTATGGCCAAATTATAGTCATTCAGAGGGCACGTAATTTTTCCCTACAAAATTCTTTACTCTCTGTGCCTGTTAGAAAAGTGAGGAAGTCTTAGACCATTAGGTACGGGGACAAATTCAAACTTTGAGTTCCATAAAGGAGTCAGACATTAGTGTTGTTATTCACTTGGCTTTGATCATTTCTGTGAGCAAGGGGAAAATCTCACTTTTTCAGAAAGCCATTTTACTCTGTAGGTTCATTATTTTGGCTGACAAATGGAGAGGTAATTTGACAGTGGCTTTCAAGTTAAGAATACCGTGTATGTTTATCACTGTAGGGAGCAAAAATTTTATCAGTTTACTAAGGTTTCCCACTGAAAAATCCCAGCAAAATTCTACTTCTCGCCTTGAAAAAAACCCTTTGAAAAGCTAGCGAAGTTCACTGTTGGCACTGGCTGTTCCTGGGGAGGATCTTGTTGAAACTGTGTTAAACTGTCATCATGGGATAATAGAGAAATTCTCCCATCATCAGCAAACATTGAGTCAGCATGGACTATGTAAAGATCAAGAAGCCAGGTAGTGGGGATGACAAGTGTTTAGACATCCTAGAGAGATAGCACAGCGCTGTGGAAAGGGCTATGCTTTAGGAGTCAAATAGGCTTAGGAGAGAATTCTGCTTCAGCATCCAATGTATGTATGAACTGACTTAACTTCTGAAGTCTAAATGAGATCATCTGTGAAATGGGAGCATTATCACCTGTCTTGTAGGTTTTTCATGGTGATTACATTAGGTAATGTGTTCCAAATATTTGGCAGCGTCAAGGCCCATTATGTAGCATGTGCTCACTCTTCTCAGGCAGTGTGAATGTATCGGCAGCTTTGAGTTCAAATTTCAAACTATAATATTACAGAAATCACTTAGTTTCCTCTCTGGATCTGTTTTACTGCCTATAAAATAAGATTCACGGTGTTTTTCTCATACATATCTCATTGTAGTTCTCACTCAAATACTTCATATTTTATTTAAAACTCCCTGGTGTTCATTGCTCTAGGGAAGGATTTTGAATTGTCATTTACATTTTAGAATAATTTCAAGTCACTGACCTCCCTGTGTGTAGCATGAGTCCTAAGTGGGTTTAGATGCAGTCTGTGCTACAACTCATTTCTAGAGAATGAGGTGAGGGACTGTTAGGAGTCATTTGCATGATATTCTGAGTTAGAATTCATTCAAAAAGAAGTCAGAAATGTCCAGGTTTAGTTCAAGGGTAGTGCCCAGAAGCAGAGGAGAGAGCTGATTCTGCGTATGTCAATCCCTCAGGTCTGATGCTGTGCTACTTAGCACCCCCTGACCCTGACCCACTGCCCTTGGACAAACCTGAAGCCTGAGGTGGCTGCTACTGGGGGATGTGAATAAAATTGCTGTTGGTTTTAGCAGCAATAGGAGATGGCAATTTTAGTGCAAACACTAGCACCGTCAGCATGAGGCACTGTGTGCCTTGGACCAAATGATATTGGGCCTCTACAGCAGTCGTGGAACCTTTCATAAGCTTTTATAATTGTGGTTTTGGTGGCTACAGGGAATTAAAGAGAATCTCGAATGTTTTGCCACCCGTCCCACCAAGGAATGAGGTATTATTTCCCTTTCCCTTGAATTTATGTTGGTCCTATGACTTCCCTTGACCAATGAAATGTGGTAGAAATGATGCTTTGTAATTTCAAAAGCTGGGCTTTAGGAGGTCTGCAGTGTCTAACTTCACTGTTTAGAACACTCTTTCTTGAAATCCAGTCCCCATGTTGTGAGAAAGCCCAAGCATTTACATGGAGAGGAGGACTGAGGCTCCCTACTGACAGCACCATTTGTCAGCCACAAGTAGGGTAATTTTGGACTGGGCCATTCCAGCATGGATGACACCACATGAAGCAGAAGAATCACTTGGTCTACCCATGGAATCAGTGGAAGTAATAAATTCTTGATGTTTTAAGCCATGAAAATTTGGGGTGGTTTGTTGAACAGCAATAGCTTACCAACCAATGACTATTGAAAGTACAGGAGATATGGGGGAAGATGGATTTTTCATTTATAAGAAAGTACTAGCTTCTTAGGGTTGTGGTGCAAATTAAGTGGGATAATATATGTGAAATAATTACTGAATTTTGACGTAAATACACTCAATAGTAGTAGCTGCTATTGTTACAGTCATCTTCTCTGGACTTGCCCACTAATTTGACAGTGAACAAAAAATAGCCACATTAATTGTATATACATTATATTTTCACAGCTAGGTGAAAACACTCTAATGGACAGAGACTGTAGCTTATATTTCTTTGTGTGAGGTAGGCTCTGAATAAATATCTGATTTAGGCTTCCAATGTACCAGTTTGTAACCTTAGCTAAATTTCTAAAGCTGAAAGATAAAAACCAATCGAACTTTGACTAACATGTGCACTTATTGGAAGGACACATGGATGTCACATATCTACTATGAGCCCCAGGTTGCTATTTCTGGAGATATGCACAGTTTTTTTCAATCAAGGTCAAGTACCAAAGTACACCTATAGTTATTGGAAGCATAGCCTCATCAGGCCTTGTGAAGCCAGTCACCTATTGGTTGTTATCACCTGTGCCATAAATGTGAGTGCTCACTGGGGTCTCTTCAGTCAGGTGAATGCATTCCAAGCACTGTTCTGCTCTCAGTCAGCTGGGGCAGTATGTAGTCTTAGTTTATGATGGCAGCAGCAGGTGTGTGAGTGTGTGTGAGTGTGTGTGTGTGTGTGTGTGTGTGTGAGAGAGAGAGAGAGAGAGAGAGAGAGAGAGAGAGAGAGAGAGAGAGAGAGAGAGAGAGTTTATAGGCATATGTGGGTGGCAAGTGTTAAACATAACAAGGCTCTCTGACCAATATGGTCCACTCTAATTTCTTTTAGAGTCTTGACACACTATTCATAGGAAATTAAATCCCATTTGTGTGAGATAGCTGAAATTTTATTATTTTTCAGGAGGAACTATAAATGATTTTAAACATTAGTTTAGACAAAACATCTAAAGTCTTCTCCAACATAGTCTATTCATCACAAGGAATTCTTGGTCTAAGAAGAATAAAAAGACTTAGTAAACAGTTTCTCTAAATAGAATGTGTAAAATGATTAGCTGTGGCTCTTGACATATACATGATGGAAAGAAGTAAATTATGTAAAGAATTTGAAGCTAAAAATCCTCCCTTGAATTTCAGGTTAACAATTAGTTTCTTATTTAGACAGTGTCCGTTTTCCAGGAGTGTAAAACAGGGCTGACTTTATAAACTTAATAACTAATTA
This sequence comes from Macroglossus sobrinus, assembly GCA_004027375.1. Taxonomy (NCBI): domain Eukaryota; kingdom Metazoa; phylum Chordata; class Mammalia; order Chiroptera; family Pteropodidae; genus Macroglossus; species Macroglossus sobrinus. The sequence goes on from PVKZ01000630.1 coordinate 419,951, forward strand.
TTTACGTGGTGTGACTTGGGAGGCACAAAAGAAGATCTTTTGCCTCAATATAGTTTCTTTACCCAAATGATATAGGCTTTGAAATTTCAACATTACAGAGACTTATTTTTTAGGTTAAGTATCACCACCTTATCTAGTTCTCTTTGTTGGAAGTAGATAATTCAATATCTCATGTATTTTGGTATCAGTTCTTTCATTCAACATTTCTTCTCCTTACCCCCATAATATGAGAGAGAGAGAGAGAGAGAGAGAGAGAGAGAGAGAGAGAGAGAGAGCGAGCGTGTGTGTGTGTGCGTGCGCGCACACGCACTTTTGCACGTGCATTACAGGGTTACTGCTATAGACTTTTGTGTAAAATTTTGCACAGGACCTAATTTTTAGTCAGGACTCTGTTGGGGGCACAGCTTTATTAGAATTCTTGATATATATATATAAAAAGAATTTCTTTCAGTGATCACATTTTAAAACTCAGGTAAGGATTCCGATTGGCCTAGCTGTTATCATGTGCCCACCTTTAGAGTCAATCACTGTGACAATGGAGTTTAAAGACATTATCAGTCAGTTTAGGCCACCTGCTTCAGAAACCCTGAAAGCAGGGCTAGGGGGCACACTGCGATTGGCAGCCTTACCTGAAGCACATGGAATCAAGGAAGAGAGTTCTCTCAGGTAGCAATGGGGATGCTGTCTTTGCTAGAAAGGGAGGATGGGAAAAGCCTTGGGAGGACACAAATGATGCTAACCGCCAGACTGTTCTGACTCAAAAGCATCTCTATTTAGAGTTTTGTGATGTAAACAATTCACTCTAACCTGCAGGGTACAGGAAGTGTGTGGGGATTACACGTCTGAATTATGTGCACCCCTGGGGAGGGGATGATTCTGAAACGCTGCCTGTCTGCAACTGAGATGAAAGAAATCAACACTTAACAGATGCATTTGTCCACATGATGCTATCTTGTAAGCAAGGATCATTTGTGAACGTGCTAATGATGGGGAGTATCAAAAGAGTATCTTCTAGACTATACCTTTACAATAGGGGGGCTATTGCCTTTGAGTGAGTTAAGACTGATTGGTATGGAAAAACCTAGAAATTACAATGGTATGTGCCCTTCCAAAGGGCTACAGTACAAAAACAGATATGCAGTATCATGCGGGGTGGGGGGAGGTGAGGGTGGCAATTAGGAAAGAAAAATCTTAAGAAGCTTCTTAGAGGGACAATAATTTTTTTAAAAAAGTTTAAGAAACATTATTCTACATCCAAACAAGTTAATGTACCTTCAGAATATGTGGACCAGAATGAAACAGATGTTATAAAACTGATTATCAGAGATGTAGTATGATTGATAAAAATAGAACCTGAATTTAAATTCAGTTCCCTTTCTGTCTGTGTGGAAATGGACAAATAACCTCTCTGCATCTCAGTATCCTAATAGTGATCCTTTGCAGTTAATCTCTACCTCAGCTACATGCCCCAGGCAACTATTGTTCTGCTCTCTGTCACAACAGTTTCAGAACTGGAAATTTTATATACATAGAATTGTATAGCACATAGTATTTTGTTCTGACTTTTCTTTCTCATTATGATCTTGAGATTCATCCATGTTGTTGCATATATTAGTATTTTGCTGCTTTTTATTGCTAAATTGCACTCCACTTAATCATTTGATGGTTGTTTGAGTTATTTCCAGTTTGGGGCTGGAGAATATTATGAATAATGCTGCAATAAATATTTGTGTATGAATCTTTGTGTGGGCATATTTTTCAAACTTTTTTTTTATACTTCTTGATTCTTGCTGCCAGATATAGGTAGATACCAAATACGCTATTTGGTTAATACATACCTAAACTCTATCATGAAAAAAAGACAAAAAGAGGCAAGAAAAAAACAATTGGGTGAATTTGATAAATTCTATTTGAAATACTGCAGATTTTACAAGTATTTATAGCATGTTTCAAAAAATACTTGAAGTGTAGAAAAGAATGTGAAATTGAAAAACACACCCAAAGTGTACAAACTAGTCATACTAGTGGTAAAATACTATAAAATACTATAACACTTAAGTATAATTATGTAAAATATAAAATTAGATTTAAAGTATCTTTGGGCAAATTGATTAGAAATTAAGATTCATAAAAACCTTAATTTATCATCCCTAATACAGAATTTTAGGCAAAAATATTATTAGGAAAATGATCGTTAGACAAATAGGTTTCAGGTAAACACATTTTAGGCAAATTCATTTAAGGCAAATTTCACTGTTAATAGAAAGAAATTTGTGATTAATTGGATATAGAGGGCAAAAAGAAAGATTGAACCTGGACTGATTCTCAGATTTCTTGTGGACCACCAGGTAGATAGAAGTGTCATTCATGGGGATGGAAATCCAGAAATAGAGGAAGAATTTATGGTAGGCAGATAATGAATTCACATTTATTTGTGTTGAGTTTGAGCTGCTTGGAAGATATCTAGGTAGGGATGTCCAGTAGGCAGTTAGTTAGATTTATGGAGCTCAGGACAGAAATCTGGCTTGGAGATACATACAAAGCCACTAGCACACCAGTGTTCAGATATATATAAACACTTGGGTAAAATTGTTGGGGCTGGAGGAGCTTTGTAGGAGACTCTCATTTGAATAATGCTTTCCCTCCAACCTTGCCTTCACGAAGCTCTGCTAGATGTTCTAGCGCACCAGACATAAACTCATACCCCTATGCTTCAGCTCCTGTGTTTGTATAGAGTTATTTTGAGAACAGCATAGATTCATATCTCCTTCCCTTTGGTTCATGTCTGAATTCTGGGTACACTTAAGGGTCAGTGTGTGTTGGAAGCTGCAAAGAAAAACTGAAAGGACTGATTCTCTGAAAATCACATTAGAAAATAAGCCTCACTGCTTTGGAGCTCTTCACTCAGAGTGTAACATAAAAAGGGGATGGGAGAGTGTGGAAGGGGCCTTTGGTGCCCATGTCACCTCCTGACTTCCCACCTGTGGTTCCAGCTATAACTGTGGTGGATGGTTCTGGTGGATACAGACTCACTTTGTCATTTTTCTGATGTCTGCCTTGGAGCCTTTTCTGATTCTGTAGAAGTCCACTTAACCTATATTCAATTGCAGTTTAGAAATGCAGAGGAGCCAATGCCCCCCTCAATCAATGGGCATTGGGGGCCAGCTGTCCTTTGTTTAGTCAGGAACCCTACATTGGAGGAACCCTGTGTGCTTCTTAAGGGCCCTGGTTGAACCAGGTCATTTCTTACATGGTGACCTGGTTAACATATCTTCAAACTTTCTTTTCTTTTTTTCTGGTCTCACTCTCTTATTCTTTCACTCTAGGTTCCTGGAACACCTCCCACATAAATCACCTGCACTCAAGTCCTTTTCTCACGCTCTGCTTTTGGAGAAATCTCCACCTGGCCTGCTTTGCCCACTCTTCAGTAGAACCTGAATGCCTCCTGCCAGTCTTGAATGAGGGAAGAGACTATGGAGCCCAGAAGAAACAGTGGGGTACAGCAACACCTGGCCAAGGAGGGCCAGGGGATGAAGGTGAAGGTGGAAATTGAGTTTTATACCTGCAAGACTGTTAGCTGGATGTGCTCCTGAGCATGTGTGAGTCAACTCCAGGGAACCCCAAAGCTACTTGATAACAATTTTACTGGAAGTTGGGAATCTGCGTTCTCAGGGATGGGTAAGAGCAAGATTTGGAATTGTTAGAGTGTGTGTGTGGTTGTGGAGGCAACGTCCAATGACAGTGAGTAAGATTTCCTAGGAATAGTGCGGTGGTTCTCAATTTGGTGTACATCAGAATCACATGAGAAACTTAAAAAAAAAATCACAGATGCCCCCAAAGTAGAACTTCTAGAGATGTGGCCATGTGTATTTTCAAAAATTCTCCAGCTGTTACTATGCCCAAATAAGTTTGAGAACCTCTTTTCAAAAGTGGAATGAAAAAAGGCCAGGGACAAATGTCTGAGGCATCATTCACACTTAAGTTACAGGCAGGGAAAGACGAATCTGTGAATGAGAGTAGGAAGGAGCTGTCAGGAAGGAGGTGGATAGGTCCAGGGAGGGAGAGTTAGAAAAGGACATTGGGTGGTATCATTGGTAGGCTCAATGTCAAGGACACAATGGGGATGGATGTCAGATCACAGCGAGTTAAGGAATGAACTGAAGAGGGAGAAGTACAATAGGGCACTACTGTACCCTATTTCTCATGCCTCCCAGCAAATCATAACCATTCTGTAGGATAGCATCTGTGATAGTGGACACATAACCACGGGTTGGTATAGTCCTTCAGCACAAGGGAGACTGTAGTTGTGCCACCTCTAGAAAAGAATCCTTGAAAATCGCTAATGCAGAAAAATCTCCAAGAAATTAAGAAGAAAAAAAGCTTAAAAAAAATCAAGCATTTCAAAAACAGTGGACGCAAAGAGTGGCATTGTATTTTTATTTTTAAAAACAGAAGTTGTATAAATAACACCCTTTCCACTCTCGGATGGCTTGCAGGATATCAATCTCTGGCATCATGTCCTACTGGAGGCTGTGGTGTCTGGGAGGGAAAAACGCGCCTCGTAGAGCATCTTCTGGGTCACGCTTGTCTTGCACTGTGGCACTAAGTCCTCTAGATGGCGATAAATCTCCATCTTTTGAGCCTCCCCACTGGCTTTAGGGCTCTCAGAAAATTGCTTTCTGGTAGAGAAAAATAAAAATGAGAGGCGTTTCTTCACAAACGAAGCCGCTGAGAAAGCTGTTCCTTACTTCTTACTTCTTGAAAGGCCGTGGAACCCCGGAAAGAGTCCAGTGTTTGGAATATTGAAACCTAAGTTAGGACGGAGCCGCTGCAATTGAGCACCGGGTTATGTAGGTAAGGAATGCAGGATGTAAAGGTATCTCAGTATAGCATCCCTGCTCCTCAGGACCACCTTCCCACTGTGCCCAGGGCCTGATAGTTCTCACCTTTCTTAACGAGAGCATGGCTTTCATACCATCACAAGGCAGCTAACACTAGCAAGAGCCAAACTTTTTAAATTTTTTTTTTTTTGCATTTATCTGACATATGCTTCCATGATCCAACTGCTTTAGAAATCTCATCCAACCCTCCCAGGTAGGTTTTGTAACTATTCTGTTATTTAAATAGGTGAAATACTTGGCCAAAGGCAGTCTGGGCTTAGTGTTACAGCTGGGATTCAATCACCATATTGCCTCAAGAACAGTATCTAAAAGCACCTGACTAAGAATGGAGACTTGTGATGAGTTAGGAATCAGTGTCTCCAGGGAGTGTGGCTCAGGACACCTGGCTCAGGTTGCACAAGGGCACCTTGGGCAAAAGAGTTCCCAAGAGAACTGAAGTACGAGCAGGAACCAAAGACTAGATGATTTTCCTTCTCAGTGCTGCTAGAGGCCAGCTCCACCTGTGATTTGGGACTGTATAAGATAGTAGGTATACGGCATCACCAAATGCACTAAAATTTTTTAGCTTGATTAAAAAAACTAGTTTGAGCAATTTACCTGCACTATCTCATTGAATTCTCACAGACCACTATAAGGTAAGTATTATTATCTCTCTTCTATAGGTGAGGAAACTGAGGCTCAGAGTGGTTAAGTAATTTCCCAAAGTGGTTAAGAATACATAGAAATAAAAAAGTCTTATTTATGGAAATATACAGGAAAACATTTTGAACATCCACTCTTATCAACACTGTATTTTTCTACCTAACATTAATCTTTTAGTTTATTTGTATTCTTTACTAGCAAAGAAATAAAATTAAACCCTTGTCAATCAAAAGAACGAGTTGATTATCTAAATACTTTTTATCTAAATGGTTTGATCTAAATGTCTTTTTAATGTATCCTTGCTTGATTTTTTCTGTCCATATGCTTTTGAGAAAAATTTGTTTCTTCAATCTATCAATTAGCATTTATTAAGCTCTTTCTTTGTATATGGCACCACGGAAGCTTCTCTAGGGGATACAGGTTTGCATGTATTTTTCTCTCTATAAAAACTTATGATCTAGCTGGGAAGAAATGTGCATATCCATGGCAAGGTCAATAGAGTCATTACTTCTATTGTTACTTGTGACAAATGAGAGGTATGGATAAATCTTCCAGAATTTCACAGGAAGGAAAGGGCTTCATGAATAGGTTGTTTAGAGATGGGCTTCAGGAGGGCCTACCAGCCATTCACCCGTTCAACAAGTATTTGTTGTGCTAGCAATTGAGCAACTTGCTGGGGCTATGGTGATGGATTAGAAAAGCTCTATGAGGAAGTCACATATAGCAGTGGACAAATAAATAGCCATTTATAATTCAGGTGTAGGTAACTGGGAAAGAATGAGCAGTTTGTGTAGTAAGTGCATCCTAAGAAGAGAAGGTGGAGGCAAGCAAGGCTGAAATCCAGCCCCTAACCTCTCCTGAACAAGTGCCCAGAAACATGAATGCGACAGGGACTTTTGTCACTAGAGGGGGTACCTTTTTGAAATTCCTGGCAAGATGCCATACGTGCCAGTGGCTGCCTTTTCTATTTTTAAATTTATTTTTTAATTCATATACAATAAAATCTACTCTTTTAGGTGTACAGTTTTATGAGTTTTGCAGACTCATAGAGTTGTATAACCACCACCATAATCATGGCCCAGAACAGTTTCATCATTCCTTTAAAAAAATTCCCTCCTATTTCTTTGCAGTCAAACTCTCTCTTCTTCCCAGGCCCTGGAAACCACAGATCTGTTCTCTGATCCTGTAGTCTGTCTTTTTTGGAATATCATATAATGGAATGATACAGATTGTAGCCTTTGAGACTAACCCCTTTCACTTGACATAATGCATTTGAGATTGGTACATATTGTTGCATGTACTGATTGTTCGTTCTGTTTTCATTGCTGAATAGTAAGTAGTCCATTGAATGGATGTACTACTGTTTATTCATTCCCAAGTTGAGGAACTTGGGTTTTGTCTAGTGTTTGATGATTATGCATAAAGCTGCCATAAACATTTGCATATTGATTTTGCCTGAACATAGGTTTTCATTTCTTTTGGGTAATTATTTAGGAGTGAGACTGCTGAGTTGTATGATAAGTACATATTTAACTTTATAGATATATTTAATTTAAAGATAAAATGAAACTAAGATGAAAACAAACCGTTTTATAGTGGCTGTACTACTTACCGTTCTGACCAGCAAGATATGAGAGTTAAAAATGTTCTGCTTCCTTGTCAGCACTTGCCATTGTGGTTTTATTTTTCTTTTCTTTTTTTTCTTTTCTTTTCTTTCTTTCTTTCTTTCTTTCTTTCTTTCTTTCTTTCTTTCTTTCTTTCTTTCTTTCTTTCTTTCTTTCTTTCTTTCTTTCTTTCTTTCTTTTCTTTCTTTCTTTCTTTTTTTTTACCATGCTAATAGTTGTGTAGGGGTATCTTATTGTGGTTTTAATTTCCTTAGTGACTAATTATGTTAACATCGTATTACGAACTTATTTGCCATCTGTATATCTTCTTGGTGAAGTGTCTGTAGAAATTTTTTGCCCATTTTAAAAACTGCTTTTGCTTGTTTGTTTCTTGTTAAGTTTTAAGAGTTCTTTACATATTCTGGATATAAGTCTTTTTTCTAATATGTAATTCATAGTTATTTTCTCCCAGTCTGTTTCTTGTCTTTTCATTTCCTAGTTTTGTTTTTCTCAGAGTAAAAATTTTAAATTTTGATAAAGTCCAATATATATTTTTTTCTTTTACTGATTGTACTTCCGATGTAATCGCTAAAAACTCTTTGTTTAACTTCAGGTTATAGAGATTTTCTCCTAGAAGTTTTATAATTTTAGGTTTTATATTTAGGTCTAGTATCCATTTTAAGTTAATTTTTGTAATAGTTCAAGGTATGGATTGAGGGCCTTTTTCTTTCTTTTTTTTTTGCATATGGATGTCCAATTGTTTCAGTACCATTTGTTGAAAGACTATCTTCTCTTGATTAAATTGCTTTTGCCTTTTTGTTAAAAATCAATTTGGCTGTATTTATGTGGGTCTATTTCTGGGTTGTATTCTGTTCCATTGATCTATATGTCTATCTTTTCTCCAATGTGAGTGTGGGAAGTCTTAAGTTAGGAATAGATACAGAATGAGAGGGGTGCCTGTGGGAGAGGATGATGTGGGAAAGGCGAGAAGGGTTGGAGACTTTCCAGGAGACATTACCTTTAAGCTGAGGTTTGTATTGGCTAAGAATGAGTCAGGGCGGATATTATAGGTCATTTCAGCCTTGGGAACATCATGTGCAAAAGCTGGAAGGCAAGAGAGAAGTGGGTGGAGCAGCTGTGTGATTCATAGTATGGATGGAACAGTGAAAGATGGGCTGGAGACATCCCAAACCAGGGTCAGGTCAAGAGAAGTGTAGATTTGATCCCGACATCCCGAAGGTAGACTGGAAATGTCCATTTTAGAGGAGGGCATTTAAATAGGTCTCCAGGATGAGTAAAAATACTACATGCAGCACATTTTGTCATCCAATCAGTGCATTGTCCTTATCTCTAAAACAGGGAGTCTGGCTTGTAAAAAATAGCAGACCCCAGTCCCAGCTGCCTAGTCATCTCCTGGAGGGAATAGCCCATTCAACCCAGGGCTGACACCATCCTATTTATAGGTTCCTGTGTGAATTGAAACCTGCTGTCCATTTCCCCCTCTTGCCTGAGGCTCTGTAATGAAGCCTTGGTGAGTTGCTTGCATTTCCTAAAACAGGCCTGCAGGTGGCAGCAAAACACAGGCTCTTGAGGCTGAAGCGGCTCAGTTTTCTGCTTTCAATGCAGAGTAGCTCTAATGCAGTAATTTAGTGTCTGCATAACAGTACGCTTGTTTTTAAATCTCCCCCTCCCCCTTTGAAATAATATTCCCTAAGTCTTTTGAAATCAAACCTGCCAAATAGAGTGTAACATGTTTTCTAATCATTTGGACCACATTCTCCCTTCTGCATGGGTGTTGCATTCAGTAGGAATGTTTTCTGTGGCTGTGGATCATTGAGAAAATGATTCCGATATGCTCTAGCAAGCTGAAGAGATAGCCAGGCACGTGGCATGAAGAGAAATAAGGACGAATGCAGGATACACTCTGGAGGCAGGCAAGTAGGGACACAAAAAGGCTGGGAGGGCAGGGTGGTGAACTCGTTGCCCACCTGCCCAGCACCATTGTCCAGGCACACCTTAGCCAGGTAAGCCCCTTCCTCAAAAATAGTCTTTTCCCACTACTCCCAAATCCCAGAATTCTGTCATGGAGGACAAAACTCTTCATAGAATTCACTCTTGCTTCCTCCAGGACTCTCCCCACCACTCTCCCTCCCCCTGCGTCTCTCATTAAACAAGGTTATACATGCATTTGGAACACTGCAAAACTCTCTTTCGTGGTACTTTTCACAGTGCGTAGTTACAGGACTGTGTGATAATATATTGAACACCTCTATCCTCTGCTAGATGGGAAACTCCATGAAGGCAGGGGTAGTTTTGTTTTGCCTAATTCTGTATCCCAGCTCCTGGCACAACTATGACACAAGTATGAGTCATTCCATGATTATATAAACAGAAAAGGAAATGTAATAGAGAGGCAGGAAGCCAGATAGATCTGGGTGAAAATCCTGGGCGTCCCTTTCCACTGCATGTACTTGGATATGTTGCCTAAGCTCTCCAAATTTCAGTTTTCTCATCCGTAAGATAGGAAAAAATAATGCCTATTTTGAAAGGTGGACATGAGTATATCATGAGAAAAATCTATGTCAAGTGTTTAGCCCAAAACTCAGTAAGTGCTCAAATATAATAGTTACTTTCATTTTTACTGAGAATTCTTAATGTGCAAATATTGTGGGAGAAACAACATGGAGATGAAATGACTAACATGAGAAATTGTCTTAAAAGTTTTGCTAGAAGGGAGAGTGGTTGTTGGTGGTACTGCTGCTACAGCTGCTGAAATGAGCAAGTTGGAAGTCCTAAAACTGTTAAAAAGTTCTATGATAGGTTGTTGAATAGGAAGATACTGCTCTGGGACAGAGTAAATAATAAACTGACTAGGGGGAGCCACATACTGGTTTAAAAAAGGAGTCGCTGACTTAAGTATCAAGGATGTAAAGCTGAGCAAAAAAATTAGACATTTAGGTTTCAACAAGCCAGTTCAATAAGACCTGTGTTCAGTGCTGCTCTCCACAGTGGGAGAATGGTGTGGTTTAAGGAAGCCACAGATGAGATGGGCGAGGAAGTGGTGTCGTCTTTCCAAGAAATGCTTTCAAACTGTTGCAAACATGCTTTACATTGCTTTAAAAGCATATATTTTACAAGTGTTTTTAAATTTTAGGGATATTCATAATAGCTAAAAAGTAGTAACAATCCAAATGTCCATAATAGCTAAGAGTAATAACAATCCAAATGTTGAGCAATTGATGAGTGGATAAACAAAATCTGGTATATCCATACAATGGTATATTATTCAGGCATATAAAGGAATGAAGTACTGATACATGATATAACATGGATGAACCTTGAAAACATTATGCTAAGTCGAATGAGCCAGACACAAAAGGACAAATATTTTATGATTCAACTTATATGAAGTACCTAGAATTTGTAGAGATAGAAAGTTGAATAGTGGTTGCTTACAGGTGGGGGTGGGGAGTGACTGCTAATGGGTCTGGACATCTTTTTGGGGTGATGAACATATTCTAAAATTAGATCGTGGTATGGTTTTACAATTCTATGAATATGCCAAAACCCATTGCAGCATATACTTTAAATGGGCAAACTGTGTGGTATGTGAATTATACCTCAATAAGATGTTAAAAAATATTAAGACTAGATCAATGGTTTTGAATCCTGGCTACACATTATAGTCACTTGAGGGATCTAAAAAAATGACCAATTCCCAGGGTCCTACCTGCAACTAATTATATCAGAATATCTGTTGGATGAGGAATGGTCCTGGGCATTTGTGAAACCAGAGTTGAGAGCTTCTGCACGGGATGATTGAGGAAATATATTTCTATTTTTCTACCTCTAGAGGACCTACTACAGGCAAAGAATGGGCACTCAATTTGTTGTCATTTTTATAAATCTGTGTCTGTGAGGTAATTCCTATTTAGTTTTGCCTGAAGGCAGAAGAATTGCAGAGCTATGTGGCTTTACCAGGATCTTTTCCATTGCGGGATTTTGTGATTAAATTCATCTGTTGAAAATGTGATGAAAAGAGACAAGTATTTGTTCTACTAATGTCTGAGGCTTTAGTACAACTAGAAAGACTATGTTCATTCAAATTTAGTAAACAGAGGTAATGACATTGTAATAACACAGACATTGTCATGCCAAAATTGTACTCCCCACTTAGAGATATTAAAATGATTAAGGTTAAGGAAGAAACCTTTGTTTTATTACTGTAGTCATAACTATCAATATCATAATTAGAAGCAATTAATTGTCTGTTCTCCATGCTGGCGGTAAGGGTGGGAGTAGGGGGCGCAGGTCAGACATGTCTTGTTAGGCCAACTACTGTGTTTTCTGAAGAACAGTAATAAATAAAAGTCACTGTCAAAATCTTTATGAGAACTGACCAGAACCTGTTTGAATTGCGATAACCTTTTAAAGATTGGAGAGGGTCACTGATATCTTCAATTTTGCAGTGCAAGAAATAATATCAAAAACTTTAAAAATAAACACATTAGAATAGAGAATGTCATCCTATTAAATTGGATTTTAGAAGGGCACTTTAGTAGCATAAAAAGAGGAAGAAGAGATAAAGGGAAATTACATTTATTGAGCTTCTACTATGAGTTAGACATGAAGCTTAATGTGTTATATACAGTGTATCATTTCATTCTATCCCAACCATCTTTCTAGGTAAGCATTGTCTTTTTTTTTTTTTTTTTCTGATAAGGAAATGAGTCTAGGGAGACCACCTACTTTGCCCTAGGCCTCAAGCTTGTAAGTGGAAGTCCTAACTCAGCTGCTTGTAACTCTGCCAACCTGTCATTCCGAAGAAAGGCCAGATTGTTTCTATTTGACAGCTTAGTGTAGGAAAGAGCACTGAACATTAGAAGACCTAATTTCAAATTCTATGTAGTTCTGGGCAAGTCACAACCTCCTCATCCCAGTTTCCTGAGCTATAACTGAGGGTGAGAACATTTGCCTCATGGGATTATTGAAAAGCAAGGTAATGTAGGTGAAACTTGGCACAGCCCAGGTGGGGCTTTATAGATGTCAAGCCAGAAACTTTGACTTTGGGTTTCTAAGCTGTGTTGTGGAATAGCATTGAAGAGGTGACTCATTGTAGTCAAGTTCACAGCCTCACACTAACTACCTTCTTTGAAAACTGTTCACACCGGATCAGGCATAAAGGCCCAGGCTGGAAAAGGTTCCCTGTGGGTTCTGTCTGTCCGAGCAGGTATTTTGGTTTTCAAAGGAATCATTTTCCTGTTTTCAGTTTTTTCAGTCTACAAACTGAGAGGAAGATATTGGGCATCTGCTCTGTGCTAGGAGCTCTGGGAAGTCTTTATCTCTTTAAGGATTTTATGATGTAGTTGTTTGTGGAGGGAAAAGCAAATGTAGGTGAAACCTAAAGAGATGTATTTATTAAAAAAAAAATAACTTATATAGTGACAATTCAAAAGTGCTAAAGGATGAATGATGGAAAGTCAGCCTTCCTTCCCCTGTGGCCTGTTTTGCTCTGGTTCTTATTCCCTCTGATCGGTTTCTTTATACTTTCTGAAGAGATTCTTTCTCTGCGCAAACAAAGAGGCATATATAGCACCTTCCTTTTTATCAAAATACCAAATGAGACTTACTATAATACTGTTCTGTACTTTATGTTTTAAAATTCATAATAGATATCAGATATTGTGCTGTATTAGTGCATATTGATCTCCTTCATTCTCTCTAAAGGAATTCCTTTGTATGAATGTACTACACTTTATTTAATGGCCCCTTATCAATGGTTTTTTTAGGTTCTTTCCAGGCTTTTGCTACCTGAACAATGCTGCAATAAATTCTCCTGACAAAGAGCCATAATTAAGGGCTAAATTGTGTGGTTCAGACTGTAAGTGATTCTCATTTCATAGCATGGATGCTAATGACATTTTGGATGGGACAGTTTTTTGTCCTGCAGAACTGTTTTGCCCACTGCATGCCCCTCCCCATGCTCAGTTCCAGTATGCTTCTATTTCGACAACCAAAAACACCTGCCTCATTCCATTTCTAAATGCCCCAATGGAGGGGGAGGTGCTATTGCACGTGGGAACTGCAATAAATGTAGGGAGTTAAAAGTTGGAAGCTTAGGGAAGGTGGGGAGAGAGGGGCATCTAAATGGAACTTTGAGAAACACAAGAGGCAGGGTCACCTCAGTGAGAGACTGCCCTTCTCTCTTTGCACTACTTTCTTGTGCCTAGAGAGATGGTGCATTGTCTGTTAAGTTGTGGTCCTTAGTATCTAGTGTGGGTCCTGGGTGCTCTCATGGGGTCCTTGCTTCAGCTTCTCCCTCCAAACTGACACTTTGGCCCTGGGTCCACAGGAGCCTTCAGTCACAGGAGTAGAGGTGCTGGCCTGAGGCACTGAAACAGCTAGGTGGGTCACCACCTAGGCTGGGGACAAATTATGCAATGCTTGAATTTTCACTGTGCCATTTTTGTGCCAGTGAATCAAAAACTCCCAGGGAGTCAAAGCTGGAAGAGACTTTTTAAGTCATCTAGTCCCCTCCCAAATAGAGAGAGAGAGAGAGAGAGAGAGAGAGAGAGAGAGAGAGAGAGAGAGAGAGGTGGGTTGATGTATAGTCAATTAGATGCAGGGAGAAGTGTTGCAAAAGAGCCTGGGGATAAGGGGAGTTAGGGTTAGGGTTTGGGAGAGGAGAGATGGCTGACGGTGATGACTCCGTGCCAAGGGAAAAATGATTGAAATCAGTGGTTTTCCGCCTGGGTTTTACATCAAAATTACTTGGAAAGGCTATAAAAAGAAAACAATGCCGATTCAAAGAAATTAGACTTTCTAGGACCAGGTCTGAGAATCTGTATTTTTAATATGATTCCTATTATTGGTAGTGGCCACACAATCAAGCTTGGGAAACTTTGATTGAAACAGACTTCAATCAAATAATTCCCTCATCACAAATACGAGTGTTAGAGGAGCCTGAAGTGCTGCTTTGCTGGCTCTCTGCCCTGTTGGTAAAGGGTGCAGTTAATATGCTCGGTGCTTAATTATATTGGTATTTATTCATTCTGAAATGTTTATAAAGTAATTAGAAGTCAGATTAGGTTTGATGCTCACTGACCTTTAAGGAAGAGTTTGCCTTCAAACAACCAAAAGAAAAACAAGAAGAAAGAAAAAAAAAAGAGAAATGGCTATTTCAAAGGTTAATCAGAGCAAAACACAGCATGATTAGCTGGGATCTCTAGCTTGCAAAAAGAAGGGTTTTATTTGGCATTAAGAATGAGAGTTAGAAAATGGATGAGCAATCATCACTTCTGGGTTGCTGTTTTTTTGGATTTGAAATGTGAAAGCAAACTTCTTAAAAGCAAGAATTCTCCTAAGTATGAGCCTAGAGTGGAATCAATGTTCTGAGAAAAGATCAACTCTTTTCCTAGGCCTGAGCTTTTCCTGGCTTGCCTAGCAGCTTTCAGGTTTTTGCCTGTCTCGCCTGGGAAGATATCCTACATTCAGAGCTCTTGCTCCAGTTGGGCAGGTCAGCAAACTGGACCTGTTCACCCTACCTTCAGATGGTGCTGTCTTCCAGCTTCCATAGAACTGTTCTCTTCCTTGCTATGGCTGTGTATCTGGGATCCTTTCTTGGCAATGAAGTGAGGCTGGCTAGCCATTTGACCGTTGGTAAGTCTACAACTTTTCTCTGTTTGCTTTTTGCCGTTTTGCTCCCTGTTTTGCTCCCTGAGAGGCTAACTCCATCACTCGGGCTTCCTTGCCGGCTGACCTCCTGCTGGGTTCAGCTATATCTGCTTTCAGATATACAGACTCACCATGTTTCTGAAGGATACAGGACTATCTAGTTTTATTGTCTTTGTTATTAATGGAAATTCCTTCCAGATATAGTAACAGATTGATACATATAGCCTACGTTTCAGAGTTATATTAAGGTTTTGTTTCTGTCAGAATTCCATAGATATTTCCTTGAAAGGTAAGAGATATGTTAGATATTCTGGCAAGATTTCATTTTAACCTAAAAAAAAAACCTTGAAAGCAGAAGGGTAATGTAGGGTAAGAGAGATAGAGAATAGATTGCCTATTTAAATAGGGCAATCAAAGAAAGTGCTTCTGATATGGTGGCGTTTGGGCAGGGATCTGAATGACATGAGGGAGCAAGACTGGCAATTCTTTGGGGAGAAGGCCTTCCTAGAGGAAGGAAGAGCAAGTGCAAAGGCCTGGAGGCAGGAATGTGCTTGACATACTTGAGGAACACCAAGGAGTTTAATAGAACTGAAGCAGGTTGGTAGTAAGAGCTGCAGTCTGACAGGCCCTTGGAAGGGCTCTAACTGGCTCTTGCAGAGATGGGAGACCCTAGGTGTTTGGACTGGAGGATTGACACCACAAGGCTTTCATTTAAAAGGCTATTAACTGATGTGTGGAAAGTGCTCTGAAGGGGGCAAGGGTAGAGTGGGGGTGACTATTTAGGTGGTTTTTGAAGTAATTTGGGGAGAGATGGTAGAGGCTTGAACTAGGGTTGTTGCAGTGGAGGTCATGGGAAATGGTTGGATTCTGGGTATACACTGAAGGCAGATTTTAATCATGGATTACATGCAGGATATGAAAAAAAAGTGGTTAAGGAAGATTCTGGGTTTTGCCCTGAGAAATGGTAGTTGAAGGATAAATGAACCAATGTCTAGTTACTGCAGTAGTTAGCAATCAGGTGTGATTTTGCTCTGCCTGGGACATTTGGCAGTATAAGGACACAGTTTTGTTTGTCATAACTGGGCGGGAAGTGTGTATTACAAAAATCTAATGGGCAGAAGACAGGAATAGTGCTAAATCTCTCACAATACACATGACAGCTCCCCACAATAAAGAATTATCTAACCCCAAATGTCAATACTGCTAAAGCTGAGAAGCTCAGAGTTAGGGATATTGCTGCGGTTCCCTTTCCTCAGCCTCTTTTCTCTTGGCTCTGTTCTCTCCCCTCGAGATGAATTTCTTTGCTGCTTCTTGTACAAGTTAAGAAGCAATTGGCCCAGCTTCCCTACTCTCTCCCACTAAAATATTACCTTTAATCTCTCACGTCCAAATTCAACTCACTCTACATAGTGAGTTGTCCCACTTTCACATTTTTAGGAGGGAGAATTTCATTGGCCCAGCATTCCCTCAGACATATCATAAGGTAGGCTCACATAAGTCCGAGTCCCTTTCTTCTTAACAAAGAGTACAGGAAAGATATTCTGGGAAAGAATGAGAATTAGATAAAAAAATTAACTGGAGTATCTGTCCTGTGAATTTGGAGGATTTAACCTAAAGACCTGACTCCTGGGGGCCCTGCTTAGCCCACAAAATTGTCCAGGCTTCTGCAATTTTAGTTCAATCTTTTAAAACTAGCAGGAGAGGGAATCTGTGGAAGAGAATGGATGGCAAAAGATCTCCTGGGCATATTCAGGATCTGGATCCCCGTGGAGCTGGACATAGAGGAGAAAGCTGCTGGCTGTGTTTCTCCTTTTCTTTTAAAATTGAATTTGAATCCAGCATATCTTCAGAGGAAATCATCTGGAGCAGCAAACACTCATAGCTAGTGACTGGCATAAAAAATAATAGTGGAGAGAGAGCATGGAATGCAATGTGCATTTACTGCGACATATGGCTCTCCTCCTGGAATTTCATTGACTATATTATTCAGGCAGGGACTTGTTTTCAGAGAGAAAGGGGGTATTCTGCAGATGGTAGCATATTGAAATCATTGTCAAAAAGAGAAGAGATTTTATCAAGCTCATATTGAATCAAACATTCAGTTAAGAATTAGTCTGAGATTATTTTTCCGTGCAGTAATGAGCATTTTAATATTTCCAGCCTGCTGTTCTACATGACTAATGCACTTCTCACAAATGGATGTCTCTGAGGGCCTCAAAACAGTGCTAATCAAAACCATCATAGGAACAGAATGATAATGGTGAGGAGAAGGTAGGCTGATCTGGCCCAGGGAAGTGCTGGCAGACTCCTGGCATGGGAAAAGCAGGAGACCTTGGTGACCACAACATCTCTTTTGCTCCTCCTGCCTGGCAGCAGTACCTGCATTCCTCAGACATTTTGGGAATGCTTTGAAAACCCTTATAGAAAGGCAGAAACTAATAATTTAGCCACTAGAGGCCATTTGCACTTAAAAAAACAATTTTATTGAGATGTGATTTACATACAATTCACTCATTTAAAACGTACAACTAGATTGTTTTTAGTATATTCACAGAGTTGTACATCTATCACCACAGTAAATTTTAGAACATTTTCATTACCCTCAAAAGAAAACCTATACTCATTTCCCCAAAATTCCAGCCCTAGGCTATCATTAATCAACTTTCTGTCTGTACAGATTTTCCTCATTGAGAAATTTCATATAAATGGTGTCATGCAGTATGTAGTATTTTGTGGCAGGATTCTTTTATTTAGCATAATGTTTTTAAGATTCATTAATGATAGTATGTATCAGCATTTCATCCTTTTTTATGGCTGAATAATATTTCATTATGTGGAAATATCACATTTTAATTAGTCATTCATTAATGATGGACATCTGGGTTGTTTCCAATTCTTGGCTATTGTGGATAATGCTGCTATAAATATTTGTGTATAGGCCACTTGCACTATAGCACTCATTAGTTTATCAACTCAGACAAGTACTCTAGAAGTCTACCATGACCTACCCTCTTTGCCCTTTATCCCTGTCCCAGTTACTCTCTCCACTGTCTTGTACATTTTTCTATTGTTAGTACTTGTACTCTAGTGTGATGGTCTTTTAAAAAATTTTTAAAATTTTTTAAAATTTTAATTAGTTTCAAGTATACAGTACATTGGTTAGACATCTATATAGTTAGCAAAATAATCCCCCTCATTGCTCCCTCCTTCCCCTGACCCTCCACCTAGCCTATGTATTAATGCTAATTGCATCCCTTATGCCATGCTTCCCATCCCTTTGACCATCCATCAGCTACTAATTTGTACTTTTTTAACCCTTCACCTCATTCTCCTAGCCTCCCAAACCCTCCTTTCCTCTGTTCATTACCAAATTGTCTACTATATTTGTGAGTCTGTTTTGATTAGTTTTTTTTATTTCTTAAATTCCACATATAAGTGAAATTATGTAGTGTTTATCTTTCTCTGTCTGACTAAAATACCTTCTAGGTTCATCACAGCAATATCTTTTTCCAACTCCTTCATTTTCATATGTAAGGGTCCTGTTTTCTTATCCTTTTACCCACTCCATACCTTGGTTGGAGCACTTAATTCTTTTCCCTTTAAGGTACTTATTGATAAGAATGTAGTTGTTACCAGTCTTTATTCCTGTTTTTGATACATGCTCCCTCACTGCCTTAAAGAAGTCCCTCCAACATTTCCTGTAATTTTGGCTTGGCAGTGATAAATTCCTTTAGTTTATTTTTGTGTGGGAAACTCTTTATCTGTCCTTCAGCAGAATATTTGCTGGCTAAATTATTCTTGGTTGTATATCCTGGGTCTTCATTCTATTGAATATTTTTTGCCAAGCTCTTCTATCTTGCATAGTCTCTCTTGAGAAATCAGCTGCCAGTCATATGGGTGTTTTCTTATATGTAATTATTTATTTTTCTCTTGCTGCTTTTAAATTTTTTTCTTTGATTTAACCTTTGGCATTTTAATTATGATGTGTCTTGGTGTGGGCCTCTTTGGATCCCTGATTTTTGGACTCTTATGAGCTTCCTGGGGTTTTATGTCCATTTCCTTCACCAGGTTAGGGAAGTTTTTCATCATTATTTCTTCAAATAGCTGTTCAACATCTTGATTTTCTTCACTTAAGCTGATCAGATGAATAATTGGATCCTTAATAGTGTCCCACATCCTCCTTAAATCATATTTATAGTCTTGGCCTCTTTTTCCTTGCCATTCTGTTTGAATGTCCTGATTTGCTCTCCTGTCCTCTAGATAGGGCATGTGATCCGCTTTATTCACTTTGTTTATTCCTTTGTTTATTTCATTTAATATAGTTCTCATCTCAGATAACGTGCTCTCCATTTCAAACTGGTTCCCTGTTATAATTTCCACTTCCATTTTTATGTTTTTTATCTCTTTGTTGGAGTTCTCTACATTTCCCAAAAGTTCATTGAGCATCTTTATAACCAGTGTTTTGAACTCTGCATCTGTTAGATTACTTGACTCCATTATATCTGGATCCTGTTCGTTCTGTCATATGGCTTCTCCGTCTTTGGCTCCTCATTTTGGCTGTCTCATTTTGGCTGTCTTCTTATTTTGACAAATCTCCTAAGTCTCCTGGTATTATTAGTGCGGATTTGTTATGTAGGTGTCCAGTGGCACAGTTTGAAGAGGGGTTCAGCTGCAGGCCACATTTAACCCGGGGCCACCCATCAAGATTCAGGAAGCAATCCACAGATGCTGTGCTTATAGTTACCTAAAAAGGCCACAGCAGAAACTGAGGCCAGCTGGGTACAGTGTGAGTCTAGCACTGCTTAGCCAGGGATATCTGACTTGCTGAAGATGCCACTGGACGTGGCTTGGGTGGGGCCCTGGTTGGGGGAGGTGGGGTTTCAGGGAGTCCTCTGTTATCCAGTTTGATGACGTCTGGGCTATGGCTGTGCTGTGTCCGGCACACAGGGATGGGGGAGGGTTCAACAGGGAACAAAGGATACCGCGGTATGGAGCAAGTCTTGCCTCGATTCTCTCTCCAACAATATCTCCCTATAAATCCCTTGTGCCTCTGAGCACAGCTGAGTAGGCACTGGTTCTCAGAGTGAGCAGGTCCATCGCCACGAAAATCTGCTCACAGATGCGGTCTTTTTAAGAGGCTTCTGCTGCTGTTACAACCTCCGTCTCACTCAGCCTCTTGGGACCAGGTTGCCCTGCATCCCCACCCCATCCTACCTTTTGCCATTGCAGGGTGCTTTCTTGGACTTTCCCCTAGTTATATGGCTTGTTCATCTAGATCTCAGGCGACTTTTCTTTGCTGCTGCTCCTTGTTTCCATCACAACCTTGATTTGGTCACCAGAGGTATGAACAGAGCCTTTATCATCTAAGCCATTTTGAAGCACTCTCTCTAGTGTGATGGTTTTCTTATTATCGCATTTGTCACCTCTCTGAAAGGGCCATATTTTCTTCTTCTTTTTTTTATCCTCAGCACCTAGTGATATTTATAACTAGTACTACTTCTTAACTATCTGCTGGATTTCTAGGTATGGCCTTTAAAAACAATGAGCTTTTATATATTACTCTTTTTTATGCCCAATTTTTTTGTATGGTTGGCATACAATATGACATTAGTTTCAGGTGTGCAAAGTAGAAATTTGACATTTATATATCTTATGATGTGATTACCACACTAAATTCATAACCATTTCTCACCATGCGAAGTTATCATACTATTATTGACTATATTCACCTTCACCTTTCCACCCATTCCTCCACCCCTCTCTAGCAACCATTAGTTTGCTCTTTGCTTCTACGAGTCTGTTTTTGTTTTGTTTGTTTAATCTTCTTTTGAAAAGGATTCCAGAGTCTCAGTTTGGCTTAAAATTCCACATCTTTTTCTTTAGTTTCCATGGGTTCTTTTTGGCCATGGCCAAACTCAAAGGTGGCTGGGATCTGCCTGGAATCTGGTCATTCATGGTGAAACAGAGGGAGGATCCAAGGAAATTCAGAAAATCAGAGTTTTTTGGCTTATTTTACAATGTTAAATTATCTTTTTATGTCTGTTCTTTTATTCTTCCCTTTTGAGCTTTGAAGGTAGAGAGAACACCTAATGGGCCCCTAATGGGGATGTCAATTCAGTGAAGCATTGGGGTAGGTGCGTAATCACTATTATAAAAGTTTAGGGCTGTCATCAGAGGGGAGGCTTCTTGGACCTGGTAGAGGTCAATGTTGCTGTCAATGACACCTTCTCTGGAACATCCTCAGCTAGAGCTGCCATCTTTTGTATTTTTTTTTTTTATGGGAAATGATGAGATCTTCCTTTAGAACCTCAGGACTCTGTGTGTTCAACTTGGCTTCTGGAGATGATGAAGTCCCTCATAGCGAAGTGACAAAAGTCAAAATGATGGATGGAGTCCTCTGACAAGCTGGCTCTGGACTGTCATGGCCAAGGCTACCACTCCTCACTCTTAGGTCACTGTGTCCTCCTCAGTGCTCCTGAGAACTTGCAGTGATGGAAGACCCTGGAGGGTTTGGAGTAGAGGAGTGACACTACTAGACTATCATAAGGAATAAATAAATGAATGCCTACTTAGGGCAGTAGTTCTCATCCCTATGTCCCCTCTCATAGCCCTCACCTGTTTCAAGACTGCTTGTGTGCTGACCTATGGCCTCCCTAGACTCCATGGCCGTGGACACTCAATTTTCAGTGATTGTTTTTGAGTGGGCCACTTCTGGGCATCCCTTTAGGGCTTGCTGAGGATGTAGGTACAAGAGGGGAAGGCTCTCCAGTGTGAGAAACAAGTATGTATAAGTGTAGAATGAGACTGGAGCCTTTGGAACATTTTTGCTTGGAAAGGGGCAGTCCTAGAATTGAAACTTCTGTTCTGCTGAGTTTGTCTCAGTGACCTTTTATGTCGTTTAGTTGGATGGTATCTCTCCTTCTGTATTTGGGGTGCTAGACATTTGTATATGGCTTAGGGGATGATTCTAGCTCTGAACTTTTAGAAAAGGTATGTGGTTTTAAACTTATTTTTCTTTTCTGATCTTGAATTGCCTTAGCTTGTTGAAGGCACCTTGAAGGACCTGTTTGTTTCCACTAGAATAATAAATCTCTGGGCATGTACTACATTTTATACTTTTTCCAAATTCTTTTAAATAATTCTTTCATGGGACCCATCCAGCCCATGGGCTGAGATCATGTCTTATCCTTCTATCACTCTGAATGCTGACATAATGCTGCCTACCTGGAGGATGCTTAATACATCTAACTTACATGACAAGGTTTTGCTTTTCCATTTTTACAAAGAGAGCAATGGGAATTAGAGAGGTAACAGCTATTTAGTGCCAAACATAAATTTCTTTATCATTTTCCCCACTGTTATCTACCTCTAATCACTTTGCTGATAATTTGTGTTGACGACACATGGCTGTTTTAGATAGTTGGTATATTCTGGTAATGAATCCGTTCCTGTCCTTTCTTTGGACTCACTCTTTAGGTTTCCTTTGCTTTCCCATTCTATTGTCTGTCCTTTGAGAATGAACAGCCAGCTAATCAAATCAGTGAGGTATTTCTACAAAACAAAACAAAAACCCCAACTAAATGAAGGTGATGTTTATCTGCAGGTTTTGAGTGAATACAAGCACAGAGGTGCAAACATCCTGAACAACATCAAATTCCAAGGTGCAGAAGCCCCATCATTCTATTTCATAGCAGCACCAAGGAATGTTGCAAGTGCATGAAACACTAGAAATGACTAATATGGATTTTTCTCTCTCTTTTAAGTGCTCATGTGTGATATTATCCAGTTAATCAAGGCCTGGTCAAGGATTTGCACCATTGCTTCTGACATACGCTTATCTTCAGTGCCCCTGAAGATGGTCAGTCTCATGAGGTCATGTCTTCTCTGTCTATACAACTCTCACAGTGCCTCTTATGTGCTGAAACTCAATGAAGAGCTGATTTTGACTATTTATATCAACTGGATATTTCATTCTAAATATTTCACCTTCAGTTCAAATTCAGTATGAGTTAACTTAGTTCTCTGTTTGTTCTAAAAAGAATTTAAGTCTGCTTACACAGTTGTCACATGGCAAGATAACATAAATTAGAGAAGGGTAAGGAAAAATGAGAAAAACAGGAGTAGGGCCACAAAGTGGAGCCTCCATGAGGCACAAGTGCTATAGGTGAACAACAGATTTGGCTTTATAAGACTAAATGGGAAACCTGGCTGGTTGCATGGTTTATTGTCCATGCAATAAAATCAAGTTAACGTCTCAGGAGGATCACAACCATTGGTCCATAAGGGCCTAAAAGAGTTTCTCAAAGGCTGTCCATGAGGTTCACAGCTCTCTGTTGTCCTGGGCTCTCCAAGGGGTAGATTTTCGAGTGTAGAGAGAAGTGATTGTACAGATTTCAACCAATTCTTTATAAATTTTATTTCTCTCAGTTGAGCTTTTATTCAAATGTAGTTTATTTTTAAGAGAACATATCCATCTTGCTCCCGAACTAACTCGCCCTTCTTTCCTTTTTCTGAAAGAAAATTATAATCATACAGCCACATAAGTCTGTGTGATTATAGGTATATAGGACTCCTTTGCTTATTTCTTCCCTTATCCAACCAGCCATCAAAATATGTTCCTTTCTTCCCTTCTCCTTCCCCTCTCCTTTCCCTCCTTCCTTCTTCCTTTATCACTTACTATGTATAGGAGCTGACTATGCATATGAAGACATGATATAAATTACATGTAACAGTTGGCAAGGGAACTGACAAATCAGAAAGAATATCAGCTTTGGCATAGGAGAAAGGTTCTCAAAACGTTCTCTTGTGCTAGGCATAAACTCTTCAGTTGCTGGATTGGGGAGTGGGATAGTTTTGGTGAGTTCCAGGAGAGAGCTGGGGTGGTGGGATAGGCACAGGGGTGAATAGGTGATGGGTTTCAGGTAAGGGACTACTTATTCATCAGCACAGAAATGTTTGGGTATTTTAACAGCTGATACAGCTGTATTGGTTCATGCTGACACATATCAACCCTGGGTATACGGGGCTCAGCATGGTTCCTACCCTAAAAAATCACTAGAGTTCACTGTCTTCAGAATATATTTCAGAAACAGTCTTTCCTCTTTCTGTCTGTTGCCATGACTGTCGTTTAGACCCTCACTATCTCAGGCTTCACTGATTATAATTACCTCTTAACTGGTATTTCTGAATTTCAACTTCTTTCTTCTTTTATTTTCCCTCTTTCCAGTGTTTCAAGTATATTCTGCCAGAGATAATTCCCTAAAATACTGCTTTTATCACTCCAAAACTGTCAATGGCTTTTCTTTTCTTTCTAGGATAACATTCACACACTTTTGTTGGGCATTTGAGACCTTCTACAGTGTTGCATCAAGGGACCAAAGACAAACTATGGTCCCAACCCCCCGCATCCTGAAGTAGCTTAAAATGGGCAGTTAAAGCATGGAAGAGAAGTTTGTAATGATTATTAGGTAGCAAAAGTGAATGTGGGAAATAGGTAGGTGCTGGGCTGTGGGGTGGGTCAGACTGACAGCACCAACAGGATTGGACAGTCAGGAAATAAAATCCCTCAAATCTGACTTTTTTTTTTTTTTTTTTTTTTTTTTTTTTTTTTTGGTGAGCTGGACTCAATGGATTCCTAGGCATTGGCCCCTGATTTCTAGGTGGGTGAGCCTGGGATAGATGAGGGGGTTCATCGACCTAAAATGAAACTCGTACTTTCTGAAATGCAATTCCAGGGTGAAAGCCTTTTCAAGTTTAAGCACCCTAAGTAAATTCCAAGCAGGGCAGTGCAAATGTGTTTGAGACTCACTTTCATATATCTTACCTTTCTCAGAGTTTTACCCACTGCTCTCAGTGAACATCTGGTAGTCCTGGGTTCTATGGGATTCACAGAACCAGTCCTGGGGTGACTGTTCGAGGTTCTTTCTCTGAGATATTATTTAAGAAGGAGTTGGCTCAGTATTCCCTGAGCTTAGTCCAAGAGAAATAGTTCCTACCTCCCTCCCAGCACAGGAACCTACCACAACTCTAGTTGGGTACTGCAAAATAGACATTTTGCCAATATTTCACACATAATCTCTTGTAATCTTCATCATTACTTTGTATGGTAGGCATTATAAGTAAACTGAGGGCCAAAGGTAAATTTATCCAAGATCATCCTAGTGAGTCAGCCTGGAGTCGTAATTATAGGGCTACCAGAGTCTAGGCTCTTTCTACTCTATTCTTTTGCCTTTCTAGAGCTCATATTTTCTGGGAGTGTTGGCAGGACAAGGATTTCACATGTCCTTCATCTGATACATCGAGAATGAGACTTTTAAGCCCCTAAACCCTCTGCTATTTCCCTTTATTGATAAAAGCTGTTGACTACTCATCTGCCCTGGAAAACAAAGATACCCTCATTCTTAGACAGAAATGGCTTTACTTCCTGATTGAGAGACCACAGCAAGACAGTCTCAAGCCCTCAGTCATATACTTCTATATTAACTTCAGGGCCTTTTTTGGTTTTAGACATTGGAAGTCCTTTTAGAGAGGGCCTTATGCTTTTACTTGCCAATATCTCCACAATTAGCCCTGACTTACTTCAATAATTTTTGCTACTTCTTTTTGGAATTTGAGTTATTGTGCAGTTTAAATAAGATAGTGCATGTAAAGTGCTTAATACAGTGACTAGCACATATTAAGAACTCAATAAATGGTAGTTACCATAGCATTTCTTATTAAGTTGAGAATAGCCCATAAGCACAAGAGAAGCCCTCAGTCTACATTAGATATTCAGATGAATACTGAATAGACTCCGAAGAGCCAGGATACAGGTCAGATAAGTTTTCAAAAAGGAAACGGAGTTAGGAATTTCTTGATACATGTAACAACACACCCAGAGGATGTCCTTAGTGCCCAGAGGGACTACATAAGTCACAGTTTAGCAAATTAGAACCCACAGGCCAAATCCAGCCCATTGCCTGTTTCTATATGATTAATGAGTTAAGAATTTTTTTTTCAGTTCTAAATGGTTGAAAAAAAATCTAAAGACTAATGATGTTTTGTGACACAGGAAAATTATATGAAATTCAAATTTTACCATTCATAAATAAAGTTTTATTGGCACACTCATTTTTTTATGCATTGTCAATGGCTGCTTTTACTCTACGACAGAGATAAGTGGCAGTGACAGAGACTGTATGGCTCCTGAAGTTGAAAACATTTAATCTCTAGCTCTTTATAGTAAAAGTTTGCCTTGGATGAAGGTAGAATGCTTTAAAAAAGGGAGGTGAGAGAAAACTCAAATATATTGAACTCAGTTCACAAAGCTTCCAAGGGGAAGCCCTGCTGATGTGGGCTATGAAATTATATTCTGACTAGTTTCCATTTAGTTCAGTAAATATGTACTGAATGCTTCCTAAATGAAAAGCATTGCTCTGGGTACAAAGAATTATTCTCTGCCCTTAGAAATGTCACAATATTATAAATTCATTCATATTTAGGTTTAAATCCTGTCTCCATCATTTACTAGTTGTGTGGTCTGCTGGATATCTTCTCTAACTCCACATCCACTCACCTCTTTCGCTGCCTTGTTCCATGCCTGGGGAGGCTGACTCATAAACTTTACTGATGAACTCCCTTGCCATTCAGCTTCCATTTGGATTTGGCCAATAGGAGGTATTGACAAGAAATCAGTTGGCAGGAGGAAAGGGAATCAAGATGCTTGTTCTCCTGATTCTCTCTTTGTTAATTCGCTGTGGTTGGCTGCATGCCTCTACTGAAGGCCACAGCTCCTGCCAGAAGGCCTTTTTCTTACAGCTACTTTCTTGGCTGGGTACTGCTCCTTCTTCTCCTGGCCTAACAGTTGTAATAGGCTCAGATGTCAGTAGCTTTAGGCTGTTGCAGTAGCCTTCATTGGTTCTTATACATTACTCAAGCATTTAAATACAAATCAAGTGAGTTTCAGCTTCTACATCTGTAAAATTAGCATATCATATGAGTTGTGCTTACAAAATTTGTAGCTCCTAGCATAGTATCTGGGCATGCAATAGTATTCAGTAAGTACTACTTCTGCTTTTCTTAAGAGTTTATGGTTTCTTAAAGAAGGCAGGCCAAAAAAGCTACAGAAAAGTTTAAACAAATTAGAGTAGTAGTTTAGTTGAAGGATTATCAGGAAAAGACAAATTTGTGAAGTAATTTATAGGTAACACTAGCAGGATCTGAATGTACTGGGTGAAGGAGAGGGAATGATTAGGGATAAGTCTGAGTTTTTTGCTTGGGTTATTGTGTGCATGGTTACATGACCAACAGAGACAGAAAATGCAGGAGGAGTTCCCAGATTAGAGAAGAGGATAATGAGTTCCATTAGGGCAAGTAAAATTTGAAATACCTGTGAAATGACCAGGTGACAGTGTTAAGTAGGAGTTTGGCTGGGAGACACCAGAGAAGAACCTGCACAGGAGAGGAGCATTTGAAAGTCATTATCATACAGGGGAATAGTTAGGAGAGTCAAAGAGATTACCATGAGCCATGGGCTGGGTGGGAAGACGAGAGGCTCTAACAGCAAAAGGGCTAGAGTGGAAGTTACATGACCTATTTCTAGACTTGGTTTGCTACTCATGTGCTGTTTAACCTTGGAGACATTACTTAACTGTGTTGACATACTGTTTTCTCAGCAAATATATAATGAAGAATTTGCACTAGGTGACATCTATGATGCTTTAGGGCTTGTAGTCCAGTTGGGAGGCAAACCATAAAATAAGCAGAGATTAATGATTGTATTCACAAGTACTATATGGATAAAAGCCTGAGAGATCCCTGGTCTTTCTAATTAGTGGCTATTATCTAATGAAAAGAGGGTAATGAAAAACCATCTAAGGCACAGTTTCATGGAATTATAATAATCATCATAATAAAAGAAAACATTCACTGAGTGATTACTGTGTGCCAGAAGTGTGCCAGGTACTCTTTTATGAGCTCCACAAGTATCAACATTTAATATTTGCAACAAGCCTATTGTGTAGAGGTGATTAGGAGCCTCTACTTTACAGGTGAGGAAAATGAGGCAGTAAAAAGGTTAAACATTTCACTCAAAGTCATAAAGATAGTAAAAATTAAACTTAAGCTAGCTCCAGAGCCTAAGCATTTAATCACAATTTATTCACAGGAAAAACTGTGAGCTCTGGGGAAATAAGAGTCAGCGGCATATACATTGAAACTAGTAATGATTTTAGGTCATTACTGGTAATGATTTTAGGTTAATTTTAAAAGAGGCTGGGTGAGGAATCAAACTTATCAGTTATATTTACCAGTTGAAAGAATTTTGGTTGCTGACTAGTATTTGCACTATATTTGCAGGACTAAAAGTACTCTTGATCAGTGGTAAAAATTTTTGAAAATTACATATGAACATATGTATATATATGTTTATATATACATGTAATGCACTCACATATGTTTATATATACAAATTTGGTCCTTTGTGCAATTTACCATTCCCCCTCCTCAAAATTACTTTTTCTGGATTGTGCTTGGCTATTTTACTATCAGTGACAATGAAAGCAGGTGAGGATAGATGAAACTTATCCTTATGAGTACTGTGAAGGTATAGTTGAGGTCATTCTCTTGTGGTCTTTTAAATATTAATTGTAATTCCTAAAGCAATAAATTTAGTTTTTTTATAGAGATCCTGTAACAAAGCAAAAGATCAAGTTTTTCTTTTCATCTTGGGCTCTTGAAAGTTTAAGAGCCAAATCTGGGTCCGTGAGGCAGTGTATGTGCTTATGCATTTTTAGCTTTATTCTTGGTCTCAATTTATGATCCTCTGTTAGATTTTTTTCTCTATTTGCTGGTTTTTATTTTATGATATCTTGTTACAATTTATGTTATCATAACCAGAAACAAGGCATAATTTAAATAAATGTATGTATGGATGTAGACCCACTTGCATTCACACATTCATGCAGTGCATTTTGGACTGTCCAGGAGGCTGTGCTGGCTTGCCAGCATAGGGACTATTAAGGTTCTATAAGTACTCAGCCTACTTGTTGACAAAAGGGTGGTCATCAGAAAGAAACTGATAATTAGGAGGGTTATCACAACCATCAATTTACAATCCCTTTGATGAGTGTTGGTTGTACTTAATGACTCACTGAAGATCAAGTCATACTGCCTTTCAGCAGTAATATAAGCTTAATAAGCATTAGTGTGATGATGACAATGAGTATACAATCATCTTTGTAATGATAACCATTTGGTCCAGGCAGGAGGGAAAATATTCCTGACTGAGCTTGCCTGACTGCGACGGGAGATGGAAAAGCAGAAGCTGGCA
Organism: Macroglossus sobrinus; assembly: GCA_004027375.1. Lineage (NCBI taxonomy): Eukaryota > Metazoa > Chordata > Mammalia > Chiroptera > Pteropodidae > Macroglossus > Macroglossus sobrinus. The sequence continues at coordinate 449,080 of PVKZ01000630.1, forward strand.
GAGGGAATGAAAGAGCTGGTGGGGTCAAAAAATATCAAACAAATGAATTTAAGAGACATGGAGTTGGGGTGGGGCTGAGAGTGTATGTATAGGATTGAAGGACATTCTAGTGGGAACTTGGCTCAAAACAAGGAGTGAGGAGACATTACACTGAGGTGTATAAAAGAGTATGGGCATTTGGGTCAGATTGTTGGTTCTGTTAATTAGTAGCTGTGTGACCTTGGGCAAGTCACTTGACTTCTATTTATCCAATTGCCTCATCCAGAAAAGCATAATCAAAAAGTATCTACGTCATGGGGTTGTTGAGGGATTAAGTGACATAATTCATGTACAGTGCTTCGGTCAGTGCTTGGTGCATTTGGGTGTCTAATACTTGCTAGCGCTTGTACTGCTAGACCCTAGCACAGAGAATGCCAAGATTCTTATCTCGGGCTTCCAAGGAGATTGTGCAGTGTTTTGAAAGTGGGTATGTAATTGTGACAGCTACCTTATGTTATTCAAGTGACATATATGTTATGACTTGTACTATGTACTGTATACCATAGGTTTCATTTGACATTTTATTATATTTTGTGTTCTTATCATCTCATCTCCTCATATATATTGCTTTATATCACATGTAAGCCTGGTAGAGGGTTTTAATGTTTCGGGATAATGAAAAAATTAGTGAACTTGAAATTTCAAATGAAAATATTACCATGAAAATACTAACAATAATAATAAGCATAAGATTGTATAGGGTTTTTGACCCCATCTCAAACTTTTAATAAACACATTCATTCTCATAAACTTCATTTTACAGATGAGGAAACATGTGGCTTAGAGGTTCAGTCTTGTGCCACAACTAATGAATGGTGGAACTTAAATCAAAATTCAGGTCTTTGCATACCTCCAACATAGAACTTGTTTTTCATATGTTTTTAGTGTTAGGAAATCGGAGATCTGTGATTATTAACTTTTGTGTTTTTCTCCTTTACCCAAAACTTGAAATGAGGAACAAACTCAAATTTTCCCAGCGTTGGAGAATGTCGCATGCATGTAGGCAGTGGGCTGATGTGGAGAAAAGGGGGTAGGGAGAACTGTGAGTAGTTGCAGACCCAGGTCCCATCTGAAGAGGCAGTGGCTAATTGGCTCTAGCTGATGATTGGCAGATAGGAAATAAGAGTCCCAGAGAGGCCCAGATAGGTTTTTTTTTTTTCAAGAACACTCCCCCATTTTTAAAATGTGAATCTCTCAACTTATTATTGATAACTAATTTAAATTAAAAGCAAATTACAAGTGTCGAATTTAAAAAAATGGAGGGCCAAATCAGGCCCAGGCTGGCAGCTTGCCATCCCTCTGTCAGATGATTTTCATGGACTTTTTCAGATCTAAGATACAATGAAAAAGGCCCATAGCTTCCTGCTGAAAGAAAGGAAGCTATCTCCACACTGCAGTAAGTGACAGATGTAGATGCAGGGGAGAGAAAGCAGACCTGGGCTTAATTATGTAAATCTATGGCTACGCTTTAATAAAGCACTACAATAAAACCGTCATAACTGCCAAGTGTGGGAAATAGGATGAGCAAAGTTTTCATTACTGGCACTGTATTTGGGAAGAGAAAAAGAAGAAAAATGCAGAAGAGCCTGTTCATTTTTGAAAACCTTCAGAAACACGTCAGGGATTCCTGAGCTTCTTGCTTCTTGCCAAACAGCATTTGCAGTGACAACTGCTGCTGAAACCCCAGCAGCCCACACAGAACTCCTTGGGAAAGAAGAAAGACATGGTTTTAAGGCTGATGTTTTCTAATGAGATCTCAGAGAGACTGAACTTTCTATCATCACCTGCCAATTGTACAAACTAGTGAGTCCCCTCCCCACCTCTTTTTTTGCCCTTCAACCCTACTGATTGCTGCTTGTTCTCAGAATGTGACAAAAGATGACGAGCTTGGTGGTGGCGGGATGGTGGTGGTGATGGGTATTTTTTCCCCATCCTGTGGTGGAGGGTGGAGTGCTGCTCTCCTTATTTTAACCATCCAAACACATGTTTTTTTTTTTTTTTTAATAAATTTCAGTATTTAAACAAATTTCCATCTTGATAGAAATTTGGCTAGGATTTTCATGACCAGAGTTCTATTGGTTACAGACAACAGAGGTCCTCTCTAAAGAGCTGAGCCACAGGGGCCCTTGGGAAAGGAGCTCCCAGAGCAGTTGTTTTGTGCTTTTTGTATGGCCTGAGCTCATTCCAGGTTAGACCTCTTTCCAGTGAAGAAAACTGAAAGGGCTATCCACTTTCTTATTTCTTCAACAAATAATCAAATAACTTGCATGGGAAAAGAGAGAAATGAGAGGGAAGAAGAGGTGGTGGTGGAGGAACAGAGAGAGAGAGACAGGGAGAGAAAGACAGAGAAAGAGAGGGAGGGAGGGAGAGAGAGAGAGAGATAAAGAGAGAGAGAGAGAAATTATGGATGAATAGTCTTCTGAGCCATATCAACCAATGAAATGTTTGTGGACCTTATTTAAAACCTGAATTAAACTATTAAAAATGTATATGCCAATTAGAGAACTATTAGGAATTTTTAAAAAAGTTGTTATATGTGATAATGATATTATGGTTCTTTTTTTTAAGAGATTGTATTTTAGGGATGCATGCTGAAATGTTTATGGATATGATGATATAATGTCTGGGATTTTTAAAAAAGCAGTCTGAGAAGGGAAGAGAGCAGTGGTGGACTATAGCCAGCTTGTACTCATTGGCAAGAGTTAACTTAAATTTTCAGCGATTTTGTGAGCTAGTTGGTAAATAATCATTATTTTGTAAACAACTTACAAGTAAATAAACTATATTGTTATAGTTTGTGTTAACAATCAAAACTCAAAAGATACTGTTTTCCAGTTATTTTACTACAGTTACTGTTACCTATGCTCTTGAGCTTTTTCCATCACTGTTTTCACATGGTGAGAATACTATGTGACCATGTGCTGCTGCGTGTCTCTTCCCCATCTGAATTTATACCATTATGTTGGTAATTTGAAATCAGTCAGGGAAATCCCAGAACACTATAAATCAGGATTTCCCTGGGAAGAACCAGTTGTTACTCAAGATCACTCATGAGTTGATCATTGCTTTAAGGTGGAGTGAAAGAAATGTGAGGACTCTACATTATTCTCTCTATTCTTATGTGTGTTAAAATGGTCTATACTGAAAATTTTAAAGGAATATTCTTGCTCAAGCATTCCCTTGGAAATACAAGGTTGCAGAGTTGAGGAATCAGATAGTCAATGAAGACTGCAAGGTGCAAAGGAAAACGGCAATGATCTCAAGGCCAGGGGATGTGAATTCCTTCACAAGCTCTGCTCCTCATGAGCTGTGGGACTTGAGGAATTCAGGGCCTCTGTGTCTCAACATTCCTAAAACATAGTTTGTATTTAATAAAGGTTTGTGGCATTCATGACTATCAGATGAAAGTAAGGATAAGTTAAAGGTATAGATGAGATTGTGGAAACATATTAAAGAAGGGTTGCAAAACAAGATCATTATCCTTCATTACTAATTTCCATTTATTCTAGATAAATTCCTCAGTGATTATCTCCCAGAAGCTTTTTCTCTGGAGTAATTTTAGCATCTTGGCTCATGATGATGGAGCCTTCTGGGGAGATAATTATTTATGATTACAGAGGTAGCTATAATATAGAAGTTAAAAGCATAAGCTTCTAAAAAGTGGAAATAACCCCAATCTTACTTAAATAATGAATAGATATGTAAAATGTGATATATCCATAAACTGAAATATTAATGGGCCTTAAAAAGAGATGAAGCTCTTATATATACTACAATTGTGAATGAATCTTTAAAGCACTATGCTAAATGAAAGAAGCCAATCACAAAAGACTATAATTTTTTTATATTATATCATTCCATTTATATGAAATGCCCAGAATAGATGAATCTGTGGAGGCAGAAAGTAGATTAGTGGTTGCTTAGGGCTGGGGAATGGAAGTGGGGTAAGATAACAGCTAAGGATGTGTGAGGTTTTTGGAGAGGATTATGAAAATATCCTAAAATTGATGGTCGCACCACTCAATATACTAAAATCATAGACTTGTGTCTTTTAAATGGGTGAATTTTATGTTATGTAAATTAAATCTCAATAAATCTGTTAAAAAAAAAAGCAGGCTGCCTCGGTTCAAATCCTGGCTCAATTTGTTTATTAGCTATGAGATCTGGAACAAACTGATAACATTTTTTTCTGGTTATTTCCTCATCCCTAAAATGAGGATAGAGATGAGACCTCATTATAAAAATGATATCTCACAAAATTTTTATGAAGATTTAATTTAATCATTACACAGAATACATCAAAATGCTTGCATTGTGCCATATTCATGGAAAGAAGGCAAGAAATATTAGCTACTATCATGTGCTTGTTACAGGGGAAGAATTTTCTCTATTAGGGGAAGGGAGGAGGTAAGTTTGCAGACGTTTGTTTTTTCTACTATCTATTCCTGGCCTTGGGAAGTGGAAATGTAACCAAACAGCTCAGGAAATACCAGTTGTAACAGGTTGAATAGTGGCCTCCAAAAGCTATGTCCATGTCCCAAATCCCCACCCCTACCTGTGACTGTGACCTCTGTGGAAAATAATCTTCACATGTGTAATTAAGTTAAGGATTTTGAGATGAGATCATCTTGGATAATCCTGGTGGGTCCTAAACCAATGACAGGTGTTCTTTTAAGAGAAAAGCAGAGGGAGATTAGACACCTTGAGGAGAAATCCACAAGAAGACTGAGTCAGAGTTTAGAGTTACGCAGTCTCAAGCCAAGGAATACTTGGAACTGCCCAAAACTGGAGGAGACAGGGAAGGGTTCTTCCCTAGAGGCTTCAAAGAGATATGGCCCTGCTGATACCTTGATTTAGGACTTCTGGCCTCCACACTGTGGGAGAATAAATTTTTATTGTACTGTGTCTCCAAGTTTATGGCAGCCTTAAGAAATTAATAATCAGTGACAGGTTATATTTCTTAAAACCACATTTTTTATATTGTATCATTCCATGTAACGTTTCCTCTGTCAATTTGTGAATCAAAAATAATTTTTTCATTTAGAAAGTCAAGTTCTTTATAGACTCAACCTCCTCTTCTTATCTCCCAAAGGCTCCTTCAGGCCTTTGTTCTCCCAGTTCAGGAGGCCTTCAAACCTTGCAAATTCAAGCCATTCTTCACTCTGAGTTCAAGTCTTACTCTGTGCACTGTGCTTTTCTTCTTCTTGACCCTCTAAGGTATTTTCTGTTGTTGTCACATAATTTCTTGTATGCTTACATCTACCTTTTAGTATTTTCTGATTAGATTTGTGTATAATAATCTCTACACTTAGGCATTTAAGTTCTTAAGTATAAATAATCTTACATTTCTTTAGATTTTGCCACATAGAATAGGAAGGAATAAAGTGACTCAAGGCAAGTTGGACATTCTGAAATGACAGGGGAATTTATTTTTCTGCCTTCTTTCCTGATCCTCATTTCTGTCCCCTTCTGTTTTCAGAGTTAGATCACTTACCCAGTGGAGGGTAAAGAATATTGGGGATAAATGCTGGATAGATTCTTTTTCTTAAGGATAGGCTCCTAGGACTAATAGAGTCTCCCTTTTCCAACTTTTTCTTTACTTGGTGAGCTCTCTTGAATCCTCCATAAGGATGATAAAGGATAGAACATTGGGTTTCTTGTTTCCTAAGTATTCTTTCTGTGTAGATAAATAGCTTGATAAGACAGGCATGTTGGGCAGAACAGATCAATGGAATGAAACTGAGAATTTGCTTTGAACATCATCTGTTGCCTCTCAGTTCAGGAACAAGCACGTAGCACTCTGTAGATGTGTCAGAAAGTGCAATGAACTGGGAATTAAGAAGCTGAGACTCCAGTACTGGGCCACTCACTACCTGCTGTGACCTTGTGTGAGTCAACCTCTCTTGCATTTCAGTTTCTCCTCTGAACTGGGTGATCTCTGAGACCCTTTCATATCTGAATATCCTATATATTCCTACATTCCTGAATATCCTATATATTTTAGATCTTGTTCTTATTCATCTGAATACTATAAATCTAACATAGGCTGTTATCAGTCAGCATCAAGTCAGGGAACAGAAAGTACACTAAATATTTTAAATGAATTTAATATAGGGACTTGGTCACACAAGTGTTGGTGGGCTGAAATAGTAAGCAAAGAACTCTGAGGTAATCCAGAGCTGATAACTTCAGAAAGCAGCTACTACTAATGTGGTAACAAAGGAAAGATGTTGGGGTTACCAGAACCAAGAAACGCAGAGGAGTAGCCCCTTGGGGCTCAGTTGTCTAAGGTAGGCACTCTGTTTTGCTGATGCTGTACTTTAGGAACTTAGAGGAGGAGCCTTACAGAGCTGTGACTAAGACCACTGAGGAGGCCCTAGCACTTTTGTCGGGGGTGTTATGAGGTTGTTTTGGAAGTGCCAAAAGTAAGTGGAGGTTGGGACTGATCTCTGCTGCTTGATGGGGCAGTAGTGCTGGAAACAGCAAGCCCACTTATGTTCCTGTCCTTCAGGCTCCCTTTAGAACCTGTATTAGCTGAATCTAACACAGAACCAGCTGCCAAAAAAGAAATGTAGTTTTCAGAGTCTCAGCCTCAACACCAAAAGGCAAGACAAATTTGCAGCTAATGACCAGAGTATTTATTTTATATTTACTTATAGATGTTCAACATATTTGTGACACCTGCCACAAAAAATGGTGTTCCTGCAATAGCAACTATATAATCTGTTTTGAGTGCAAAAATTCAAGGTAATTTACTAAGTCCATAAACAGTATTTGTTAATAAGAGTAAGAGATGATGTGATGGTAGAAGAGAAGAAGCGAGGAGATAAAGGGAATAACAGGGCTGTTTTCCACCTGGTTTGACCAACTACTCAGAACTCTGACAATAATGTGACTTATGCAGTGTGAGGCTGGCTCAGTTTTGGATTTAGTAAGCGGGTTTTTGGCTGTGCAAGTGCTTAAATATAAAATAAGGGATTCTTACTGAAAGGAAGCTCTTCTTTGGCCCTGAGGAAGGAGGCTCTAGTAGAGTTCGTGACATGGGCACCTGATGTAGGGAAAACTCTAAGGATATCTCCCCAGATTTCTTCTCCGGTTATTCTGTCAAACACTAATCTAGACACTGATGTGAAGAGCTTTGCAGATGTAATTAAGATTACGATAAGGAGATTATCTTGGATTATCCAGGTAAGTATAATTCAATCACATGACTTCTTCTAAGTGGAGAAATTACTTAGATGTGAGAAAAGACAAAGGCAATTGGGGAGATGAGGTAGAAGAGGAGACCAGAGATATTTTAAGTGTGAGAAAGACTTGGCCCCTTGTTGCTGGCTTTGAGGATGGAAGTAGGGGGCCATGAGTCAAGGAATGTGGGCAGCCTCTAGTACCTAAAAAGAGCCCTAGCCAATAGCCAGCAAGGAAACAGAAACTTCAGTCCTTCAATTGCAAGGAACCGAATTCAGTCAACAACCTGGATGAACGTGGAAGCCAAATCATTCCTAGGTCCTCAAGAATGACACCTTGATTCTGGCATTGTGAAAATAGAGTCAGCTGAGCAACACTGTGCCTTGATTTCTGACCTACAAAACCATGAAATAATAAGTGAGTATTTTTTAAGCCATTAAATTTGTTACAACAGCAGTAGAAAACAAATACAGCACCAAAACAGTGCTTCAGGAACATCTTTGTTTTCTCTGTTTTTCCCTAGTGGCTCCCTCCAACTGCCTGGTTAGTGTTCCTGGAGGCATCTACTGGTGGCCATCCTGACCTGCCTGAATTCCTGTGGTGGTCCCACAGAATGGGAATACTTTGGAGATCTTCCTCCCACTACCCTGTGGGTCAGTTCAGAGAGAACTTAACTGCTTTCTCTCTGTATTGTCAATATAATCGATAGGCAGTCAGTCTGCCACAACAAAGAGGAATGATAGAAATTGGGATGGGTAACTGATATAAATGTTGAAGGCAGAGTTGGGTCAAATCAAAGACTTTCAACTCTCTCCTTTTCTGTTTCCTTTCATCATGTTAAATTTCCATATCTCAGGGGAAGCATAGCTTTCATTGGTCATCAAGACAGAGGGGTTGTATGATCAAATTGCAGATGTAATTGTTAAGCTAAATTAAACTCTCAGAAGCTCAAATAAGGCTTCTATGTTGATTGGAGCTCAGTTCACTTAAGAAGAAGAATATGTCTTGTGATCCTGTCCATGTAATGGACGTAGTCCGTTTGGAGGAAGAATTAGCCTTTACTATGATTTTTTAAAAACCTCTTTGGAGGAAAGGCTGGATGTCAAGCTGTATCTATTTTTTTGACTCATGGTTTACAGGGAAACTGTTATTACAGAATGTTTCTGGTCTTGGACAATGGCTGTTTCATTTAGTGATTTCAGAGATGTGGACACCAAGGGGTTAGATGAGCTGTCAAGCATTTCATACCACAGAAAATGGAAAACTCTTATTGTTTTCTTTATTTCTTATCGATAAATCCCATTACACATTGGTCACAACTCTTGAGGCAGAGCATTTTAAGGTTTTATTGTACTCCCCTAGTTGTTAGCCAGCTGATCTTTGGCCCCGAGCCTTGTTCTTCACAAGTTAATGTTTGTCATTTCCTAGGAGAGGTTCTCTAACTGTCCGGTGGTGCTTTCTAAGTGCTTCTTCACATATTTTTTTGAACGTACAGTAATGTTTATTGGCTTTTTCTCCTACTGACCGTATTTTAATTTATAGCACCATATCGAAGGAAACATTGCTTCATCTCTTTTCCTATGAGTTAGAACTGCTCATTTCTATGTAATGTGCTTATCTTTTCAAACTGTACTTCATAGAATATTCATCATATCGAATGATTCTCTAATGTGTGACATTCTAATAGGAGCTTAAGGTCAGTTCAGGCCCCATTTTGAAAGGAGTGCTGCCTGTTTGACCATCTTTCCCTGGGCTTAGACACTTGACTCTCAGGTCAAGTACCACTTCTTAAAAACATAAGAGGGTTGTTTTTTTTTGTTTGTTTGTTTGTTTTTTTTTTTTTAGCTTGGGACTTTATTCAAAAGATAAAAAGTTAGTTGAAAAAGACTGTAAAATAAATTTATATTTAAAAATATTATTATAAGAGCCATAATCTATATGGGAGCTAAGAAATCTTTTCCCTGAAGACCATATAAAGTATGGTTCAAAAGTCTTTTCAGTTCTTAGGTTCTTCATATTATCACAGGAATCTGGTTCTAGCTTTCTGTCCTCACAGAATTCTGATTTATTTTTTGGGTCTGATGCTGGTTTTTTTATTCAGACCTAGATGTAAGACTCCAGTAGTTTTCTTACTTCACACACACACATGCATGTGCGCGTGCACACACACACACACACACACACACACACACACACACACACCATCACCTGAAAAGTGCTCCCACCCAGGGGAGGGTCTTGCATATGGCAGCCTTGTTTCAAGGTTTGGAAAGATGAGAAGAGAGCTTGGATGACAGCGATGAAAAACTTCAAATTGTGTATTAGACATTTAGTTCTTAAAGACCTCTAGCATCCTTGGCATGTTTTTTTTTTTTTTTTTTTAGCCATCCTCATTTCTTCTATCTTGCTTTCTCACAGCTCTTTTTTTATTTACTAGTTCTCGTTCATTTCTAATGCAGAGCCAGTTGGTCACGCTTGTTGCTTTGTATCCTCAGCTAACCTTGGTACTGTTGGCATTCTAGGCTGGATAATTCTTTGTTGTGGGGGTTGTCCTATGCATTGCAGGATGTTTAGTAGTATCCCTGTCCTCTACTCACCAGATGCCAGTTACACTGTTCCCCCAACTCCCACCCCTGCCCCCGGCTCAACAACCAAAAATGTCTCCAAATATTGCAGATATCCTGGGGAGGAAATCTACCTTGTCTAGAGCCATAGCCCATACTCTCGGGTTTCAACTTGCACTTTAATGTCTTATTCTAAACAAAAGTTCTTCCTGCCCCTGACAGAAATTCTAAGACCAGTTATTAAGATTGCTTTTTGCATCTTCCCGCTTAAGTAATATTTATTGATGAATACTATGTACCAGACACTGTGCTAAGCATTTTATATACATTATATCATTTAACTACATGTAGTTATCAAAAGTTATTTCAAGACTACACATATATACACATATATTCTTAACTGTGTGTGTTATACATAGATGTATATATATTTATATATACACACATATGTAAACCAAATGTTCTGGAATTCTCTGGCCTCATGGAAATAGCCTTTCTTGTGATATAATGGTTTAATTGTCTTAAATAGAACCCACCCTGAGTACAGTGGGGTCCTGCCCATGCTCGCCCAGCCGCCTCTGAGAATTCTCGAGTCAGTCCCCAGTGTAACCTTCTTTTTATGGTGACCTACTCCAGTCGAAACACCTATATCTTGTGGTCACTGCCCTCTCTGCTTTTCTTTAGGCTGGACATTACACCACCCTGATGCCTTGGTCTATAATTTCTAAAAGCAAAACCAACATAATGCTTTAATATTTGCGATGTGAATAGTAAACAACTTTTTCCTCCTCCTCCTCTTTCTCTTCCTCTTCCTCCTCCTCCTCCTCCTCCTCCTCCTCCTCCTCCTCCTCCTCCTCCTCCCCCTCTTCTTCTTCTTCTTCTTCTTCTTCTTCTTCTTCTTCTTCTTCTTCTTCTTCTTCTTCTTCTTCTTCTTCTTCTTCTTCTTCTTCTTCTTCTTTTCTTTGAGGGTTTGTGGATAGTGGAAAGGAAACACTTTCCTGGAAAGATTGAGGACACTTGAAAATGAATATCAAATATCACTGATGGTAAATGTCTCTTGGACAGTTTTCTGGCTGGAAATTTCTTGCCAGTTCCCTTTGACCTCAGTTTTGGATGTCTTGCCATGTTACCAGCCTCTTTTTCTCCATCTTTCTCCTATTTTTTCCCATCTGCCCGCCCCACATCCTAAGTCACCTAAATCCTGAGCATTCTGTGTCAGTTCCTGTCTCCTACTGTTTTTTTGTTTCAGAGCTCTAGAGGGTAATGACTTGTTCTGTCTTTGATTGCTCAGTATCAATTTGTTAGAATACATCATCTTCATCTTCTATGTTTCTCTTGCTCTACCTGTTTCTTCCTACTGGATTCCTTCCACTGCAGGAATCCAGCACAAAGATGCTAGCACTGGACAAGGTAGGATTTGTAAGTGCATGTTGATGCTGTAGTTTAGATTTAGCTACAGCTGCTAGACTGCAAGGCAGAGATTGAAGGAGCCCTATAGACCCCTGTGGTTTTGGTGGGAAAACAGTATTGAAAAAATCTTTCTTCATAAGTCAAGAAGCCATTATTCTGTTTATTTTATGTCACAGTATCAGACATTTTGGCAGAGGTAGAAGAGTATTTGTGCTTTATACATTCATGCTCATTCACAACAACCTTGGGTGGCAGAAGAAACAAATGATAGTATCATAACTTTATAGAGCAGAAGAGGAGAGACAACAGAACGTAAAATGTTTTATAATATTTATTGTTTTTAAATTCCTCCTTTTTTTACACCTCGCTAGCAGTTTGCTTGTTTCTCAAACAACCACATATTAATTTGACTTTTCATTAGTTATTTATAGTTTATAGATGAGAAAACTAATTCCCAGGGCAATTAAGCGATTTGTCTAAAAGGAGATGATGGAATAAGAAAAAACATTTTGCAAAGTGTGCAAAAGCTTTTCATTTATTATTCCTAAAATTTTCCTGTGATATTTAAGAAAAACCATTGACAATTAGATTAAACTAGATATGGGTTTAACAAGCATTTAATTCAGGACTGATGATAAGCCAGGTATTTGAAAATGCTTGTCAAAAAGATGAATGAATCCTACCATGCAATTCTCATGGGTACCTTACGAGGTAATATTTTTCTAGATGTGAAAAACAAAGCTCAGAGTGGGAAAGTGACTTGTCCATGGACCTACAGCTAGGAATCAGAAGAACCAGGATTCAAATGCAAATATTTGACTCCAGAGCCTTTAACTTCCAGTTTACTTCCATTTTATCTGCCTACTACATTAGTTAAGGAAGAGAGTGCCTCACAGACATATGTTAAAAGGATTTTTACAAATAGATGACTGTTATAAAGACAACACTCACTTAGCTGTAACCAATACCTGTCTGATCTAGTCTAGGTGGGGTTTTGGAAAAGAACATAACCTCCAGAAGAAACTGCATATAGGTGGTCTGAAGAATGAATAACTTTTGTGGTAGCCAGCCTCAAAGGTGGCCCCAGTGATTCCTGCCTTCTGAAATTCACACTCTGTAGTGACCCCTCACACAGAGGACTGGTCTATGTGGACAATAGCATGTGGCAGAAGTGATGGTATTTTGTTATGGTGACCAAGAAGACTAAGACATATGCCCTTTTCAAGAAGAAGTTACAAAAAAATCACTGAAGCTTCTGTCTTAGGCACTCTCTCTCCAGGTCTGAACTGGGGAAAGTCTCATGAGTGCCTCACTCAGTTCTCATCTAGCTACCTCTCTTGTCTCACCCTAGCCCCTGCTCCTCCACCCTCTTCTCTTTCAGATATCTGGGGGCATTTGGTTGTCATGTTGTCAATAGCCTTATAAACAGAACTTGGTGTCTGGGAACTGAGGCCTCTGGCCAACAGCCAGTGAGGAACTGAGGCCTGACAGAAACAATATGAGTTGAGTTTGGAAGTGGATTTATTAGCTCCAGTTGTGCCTAGACATAGCTGTGGGCTTTCATGACAATTTGACTGAGACTTTCTGAGCCAGAACCACTCAGCTAAGACACTTTCAAATTCTTGACAAAGCAATTCAGCTCTCTCTAGCCCTTCTTATGTCACCATGGGATCCACCCTTGTACATGAAAGAGTATTGACTACTCACTCCTTCTTTCTTTTACCTTCTTTCTTTTCCTTTAAGAGGCCATAGTGCTCTTCAATAATAGCTGTTTCCCCCTTATGGTGATTTGAGAGGAATTTGTTTCTGAATACCCCAAATGTAGAGAGACAAAGCATTGGTTACCCAAGTTTTACATTTGTTCTCTGAACGAAACCCATCAAAATCCTGCATTATCCCTTCAGACACAATAAGCACTATGATGGTTAATTGTATGAGTTAACTTGACTGGCTCACAAAGTGCCCAGATAGCTGGTAAATCATTATTTCTGGGTTTGCCAGTGAGGGTATTTCTGGAAGAGATTAATATTTAAGTTGGTAAACAGGATAAAGATCTATTCTCACCAGTATGGGTGGGCATCATTCAATCTATTGAGGGCCTGATAAAACAAAAAGGCAGATAAAGGGTGAATTTGCTTGAGCTGAACATCCATTTTATCCTGCCCTCAGATATTGGCACTCCTGGTTTTGAGGTATTCGAACTTGAACCAAGACTTATACCATTGGCTCCTCTGGTTCTCAGGCCTTTGGGTTTAGAACCATACTACCTGCTTTCCTGGGCCTTCAACTTGCAAATGGCAGAGCATGGGACTTCTCAGCCTCCACAGTTATGTGAGTCAATTCCTCATAATAAATCTCTTTCTACATATTTATATATATTATGTTTCTCTGGAGGTCGAAGGCAATGTGTGTACTATGATGTTCCATGAAGGTTGGCACCAGTGCTGCTATAGAAGCAGCATGGGGAAAACCTCGGACTGACAGGCTGAGCCTCAGTTTTAATCCTGACTCTTTCAAATAGCTCTGTGACTTTAATCAAGTCTTGCTAACTTTCTGCCTCATTTCTCATTTGTAATAGGAAAATGTGATTATTATATTGAGATAATAAATGGAACAATGCATTGAAAAGTACAAAGGGTAATACAAAATCTGTATAGTATTAATCAGGGTTTTGGTTATTATGACTGTGTTAAATAGTCCATCACATGATAGATCGTTTGAAGTGGGAATAAGGGATCTTTCCTCCAACACAAGTGGATTTGCTTTACAAAGCGAAAATGATTCATCATCATCAGGTTAGGTCATGGTGGATGTGCCCATTGATTGATTTTTTTTATTCAGTCAACAAATATTTACTGTGTGCCTATCATGTACTAGGCGCTGTTGAAGACACCCAAGTAAACACAATAGGCAAAGACCCTGACCACACAGAAACATTCCTGGAGCCCCTCTTGTCCAAGATGGCTATGCATGGAGCCAAAGGAGAGTGGCTGAAAGATGAAATAAGCAGTCTGGAGTCCAGAGTCTGAATCCAAATAGATATTGTATACTAGAAGAGGGAGCTGGGTTAGAAAGCCAAGGGATTCAAGAACAAAGGAGAGATAATGAGTGAGGGGTCTAAGAATACTTAAGGAAGGCAAGGTCTGGAGGAGTTCCTGAGCCAAAGGAAAAAGTGGCTGCAGTAACACTTTGGGCAATTCAAGAGCCCGAGACGAGAGGGGATTCTGACAACAGAAAACAATGGAGAATGAGTAGTCAAAGCCCCTTGATGTACAAAGGTGGATCTGATGGTGAGTGAAGGGGTAGGGTTAGCAAAAGCAGAATTGCTCTGCATCAAAGAATAAGAAGAAAGAAAAAGAAATTTCAAGGGGCAGACCAACTTAGCAGTAGTGAAAGGATAACCTAAGGAGATGGGTCTGATGTGGATGGTGAGCATAGGCCACAGTATGGAGAGCCTTTTACCTGGCTAAGTATTTGGAATGTAATTTTTTATGCAGTGGGGATTACAGTTGATTTTAGAGGAATGATATAACCTGAAGAGAGCCATCTGGCAGCAGGCTGTTGAATTATCTGGAAGAGGAAGAGGTGAAAGAGATTACATGGGGAAGGAAAAGAAACTGACAATTCCCTCTTCATTCATAGGAACATGGGGTTTCCCATCCTATAATGTGAAGCAGTTCTCAATCTTGGCTGCACATTAAACTGCCCCTGGAAAATGCTTACAAATTTACTCATTCTTAGAATGCGCCCCAGACTTATTTAATCAGATTACTGAGATCGTTTTCTGGATATTCATCTTTTTTTTTTTTTTTTTTTTTTTTTAAGAAAACACCTTTAAGTGATTTTTAAAGAGCTGAGATCCAATGTTTTGTAGCAATGGAAAAACTGAGGCACATTCTCATGTTTCATTGCCATATCTTCATAAACATTAAAAAGGAAAAAAATATCACTGCAAGCTTGACCAATAAGCTTTTGATTCTTAACTAAATTGTAGTGGACCCTTTCAGAATAAAGAAAAATGGCTGATAGAAGCATAAGGTGGCACTGGATGCTGGTCATTCAGTTCATGAAGGTATAGATTAAAGCATTTGGCTAAATGTGAAAGCTCTACATCTGGATCTACCTGCTTGGTCTGCTTTCCAGCCAGATTTAAACCCTTATTCCAACTTATTAGCTGTGTGACCAATTATAAATTGCTTAACCTCACTTTGCCTCAATTTACTCCTGGCACAGAGTAAAAATTCAATTAATTAGCTCTTACTGTTAGTGATTCTGAAGAATTTCAGAGCATACCCAAAGATTATGATACTGTTTTAGATATGCTTTGAGTTACTTCTGATAAGTGTTCTAGTTAACTACGCCCATGATAGATGTTGGTAGACCAGCAAAGGTCCAACTGGTTCAGAAGACAATTTATCCATTTGTGGATTTTTTTGTAGGATCATAGTTTTCATCAGAATTTTGGAGACCATCTTAGTATATCAGAAGGATGCCAATGCATAAAAGGAAAACTGTTCCATGATATGATAAAAATCTTCTTCAAATAGTCCCAAAACTCTCAGGCTCATGGGATATAAACATTTCTTAGAGTCATAGATGACATCAGGGTGAATTGCTGGGGCAGATTTTCAGAAGTGACTCTTGCATACCCTTTAGTCTGAAAGGCTTTCTGAGTTAAAGGGATTGGATTCTGTAGGCCATTCTTTTCTTATTTAGCCATGGGGCATACAGAGATCTTTCTGGAGGGTGGCAATAGGAGCCCTATGGTTTATCACACCATTTTTTCTTCTGTACCCCACTGGCTTCCAGCTGGGCTTTACATGAGGTCTTTATTCTTCTAAGCACAAGATACTTTGATGAGAGAGGGGACCACCATCATTGGTATCCATTTCCTCTCAACAAATGGTTTTGCTGTTTTGACCTTGTTGAACTTGTGGCTCTGTGTCTTTCTACTGGATCCCCCTCTTTGGAAGTCTTTGATTTGATTAGTTGGTTTACCTCAAGGATATGATAAAATTGGTTCCCTTTTATCCTAGTCTCTAATGAAATTGCAAAAATCCTTGCTTGGTTGTTGAGAAGGAGATGTGAATCAGTGCAGGGTAGAATGATCTGGGCTTGGAGTAAAGGTGGGACCACCCTGGGAGCATGAGGTGAAGAATTTTCTCCCCTTTTGTGGCTAGACTGTGAGTCTCTGGAAGGCAGGGACTCTTCTTTATAGGCTGTACTTCATACTGTAATTTACAGGCTGTACTTTGCAGTGCCTAGTATGGGTTCCTGTACTTGGCAAATGCTTAATAGATATGTATGGCCTCAACAAGCTGTGTTTGTTCTGGATATCTGACCTGCTGCTGATATTTCAGATGCAGTAGAGAATGAAAGAGGCTATTTTTCAGGGCTCCTGCTTCTTGGCCAGAGGTAAGAATCTTTGGGGGATGAGCCAATGATCAAAGGCTTCCATGTTACGTAAGAATAAAAGAGGGCCAAATAGGAGGCATGGTCTTTTAACTAAAGCTTTTAGACCAGAAAGACCTCAAAGTTGTCACACTGCCTACCTCTTGCCATCAGGCCAGACTGGATTTATGACAGCTGAGATAGTAAGATGTGATCATACTGGTTTACATCGGGAACTTTCTTGACTTAATTTATGAGTTCGCCTATGTACTAAATCATGAAAGCTTTCTGTTTGCTTTTCATTGAAAGCACTTGACTTTCTTCCAAATGAAAGCATGTAATGAGTAGACACATTCTTTTTCCCCCCAAACTCCATTGAACCACTTAAATTTGTTCTTGTTTTCTATCTTTCTCTCTTTATGACTCCTTTCCTTTTTCTTTTTCTAAAGTCATTCAGTGTCTTGCTAAGTGCTTGAATTCTCTTGGGGGCACTCATGTGTTTTTTAATGTAGGGCCAAATCTATAAGAGTTTCAAGCAAGTGAATGGTGTGAATCTGAAGGAAATAAGGGTAGAAGTTACTCTTAGGAGGTGCCAGGGTAGCATCACTGTCAGAACAGCAAATGTGAATAATTCTGGAGCAGTTGGGACATGAACAGTGTCTTGCGTATGCAGTGGGCAATATTGCAGAATTAGTGATAATTACTAAAGTGCTTGGAATTTCTAAAGAACTTAAAAAATCACTCCATTAGACATTGTTTAGAAAAAAAGCTGAAGGTTTACAGAAACTACAATAGAAATGTGGGGATAATGGAATATTGGACAATGATCCTCTTCATTTTATTTAAAATACTAATATTGCTATGATTACCACCACCACTGCCACTACTACTACTGCAAGCTGAAAGTTACTGAGTACTTCCTCTGTTCTAGCATATCAGTTAAGATATTGGAAAATTATATTGATTAGACTAAATTATTTTCCTTAGTATATGAGTAGAGGTGGTGTTCATGTGTATGTGTGCTTTTGTCAAACTATGCTGGTGGCAAAGGAAGTTAGAGAAATAGACAAAAAGTAAGTTAGAGAAATGAACAAAACTATCTATCTTGAAAAGCAAGACTCATCAGTAGGGATTAAAGATGCTTCTCCCCACTCTCCTGAGAATGGTTTGTAAATGTGGTATCCCTGAATCAGAAAAATCAAATCTGAGTGGGAGACATTTGATTCAAGAAAAATTGTTCTGGCACTTGTCCTTGATTGTATAGCAAGATTTTCAGTTAGATTGTGGTCATGTAATGAGAGAGAAGATGGTTCTCACTCTGTAGAGATAGAAAACTAGAAGTGAATAAGTTCAGCAAGTGGCCTGTAAATACTGCCAGCCAAACTAGAGCCAAAAGCTAATTAATCACGATGGTGGCCTCTAAACATTTTTTTAAAACCTGCATTAATTATATTCTTTTTGTGTTTTATAACTATACTGTTTATTTTTACTTACTTTTTCTGTCTTTCTTCCTTCAAGAAAAAGTATTTTTGAAATCACTAATTTGTATCAGTTCTGCCAAGAAAAAGAAGTTTAAGCTCAAGAAGAACCCAACTGGGGAGGCATTGAACCCTTGGGACTTGGCATGATATTATTGAATAAAAATGAGGGTGACACAAAGGGAAGGGGAAATTTCAGGGGGAAGGTGGCAGCAATTCTTGATGTAGCTGCTCTTCTTCTGCCACTGAATTTCCTCTACAGTGGTCTACTTTATTCAGTCTTTGCAGAATTTTTGTTCAATTTGTTTTAGGCATGAATCTTTAACTGAATTAAAACATAGAAATTTTAAGGTTGCATAGGTCATCAAATTAACTTGTTAAATAAATAGAAAATATAAACTTTAATGTGAATCTTATAGATAATAAATTTTATTTCTGTAACTTAGTGATTTTAAACTTCATCATTCTTTTTGAGATCTGTTATCACAAGTAATTTGTTATCAATAATAAAGGAAATAAGTTTGTAAAGACCTTATACATATTTTAAAGTATAAATTAGAGTGGAATTAAGGTTGTATAAGTCAGAATAAAATAAGCATTGTGCAGTAACAAACAACCCCTAAAGACTCAGTTATTTAAGGCAATGAAGTTTCTTTTTGTTCTTACTATATGTCTATTATGGATAATCTGGGGTCTCTGCTCCAGATTAGTCACACTCAAGTATTAAAATTGATGGAACATTTCTGTATGAATGTTTCTTGTCACTATGGCAGACAGAAGGAAGTGGGCGAATCGATCATTGGCTCTTAAAGTTTGAAGGAAACACACATCAGTTCTGTTTACATTTAATTGCCCTGAATAAGATACATAGACTTACTTAATTAGAAAAAGGAGGGGAAGTGTGATCCCACTATGTGCTTAGAAGAAGTAGGATATTGGGATAATCAGATGACTACCATAAAGGTGAATCCTTTTACTACCATGAATCTTTCTCTCTTGCATTCTGCAAGGATCATAAGGGTGAAGAGATGAGGCTCGCAGGCAGGAGTTGTACCTAATCCACAGGCCATTTATTAACGCATAGCCCGTGATGGTGTCTGCACATGCACATGGGGACCACAGGCTGTGAACTCTTACCTCAGATAAGGGGAATGGCTCAATTGTTCTCTCTAGCGGCTGCAGTTTAGCAGATTCCCAGCTTGTTCATAGGAATGAGGAATGAAGACAGAAGGACATCCTAAGACAGAGTTGCTAGGAGCCCCTTCATAATTGATGTAGGCTTCTAGCAGCAATATTCTAAATTATTTCTCTAAAGATTTTTCCCATCCTCATCCCAGCTACCCAGCTGAAATCTGGTGCTTGAATAGCTGACTTTACAATAAACTTTCTATCTGTACTTTTTCCTAATAGTTAGCATTTATTGAGCACTCAGTGTGTGCCAGCCACTGTTCTAAGCATTTGGTATGTATTACTTATTTAATCCTCATAGCAACTCAGGGAGGTGGGTACTGTTATACATCCATTTTACAACTGAGGCACAGAGCGGTTAAGGAACTTGCTAAAAGTAGAGGAGCTAAAATTTAATCCCAGGCAATCTGGTGTCAGAACCCACTGTATGACCTCTTGGCTACTAGCACAGTATAATATCTATTTGGAGCAAATGAGCTCTATTTAAATATGGTATGAACAATAAAATGCTCAATGATGCCAAAAGCAGCTCACAGAGATTCTCAGGGACCAAAATCCTTTCAATATTACACTCTATTTAAATCAATAGGACAAAACTAATGTAGATGTACCAGTGGCCCAGTGGGCACCTTCATCCTCACAGAGCTAAGGCAGAGCAAATTTACATGATTAGTGTTAATAAAGCCACCATTATGATCAGCAGATGACAGGTAGATAAACTGAAGAAGTATCTGTGCTTTAACAAAATACATATTTCTAAAGAACTCATTACCAAATGCACACAAGGTGAGGCTTGTAGAATTCCTGTAGGAAATCATTATTGCAAAAATAAACTTAAAATTTTTTTAAGGCAAAAAGGAGCTGTTTAGGAATCAGTGCTGAAGGTATGAGGACTTATTGAATGGTGTGCTGGTAAATGTTTGATAATTGGTTCTCTAAAAAAAAAAGGCCTATTTGTAGTAGTTGCCAATTTTTGTTGTGTGTATATTTCCACCATTTCAATTTCAAGTTACCAGTGTCATATCACTGAATGCAGAGTTGGAAAGAAATGCTAAGAATTGGCTCTTACAAATAAGTAATAGCTGGCTTTATCACACTAGTGACATTAGATGGGAAAAAGAAGACACCCATAGCTCAGATTTATGAAAAATATGGTCACATTTGAAACAGTTTAACTAAAATGAATGTATCTTTACATCAGAGCTCTAAGTGAAAAACGTATTAATTATTTTTGTTTCTAACATCAGTGAAAAAATTCTTTTCAGACACATCCTAGTAATTCCTTTTGTGCTGCTCCTTGGGGTTGCTCTCTGGAAAAAGTTACTGAAACTGTCAGGAATCTGCCACTTTTAATAATTTCACCTCTGAAAGAAAAAGACTAGGATGTGAGACCCTGTGGGTCAGGGGCACTGAGTGCTGCCTATGGCTCTGCTGGTCAGGTGCTGTGACCTGGTGCATGTCATTTATCTTGAAGTGAGGACACTCTTTTAGATGCTTTTGGTGCTGACAGTTTATGGTTTTATGTTCAATTAAAGGTGATGGTTAGGAGAAAAGCATATGGAAAAATCAATAGAAAAGGGACAGAAAATGAAGAAACAGAAAGAAAAAACTGAGTGGGAGTGCTGGGATGGAGAGATAGAATTGAGAGAAAGGTGGAAAAACTAACATTTATTGAGAAACTACTATGTGATTATGAGATTATGATTATGCAATTTTGAAAAGCATTTTATTTATGGTATCTCATTTAATTTCTGTATCGACTTCATTAGACAGTGATTACTGTCTATTTGTTACTGATGAAAAAAATGAGCTCAGATGAGAAATTATTCATCCAAAGCCATACTTCTAGTGAATGGCTGAGCTGGAAATCTCCAAAAGTCTGAACAGCTGTAAATCTTGTGCTCTTTTCAGGGCAATGCTGCCTAAGTAGGCAGGAGGTTTGAGACAAATGTTAGATTAAGATCACTCCAAAGAGAGCATTTGGGCTGTGACTCTTAAGAATTATCTTTGATAAGTTTGATGATTTTCTTAACTGCTCTTTACTTGCTCAACTCTTAAATCTTAAGAGGCTCCAGTTTGAATAGAATGAGTCAAGAAGCCCATTTAGTTAGAAATGATTTGCTGGGGTGATGCATCCACCCCCTGAGCAATGGAACCCCGTTGTTGACTAGCTCTGGCTCTAGGATTGAGGTGGCCCTTTGGATCTCTTTGAAGGATCAGTGGGTGGAAGTAGGTGTCTGCTGGGCTTGAATTTAAATGTCAGGGCTGGGGCAGACAGAAGAAAGAGAGGGAGGAGCGGGAGAGATGGAGATGTTTAAATAACAGGCAGATTTTTGTTGCCCAGTGAAGACTACGCCATAAGAACACTGATGCTCAGTCTCTGCATTTGGCTTAAAATCAAAATTTGAATCAGACATCTGCTTTAATGAGTAAGAAAATATTGATTAAAAGGACTAGACTCCCTCGGCTCCCCAGCTCTGGAATTGATAGCACAAGTCAATATTCTCTTGTGAAGGTTTAAACTCTGATTTGTGAAATAGGAACTATACAGGGTCTAATAAGAACAGCCCTCAGGGCAGAGCCAAAAAATCCAGCAGAGAAATTGTATCAGGACACTGGCTCAAGGCAAGCACATCACCTTTCAGGCAGCTTTTACTAGGGCATGGAGACTTAAATCAGAGATCTGGGCATCTTCTCAAGTGACTTCTTGCTGTGGACTGACCAGGAAGGGGTCACATTCCATGCATGTGCTGTCTTTTATATTATATAAACAAATATGAATATATCTCTCTATTATATAGAGGGAGTGCCATAAATTTGAATTATGAGTCATCTCGAGTGTATTTGCTATTGGGTAATTTGTATCACATAGCCTGCCAGTTGTGGCCTGCTTCTTTCTACCTTTTCAGGTTCATTATTTGGCCTTGAATTTTCATTCTATGAGGGGGTCCTAATGCTTAATAAATTAGTTCTGGTACTAGATATGTGTGTATCTCCTTTGTTCTTGCTCACTGAAATTGAATATTTTCTTGGACTTGAGAGTGAGCACACATTTTGAAATCAAACAGACCTGTGTTTAAATCCTACATCCACTGTTCATTAGCTGTGTGACTATGGGAAAATCATTTAACCTTGCTAAGACTGTTTTCTTGGGTGTGAAATGTAGATAACAGTAGATTCTACCTCCTAGGATTGTTACAAGGATTCTGGGGTCCTGAAAAGAAGATATTTAGTGGACTTCCTAGTATGTAGTAAGCACTCCATAATCGGGCACTATAATATCCCAATAATTCTCTTGGGTACCAAAGCGCTAGTTGAGATCTGAATAAATGAGGAAATAGGTATTACTTTGTCCAAGAGACTGTTTTATTTCTCTTCCACCTTCAATTTCTGACTCTAGAACCAAGTCAGCCATTAACCAGCTTCAGGAAGGCCTTCGTGTCTATCCATTTCCCCTCACCAAAAGTGTAAAACAGGATCACAAGATGTCAGCTCTACATCGGCTGTGTGATTCCAGGGATAGTTGCTTGTGCTCTCTGGCCCTTAATTTCCTTATCTTTAAAGGAGGGGTGGGATCATAAGGAATTTAATATCCCTAAGTTCCCTCCAGTGGGAATATTTCTGTATGCTTCTTTCTATGTTCTGTTTTTGGGCCCTATACCTTTTCCTCTTAATGTCTGACTATGACTTAAAAAATTTCTCTGCTTTTTCCAGTCTCCTCTTTCTCCTGCGTGGAGACTACCCTGCCAGCTGTTACTTGGCACTCACTGACCCTTTCTGTATGAGTGATTATTTTTCTGTTTGTTGTTCTTTGGTCTCCACTCCCTGCTTCTCCCTCTCTAAACTACTGCAGTGTTTTCCTATTTTGGAGATTAAAAGACCCTAAATAGAACATTTGTTATGCTAGTAAATGAGGTAAACAGGGTATTTTGCAGATGTTGAAAACAGATCTTTCCCTCTAAGCTGCTTATTAAATTCTGCATGACTTCTTTCAATAAAGACCAAAGGAAGAAATTCCTCATATGATAGTACCAGGAATAGATGTTCCAAAACAGGAGCAAGCAAATGCAGGGCCACTATGGATTACTTAACTGATCATGTCTCTCTTCTTGCTTTGGTGGGTGGAAAGCTGAGAGCCACATTTTGTGGCTCATCTGAAGTAAGATTTCATGGCAGGCATTTTATGTCTTAATCTCTACCCCGAGTTCATTTTACTTTTCCTTAATTTATTTTTCTCTCATTCCACTTTCTCACTTCCTTATTAAAATAAATTAAAATTTTAATTTATTAAACTTTTTAGTAAATTTTAATAAATTAAAATTTAAAAAATAAAAATGAAACTTTCTACTTTTGAAAATTTGATGTCATACACTTTTAGAATAGGGTAAGGTCAAAGTAAATAAATGAATACATTCTGTGCATTTTGTACAGTTAGGTGCTAGACCCAATGTCAGGAAAAAGCAGTCAGAGAAGACTTCCTAGAGAAAGTGCTTAGAGGATACACATACATCAATGATTGTGTGGTTCAGTCAATCATGAAATCCCCAAAATGGCATATGACTTGAGGTCAGAAGGTGTAGGGATGTAGGAAATACAGAAAACTTCACAAGACATCTATATTAAAGTGTGAAACATTTGCTATATAATGAACCCAATCATGGGAGTAAAATCTCATTACATATGCATCCACACTCAAGGGGAGGAGAATATACATTTTTATCTACCACCGATAATTAATATAATTTAATATCAGCATTTCTGCATGCTCTCTTTTGACCACCATTACTATATTATGATCCCAGGGCACAACCAGGGCATCACCAATTCTGTAACCTCAAATGCCATGACAGTCCTAACTCTTACTTTGACCTTAAGACCTTGCCACTCATAATTTGTCTCACTCTGAATCAACCCACTGTCCGTACTGACCTTGGGCACCTATTTGGTCTCTGTCACCAGTGACATCACCTCCACCAGCTATCCCTGACCCTGCCCATGGCCAACAGCCCACTTCCTTCTGCCTCTCATTCTCTCATATAAAGGCAATAGATTTTAGTAATGAATTTATTTTAGTAATGAATCTTTCTGGAGATTAAAAACAATTAGTACTTAAAAGGATAAAGTTATGATGTAGATTGATAGGTATGGTAGTTAACAATTTTGTTATGGCCTTATCTGCATTCTTCAAAGACCTCCAGGTGGGTTTCCAGCTACAGAATGTATTACATTCTTAGTAAGAGCACTGGGACATGGTCTAGGTGCCAGGACTTCCTTTATTTCCAATAACTGCCAAATTCTCTAAGGGTCCTCTCACCATCTAGAACTGTGAGGGCATCAAGCTAGAAGCTGCAGAGTCATTGAAAGACCCCAGAATTCAGTTTTACCCTGAAAAAAGGTGATTGTGCTCATCACTTATTATTGATGGCTCAAACCATTGGACTAGAAGCATTTTTTAAAAAAGCAAAACTCTGCTTTCATAATAGTGCAAATCCTCTAATAATGGGACTTTTCATCTTGACCCTCTTTTGCTTCAAGTTCATAGAACTTCCTGGACATCACCATGGCCACCCCAGACATATACAAAATGAGCAGTGGGTGCTCATTTTCCAGATCTAGGAGTACATCAGAGATATAGCCCACAATAGTTCCAGAATATCTGAGGGCTGAAAGCTGGTTGCAGGCCATACATTACAGCAGACCTATCATAGCATCTTAGTATCTTGCCTGCTTTGTAAAACCCATTGTCCTTAAACATATGATTGTTGAGAATACATCACATGGCTCCACATAAATGCAAGGAGGGCTGGGAAAAGCAGTCCACTCACCTGTGTGCCCAGAAAGAGGAATCAGTCTTGGTGAGCACCTAGATATCTCTGTTACAGTTTGGAAAACATAATGGAGTCCATCCTTGAATAGCTGAAATAAACCTTCTACCTGCCTAATAACATGGAATCCAAACAAATGTTATGAAACTAATGAGGAAAAGGCCAAGGAGGTTTGGCTACAGGAAGTAAACTACAACCTGTAAGTCTCATTTCTCAGTGGGAGAAAACCAAAACAAAATAAATAAAACAAAGATTTCAATCAAATCTGATTTTTGCCTTTGGTTGATATTCAATGCAATGAGAGATTGACAATATGGATTTGAGCTGTACCCAGAGGCTGAGAAGAAAGTACCCAGAGATCAGTCACCCAAAGTTCTGGAGAAAGGGAAATGCTTTTCTTTGTTCAACTGGCATTGGAATATTAAAGAACAGGATGACATATGACCTTGTATAAAAGGAATCTGATGAAAATGGGGACTTTCCTAGAGAAAGAAGTAATTCTTACTCTTAAAATTCCCATGTAACAGTAATAACCACAAAAATGAATATTTATTGAGTACTTATTCTGGGCCAGGCAGTTCACCTGTGTTATTTTGTTTTTCTTTACAATAATCCCAAAAGATAAGCACTAGTTAGCCTTTATAGATGAAAAACAGACTTAGAGAAGTTAAAGAACTCTATAAAGTCATGTAGCTACTGCCCTGGTTATGAGACCCAGGTGTGTCTAACTCCAGAGCCCACACACTAAGGCCAGTGCTTGGAAGCTGTTAGTACAAGGTCTTGAACCATATAACAATTTTTATTAAGAAGGCATGAAATGATAATATGCCTGAGATTGATTTGCTTCCTGTTAATCAAGGTGGTGGGGAAAAGTGAGTGGTTAAATGCATAAAATAAGCATGTTGCATATTTAGTCTTAGTGAAGCTGAGAGATGGTACCTGAAGGTCATGATATTATTCTCTTTACTTTTGTATATGTTTTAAAATTTTACATAATATAAGAATTGATATATAGTTATATGTTTTAAGTTAAAATAAACATTCAAGGATTGACAAATAAAGAGGAATTTCAGATATTCATATTTGACTTCTCTAACACCGTATGCCTTTAGTCTAACTGTGCAGGCTAGAATTTTTCTCTCAACAGAGAATAGTGAGGCACTGTAGTGGTTGCCAATCACCTTTCTTATATTTTCTCTTAAAGATGGTGACCATATTGGCCTTTTTCAAATATCGTGGCATCTCTTCTGGTTTCCATATATGTAGATAGTCACAGAGTCTCAGCCCTTCTATCTGAAAACCTCAGTGGGTTTTCCCGTTCCTCATAGTTTGTCAATGGAGCTTCTAAAGAACACACAAAACACCGTGAAATATAAGAGGCAGAGAGCCAGGGGCATTGAATGAAATGGATTTAAAGAATCAAGATAGAAAGTTATTTAGAGACCAGAAACCAATGTGAGATTGGGAATTGAAGAAGGAGGAAGCAGAGACATCAGTTAAGCTATTTAAGGAGAAAAGAGCCCAAAGTACATAGTAAAGGATAACACTGTGGGCATTTATATCTTCATTAAGGAGCTTATTAATTAGAGTCATGTTGTTAACTGGTTTATAATCCCCTGGGACTAGGATGAGCCTCTAAGACGAAGCCAGGCAGAGAACAGCCAGTCTGGATAATTACCATGGCTTGTCTTGGAGTTTGCTCCCTTCTTACAGAAAACTTAATATCTGGCAACCCAGTGAACAGGCCTGGGCTACTCTACGCATCAGGCAGGACAAATTCTCAGGCTCCTGGCCAGTTGCCAAAGTGGATTCCTCCTTTTTTTATTGGAAATGAGAGGAAAGCTAATTAGTCTTACTTGGCAATGGCCCAGAACCTCTGAGAGCTCCTTTCTTGATGTGTGGAATGTTCTCTCCCATATTCTAGGTGCTCATGTGGACTCTGTGTCTCTAAATCACCGAGACACACCTGGTCACCATGCCCCTCTGGTCCCAAACAAAGAGTGAAATGGTGTTTATGGCAGTTTGGGTGCAGCCTCTTGCTCTAAAGAGCTAAAGGCTTAAAGTTGTAATTGTTTCAGAAATTGTTCCTATGGCTCATGGAAAGGTTAGGTTTTATCCAAAGGAATAGTCTAATCATAGATTTCCATATATATAACACTAGAGTAGTGAATATATTTTGAAAGCTTATAAAAATCATGTGGTAGAGTTTGTTGATTGCTTTATTCAACCTCCAATTTTTACTTAACCTTCCTTTATGGATAGTTTAGAAAGCTAAAGACTACTTTTTCCAATAGTCCTTTACAACTGCGGCTCTGGATATGAGATCGATTCTTCCAATTAGATGTACTAGTGCCAAGATACAGAAGGTGGGAGGTAGGTGGAGGCCATTTCCTGCCTTTTGTGCCTGTTTCTGCTGGCAAGCAAGGAACGAAAACGTGTGTTATCTGTACATCAGTATTCCAGTGAGTATTGAGTATTGAGAGCTAGTATGGCTGCAATGTCTTCTTGATTCTGCTCCTTGATTCTTGGGCTTCAGCTGCATAGATGTGATTTTGTATTTATATCACCAGTGGCAGCCTCAGAGGTATGTTTTGTATTGTTCTGGGAGTCATTCCTGGAGGCCCATCTTAGAACCTTCTTCATTAGCCCTTTCACCAATTCTGTAAATTTCAAATTCCCTGCATTAAGCCCCTTCCTGCTAGAAATACCTAGAGTGCTCTATACTTTCTGTGTTAAATCTTGACTGTTAGATCCTTCCAGTGGTTTATATTAAACCTACTCATGAACCTAGTCCCATTCCTAGAATCTGAATCCTAAGATTCAGATAGACCTTTCAGAGAGACCATGTAAGTATGAGCACTGCCACAACTATGGTGCTGACTTGAGTTTGGATCAGTAATTAGCTTTTACTAGACCAGGTGTTCCCTGGTATGAACATCAACCATATCTCATAGAGGGTTTAGGTCACTGGAGATTGTACTGGCAGCCTGGGCTCTTTTTTATTTTTTATTTTTAATGTTTTCTAGGCTCTCTTGGTGCTAAAGGGCAGAAGAAGGTAACTTAAATAGGTGATAGGTATGTGTTTGCTTGTTACCTTGGCCTTTCTTAACTATTGAGATAGAGCAGTGAGGATTAACTATATTCCCCACTAGGAAAGATGTACTCATCTTTGTACTCATCTTTCCTAGTGGAGAATTTAGTTTGGCGTGGGAATAATTGAATTGGTAATGGGATGGTGGAAGTGTTGTTTTGTGCTGAAATATTCATTTCTCCCATAACTGTTGAGTAAATGTAGCCATTAGTGTATGCATACAATCTTCCTTAATCCTCTGAGCATTCCAGCAGCAGGTAGGCACTTCCTGCTGAGAAACAGATTTGAGCGAGATGAGCATTTTTAAAAGGAGCATGAATCTGTTCACCATCTGGGGAGGCAAAAATTATTCTTCCGTGTTCAGCATGGATTCATGTGACTTCAGGGGAGGGGGAGCTGTGATGATACTCTAAATTTTGGCTGCCTAGTCAATTCAGCTTTTTTTGTAGCAGCTGCAGCTGAAGATATGCCTGATCAAATAATAGCTTAAAGGCAGAACATCATGGAAAGTGGGGGATGACTTCTGAGGTCTCTCAGACACAGGATAGTCATAGGTGGTATCAGTTTTTGTGCCAAAGAATCATTTTTCCACCCCAAGATAGTCCTGTAATCATTTTTAGTTTTCTGTAGAAATTGCTTCTTAAATATTTGATTGCCTTATAGCACATGGCCTTGCCTCATCTGAGGAAGCATGCCTACCTTCTCTCTGTTCTTTTACTTTTAAAAATTTTGTTTAATGATCACTCATGTAAATGGTGATTACTGTGCACCAAATATTAAATTAATTCTTATAATGACCTATGGATGTAGGTACTACTATTTTCCCCATTTCATACCTGGAAAAACCAAGGAACAGAGAGATTGTGGAACCTACCCATGGGTACAGAGTTAGTAAACTAGGATTCAAAACCATGTGGTGGCTTCAGAGTCCCTGCTCTGAACCACTGTACCATAGACTGCTTATCTTCCCTTGCCCATCTCAGAGAAAATATCATCTTCCCTTTTCTCCAAGGCCAGGGATGCTGTACTTTTTACAGAATATTCATTCTCTAAGGGAGCCCAGTTAAGGGGGCTTAGGGACTAAAGTGAGCCTGTCCTCTGTCCACCAAACTGTGTTCTGCAACCATCCAGAAGTAGAGGACTCTTTTTCCAATTTGGACTATGTAACTGTATGGGATAGCAGGATCTCACTCTGATGCTCACTCCTCCATCTGCACCCCAAGTCCCACCTTTTGCTGTCTCTTCCCACACATTATAGTTTTAATGATTTCTCAAGCATGGGCAAGAATTTGACGTGATGAATAACATGAAACTGTACTTTTTAATATCTATTCATTATCTGTGTAAAAGCCTTTAGCATACTTGAAGGCAGTTTTAGTTTCTCTTGCCTATATTGCAAGACCAATATTTAAACCTTTTTATTATCTTCATTGCCCTTTTCTTGGAGTCTTTTGAAGTATTCTGGGTCCTTCTTAATTATAAAATTGCTCCAGAATGAAAAGCAAAGTCACCATAAAAGTTAAATCAAAGCATTAATTAACCTATGGAACCTGAATGCCTTTTATAATGTTGTTTCTATGGGAAAGTATATACTGAGTTTCGTTTTAGAATGCCTGGAGAGCTTTTTTCTCTAACTGAAGGAGTTGAGAATGTAAAGCCACTGATTCTGATGAGATGGTGGCTATTTATGTGACTTGATCTTCTGCAGCCAGGTATTCATAATTTGGTATGCCTCTTCCTACAGGCTTCTCAAATCTGCTTTTGCCATCCTTTGATTTATTCTTGACATAGGCAGCCAGACAGAATTTTTAAGATGCAAGTGTAAGTATGACACTTCTCTTCTTAAAATGATTGAATAGATGTCTATCTTAATTGTTATTAGGATAAAACCCTTAATTTGGCCTATGAAACGATCTGCCCCCACCGCGTCTAGCTCTTCAACTGCATCTTGATATGTTCTCCTCCTTGTGACTGGGCTTCAGCTACATGGTCTCCTTTAAGTTAGTTCTAATGCCCTAAACTCTCTCCCACTGTAGTTTCTTCAAATGTGCTTTTCCACTTACCTAAAATGTCTATTCCTCTCTCCTCACCTAGCTAACTGCCACCCATCTTTTAGACCTTTAACTTAGATGTGACTTTCTCAGGAAACATTTTTTTTTTCTATTGAAGTCATCATGTAGTTTTTCTTTATAGCACTGATTGCAGGTTAAAATAAAATGTACTTAATGTCTCTCATCCTGAGTAGTCTGTCACTTCTATCAGGAAGTGGCTGTGAATGTCTAATTTTTTTTTTCTGGCACTTAGTAAGTGTTGAATAAATATTTGTCAAATGAGTGAATGAATTAATGAATGAACTAACCAGATTTAGGTTGCATAGATAACTGTTTTCTTTCCCCACCTAGACTTCAAATTTCCTGAAGGCAGTGGCATTATCTTTCTCATTTTCATGGGCCCTAAATTGTCTAGCATCAGGCATTGCAGATAGCCTCAATAAAGAATTGCTGATTAATTAATTGACCTGCCAAGCTCAGATGACTTAGTTAAGGTATGGAAAATAAGGAAAAGGTAAGGATGAAATGTATTGGGTCATTCTGATGGAAGAGTACAGTCTAATGTTTCAAAATACAGTGATATGCTGATCTCTACCTATGTTCAATAGTCAACAAATTAGTAAATTATGTCCTAAATTGAACACTTTATTTTTAACTTGATTGCTTGTTTAACTAATAATTTTTGTCTGCACTAAAAGTGTTAGGTTAGCATAGGTGTTTGACCTAAGTTAGTAATAGCTGCCAATTGAATTTACTGTTGTTTCTGAGAGTAACTGATATTTTTCATCAATTTGGTGAGAGGACAAGGACCACCTGTTACAGGCGTACCTTGTTTTATTGCTTTACTGTGCTTTCAGATACAATGTTTTTCACAAATTGAAGGCAGGACCCTCCACCAGCAAAAAAATTATCACTTGCTTTGTTGTGATACTCACTTTATTGCAATGGTTTGGAACCAAACTTACAATATCTCCCAGGTTTGCCTCTACGTTCAAAGCTCTTTCCCATATATTTATCTCATATGCTTCTCTTCCAATCACTGCCCAATTTATAGCTGATAAATCTTGGGCTTATAGAGGTCAAATGACTTAGCTAAGGTCGTATGTCTAGATAATGAGTGAAACTGAGTAGATATTTGCCAGGACTCTTCTGGTCGTAAGGAATACAAACCCAATTTGAAATAGAAAATAGTGAGAAAAGGAGTATATTGTAGAGTTTGGAGTTGTTTACA
This sequence comes from Macroglossus sobrinus, assembly GCA_004027375.1. Classification (NCBI taxonomy): domain Eukaryota; kingdom Metazoa; phylum Chordata; class Mammalia; order Chiroptera; family Pteropodidae; genus Macroglossus; species Macroglossus sobrinus. The sequence continues at coordinate 480,533 of PVKZ01000630.1, forward strand.
GAATGAAAGAAAGAGTTACAGGATCAGGTCAACTCTGGAGACTTTTAGAAGTGGAACCAGAAACCTGAAGCCCACAGAAATTTCTTAGTCCTTTTCATATCTGCTTCTCTTGGGAGTATTGGCATCATCAGATCAAATTTCTCTATGTTATAGGGGACATGGTTGTTAGTTAAGGATGCCATGTGTTGTGTGTCGTGTACCATTGTACTCCATCTAAGGTTCACAAATGTATTGTAGACATCAAATAATAAAATAAACAATATATTGTTTATTATGGCAGATTTCCAGCAGAGGGCACTCAAGTGTCTTTTCTAACAAAAATCAGTAAAATTGTTTCAGGAAGAGGTACGTTCTTCTATTTGCACAAAGGGACCTTAGTGGGTACTGGGGATCGTATCTTCTAGCAGCTCTGAGATTATGCTCTTTTTTATTACAATCAAAGAAGAAAAAGAAACCTTCTCTCAAGCTCCAGAAGAAAGAAGCTAGACAATAACTTTGATGGATCTGGCTTGGGTTCCATCTTGAATTAATTTCTATGGCTGCGGGTAAGGTTTCATGATTGACCCCTCAGACATTACAATCCTCCCCTGGCTGCCGACTGCATATACGTCCACACACACTCTTGTTTCCATATATAAAATTCCAACTGCTGCCTACATAATGCAGTGAACTCATGTATAATCATAAATATATTCCCTCCTCTTTCAAGAAAGGTATTCTGAAGTATCACTGACTACTGTATCCACTAACAAGTTCAGGGTCTTTGAGAGAAATGCCTGTTGATCAGACCAGATATAGCACCTGAAGATTCTGAAACCTGTGGGTACTGGGACTGTTTTAACCATTTCCAACCCACCTAAGATATACTGATATAGGAAAAAGAGAGTAACTACAATAAGAATTCCTGTTTGGAAAAGAGGAAAATGAATAAATGACGTAAGTGGGACAACTCCAGAAAACATGCCATACTCCACTCAATAGGACCAGTAAATCATGTCCATTTTGATGCACTGTCCTGGCTACCATTAGGTGGTTGGCATTTTATCCCCAGGAGGCTTTGCCTTAATCATTTCCCTCTGTGGCCACAGTAGAAATGAAGACAGCCCATTTCAGAAGCTGTTACTACCATTATAGGGAATTGCCTTAGAGAGAGAGAGCAATTACTGTCTTCTAATTTAGGAGTTTCTCCAGTAAAGTACCTCTTTCAAAGAGCTAATCGGCTGTCAATACTGAATTCATTTTGATTGGCTCTGTTGACTTAAAACCAACCAGAAATCTTGTTGAGTGATAATGTTTGACTTCGGACCCAGCCTTTGAAATTTACATCTTCTAGAAACATACCCATAGGACTGCCCACCCTCCTATGGCCTCTGTTTAATAACTTTCCCCTCAGTTGCTGCCTCAGGGCAACTGAGGCAGTAGGCTGAGTTGGTAAAACAGAACTGACCGATATCTTGTCCCTGGTTACATTCCAATTATTTGCATTTTCTGATGAGAAAAGTTACTACCCTTTCTGAGGGGAAAGTACAGAGTAGGAGTTGTTTGGGAGAAGTCTGGGTGGTCAGGCTTTCCCCATTTCTAGGTTATTCTTGGGTATCGCATCTTCTTGTCTGTAAAATAACTTCACGGTAGGACAGAAAATTCATCTTTAACACTTTTGCAGGCAGCATGGTTTTCTGACCCTTAGCAGCTTTGGATTACTATCTACAGACAGAAAGAGCCTTTTTGAATAATACTATATATTTGTCTTCTTATTTCCTATCAATTTTAAGAAAAGCCATTGTGCATTGAGGCATATTTCCCTATTGAAAGATCTTACTGAAGGCCATACGAAGTATCCAGCATGCTGTTATTTCTTAATATTTTCTACCGAGCCACCAAAATGTTATTATTGTCTGTGAAAACACAACAGGTAAGAGTTATTATCTGCTTTGTTTTTATAAAACAAGGATTGCCATCTTTCCAGCTGAGAGTAGTGTGAATCTCACTGTGTCTACCTCATGTCAATTAAACCCATTTTACTTTTAACTCTCTGTTATTTGTATCACTCCACTTCCTGATACTAGTTTTTGTATTAGTAATCTTAGTACTGCTAGTGGCAGAAACTCAAGTGTAACTACCTTGAAAAAAAGGGGAGAGAGAAATTATTGGAAGGATCCTGGGTAGCTTACATAAGAGCTACAGGGAGAGGCAGCTCTGGAAACGTCTGTGGCTGAAACTGGGGAATTGACTTTTCTATCTATCTCCTATTCTAGATTCTTTCATTTATTGGCTTCATTTGCTCAGACTCTTCCACATAGCTGCAGGAAGCTATGGATTACATCCTTCCACCTCACAATCAAAATGGAAAGAGAGATTCTTCCCTTTTGCTCCAGGAGAGAAATACTGGAGAAGGGCTCTGATGGGCTTGGTTTGGACCAGTCATTGAGACCGGGGGGCGGGGTCAACATCACTCAACTAATCAGGCTTACTTTTCAGGTATTGGGAACTGTGATATCCTCTGTGTACTCTAGTGATAGTTGCTGAATTCTTAGTGTCTTGTTTGTTTTTAGAGATGGCTAAAATTAAATACCCCGATAGTTTTGAAACTATACCTGAGAAATTGATGATATCCTTTTAATAGTAACTGAAAACCATTATCCATTATTTTCAGAGACAACCAATTCTCCTTTAAATATAGTACTGCCAATTTTTCTTGCTGATGCCAGCCCTCCAGCTTTGAAAAAACAGTCACGTTTTGCCCAAATTATGCTTTTGATGAATATGGTCCCTGGATATTCAGCTAGGACAGTGATCTACAGAGACAGCAATTGAAACAGCCAATCACAGAAGCTACTAAAGCACGCCTAAGTGCAGGTGTGTGATTAGCAGCAGGTGTTAAAGATGTCAGAGCTGGAAAATTGGAGTCTTCCTTTCTCTTCACCTTAGTATGCTTTAGGTTTCCCTGGAATGGAAATTTCTGCAGAAAGAGAAACTTTGTCACAAACAGCTGCTCACTGGATATTTAGAATAGACTGCTTTGCAGTGAGAGTTACTTTTTAAAGGCATATTTTTTTTGTTTTTCTAACTTGGTTGTGACCCCCTTTAGATCAGAGACCAGAGTTTATATTTATTTATATACTCACTCTTACTGGAATGGTTTTGTGTACATAGAGGATATTTAGCTATTGGAGGGTTATTATGAATGTTGAGATGTTGGTACCACTGGCTTTAAAAAGTGCATAGAGAAGGCTCTCCAGTCTCAGGTGGAATAAGCATTGATCTTGGAACAAGTGTATCTGGGTTCTAGCTCTCTTTCCTAACTTGAGTAATTTTTTGAGCAAGAATATTTTTTAAATCAGTAAACATTTGATTGAGTCACTATTATGTGGTATAACAGTGAACTTGATACATAAAGTTTTTTCCTTCAGGGAGCTTTTATTGTAGTGGGAGAATACAGAATACAAACAAGATAATAAGTAAGAAAATTATAGCTGATTATCAGTTCCATGAAGGAAAGGTGATAATGGGGGAAGTCTTTTAGGATAGGGAAGAAAGGGCTGAGATGCATGAAAATTAGGAATGCAGGCTGTGCAATGAGACAGCTCTTCCACTTGCCATCTGTTTGTCTTAAGGAGCGTTATGTAACCTCTTGAGCCTCAATTTTTTCATTTGGAAAATGGGGCTATGTACCTGCCTTATAATGGCAAAGACTAAAAAATACATATAAAATGCACAATAAGTACTTCCTATAATGTATTCTGGCTATTGTCCTCTGGATTGTGACAAAATGATTTTTAGTGTATTTTTAGAAAGTTCTAAACATCTATGGTTTTGTGGTTCAATTTTCTTTCTTTCTTTAAAGAGAAGAGAAAAGAAAGAAAATCTTTCTGATTACTTTCTAGGTTCCAAAGGCTTACTATGAAATAGAAGATGAATAATTGTCATTTCTACTTAACTTTGTAGTTTTCTGAGCTGAGTGTCTTTAACTAGGCAGAAGCAGCCATAAATCTTGCAAAGTTCAAAATCTAATACCTAGGGATATGGTTATTATGTATTTTTACTTTAGCTATTTTGGTGGGTGTGTAGTGATGTCACACTAGTTTTTAAATTTGCATTTCCCTGGTGATTAATGAAGTTGATCTTTACTAATGTTTGTTGGCAATTTAGATATCCTTGTTTAAAAAGTAGCGGATTATGATTTTTCTAAATTTTCTACTGAATTGTTTGCCTTTTTCTTTTGGACACTCTTTTAAAAAAATTTTTAAATTAAGTTTATTAGGATAACATTGGTTAATACAATTATTTAACTTTCAGGTGTACATTATCATTTGACATATGTATATTCTATTATGTGTTTATCACCCAAAGTCCAGTTTCCTTCAGTTACCATATATTTGATCTCCTTTACCCTGTCTACCTCCCCCCTCCTCCCCCACACCACTAGAAACCACTTGTCTATAGTCCTCTGGTAACCACTAGCCTATAGTCCATGTCCATGAGTCTCTGTTTGTTTGTCTTGCTCATTTGTTGCTCTAAGGTTTATATTCCACATGTAAGTGTTATTACATGATTTTATATTTTTCTGTCTGGCTTATTTTGTTTAACATGATTATCTCAAGGTCCATCCATGTTGTTGCAAATGGCAGTATTCATCTCTTCTTATGGCTGAGTAATAATCCATTTTATGTACGTACCACAGCTTCTTTAGCCAATTATTTATCGTAAGACACTTTGGTCCTTCCACTGGACATTCTTTATGTGTGTTGAGTTTGAGTTCTTTGTTAGTTATACATTTTAAGAATATTTTCCTACCATGCATTTTCCATTTCACTCTCCTGATGGTATATTTTAATAATAAGTTCTTAATTTTTAATCTAGTCCATTTACCAATCATTTCCTTTAAATGCTTTTTGTCTACTGTTTCAGAAGTCTTTCCCTATACTAAAGTTATGCAACCAATATCCTATGTATCATCTAGAATCTCTATCATTTTAACTTTTATACTTAAATCTAAAATCTAGTTGGAATTAATTTTTGCCTGTGATATGAGATTGGGGTCAGGTTTCCCAAAACCCCATCCCTACCACCATGAGAATATTCAATCTGCCCAGCACATTATTGAAAATAAAAAATTTTCCCCCACTGCTGTGCAGTACTACCCATGATATAAATCAGTTCTCCATAAAACTGTGGGACTGTTTCTGGACTTTCTCTTTTGCTCAGTGGTCTTTTGGTTTATTCTTTCTTAATCACTACAGCTTTATAAGTCTTGATAGCCAGTAGTAAAACTCCTCCAATTTTTTATCTTCTTCAAGATTGCCTCAACTATTTTTGACCTTTTGTAGTTCTACATAAAATTTTGAATCAGTTGCTAGTTTTATAATTTATAAAAACACTGCTGGGATTTGGAGACAACTGGTAAACCATTAACTCTTCTCATCTAGGTTTTAGAGATTTCTGTGTAGAGGTCTCATACGTTTTTTATTAGATTTATTCCTAGGTAATTAAGTTTTTTTTTTAATCCAAGTATCGCTTAAAATATTATTTTTTATTTATTTGCTGTTTCATAGAATTATAATTATTTTTACATTGGCCTATTATCTAGGAAACTTGCTGAACTTATTTATGAATTATAATAAATTTTCTTTAGATTCTTTGGATTTTTACCTACACATAACATCTGCAGATAGTGACAGCAGTTTTTTTTTTTAGTCCTCCTATCAGTCTCCCTCTCTTTCTTTCTTCCTTCCTCTTTGCTTCTCTTCATTTTTTTTTCTCTGTATTTCACTGGCTAGAATCTCTACTACAGTTTTAAATATAAGTACTGATAGAGGCCTTTCTTTTCTTATTCCCAGTCACTTAGAGGGAAAAGCTTCAACATGTCACCATTAAGTGTGAATGTTTGCAGTAGGCTTTTTGTTTTTTTTTTGTAGCTTCTTCATATCAGATTGAGAAAATTGTATTTCTTGTTTGCTGAAATTTTTTTCTTTCTTCTATAAATAATGTTGAATTTTGTCAAATGTGTTTTCTACAATTTTGTTGAGATGATCACTGATTTTTCTTCTTTATTCTGTTAATATGGTGAGTTACACTGCATTTCTGGAATAAATCCAACTTGGTGTTTTTTTTCTATATATGAGTTTGGATACTTGAATGGTCTATACTAAAAAACTCCTAAAACATTTTTGTAAAAAACATTAGCTTCTGAATGAGCTTGAAGACCATTTTTTCCCCTCTTGGATTAAATATTTTCTCTGCAGTTATATGTACAGTGACAACTTGAACAGACATTCTATTTGAACAAGAGTAATATATTCTCTTAGTGGATGAAGAGCTCACTATATTTAATACTTACCTTCTCTGAAGAACTTTATTTTCAACCTAAGCCAGAAAGTAGAATTTGTGTATATTTGTTCTTGGCTGGAAATTATAGAAATATTACTTAATCCTTTATCAACCAAGAAGGTTACTCACTGACTAATGTCCTATGTTTTGTTATGTTCCCTAACTAATGTAAGCTAATAATTTTAACATTTTTACAGTTTTCAGGGGGATTTTTACCTCCATTATTTAATTTGATCCTCACAATCTCATAAAATATGTAGGCCTAATGTTGTTATTGTTAATTAGAAAGCCTCATAAGAAGGTTTTATATTTACACTGGAGGGTATATGGTTTTAAAATTATTCTTCTCCCTCTTTCTTTTTTTCTAATTAAGGCTCAACATGAATGTTAGCCTTTAACAGTCTTTGACTGAGGCTCTTAAGTGTTTTGGAATATCTTATATGTTCTGTGTTATGATGGCTCTTTTAAGAAGACACAGTTTTCTCAGGTCCTCAATTTGGAAATCTTGATGATAGACCTTGAGAGAATACAAAAGAATTTAAAATATTTTGAGGCTGTGGGATGCAGGGAATGGTTAAATATAATGACTTCATAACTTTTGTTTAGGATTATGGATTGTCAAGGTGATATAGCTCTGCAAGGATCAACATCCCTTGTCCTTTTGTTTACTGCACAGTGGAATATAGCTTGATTAAGATTATAGGAAAAGGGATTAGGGTGAAGACTTGAGAAGATTGTATAAAATTAGAACACGTGAAATCTTTGTTTCAGTTTCTCTTTCTTAGTGATGCTTGGAAGAGAATTTAGCATACTTCCATGGTACCCAGACAGACATCCTGATGTCAATAAAATCTCCCAATGTTCTGTGAACTAGAACAATCTCAGCCTTCCCCAGGCCACCCTGGACCCTAAGTGACATGCAAACTATTGAGGGAGGAGACTCTAATTAAACACTAACAGTTAGCCTTGATTTGCAGATCAGGAAACTAGAAGAGAAACCTGATGGTTCTACATAGTTAAGAGCTGGAATTAGCAGTGGAGCTAGAACCAAGGGCTTCTGATTCCAGTCTCTAAAACCTTAGTTTTGACTTTAGTATAATTTTAATCTATCTATTATAAATGCCATTTGACATTTGACAAGCTTTAGTATTTGCATTTTTTTTTTTTGGAAGAGGACGAGGGAGTATCAGCATTTGCGCTTGTAGATGTTGCCTGCTGTTGTTATCATAGGAGCTTGTCTGATGAAATTTGTTCAATCCCTCTTCCTCTTTCACTTTTACTTATTTATGTTTTCAAAAGCAAGTTTCAGCTTACCAAATCTTCTTGGCCTGAATTTGATAACTGCATATTTGTTTTAATCCTTTTTATGTTCTTCTTATATATGAGGTAGGATGAGTCATTTTCTTTATCATTGTTTTATTGCTAGAGATAGTTCAGGCCCAGTCAAATGGAGAGTGTATACCTGGGTCAAAGAACAGGTGAATGCAGAGCTGACTCTGCAAGGCGACTCTTTGTTCAGTATAGCTCCAAAGTTGCGACGTTGCCACTCATAAGCCTCAGTTTTTCTTGCTTTATATTTGTTAAATAACAATCTTAAAGCATCATTAAATGCATATTTAAAAAGAAAAGACAAAACTATAATTCCTTCAACAAGGAATTACCCTTCTTTTAATTTTCTATTGTTTTCTCTAGTCTTCATTATACACTTAAGTTGCTGTGCTTTAGAAGTGATAATTATTTTGGACTAAAAGCTAAAAGCTAAAAGAAATGTAATAAATGTGGGATTTGTTGGAAAATCTTAAACTGATTTTTTTTTCCTTTGGAAAATCATTGTGGTGATAGCAATTGGACGATTCACAGACTTCTTTCTATTTTGATGCAGTGGTTGTGGTGCAAATTATTTTATCTCGATTTTACTCTAGGGCTTTTAGAATTAGATTTTGCTGGAGTCAGCTTTGATTTAATGCTTGTATGCATTACAGGTATTAGAAAAAATACTGTTCACCCAGAAGTTTTTGGAGCACCAACAAACTAATTAAAACTACCCAGCTAAGTAAATACATTTTCGATTATCAATAACACAGTGACTTTTTTCTTTATAAGCATTAAGTTTGCTCAGTACTTGAGGAGAAAATACCAATTGATCATACACAGTGTTTGCCATTCACTCAAAGTGTACTTGTAGATTTATAAATGTTTCAGTATCTTTTTACTGCAAAGACCATGGATTAGCTCAGATGGCTGGAGTAAGGTACTGAAAGGTCCAAGGACCTGGGTTCGAATTGTGAGTAGACAATTCATTAGCTTTGTCTGTTTCATGACTTTACAATCACTCTGACATGAATGAATTTGCCAGTAGTAACGAATGCCTACTACTGTCACACAGAAATGTTTAATGTGATTTTATAATGTAGTTTTATATTCTTTAGTTATTAATCAAGCCAAAGTGTGGATGGGTCATTGCAAATATATTTGTAAGTTTAGGGAAAACATTTAGGTGTTCAGCACACTGGATGGTGGCTTAGCAAGCACACGTCATATTTAAAGAGATTAGGAGTTAGTTGTTCTTATCCGTGCTTTGTCACCAATTAAAAAACAGGGCAGAAACTTTCTGAGTTTGGGTTTCCTAATCTGTAAAATGGGGTTAATAATACCCATTCAAAAATTATCTTTCTGATGTGAGATGAAGGTCAAAATGAAAATTGTAAGTGTGCATACTCTTAATTAGTATTCTAATAATAGACATGGTTTTGATCTTCTGTTTTTTTAATATATATTTTGTAACTTTTCTTAGGCTAAAAGTGGTATTCATCTATTCTTATACACTAGTAAATTGTCAGAGACTAAGACAAACAGGGTGAGATGATAGGTAATTCAGAAACCCCTGAAACTGATGTCTATACTGGTTTTAAAAGTGGGATTATAAAGAGAGTCAATATTTGTCTTGACATAGTACCAGTATCTCCATTCTGTTAACCTGGAGATTGAAACCAGCTAAGAATTTCCAAACCATTTTGGTAGCTAGTAATATAAACTTTCCCAACTGTGCTTTTTGTCATCAGAGCTCTTTTCTGATAATATCAGAGGACCAACATAAGAGATTTGAAACCCTCATTATTTTCCAGTTCTTTCTACTTAAATGCTCTACCTGACTCATGGTGATTGACCAAGGGGAGGGCAACAGAAGACAGAAGAAAAAAGAACATAAAGAGTATGGATTCTTTATCAACAAGACAGCCCATTATTTATTCATTTGTTTATTAATTTGTTGTTTTTGGCTCCTTTGTTCCTTCATTCATTCAAAATCGATTGAGAATCTACTATGGACCCTATCATGTGTCAGCTGCTATACTTACAAATATCTCAGTCCTAAATCAAATATCTCAGTCTTGAATCAAATGAGAGGAATCAATTTGTAAATAAACATTTCTTGTATTCTTCAATCTACAACAACTCTACTTCTTTTTGGTCTGTGTTATTGGGGTTGATGTTAATTTCTCAACTTTAGTTCTCATGATTTCAGGTAAAAAAAAAGCCCCATATTTTCTTTAGGAATCTGCCCTTATACAACCTTTAATTTGAATCTACCCTGTAGTTTGGGCAAGATTGACCTCTGGGGCTCCAGCATCTTAAGGCTACCATTTGGCCCACTTTCTCACCATGCAGTGGTCACGTAATTCAAGCAGAATTCATGTGACATTGATAAAACATATGCAGACATTTTCTGGAGCTTCTGAAAAAGCGAAAAATTTTTGTCCCATTTTAGATGGTATGAGAAAATGATGAATTGTTCTTGCCTTTTGGCTAACAACCTGGGCATGCCTGGGTATTGAGACGGTAGAGTCTGAGGGTAAAACCAACACCATATTATTTACATACCATATGATTTACCCTTAAGTGTTTTAAAATAGTTTAAATCATTAAATAGTTTTTAAATGGTGTACGATTAAATGGTTTTTAGTATGTTTACAGAGTCGTGTGAACTTCACTCACCACAATAAATTTTAGGATATTTTCATCACTCCAAAAAGAAACCCTATTCTGATGATCAGTTATACTCTATTCTTCCTCAACTTCATCTTAGCCTCCCACCACTCTTGCCTTCCAGCCCTAGGCCACCACAATCTCTAATCCCACAACAATCTCTAATCTTTTTTCTGTCTCTATAGCTTTGCCTGTTCTAGACATTTTTTTATAAATATAAAATATGTGGTCTTTTGTGTCTAGCTTCTTTTATGCTGCATAATATTTTCAAGTTTCATCCATGTTGTAGCATGTATCATAATGTTCTTTTTTGTTGTCAAATATTCCATTGTTTGAATATATCACATTTTATTTTTCCATCATTTGTTGATAAACAGTAGTTCCATTAGCTGATGAACATTTAGCTTGCTTCTGCTTTTGGCTATTAATGAATAATGATGCTTTAACATTGGTATATAAGCTTTTGTATGGGCATGTTTTTATTGTTCTTGGGTACGTACCTAGGAGTGGAATTGCTGGGTCATATGGTAACTCTAATTTTAACATTTTGAGGAACTACCAAGCTCGTTTCCAAAGTGGCTGCGTCATTTTACATTCTCAGTATCAATGTATGAGAGTGTTCCAATTTACCATATTCTCGTCAACCCTTGTTATTATCTGACTTTTTGAGTACAGTCATTCTAGTGGATATAAACTGATATCTCACTGTGATTTTGATTTGCATTTCCCTAATGATGTTGAGCATTTTTCATGTGCTTGTTGGCCACTTGTATATGCTCTTTGTACTTTCTTAAGTTCTTAAGTCAGTATAAGTTTGATTTTTCTTTCACTTTACTGTCACTTGAAGCATAGAGTTCTATTGGATTCAAGGAAATATGTTTCACCTCTGGGGAAGAGTTGCAGTGCTCTCCATCTTTTCAGTTATTCTTTAATGCACTTTAAATATAACATTCATACAGAGAAGTGTGAAAGCAATAAGTATAATTCCCAATATATTTTCATAGGAACAAATCTATCTAACCATTGCCCAGATTAAGAAGTAAAACACTGCTAGCATCCTGGAAGGCCATCTCACACTCCTAGTCACTCTGCCTTTAAACTTTTAACATCCTTGATAAGTTTTGCCTATTTTTAAACTTTACATAAATGGAGTCATACAGTGTGTACTCTTTTATGTCTGGGTTCTTTCATTCAACACTATGTTTATGAAATCCATCCAGGCTGTCATGTTTATCAGTAGTTTATGTATTTGTATTGCAGTGTAGCATTCCAATGAATATGCCATACTTTATTTATCCCTTCTATTATTTATGGACATTAGAATTATTTCTAGCTTCTGGATTTTAGAAATAATACTGATATGAACATTTGCATACATGTGTTTTGTAGTACTTATAATATTATGAAGATTTTTAGGGATATCTACTAGAAGCTTTATAGTTTAACCTTTTACATTTAGATCTACAATTCCCCTGCAGTTTTGTACATCTATAGTAGGTTTATTCCTAGGTATTTGATATGTATTGTTGATACTAACAAGTCCTCCATAAACAATTTACTTTTGCTATTAGCAGGCAGTTAGTTAGAGTGGGATTTATCTAAATCAGAGCCATTTTTTTTTGAGGGCTAGGAGTATCCTATTATCTTTGTGCAACAGAATGACTATGTTCCTCTAAAGTTTATATGTTGAAACCCTAATCCCAATGTGATGATATTTGGAGGGCCTTTGGGAGGTAATTAGGTCATGAGAGTGGAACCCTCACAAATGGGATTAGTGTCCTTATTAAGAAGAGTCCAGAGTGCTAGCTAGCTCTCTTTCTCCATGTGAGGACACAGCAAGGAGACAGCCATCTGTACACCAGGAAGTGGGCAATCCCCAAGAAGCTGACCATGCTGGCACTCTGACTTCAGACTTTCAGCTTCAAGAACTAAGAGAAATGTTTGTTGTTTAGAGTACTCAGTCTATGATAATTTGTTATAACAACCTGAACTGACTTAAGACACCTTACTCCTGCTATATTGTCCTTCAGAAGTCCCACATGAAAGCCTAAGTGTTTATCAGGGAACCTCTTGTTTAGTAGCTCCCGAAATATTTCAGATTCTCCTCCCTCCAGCTCCTGAGGCTGCTGATATCTCTTCTCAACTTCTTAGCCTGTTAGTCATGGCTTTCTGCTTAGCTTTTCACAAACTGCATATGAATTAGCAAATCAACAGAGCCTCAATATGGGACTGTTTTTCAGCAATTGCCCTTCTTTTTGTCTGGGAACTTAGACCCTCAAATATGAGTAGTGCTTGACTCCTTCAAACAAATGTTTTAAACAATATTTTACACAACTTTTCTAGTTTTGAACAACAGGAAGATTAGTCTGATACAAGTTTATCTGCTATAGTTAGGAATGGAAATAGTGAAATACTGTTAAATGTGTAACAGCTGACTCTTGGGGCCGGGGGAGGGTGTGCAGGCTGTAATTTGCAGTATTTGCTGATTTCCATAGTACTAATCCTCTCACTATAATCAATTTTGGGGAACAAATGTGCATCAGTAAACACGAAATTGAGGAAAGAAGTGCAAAATTGGCTCTCATGAGCTATTATGGACAAGCTACAGCGTATAAACTGAGTGAAATCCTATTCCGACTGGCTATCCTCCCCAATACAGGTGAAGGAAGCTGTTTATTTTATACTGTAAACATTCCTATATCTAGATATTGAGGGTCCTTGCCTTTGCCTGTGGGTTTGTGTTTGAGGGCAGTTTATGAATAGATGGGGTCATGGAAAATTAGAGTTCCATGTCTAGAATTTGCAATGGGAAGAAGCAAAAGATTGTGTAGATTAAGAATGGGAGGTAGAAACATGAGGAAAACTGCAGTAGATGTGAAAACAATTAAAAATAATTATAATTAATATTACACAAGTAATATAATTTTCACCTGTGAAAATGGTAAAAAAAAAAAAGGTTGAAAAATATATTCTGAATACAGAATTTCACAAACATGACTATATATAGCCCCAAACTCTCATATATTGTTGTAGGAAAAGCAATTGTTATAATCATCCTGGAAAGAAATATGTATCCAAAGTTTAAGATTGTTTTCACCTGATGACCACATAATTCTCCTTTCATAAGTAAATAAACCTTAAGAAAGTAATCAAGCATGGCAAAAAAGGGGGAATCCACTTAAAAATGAAATAAGAGTAATGATGGAATACATTTGTAGTGAATAAAAATGTTTATTAAGAGTTTAAGACATTAAACATGGTGATGTAATTAAAAAACATGATATAACACTGTTCACATTTAACTACATTTGGTAAAAATAGGAATTCATATGTATAGAGAAAGGAAAGGAAATAGATTTTAAAAAATCGTGGGATTTTCCCCTATGGGGGAATTATGAGTAATTATTGTTTTCTTCTTTTTACTTTTTCTATTTCCTTAGTTTCTAAATGAGCTTGTGTTACTTTTATGTTCTGAAGAAAAGCCAGTAAACATGAGAGTTGGAGAAAAAATTTTTAGTAGGCAAGGGCATTTTCTGTTTGAGATTAATATGTAGATTAATTAGGAGAACCTCATTTGAATCAAATGCTAATCTGTTTGCAAATTTGCTTGTGATATTTTCCTTTAAGTATGAATTTTCTTTTGGTATCATCATAATTTAACAAATGAGTGTCAGATATTGAAAAGAGAAGAAAAAGGTAGTCCTCTGGTTTGGGGCACAAGTGCAAGGGGCATTTAACAGCTAAGTTATTTTAAAATTAAGTCACTTTAATAAATTTTGAACTTCCTCTAGTTTCCATGGAACTGTTATAGAGAGTTATGAGGAAAGCAGCCTTCTGACCTTGTGCTGAACCTCTCAGGCTTTGAACAATCAAGACTTTGAAGTGACAGAGAACCTAATGTGTGTTCTGGAGGGAGCATATCTTTCTTTCCCTAAGGTTATAGAATTTTCATGATTTCCACCCCCTATTTTATAGTTATTTTTCCTTCCAAATGATTGTAGGATAGAATTCTTTTAAATTTCTTGATCTTTCTTTAACTGATCAGCAAGGTTTTCCTGTTCACTAAGTAACTTTTTGATCTTATCTTCAGAGTTCTCAGGAATTAAAGAACATATATACCAATACAAAAATCAGTAAAACTTACTGATTATTTTACCCCAACTTAGTGCTGAGAAAAGGGTTTCAGGTTTTAGAATCTTAAATATAAATAAAAAAACTTAATATGAATATATATACTTATATATGTATATACACATTCATATTTTTGAGTGTATATATATATATTTATACATACGTGTAAAAACAATGTTATTATTGGGTTTCTCTAGAAGTTTAATATTTAGCTTTTACAGTCTAAGTGAAATATTGCTGCCTCTTTGGAGGGATGATCCAGGTGCAGCTGGGCTTTCTGGTTCAGCTTTATCTTTGCTCCTTCTTTTCAAGAGGTTGACAGAGACAGTGAATGCTTAATGAAAGCCATCAGTTTTCCACCTCACTGATGTCCAAAGAGACTACACAAGGAGAAAAGCTTTTAGACCTGTCAAGGAGAACTTCTTCACCACATCTGCCAGTTGTAAGACCTGCAAATGGAAAATTCAATGCCACTGCTGCTGCCACTGCCACTGCCACTGCTGTCAGCGGCAGAGAGAGGTGAGCTGCCCTCAACCTCTCAGCTTGTTTGGACAGTCATTGCTGAAGACCTGAGCTTGAAGAAGACAGATGATTGCCAATGGCTTAATAAGGTTTTAGAGGATAAGACTGAGGCCATGTCAGACTGCACTGCCTCAACCACATTTACCTGACAAATCCAGGTTCCTAAAACATTATCAGTCAGTGACTTATCTGCCAGGCATCCAGTCCTGTCTGCCCTTCTACCTTCTCCCATACCAGAAATTGATTGTGAAATGAGATGCAAAATTCCTAATTCTCCTTTTTTTGCTGGCCAAGCTCATCTCTTAGTCATAGCTGTGACATTCTATTTTGACCTCCCCATACTTCCTAGCACCTCAGTCCTTTCCTTTAGGCTTTCTTTTTGCAGAATGAAGTCTCCTGCACCTATGTATATGAATTCTCCTCCCTTTTTCATAGGAGAAAGGTGACTGCCTCCTCCAGTCACCTCTACCAGTCCCCAGTCTTCACCTGCCAGCCCATCATTGCTTCTACAGTCACATCTACCATCACAATCAGCACATCTACAGAATCAACCTCTTAACTTGCTTTGGACTTTGTTATCACTGACATGGAAACCACTTCCACTTCATAGACTTTCATCTAGAGGTCTCCTCCAGGCTACAGGAAGAACTTCATTCTACTTTCCATGGCACTTCCTGGTTCTGAGAACATGTCTTCCTGTGGCAGCATAGTCTCAGGCCTAGTTTCCATCAGCTTGCCTGCAGAGTTAGTCAGCAGCCCTCATGCAATCTTCAAACTCCCTTTGACCCAGTATCTATCCTTCAGCTCACATTTGAGGCCCCCGAAGGGTTGCAGTCTGGAGCTATCCAATGGCAGCTCTTTCTCTTTTGGAAATATTATTTAGCCATAAAAAAGCAATCTTGTGTGTGTGTGTGTGTGTGTGTGTGTGTGTGTAATCATATTTTCTTTATTCATATCTTAGTTATTGTAAATAATGCTGCAGTGAATATTGGGTGCATATATCTTTTAAATTAGTGTTTTTATTATTATTTTTTTTTTGGTTAAATCTGACAAGTTTTAACAGGATCATTCTGGCATAATAGTAGAAACAGAAAGATCAGACAGGAGGCTAAGGCCGAAGTCCAGATCAGGGATAATGATGGCCCAGGATAGCAGTGGAGGTGTTAGAAGTGGTCAGATTTTGTACATATCTAGGAATATTTGTTATTAAGTTGAATGACAAGGAATCTGTATAGTTGAGGGACATGGAGTTTCCATCTTAAGCTCGAGAGAGATTTTGACATCATCAATATATACTTGGATATTGGAACCATGGAAATAGATGGCTGGAAGATTATTTATAGAAGGAGAAAATAAGAAGAGGAAGGTGGGGGCAGGGGGTGGGGATAACAGACTCCTCAATTCATATGGCTGAGATCTTGGCTGTATGTCTGGGGAAAATTTTAAGACCCTTACCTCAAATGGTTTCAAAATTTTCAGATGGATTTAAGACACTAGATATGAAAAACAAAATTGAGATGATTTAGATAAAAATATAGGAGGGTATTATTTATAATCTTTGGATATGAAAGATTTCTTAAGATTAAAAATTGTACAATAAAATACTGAGAAATGTGACTTCATTGAAATTAAAAAGCTTTTATTAAAAAACCATAAACAAGATTAAAAGATAGGAGGACAGACTTTAAACTTTTTTTCATCAATTCAGAAAATAAATTGGCAAGGTACAGATTGAAAAAATATTTACAAAACAAATATCTAACAAAGGACTGGTGTGCAGGATATATGAAGAAGTCCTACAACTCAATAATAAAATGCCAAATGACTCAATAAAATATGGGCAAAGTATTTGAACAACTCCTTTACAAAGAATATTTACAATCATCCAGTAATCATATGAAAAATGCTCAACATCATTATTCACCAGGAAAAAGAAAATTAAAGATATTATTACACATCCACCGGAATAAACTTAAGAATTATCTGATAGCTTCAAATGTCAGCAGAAATATGGAGTACCTGGCACTGTCCTAAATTTCAGTTTTATTCCTAAATATTTACTCAAGAGAAATTAAAAATTATGTACACAAAAAGATATACTAGAATATTCATAACAGCTTTATTTAAACTGAGAAAAATCTGGAAATACTTCAGATATTTAACCATAAGAGACTGGAAAACAAATTGGTGTATTCACACTATTTAGCTATCCAGAGTAATGAATCCTGATAATAGGCAACAACATGGAGGAATCAAAAACTTTATGCTGAGTGAAAGAAGTCTTACAGAAAAGAGTGTGTCCTATATATTCTCCTACATGGGAAATGCTATAACAGCCTAAGTTAAATTGAAGTGGAAATAGTCTCTGAAAGGGCTGAGGAGGAGGATGGAAGGACTGTCTGAACCCAGAAGGGCAGCTGGGCCTCAGCAGTGAGCAGACCAGGGAATTGCCAGCTGAGGGGGCCAGTCAGCCCTTCCATGAAGTACCCTTCTCCAAGCTGAGCTGTTCTCTACCTGGGCTATCAGCCTGTTCCAGATTTAGTATATCATTTCATGGGTGAAGTTGCCAGTTTAACTCAGCAATACTGATTGAATAATAAACAGAAATGCTGGGTGACATTTTACTTAGCGGGATCTATAGGCATGTGAATTTCTCTACAGCAAATAAACTACACTTGGCCTTTATAGGAAAGAGAGAGAAAAGTGCAAATTGGAACTTCTGAACCTCTGCTTTTTCTCTTCTTTAAAGTGAGATTTATAGTTTTCTTGTTATACTTCTATTTAACTTGCTAAATGAGCAAATATATGGGAAAATGTTTAAAGATGGTAAGAGTGTATTTTAGATATACTCACTGTGGTAAGTAGAATTCTAAGATGATTCCGATGATTCCCAAGATTCCCATCCCTTGGTGTAGATACCCTGTGCCATCCCTCCTCTTGCGTATAGACAGGACCTGTGAATATGATGCATATCACTCTGTTGATTATACTACCCTTTATGGCAAAAGGGAGATTCTCCTGGGGAGGAGGCTGACCTAATCAGGCAAAGCCATTAAAAGTGATGAGAATCATTGGCTAACACTCACTTGCTGGCTTAGAAGAAAGCAAACAGCCATGTTGTGAATTGCCTATGGAGAGGGCATGTAGCTGGGACCTGAGAGCAGCCCCCAGCTGACATCTAGCCTGAAGAAATTGACCTCAGTCCTACAAACGTAAGGAACAGAATTCTGCCAGTACTCTAAAGAATTCCCCACTTGAGAATCCTTCTCTTGGTGTATTCATTAAGAAAATAAATACCCTTGCCAAATTTGAACCTAATTCTGTTAAAGCCTCTAATTCTATTTTTCGCTTTTACAGGAATTATAGAGATGTAGGAATGTGTTAAACATTAATTGAATGCAATGCACCAAATATAGAATGTGGGAAATTCTATCATCAAATGAGCTAGTTTCTTAAACAAATAAACAAAAGTAATAATAATAAAAAAAGGAAAGAGCACATAGATTAAAAGACAATTGGGAAATATATGACATCCAGACTAAATAAGGATAAATTGTTAGGTCTGTATTCAAATCCACCAACTCAAAAGCAAGCCTGGGACAATTTGATCACCAACTCTATATTTGATATTAAATAATTGTTATTTTTATAACAATTTACCCTCATGTGACAATTTATCTTTGTGTGACAAGGATAAAGATATTTTGGTTATCTTAGTAAAGGAGTTTGTAGTCTTTAATGATGTTCACTGGAATATGTGTTGCTAACAAATATATTTCTGGAATTTATAAAAAATATTAAAAATGCAAAAAGTGTTAAAAATTACAGTAACTATAAAAAGAATGGAGAAATTGAGGAAACAAAGATGTCCACTTTTTGATAATTACATGTTGAAATTGAGTGATAGAGTCTTGTTTCTTCATTATATTTTTCTTTTTTGTTTGCATGTCTCAAAATTTCAGTTTTAAAGTGTTAAAATGTAATTTTATGCCAATTATTTAAATGTTAATATTTTTATCTTTATCATAATTTTATGTGTTTTTCAGGATAATACACTTTGTAATTATTTTGGTAACCTTTTATTTTCCAGAACTATTTAAAATATTTTTTACTGTTATTTTTACTGTTTATATGAAAAGCCAAGGATATAATTAGAATTGACTTATCTATCTAGAGAGGAAATTACATAAGTAAAGCATTTCTGTGTGAAATCTGTCCTTGCCCCAACATATAGACTGCTGCTTCTAAGTGTTTGTCAATTATTGAAATGTGTTATCAAGTGCTATTATTTTAGACATGTAAAAAATGTATATGTTTAATGTATATAACTCCCTGAGTTTGGGAATGAGCATACACCAGTGAAACCATCACCACCATCAAGGCCATAGACATATCCATCATCTCCCAGTTTTCTTCTGCCCTCCTTATTTTAACTAATGAATCAATTAATTATGAGAACATTTAACATAAGATCTACCCTCTTAGCAAATTTTAAGTATACAATACGGTATTGCTAGCTACAGGTCCTATGCTTACAGTAGATCTCTAGAAGTTATTTATCCTGCATAACTACAACCTTGTACCCTTAGACCATCATCTCCCCATTTCCCCCTCCCCCAAGACTCTGGCAGCCACCATTCTACTCTGCTTCTATGAGCCTGACTATTTTATATTCCACATGTAAATGAGATCATACAGTATTTGTCTTTCTGTGCACAGAACTATATAAACAAATAAGAAATTAAATAATTAAGCTTTCAAATGATGTTTTCTGAAAGCTTGTAGCATTTATGCTTTTGAAGTTATTAAAGCTTAAAACTCCACTAAGACTTTTAGGACACCTTGTTATTACAGACTGTTAGACAGATGCCTGTATAGTACACATAGATCATTGGACAGATGCCTATATAGTATTCATGTGGTGTACATACTATAATAATTCATCCAGTCAATAAATATAGTTTCAATATTTACTATTTGTTAGACACTGGGAATACAACAATAAACAAAATAAAAATTCCTATTTTCATAAAATAGATACATTTTCTGATAGTTCAGTACATATAGTCCTTATTTTAGGGTTTGGGTTCAATTAGTATCAATAAATGATTCAGAAATCTTCATAAATTTTGAGAATAAGAAACTTTTTTTAAAAATAGGTGTATTTGAAATTATTGTTATTTCACTTTAAAAAGAGAATCATGAAGGTCATGGGATAATGGAATTTAGATCTGTACTGTTTTGGTTTATTCTTGCTCAGTAACCTCTAATGGTCTGCCTAGCAATCTCGCTATATTTTCCTGGTCAACTCACTCTTCATTTCACACTTCTCCTGTCTTCAAATCACCAATGCTCCTTCCTCAGCCTGCATATTTTCTTTCACTAAGAGAAAAGAAGAAATCTGATGTGAACTCCCATATGTTTCCATATAAAATCTTCTAACTCACCAGGATTTGTACCCAGATACTTACTCTGTCTCCCCTCCATTTCCAGATGCTTGGTGGGCTCCTGACTAGACTCAACCCCACTTCCTGTGCTCTAGAAGCCTAATCTCTTTGACCTACTAAGAACTTTGTTTCTAAAATTTCTCCCCTATCTTCTGTATCATCATCTTTTCCCTCTCTACTGGATCTTTTTCAACGGCACACAAAACACTGCAGTTTCTTTTATGAGAAAAAAAGCAACCTTAACTCCACATTCTTCTCTATTGTTCATTTTATTTGTTCCTATTTTCAGCAAATCTCAGAAGAGCTGTCTATACCAACTGTTCACACTTTATCCTCATTCTCTCTTAAACTCTCTCAAATCAGGCTTTTGTGCATCTCACGCCACTGGAAAAACCCAAGTCAAGGCCCAACTCAGTGACTACCATATAGCTAAGCACAGTGGTCTAAATCCCCAGTCTTACACTTATCAACAGCTTTAAACCACCTGATCACACCCTCCTTGAGGAAATCTCTTCTTCGTTTGGCTACCAGAACACTGTGTTTGCTGAATGCTGCCTCTCAGTCTACTTTCTTGGCTTTTTTGTTTTGCTTTAAATGATGGAGCACCCAGGGCCAGATTCTTAGACTTTTGTTCTTCTCTTTCTGCTCACATTCTACACTCATGCTCCTTTATTTTTTCTTAGCACATGGCTTAGATTTGTATTTCTAGCATGATGTCTCCCTTCACTCTAGATTGGTATACCCAGCTGTTGCCTCTACATCTCTTGGAAGTTCAATAAGCATTTCAAACCCAATGTGTTCAAAACAAACAAACAAACAAACAAACAACCCCCAAAAAACCATGTGTCACTCCCTTCCAAACTATCTTTTTAGTAGTAAATAGCAGGACCGTTTACTAAACCACTTACTTAGGAGTCATTCTTAGATTTAACCACATTTCATCACTTCAGTGCTACCACCTTTGTCCACCCTAGTCCTTATGCACCATTTTCTACTCCTGTACTACTATGATAGCCTTCTAATTAGTTTACTTGCTTCTTACCACCCCAAAGAACTTTTTCACATAGCAGTCAAAATAAAATAATCCTTCTAAAATATTGTTTGATCTTGACATTCCTTTGCTCAAGCTACTCTGGACCTCCTCTAAAGAGCTGGAATACATTTTTTTTTTCATGTGCTGCAAGGCACTTCCTGATCTAGTCTCTGCTTACTTCTCTCACCTCATTTATTATATCTTTTAATCACTGTCCTTTAGCCTGCTGATCCTTCTGTTTCTCAGGATCACTCTAAGAAGGCACCTACCTCAGGTGCTGGGCCTGGAATGTTCTTCTTCTATATAGCTTCTTGGCTGGTCCTTGAATCTCATTCATGATTCTGGTGCAATGTTGCTTCTTCAGAGAGGCTATTCGTCATCATCCTGGGTAAAGCGACAACCTCCGTGAACCCAGGACCTACACCAGATCTCCTTACTGTGCTTTGTATTTTTATAAAATTTATCCTGTCATCATAGTAGGTTATATGTTAATTTAAAAAAAATTATTAACTACCTATTCCCCTATTAGAAGTTCCATGAAGGTGGGTACTTTATTTTGTTTGTTCTATCTACAGGGCCTTGACATAGGAAGTGCTCTGTAAGAATTTGCTGAATGAAGAAAGTAATATAGAGTAAAATTAGGCAAAAACTTATCAGTGATGCATTCTCCTTTTCTCCTTTTTCTCTTCCATTTTTTTCTTTCTTCTTCTTCGGCCTTCTCTCCTTTTTTCCCCTCCTCTTCCTTATTTTCTTCCTGCTTTTCTTTTTCCTCCTACTTTAAAGAAACTTACTTTTTTTTTTTAATACTAAGTAAGACAAAGTAGTTGAACAGTAGGGAATAATTCCTGGTTTCTTATATAGTAACCTGAGTAAGAGTGAGTGAGTGAGTGAGTGAGTGAGTGTGTGTGTGTGTGTGTGTGTGTGTGTGTTATGGAGGAAGGAGAGGAAAGTAGTTGTACATTGAAGATGGGTGAGTGAAGGTTTGAACTCTGCTTTTAATGACAGAAATGTAAGAGAAAGTCTAAAATCTGAGGAACATGTGAGAATCAAGGGGACATGCATTCTGCTCTTTTGGATGCTGCATTGAGGCTCAGCTCAACTCCTTGGCATCTTTTGTGTAGATGCTACTGGGGACCCCAGCTGGGGTCAAGTCAGGGGTTAAGAGGAATCACTAACTAATATTGAATCAATTGCTAGTTACATCTACTGTGGCACAGTCCATAAGATGATATTGTCTTGGGACAAAGGGTCATCCTTTGGATAGATGAGAAATTAGTGGCACAACTTCTTTCTTTTTCTCTGCATCCTTAACAAGTAGACTTAACAAATGAACATTTCTATCCCTTGGGTGTATTAGGAAGGATAATGATAAACTGTAATCCTGCCCTTACTGGTTGAGTTCATCCAACGATCATTGAGAATCATTCCTGAAGTGAATAGATCCTATTTAATAATTAGAGGTATTAGAATTCTGTATAAATAAGGCAGATTTCAAATGAGTCTTCCATTTTTGTTTTCCTTACCTCCTCCTTTGAGCACAAGATCAGGTGTTTTTTTGCTACATCTGTAAAGTAGAAGTTAATCATTGAAATGATATAGAATCATGGACTGGCCAGCTCTATCCAGGCCACAAAAGGAGAGTTTTCACAGGTTCTGGGAACCATTTCGATTTTTCTCTACGCAGCTCTAGAGAGAAAACTGGTATTAAAAAAGGAATTTTCACTGTTTGTGAAGAAAGTTTAAAATTTATGAAAATAATTTACTTGGCTGACAAGGAATTAATCATAATGGGATTTAGTGAAGAGTGCTCGAGTATTGGTTGAAATAAAAATTACCCACTATCTAACTGAGAGTTGAGTAGATATGCTCTCTGCATTCTTTTGTCAATTGATGTGTTGACTTTTTAATGTGTTGGGTTTTGTCAGGTAGAGGAGCATAGAAATCTCTTCCACTTTTCTTGTCTCCAGCAGTGTGTATCAGTAGAGCCCAGTGATATGGTTTTGAGACTGGGGGTGTGGTGGGGAGAAGAAACTGAATATTAATAAACATGAAGAGCAAGAAACCCAAAGTACATTGAGTTTTGTTATTTTTTCAACATTTGTCACCAGAAGCTTGCCTCAAATAAGTCTGGCTTTGAGAAATGATTTTTAAGACTTGCTTAGATGTGACAGCTGTAAAGTCCCTCATGAACTTCGAAAAGGCAGTCTCAGCCCAGCTGTTTCTGTTTAGGACTACCTAGAATAAAAATGCCATTAGCAACAGATTCATTTCTCCCCTTGGCTTTGACAGACATTCAGTGCCAAAGATGAGACTGGGTTTCTTGTATTTGTCCTCCTGTTTGGACTTAACTATAGTTCTGTGTTCTTGACTACCAGGGGTATGCAAAACTAATAACAAACCTTGTGGGTAAGAAACATTGTTACAGTGAGTAGTAAGTACATGAATGATCTCAATCTGGGGAGAGATGAATTCCCTTGACAGACTCTATGGAACATCAAAAGAGGGGGAAATGCTCCAAATTAACAAATTATATTAAAATGAATGCAGGAATTTTATTGTACATCTCAACTCATGTTGAGGCACCCTTGGAGAATTTCCTTGAGGTAACTGGTGTAAGGAGTAGTATAGAGTTTATTTATTTCAATAAAATAATTTATTTTATTTTATTTATTTTAATAAAATTAAAGTTTGTTGCACTTATATGTGGATAGATCTGCCTGTCCTATTAGATTGTCATCACAATGAGAACATTAATCGTGTTTCATTATTATTATTATGAGGGGACAGTATCCTTCATGTATGAGGGGGCAGTAGCATCATGTCATGTACCTTAGTTCTTCAATTAATTTTGCTTTTGAGTGACACATTAGGAAGTTAGAGAACTTGGAATCAACTAAAACAAAAACCACATCAGGATTTGGGACGGGATAGGGATGGGGAGGTGGCTACTTATTACCTGTCAAGTCCATAAAATGGTTTGCTCTGCTTATGTATTCTTTGCTAGAGAGCCCAAGCTAAGGCCCTAGAAGTAGTTTCTTAGTTTCTGCATCTCTATTTGTCAAAATCCTACTTATACTTCATGGTCCAGCTCAAATATAACTACCTGTAAGAAGATGACCCAAATTCCAAAGCTGCAATTAAGTTTATCGACTCTATTCTGAGAGCAGGGTTTCTTAACCTTGACATTATTGACGTTTTGTATCAAATAATTTTATGTTGTGGGTGTGGGTAGAGAATAGAGAAGGCTGTCCTATGCATCGTAGGATGTTTAGCAGCTTTCCTGGCCTCTACCTACTAGATGCTAGCAGCACCTACCCAGCTATGACAACAATGTCTCCAAACATTGCTAAATGTTCCCTGGGGGCAAAAATCACTCCTGCTTGAGCATCACTGTCTTATAGCAGTTTCTTTAGACTGTCATTATAGCACTTGTAATGTCTCCCTTTTTATTAGTATGTATATTTGTCTGTTAGATTTTTAACCTCTTTGAGTGTGGAGGTTAACCTATATTTTTTATTTTGGGTAAGCTCTCTCTACCAAACTCTCGGCACATTGCATTTTTTTACCTTTGCTGCGTAATAAATTACCACAAATGTACTGATTTAAAACAATATTTATTTATTAGCTCACAGCTCTGTAGGTCAGAAATCTGGATGAGCTGAACTGGATTCTCTGCTCACGGTTCAGCCGAAATGAGCGTTTCCCTGGAGGCTCAGAGGAAACGCATTCAAATGGTTGTTAGGATCTAGTCCCTTCCAGTTCTATGTCTCAGGTCCCCATTTCCTCGCTGGCTTTCAGGTGGGAGCCACTCATTGCTACTGGAAGCCACCTGCATTCTTTCTCATTTGGCTCCTTCTACCTTCAAGCCATCAAGGGCATGCCAAATCTCCATGATGATTCAAATCTCTGACTTCCCTTTGTGGCTTCTCTTCTACTTTCTGTCACCAGCCAGAGAAAGTTTTCTATTTTTAAAAGCCCAAATGATTGGATTAGCCCCAGCCAAACAGTCTCTTCTCTTAAGGTCAACTGTGCCATATAATATTAAAGAATCATAGAAGTGATATTACATTCATAGGTTCCAGGGATTCAGTTATTACTTGCATAATTAAATATCTGAGGAGAGCAGACAGAGCTGACACGTAGGTCCAAAATGGCTTGAGAGAACAAAGAAAGGAAGCCGGCTCAGTTTTTACTATGGTTAGGGGATGGGGCCTGTGTGAGAATGTCTGTGCCTGAGGAAAGATTTGCATGATTTAAGTCTCCCCTTTGGCATACCTAAGCCTTCTTATTGGGTTACTCAGATGTGGGGCAGAAGGGGAAGAGGGATAGGTGGGGCTTAAGAGCTGTCATCAGTTAAACATGAAAAAATGAAGTCAGACTCCTTATGGTATAATTGGTCATTTTATAAGTTACTCAACAAAGAGATCTTTAAAAGATGAAATCAGTTAAAAGACTTTTTCAACCATTTTTAAATAATTTTTCCTTACTGTATTCATAATAATAAAATATTACTCATACCAATTTATTAGTCCTCTGTTGCTGAGATGTTTTCTTTTTATTTTCAAAGTTTGGACAGTAGTAAATACTGTGCTTTCTCCTACCTCTGCCTTAGAAAATGGTAGAAGTGAGGTTTATCATTAGTCCATATCCATAGTCACAACATGGTCACTGCCTCCAAGAAGTGAGGTGACTGGAGCTCCTATTTTATAATATGTGATTGACTGTCATGACACCCAATTTCTGATTTTATTGGGTACATTGAGTTTCTTATAATTACTAATAGAAACATTATTTGTAAAACTATGCATAGTTTCTATCATAGAGAAGAGATACATTTTGGGTGGCATTTTTTGCTTCAATTTATTTACTGATAATTTGATTCAATTAGTTTTTGGAATGAAATTGTAGAGGTTTTGTGGTACCATGGTTTCAAAATACAAGTGACAATTAAATGTACCAATTTCCCCTCAAAATATTATCACATGGAAAATGCCCAAGAAGTGACTCCAATTTGCAATTCAGGATTTCCAAGAGTCTCTTGGCATAAAGTATGAAGGGCAAAATAAAAAATAAACAGTCTTTATAGCTAGAATGATGGACTGAAACTAACAAGAATATAGTGAGAATATCAGGAAAAGCTTCTCAAGGGACCCATGGAATGGTTTTATCTTCTAATGGGAATAGAAGTTATTAATCTTATAATAACTCTTGCTTCACAAAATTTGATACTTTTTCACTTAAACATATCTTTTTTCTACACTGAGAAAAGATAGGTAACATAAAAAAACCATTCTTGAAGTTCTTTTTGGTTTAGAATTAGAATTCTGAGTGCTAGCTCAATTGAATTAAATGTGTACAGTGGAGGTTTCTAGTTTAAGAAAGAGAAAGAGAAGGAGAGAGAGATTCTTGTTTGATTGACTTGAACCTGGTTCCCAAGGTAGTCTACTCTAAATAAAGTTGAAATGACAGAACTTCCTTTATGTAATAGAGAGCATCTGTCCTTAAAGTGTTCTCCACAGATTCCTGAGGGTCCCTGGGTCTATTTTAGGGGTTATGAAAGTTCAAAGCTATTTTAATAATAATAATACTGAGATGCTATTTTCCTTTTTCACTTTGATATTTACACTGATAGCTTAAAAGCAGTGGTTGGTAAATTTCTGACTCCTTTGCATGAATCAAAACAGTGGCACCAAACTCTACTAGTGCTAATTATATTTTTCACTATCATGTCATTGCAATGTTTTTTTTTTTAAATTTCACTTAAGAATTCCATTGATAGAAAAGTAAAAACTATTCAATTTAAAATCAAATCTCAATCCTTGAGTTTATGACTTTCAGCAGCATACACCAGTATAAAAGAATTATAGAGACTGGTTAGCTCTTGCAGTTGTGGAAAGTCAACACCTTGTAATGAATCCCTTATTCTATCATTCTGTTTCTCTGATATAACGCTGATGTTTATAGGTCTGAGGGAGGAAGTTGGATATTTGCATGGCCATTCTGTGATCAATGTGAAAGTTAATGGACAGAAACCTCCTGTAAATTGGGGTTGAGGGTCCCTGTAGGGGGAACTCTCATCATTGATCGTGGAACCCAACAGGAAATACTCTTTATCATAGTTCTCCCAACTTCCTCTTTTCTATAGAAGAATTTCCTCTCCTTTGTTTCTTGGGACTTCCTCATCATTAGCCATTAGTCCACATGTCCTGAATTGCAATTCTTTGCTGTTCTTGAATAAACCCATTTTGCTGGAGAAATAAATGGCTGTTTATTTATTTAAGGTTAACATCAAAAAAGCAGTTTTTTCTTTGTTGATTCAAAGACCAGAATGATGTCGTCCTGAGAAAAGTGAGAGGAAGGATGGGGTCTGGACTTTGGAGACAGACTAAATTTAGTTGGGCTTAGATTCCAGCTCTGCCATTTACTTGCATCTTTGGTTTTCCCACCTGTACAGTGGTAATAATAACAGTACCCATTTTATATGATTACTATGAGAGTTAAATGAGTTAATGTTTGGAAATTACTTTAAATAGTGAGTTTCATGTAGCAAGCACTATTTAAGGTTCTGTTAAAATTAAAAAAGTTATAGGGAGATAGATTTTGCCTCTTGAAGAATTTTTAATGATCACAACTGTTTAAAAAAGTAGTAGAATGCCTTGAAAAGGACAGAACCTTTACCCTTGCCAGGGAGGCAGAGGGAAAAGAAATGCAGATTTGCAGTCCAAAAACTTAATTCAACTCTTGGCTCAGCCATTTGTTAACTGTGTCATTGTAGCAAGTCATCTAATCTCTCAAAATCTCCATGTCATCATCTATGGTAGAATTTAAATTGAAACAATGTGATTGAAGGTGCTTTGTTATCTGCAAAGTGCCCCTTAATGCAGTCCTTGTTATTCCTGTGAAAGCTATTAGACAGAATCTGGTTGAGTTTCTCTTTGTCAGTGACACCAGAGGAAGGATTCTTGTATCAAAGAGAAATTTGGACTAGATAGTCCTTATGGTGCAGAGTTTATGAACTGTTTCTCCGTAGTCTGCCTGTCAAGGTTTGTGATCATATTAAATAAATTAATAAGAGAGGATTTTTTTTGACAGAATGAATGAGATAGAACTGTATTAAATAAGAAAATTACATCAGTCTATTAGTGGGGAAAGTTAGCTCTTTCTACATATATAATCATCATGATTATAGTTGAGGCTGTTTTTCATTATTTCAGAGGTCCTTAATTTGAAGTACAGCCAGTTCCACTGGAAAGTGTGCAATTCCATCTTCTATACAAAGGTTTAGGACAATTTGGCTTTCTCGTTTTCCCTTTTAGAGCTTCAGATTGTGAAGGTTAAAAATAAAGTATTTATCTTCAGTTTTAAAATCTAATAAAACCCTGACAGGAGTGTGAAAAGGAATAAAGCATCTCTTCAACAAATCCATCTCAATAACACTCCCTGACAATCAAAAAACCTTCAGGGCTGCTTCTTAATGACTTCTGAAGTTTTAACAGATTTGTACTAAGGATGTGAGAATGACTAGAAATGGGTTTTAAAGCAGTGACAACTTGTTTGTTTTAAGATCCACTCTCTGATTCAGTTTGAAAAGGGTATGTGAATATGCTTCCATTAAAATGTAGACTGATGAAATGATTACGATAATGAGTGCTACTTGCCTCTAGTTTGGAATTACTGTGAAACTGCTCCAAGGTAAAACTTTTGTAAATACAAAAGTGTTTCTGAAAAGGTTAGAATCAAGTCCCAGAAGAAAAAGGGTAGCTAGCAATCTATCCCAGAGGAGCTGGGTGATTTTCAAAGATGTGAGATCTTGGGTAAGCAGACTTAATACAGATTTAACCAGTATTGGGCAAGTTTAAAAGTCACAGCACTTTCTAAACCCTGGGCACATCAGAATTAACTGGGAAATATTTTTAAGACAATGATTCTCAGACCTCAGTCTCAGAGATTCTGATCATAGATCTGTAATATGGACTAGAAATTTATAAATTTACATAAATATAAATTTTCAGATACTTTTGATAATCAGCAATGTTTAGAAACCACAAGAAAGATGTACTCCTTAGGAGCTTACATTTTCATAGAAAGAGTGGGATTTATAGAGCACATTTTAAGAATGGAGTCATTGGGTGTAATCTTTAAAATTTTAAAAAATTATTTCTTATTTTGCAATTTTCAAACTTATCCAAAGGTAGAGAGAATAGTAGAATCAACATATAACATATAATGTATCAATAACCTTGCTTAAACAATTATCACCATGCTGGCAATCTTACTTCATCTGTCCTCCTCTCCTCCTATATATTTTTAAAAACTAGAATATTTTAAAGCAAATTCCAGATATTAACATTTCTTTTCTAATGAGTAAGAACATTTTAAAACAGTAACTGTCAGGCCATGATAATGTCTAACAAAATGACCAGTAGTTTCTTAATATTGTCTAGGAATACCCAAACCATATTTAAGTTTTTTAATTGTCTTAAATCAAGTAAGTGGCAGAAGCTAGGATTTGAACTAAGACAGTCAGACTCAAACAAATTCTATAATCCATAACTCATGGAAAGATAGAGTATGTTGTAGGCACTCTTGATGCACTGTAATCTTGATTGCTAGTTTTGGGGATCTTAGGTAGGTAGGAATCAGTTGTTGATTGTGATAGGCATTTGTGAACTGTAGGGACTTCAGAAAATGGGTCAGTTTCTGTTGGTTTAGTTGTATTATTCTGAGGCCCTGTGATTATCGGGAATGGTCCTCTGTTTATATCTGACAGACAGAACTAAATGAAACTTCAACATGTTCTTCCAAATTTGCTCCTGTATTCCTACTCAGCATACAGGAGGTATCTTGAGTAGGAATACAGGAGCAGATTTTGATCCAAGGCTTATAGAATATCATCTATTTTTTTCATCACATATAACTGTACTATATTTGTTGAGGCTTGGCCTTTGGCCTTTGTGTTTAGGATGAAACAAAAAATAATAGGTATTTAGTACATATTTATCGAATGAATGAATAGAATAGAATTTGTATTGGCATTCAGTATACCATAGATTAACTCTGCTTAATCAAATCTATAATCCTAATTTATTATAAATACAGTTTTTGTAAAGAAAATATTTTTAAGTAATTTAAAATTTTAAGTTTATTTAAAGAATTTACTTATTGAGTTTTCTAGCAATAAATTCTTCTTGAAAAGAAGCAGCTTTATGCAATGAAAATAAGTCCTAATACATCTGTATGATGTATTCAAAATAAATTTTAATTTTTTTCCTCAAAATATAACTGATGTACATCTGTATTTTAGAGATATAAATATATCCCTTCAGGTTACATCAGCACAGGGCAGTAGGAGAAGCTGCAGTTGTTAAAGGATCAGAGTGGTTAAGAGTGAAAATGGAAAATGGAAAGCTTGCAGAGTAATTGAGGAGAAAAATCTCTCAGTGTTTTGATCCTAAAGTCCTCTGATGCTGAGTTTGCTTCTTGAACCCCCTATTTTTCACAGGTAGAGGCTATTAGAGCTTACCAATACCTGTCTTCTACTTTTCTACCAGGGCTTACAGTTAGAGCTCATTTCCTAGCTTGCCCTGTAAGCAAGTATGCTCAAATTACTTAATTTTAGCCAGTAGAATGAGTGTAAAAGTGATGCCCATCACTCCTTGGTCTGGATGGTCATCACTTCTCATGCATGGTCCCTATTATCTATCTCTGTCTGTAAGCTGGGAGTCAGGCAGAGAACTCCAAAGCTCCTTCCATCTGGTGGCCCTACTTTCTCCAAAAATCTCAAACATTATATGAGATAAACTTCTGTTATGAAAACCACTAGAATATGGCTCTTGTTTGCTTAGCATGGCTTACCTAGTTTCTAAACATCAGGACAAAAATATAGAGTTGGGTCTCTTTAGGCATTTACAAAGGTAGTAAGGGAGACTGGCTTAATACATGCGTGAGCTTAGAAAATAAAATGACTTTACTAGAGTAAAGTCTAGTTCAATCTTTGTTTTGTAGTAGTTATGTGGCTTTGTTCAGTTACTTAACTTTTAAGGTCTCAGTTTCTTCATCTCTAAAGTGGAGGTGATCATAGTACCAATCTGAAAGGACTATTGAAGAATTGAATGACATTGCCGCTTAGAAAAAAGAATAGCTCTTAATAAAGTTAGCTATTATTGATCATGAATACATTATAATTTTTAAGCACATTTTCTAAGTGCTTAGTATGTCATGACAAGGTGTTAGGAAAGGATATAAAAATTAGCAGGACTGATTTTTGCCTTCAAAGAGCCTCCAGCCTAGGAAGACAAAATTGAAGGGCAAACCAATAATTACAGTATGTGAATGGCTTTATGAGTCTGTCAGCTTTTAAATTTGATGAGTATAATATATTAAATATTCTTGTGCTAAAGATATGCATCAGTAGGTGGAGGTAGAAAAAGGATTCTCTTGGAATATAAATCTCTATCTATGTCTATAGCTATATCTATATTTATGTCAATTTTATTTTATTTTTCACCAACTGGCTGATGAATTTACAAACGTGGATGCTTTGCTGAAAGTCAATTGGCCCTTGTATCAGTGAGAGGTTTGGTCATTTCGGGGTAATATT
This sequence comes from Macroglossus sobrinus, assembly GCA_004027375.1. NCBI lineage: Eukaryota > Metazoa > Chordata > Mammalia > Chiroptera > Pteropodidae > Macroglossus > Macroglossus sobrinus. The sequence goes on from PVKZ01000630.1 coordinate 512,577, forward strand.
TGGAGCCTTGTAAATAGCTTGAGATGATTAATTTACTCTAACAGTGAATAAGAGAACTGCGCTGCAGTGTATCTTCAAGGCTGACTTTTTAGTGGTAATTTTACTGAGTCAATTATAGTACTTCCTTTTCTCTTCATCAATTTTATTTCCACTAAGCCATCACATTATGTGGAGGAAAATGCAGATAGGTGATAAAACAAAGGGTTTGGGAATCTTTTTATACCTTCAGGTCATCTGGGAATTTTACCATGAAAAGGACATGGGCACACTGAAATAGTAATTAGACTTCTCTTTTATAATTTTCAAGCTTGTGTAGGCTTTGGAATCAAGAGATACCCCTGAGGTTAATCCTCATTCAAGAGCCTAGTAAACATTTTTCCTGATGTGTAAACAAATATTTTCTCTAGCTGTTAGTTGCTAGGTATTGTGTTCAGAGATTTTGGCTCAACGATGAGTAAACGAGATCTGAAGGCTTATGGAAAATTTATTTATACAAATAGTTATAATTTTATGTGTCAAAGTAGATAAATATTTTAATTTTCATGGTGCCATTGAAGCCAGGAGACTTGTCTGCATGATGCAGTGTCAGGAGAGGGTGCAGTGGCTCAGCTGCTTCTTCAAGGGTGAATGAGAGTTTGCAGGTGGAGGAGAGGACAGCAGAATTTGCAGGCAGCGGAGACAGGATTGCTGGTACAGGGACTTTGTCAATTTTCATGACTTCCTGGGGTCCTGGAATAATTTTTAAAAATGTCAAGTATCTCTGGCTCAAAGAACTGGGAGATTTTACTAAACGTGTGGCATCCTCCAGACCAGGGAAGTTAGACAAAGCTGTTAAGCTTAAGTTAAAGAAAGTTTCAGAAATATTTCTGAAACCTCATATGATTATTTTCTCAATCCAGACTCCTTCCAGTACTATAACTCTCATAATGAAAGAAGTAGGAGGAGAAATTTCTAATGTTTTCTTATCCAGAAGCCTTGTTCTCTTTGCTGGTTTATGATTTATGATAGTTCAACAAAGTGCTCTGAATATCCCATGGTACATAAAATTAACATATCAGTTAATTGGATTTGATACTATTAGAGGGATGGAGAAATATTCTAAAGCAATTGGTTGGAATTAAGGACATAAAAATAAAGGCATTATGCAAATGTTTGGTTATTGAGATATTTTGCCTAAGGGAGATAAAGTCAGATGAGAAATGAATGAGAATCAAAAGTTTTCTGTATGTTTTAATATTAAATTTTTAGGGAAATATTTGACATCTTTAGCAGTATATCTTTGCCAACACAGTGAAACAGAGGAATAAAAAAGCACTGGGCACTCTGGGAGAGAAGCAGAGATGGAGTTTTGGGAGTGTAGGTGGAATAGGAGTGAGAAGGTGGAAGGAAGTGTTGAGGCCCATGAAGTGGATGATTGGTTTGATTATGGAGTATTTTGCATTTCATATAAGGCTAATTCTAATATAGGTCATAATTTATTCCTGAACATCTAATGAGAGTAATAACTTTGTTTATATACCTTTCAGGTTACAAGGCAATTTCCCTTTTACTATCTCATGTGACCATCATAGTAGTTTGGAGGTGGCCTGGTGACTGCCCCATGATACACAATTAGAGACAGAGAAGGATCTTTCTGAAGGCACTTTCTCTCATTTACTTGCTGCAAACAATTGTGATGACAGACCATGAATAACTTGTTATCTTTGGGCATTGACATAATAATTGATAATCTGGTTGGTCATGAGAGTTTTGAACTTGATAAAATTTAATATGGGGGTTACTATACTGACTTGAAGAATTCAGGCTACATACTTCAGTGGCAATATTTTTTCTGCTTGATTGGGACTTTGAAGGCTCATTGGCTGGCTGTTGCTGTCCCTGGCACCTCAGATATTAGTTGGGGAAAATCTAATGACTCTGGCTATACAGGAGTTTTCTGAGAGAAGCTCCATCCCCAAGAAGTCACTGAGCAGTCAGTAGGAGAGATTTTTATGGACTTCAGTTATTCTCTCGTTATTCCCCAGGGCATAGCAGCCCAGTCCAGAGCACAGCCAGGTCAGGGTCTCTAGAGGAAAGAAAGTCTCCTTCACTGAATCCTCACAGAGGGTGGCCTATTCATATTTTTCCTTTGTTCTTTTCTTTGTGAATTTATAAATTTCCAATCTGTAACCTTAAAGTTGGAGAACTGAGCTGGAAAGAAATCCTTAGGTCTGATTCACATTATTTGGCAACACAAAAACCTGTTTTGTTCTAAAAGAGTTTATTTTGTAAGTCTTGTCCTCTCAACATGATTGTAAGTTACTGGAGGACAAAATTTTCTTTTAGATCATTTGTCTTTCACTAAATACCTTTGACCCCTCTCAACTTTTTAATCTTGGTTTTAGAAAGGCTTGAATAAAACTCTGTGTTACATGGAAACAGCAGAATGAAGTGGTTAAGAGTTGGGCTCTGGAGGCACATGGGCTGGCTTTTGAAATTCCAGCCCTATAACGTACTAATTGCATAATCTTAGGCAAGCTATATAACTCCTTTAAGTCTGCTTCTGTTTTCTCAATTATAAACTAAGGATGATATTTGAAACTACTCAATATGATTGTTGTAGAATTAAACTAGATATTATGCTTAAAGCAGTTGGCACAGGGCTTGACACATGATCAATAAATGATAGGAATCATCATCATCAGTCACCTTTATCATCATCATCATCATCATCATCATCATCATCATCCTCAGGGATAGTTGATGGTAATATAGTTGCATGCATCTATACCTTACTAATTTTGATTATTTTCAGACTGGAAAAAAAGTCTTGGTTTTGTGCGTCAGAACTCTGTCTTTGGCTTTATCCTATTTAGGTAAATGTAGAAGCATAATTGGCCAGTTTAGGGTAACACAAATGTAGGGAGATCAAGAAATATAGGACTGATAACAGTAAAATTTTGAATGATGAGCTAAAATTGGCAAGGCTACATTTAGCAGGAATATTAAATATAATTGTATTCAAATTAAAGGTCAAATGAATAAAAATAAAATTGCCCAAATACAATATGGAAGATACCTGTCTGGATAGAATTTAGTGTGAAAGATTCTGAAGATTTTGTTGACTACAAGTGGAATCTGAGACGCTGGTATGAGATTTTAGTTATGAGAGCAAATATCACCTTTAGGCTACTGCTATAGGCTAAATGTTTGTGTCTACCCAAAATTCATATGTTCAAAATTGACCCTTAATATGATGTGTTTGGAGGTGGGGCTTTTGGGAGATGATTAAATTATGAGAATGGAGACCTCATGAATGGGGTTAGTGCCCTTTTAAAAAGACTACTTACAAGAGAGCTCCCTTGGCCCTTCTACCACCAATGAGAAGGTGTTCCCTATGAACCAGAAAGCTGGCCCTTACCAGACATCAGATCTGGTATTTTGATCTTGGACTTCTTAGCTTCCTGAACTGTGAGAAATAAATTTCTGTTATTAATGAGCCACCCAGCATATGATATTTTGTTATAACAACCCAAATGGACTAAGATAGTCACATTAATCAGAATGCAATGTTCAGATCAAGGAAAGTAACAGACCTGCTGTTTATTGCATCAGTATGAACATGCCCGAAATATAATGTTTAGGTTCAAGTACCTTTGTAATCATCTTTTTATTATTTCATTAAAGATTTGAGCTGCTTTCTTAGTTTTGGGTAAAATGAATCAGCAGAGGGGCACTGCTAATCATTTTGTAGTTGATAACTCTGATAACAAATATCAATTTAGGGAAAATATTTTTTATCCTTTCTCAAGAGAGATTCTTATTCACTCTGGGCTTAACTTGAAAGGTCAGTTTATTTTCTGTTTAAGAGAGTTAGGCCAATTTTCTTTTTGACCATTTAATTCTCATCCCTTCCTTCATATCTCTCTCCACTCTCCTCTCTCAATATTGTACCTCTCTTCTGTGCTTTCTCTCATTATGTGCTTCCACCATACCTGCCACTGTAGCTTATGATTTGCTGCCCTTCATGATGTACTTCCTCTCTTTTCCTTAATGCAGCTAGTTAGATATCTTAATTTCGCCTGGGATTTTCATAGCTTAATAAGGACTTGTATAAAACTATACCTTTCAGATTATACATTTGTTTAAGATATAGTGGCATTCATTCATTCAGTGCTCTAGCCAAAAGGAGACTAATCAAAAGAATTTTGGAACTCATAGTTGGCTGGTGTAGGGGAGCTGTCTTTCATCTGGGACCTCATCATCATAGCAGGCAGTTATTGGTGATTGTAGTGGATGAGGCAGGCTGGTATTTCAGTGCCTGCTAGTTTCTTTTTTGGGTAGGGGTGAGGACCTGGCAAGGGGGATTAAAATTCATTGAGTGCAGTGGGGACAAGAATAGACTACTTGGGTTATTGACTCTATTTTTATCCTTAAACAGAAAAAATTGCTGACATTAGGTTCCATCTCATTTGACTGAGCGTCTTTTGGAGGCAATGACTGGATCTTCTTATCCAGTCTATTGATGGTGACTGTTCTAGGCCACACTAGACTAAAGGAGAAAGGATATTGAGTAAGTGGAACTTTTAGAGAACAATTAAACCAGGCAATTTAAGCCACTACTTAAGGACGTTGGAGAGTACTTATGATTCTATGCATTTTTTTATTTCTTTATTATGAATAGGGATTTAAATTTACATCTATATGAGTTTTGTTCTCTTTTATAGTGAGGGGAACCACAATGCCCATTTTGCTGTCATTTTTACTGCAATGCTTATACTTTTCTCTTGAAGATCTTTCATAATATATATTTTTGTTTTGTGGCTAGAAATTATATCACTTATATTACTGGGAGTGACTAACATAAAAGATGATGACTTACATAGAAGAAATTTTAATAGTGATATAATCCAATTGTAATTACTTCAGTCACTGCAGAGCAAAATGTAGCATGACAATGTCTTGAAGTATTAACCAGTGTATTTTCACGGTTGCATGTCATCCTTATACTTTAGAGAAGGGAGATCACAGAAAGAATGATGAGAGGAAAAACAAAGAGTACGTTCTTGCTCTTGAGTTTCAAAATACAGTCTTGGAATCCAGGACAGAAGCAATAGTGAGAGAAAAGGCATTAGAGGCCAAACTTTTGCCTTGACCCTGAGTGGGGCATGAGAGCTGTGGGAAAACCAGTAGACCCTAGGATTCTTTAAGGTTGGGAAAAGGAAAGTAGGACTATAATTCAACATGGACAGTGTGACCAGGGATTAGATGTTCGCTTCAGTGGATGTGGCATGAAACAATAATGACATCCTGGGACTAAAGGGATGAATTACCCTCAGAAATAACTGGTATTATTGGGTAACACTCATAAACCAGACATCTCAAAAGCCTTGACATCGTATAGTCTCCCCCACTCTTGCCATCCTGCACTAGAGGCAGCCCTTTAGAAGGCAATACTAATTGAGTTTTTTCAGAATTGACTAAGGTTAACATTTTCATCTCTGATGGAACAAAGATTCAAAATAGATATTACATTTAGTTTTATAAAAATAAACTTTTATTATTCATACTTGAATTTGTTCTCTCTGCTATTAATGCAGGAAAAAAGCACTGAAGGTGAATAATTGACTGACTGGGCTGTTTTCAAGTTGGTAAAAAACACTGACGTGCAAATGAGAGGATTCAAATTTTACTTTTGTCTTTGTTACTTGTTCCCTTGGAAAGGCTGAGGAGTTTTTCAAAGGCATCTTGAATGTACGTGTGAACCAATCATTGCCTGTAGATGGAATAAGTATTAAGTAACATGTCTTAGCACATAAGTACTACTCATTTTTCAAATGTTTACAGATCTTATTGCATTTAATAAAATGTGATTAATTCATTTAAAAGCACCACTAAATTTATATTTTATTTTTGTAATTAATTTTCTTCTCAATTGAACAATATAAAATTTGTAACTATTATTTAGAAATTATAGAGGAGTCCTTTTAGGTTAGACTTTAAAATGAGGTTTCTGTGGAGCCAGAAGATCCCCTAAAGAACCATTCCAATTCTTATTGGCTACAATTCTCAAATGGGATTTATGTTAATTAGGAACCAATATTACATAGTAATTCTAGAAATGGTTGATTCTCACACTCTATCTGATAGTGGTGCTAATTGATTTGTTTCAGAGATATAGAAACATGGAAACATGGCAGATGTCCTCAGATCTCTTTTTTTAAAACAACAATAAGCTGAACATCTAAAACTGGAGAAGAAACACCCAAACTGCACACCAGCACATCTGAGTGTGGGATTATGCATAAGAGCTACCACAGGGCAGAACTCTGGGTGTTGGGTGATGAACGGAAAAATAAAAAAGCTGCCTCTCACAGCTGCTGGAGCTCCCAGCAAGAGGAAGGGGAGGGATGAGGGTGTGGTGACTTCCCTGAACAGCCCTCCCAGAAAGTGCAAGACTGCTATGAAGCCAGCAGCAGGACCCAGTCATCAGGACAGAAAGCAGAGAAGCGGGACAGGACCACAGAGAAACAAGAGTTGGTTTTTACTGTCTCTAGTTGAAAAACTAAGGCTGAGCAGAAGCTCCCAACCCCCAACCAAGGTGGCCCCTCCCCCCATACCTTTTGAGACTGATCATCATGGAGCCCCAGGGGAATCTGAGCAAACACTACTGAAACTGTCTCTGATACTGACAGGGACTGAAACTGAGAGTAGTGAGTGTGATTCAATTTCTATAAGAAAATTTAAAAATACATTATTTAGGCTTTATATAAAGCAAGGATCCAAAAGGCTTAGATGCCAGCTACTGGAAACCAAAAGAAAAGCACCTTCTTTGCACCTCTTTACAGTAGGCTAAAGAGGGACCTTTATATAATAAATCTCCTTTCTGGAAAAACAATGGAATACACTTCCATTAATGCCCAGGCCCAGAAATAGTCCATTAAACACCACAAACAACCAAGGTAACAAGGCATCTCAGAAAGAAAGAGAAAAATAAGAGACATAGAAATATGCAACTTAAATGACAGAGAATTCAGGATGGTACTTCTAAAAAAGCTCAGTGAATTCCAAAATGGGTCATATCAATAATCTCAGAAATTGGAAAAACCTAGATGAACAGAGCAAGGAGATTGAAACCCTCAGAAGAACAGAATAGATCTGGAGATAATAAACACACTGCAAGAGTTGAAAAATGAAATAGCAAGCTTGGAAAATAGAGTCAACCAAATGGAGGAAAGGATCAGTGATATTAAAGACAGAAATCTAGAAATAAATCAGAAGGAAGAACAGAAAAACAAAAAATAAAAAAATAATAAAAGAAATATAAGAACTAGCTGATACCATAAGGAGAGGAAATGTAAGAATAATGGGCATTATCAAAGGTGAGTGAAAAAAAGCAGAGACTAGAAAGCATTTTCAGGCAAATTGGAGACAAGAGTTCCCCAAATCTAAGGAATGAGCTGGAGCTTGGAATTCAAGAAGTCAACCAGAACACCCAATCATCTCAACTCCAAATGGCCTTCACCAAGACATATTGTATTGAAGTTACCAAAAATCAATGACAAAGATAGAATTTTCAGGGCAGCCAAGGAGAAGAAAATGGCAACTTATAAAGGAAAACCCATTAGATTATCCTTGGAATTCTCAGCACAGAACTTACAAGCCAGAAAAGAATTAAATCAAATATTTAAATTATTAAGTGAAAGGAACTACCAGCCTAGAATAATGTATTCATCTAAGCTCTCCTTTAGATATGAAAGAAGGAGACATTAAGACATTTCCAGACATACAAAAATTGAGGGAATTCTCCACTACGAGGCCTGCACTGCAAGAAATACTGAAAGGTGCCAGCTCACCTAAAACAAAATAACAACAACAAAAAATACATAATTAGGAGTAAAGTGACTATCAGGCATAGAAGCAGAGGAATGCCATCCTTACTGAGAATAGGGTATTATAAGCTTAAAAAATAAGAGAATTTCTATAGCAAGATAGTAATGAACGTTCATCAACATAGGGACAAATTGAGATAACAATGACTGAAAATGGGAGGAGTCAAAGATCCAAATTCTCAAAGAAGAATGGAGATAAAGCACACTCAGAAGAAAATGGATGACTATATGTATATATAACTATGTAACTATCTTTTTTATATTCACAATGGTAACCACACACCAAAGATTCAGAAGTGAAATATATAACATAAAACAAGAAGAACCAGAGGAAAAACTCACAAAAGCCAGCCCAAATAAAGAAAACAAAAACACAAGGACAAGGAAACAATGGAAACACTGAGCTACCAGAAAGCAAAAGATAAAATGGTTATAAGAAGACCTCATATTTCAATAATCACCCTAAATATAAATGGACTGAACTCACCAATAAAAGACACAGAGTTGCAGAATGGATCAAAAAACAAAACTCAACCATATGCTCCCTTCAGGAGACACATTTTACCTCCAAAGACAAATATAGACTCCAAGTGAAAGGGTGGAAAATGATATTTCAAGCAAATGGCATTCAGAGAAAAGTGGAAGTAACTGTGCTAATATCAGATGAAATAGTCTTCAAAATAAGAAAGGTAAAAAAAGATATTGAGGGACACTTCCTAATGATAAAGGGAATCATGCACTGAGAAGACATAACACTTCTTAATATCTATCTTCCAATCAGGGAGCCCCAAAATATGTAAAACAATTACTAACAGAACTAAAGGGAGAAACAGACCAAAATGCTATTGTAGTAGGGGACTTAAATACCCCACTGTCAGATATGAACAGATCATCCAAACAGAAAATCAATAAGGAAATAACATCCTTAAATGACACATTAGACCAAATGGACATAATTGACATTTACAGAGCCTTCTATCCCACAACAACTGCTTATACATTCTTCTCTAGTGCACATGGAACATTCTCAAGAATCAACCACATACCGGGACCCAGAGATAGTCTCAACAAATATAAGAGGGTTGAAATCATACCAACCATGTTCTCTTAACAGAATGTTTTGAAACTAGAAATCAACTGCAAAAAGAAATCAGAAAGAACCACAAATATATGGAGATTAAACAACATGCTATTGAAGAATAATTGGGTCAGGGAAGAAATAAAAAGAGAAAATCAAGAGATACACAGAAACAAATGATAGTACAACATATAAAAACTTTTGGGACACAGCAAAAGTGGTCATAAGAGTAAAGTTCATATCATTACAGGTTTACCTTAAGAAATAAGAATGAGTCCAAATAAACAACCTAATGCTTCATCTTAAAAAACTAGAAAAGGAAGAACAAATGAGGCCTAAAGTCAGCAGAATGAAAAAAATAATTAAAATCAGAGCAGAAATAAATTAAAGACAGACAAACAACCAAAAAATAGGAAAAATAAATACAACAGAAAGCTTGTTCTTTGAGAGGGTTAATAAAATTGACAAATCCCTGGCTAGACTCACTAAAGAAAAAAGAGAAAAGACACAAATAAACAAAATCAGGGATGAAAGAGAGGAAATTAAAACTGACATCACAGAAATACAAAGGGTCATGTAAGAATACTATGAAAAAGTATATAATAAATTTAATAACCTAGAAGAAATGGACCAGTACTTAGAAAAATACAGTCTTCCTAGACTGAATCAAGAAGAACTGGAAAATCTAAATAGAATGATAAGCAGTATGAAAATTGAAAGAATCATCAAAAACTTACCAAAAAGTAAAAGTCCAGGAACAGATGGCTTCACCAGTGAATTCTACCAAACATTCTAAGATTTAATACCTATTCTCCTCAAACTCTTCTAAAAAATTGGAGAGGAGGCAATACTTCCCAAATCATTCTATAAGGCCAGTATTACTCTGATACCAAAATCTGGTAAGGATAATACAAAGAAAGAAAACTATAGAACAATATCTCTCATGCACACAGATGCAGAAATCCTAAATAAGATACTAGCAAACTGAATACAGCAGCATACTAAAAAAATTATACACCACAATCAAGTGGGCTTCATCCCAGGGGCACAGGGGTGGTTCAACATATGCAAATCAATTAATGTGATACACCACATAAACACGTTAAAAAATAAGAATCATATGATAATATCAATAGATGCAGAAAAAGCCTTTGACAAGATATAGCATCCATTTATGATCAAAACACTTAACAAAATTGATATAGAAGGAAAGTACCTTAACAAAGGTCAGATATAACAAGCCCTCAGCCAACTTAATGGTGAAAAACTAAAAACCTTCCCTCTAAGATCAGGAACAAGGCAAGGCTGTCCACTATCATCACTGTTATTCAATATAACATTGAAGGTCCTAGTGAGTGCAGTCAGGCAAGAGAAAGATATAAATACATTCAAATAGGAAACAAAGAAGTCAAACTGTCACTATTTGTGGATGACATGATTCTCTATATAGAAAGCCCTAAAGACTCCACAAGAGCACTACTAGACACAATAAGCAAATACATTAAAGTTTCTGAATATACAATCAATGTTCAAAAATCCATAGCATTCCTATACTCTAATAATGAAATGTCAGACAAAGAAGTGAAAAAAATAATTCCTTTTGCAATTGCAAAAAAAAGAATAAAATACCTATATAATGAAAACTACAAAACCCTATTAGAAGAAATCAAAGATGATACAAAGAAATAAAAAGATATTCTGTGTTCTTGGATTGAAAGAATTAACATAATTAAAATGACCATATCACCTAAAGCATTATACAGATTTAATGCACTCCTCCCCATCAAAATCCCATCGGCATTTTTTAAAGAAATAGAACAAAAAATCCTCAGATATGTATGGAAGCACAAAAGACCCTGAATTGCCAAAGCCATTCAGATAAAAAGGAATGAGCCTGGAGGCATCACTCTACCTGACTTCAAATTATACTACAAAGTAGTAGTAATCAAAATCGCATGACATTGGCAGTAAAACAGACACACAGACCAGTCCAACAGAATTGAGAGTCCAGAAGTAAACCCATATTTATATGGGCAAATAATTTTTGACAAAAAGTTAAAAACATACAGTGGAGAAAGGAAAGCCTCTTTAATAAATGGTGCTGGGAAAATTGGAAGGCCACCTGCAAAAGAATGAAAAGACTGTTGTCTATCACCACACACCAAAATTAACTCAAAATGGATTAAGAACCTGAATATTATACTGGAATCAATAAAATGCACAGAAGAAAACATAGAAATTAAACTCAAGGACCTTGGACTTAAAGAGGATTTTATGAATTTGACCTCAAAGGCAAGGGAAGTAAAAGCAAAAATAAATGAATGGGACTACATCAAACTAAAAAGCTTCTGTTTAGCAAAAGAAATCATCAACAAGGTAAAGAGAGAACCATCTGAATGAGAAAATATATTTGCAAGCAATGCCTCTGATAAGGGACTAATATCCAAAATATACAAAAAACTCATATGACTCAATAACAACAAAAAAACAAATGGTCCAGTCAAAAAATGGAAAGAGGACCCAAATAGTTATTTCTCCCCAGAGGACATTCAAATGGCCAAAAAATATATGAAAAGATGCTCAACATTGCTAGCTATTAGGAAAATGCAAATCAAAACCACAATGAGATACCATCTCACACCTGTTAGAATAGCTATAATCAACAGACAAGTAATAACAAATGTTGGAGAGGATGCAGAGATAAAGGAATCCTCATACACTGCTGGTCAGACTGCAAATTGGTACAGCCACTATGAAAAACAGTATGAAGTTTCCTCAAAAAACTTAGAATTGATCTACCATATGATCCAGCAATCAATTCTTCTATTGGGTATTTACCCCAAAGACTTGAAAACCCATATCCAAAAAGTTTGTTGCACACCAATGTTCATAGCTACATTATTCACAGTGGCCAGGCCATGAAAGCAAACCAAAGTGTCCTATGATAGATGATTGACTAAAGAAGCTGTGGTACATATATATACAATGGAATATTACTCATCCATAAGAAGAGATGAAATACTGCCATTTGTGACAACATGGATGGACCTCAAGATAATCATGCTAAGTAAAATAAGCCAGACAGAAAAAAGTAGAAGATCACATGATATCACTTATATGTGGGATATAAACCTAAAAGCAACAAATGAACAGGACAAACAAAGAGATACTCATGGACATGGACAATGGACTAGTGGTTACCAGAGGGTATAGTGGTTACAAGAGGGAGGAGAGGAGAAGTAGACAGTGTAAAGGGAGTCAAATATAGGGGTATAGGGGAAGGGTGAAGTGGGTAAAGGGGATCAAATATATGGTAGCTGAAGGAACCTGGACTTTGGGTGGTAAACACACAATAAAATATACAGATGTCAAATGATAATGTACACCTGAAAATTATGAGTGTATATATGTTACCCCAATAAACATAATTAAAAATAACAATAAAATTTTAAAAAATAAAAATAAAATAAAAAAAGAAATATAAAAGTTTAATAGTAATTAAAGAGATAGTTGTGAAGATAAAATGAGATAAACTGTGAGCCCATTATATTGTCTAGCAGAAGGAAAGTACTAAAAAATGATTAGTTTCTATCATGTACTTCTGGAAAGCCCACTCAATGTGATTGTGTAAAAAGGTAAAGAAAAAGTGGCTTAAATATAAACATGTATAATTTAAACATTGAATTAGAAGCAATTAAAGTCACATGTTCACTTACCGCCTTGTCCAGGAGGTCGGAACGGTCTCATTCACTGTAACTAATGAGTAACCCATTTTGACCACTTAGACGACAGTTTTGGTAGTGGGCTCTATCTCTCTCTGAAGCTAGTAAGCGCTTTTACCTGTTTTCACCCCAAGTCTTCCTTTCTTTCTGAGCAAGCACTGAGCATATTGTTCAGCAGCCCCATTCAGCTGCTGCCAAGAATGAGAATCCTGGAGGTGCCCTCTATTGTGAAGTCTTGAAGTAGAACTTGAATGGAGAAAATGTGCTTTCCAAATAATTTATTTTGAATGCATTTTCACTTTGGTGGGGAGAGAAGGCACAGATGGCTGAATCAGGACATGTGCCAATTCTCTCCTCATGCCAGGCATCCAGTGAATACAGGCTGTAAAAGAATGAGCTCTAGGAGAAGTGTGGAGGCTAAAAGAACACACAAGGTACCCACATAGTATGGTCCTTGGGCCACCATTAAATGCAACTGTTTGGGGTAATTGAAAGCTTCCCTCAGAGATAATTCTGACTTCTTGAGTATTTGTTGTACTGCAGACTCCGAATGGTAGAAATTGGTCTCTATTATTTCCTTCAGTGGCTGTTCTATTAAAGTGACTTGGATGGAAACAACCAGTGGCTGGGAGATGGAATCGTTCTTCCCAGCAGAAAGCTTGTCAGGATGTAGATTTCCTGGCTTCACCTGTTATTCTTCAGCTCTGCCAAGTGATTGAGGTTGCTGGCTGGATGGCACCCTCTGAAGCTCTCTTGAATGTTGTTTCAAATTTCCTGATCTGATTTGATCCAAAGCAGCAGCTTCTTTGCCTCCAACTGCTTTATTTACTCATTTCTAAACATTGCTGAGCCCCCACCAAGTTAGCTAAAGTCATTCAGGTTTCAAGATTAGAGAGGCTCAGGTTATCAAAGGTGATGAGGGTTATTGTGGGGATACATGAGCAAGAGAGGAGACAGAAAGTCAGCCCAGTAGTCAAATAGTTGTTCCTGAGGAACAAAGCAGGTGTTTCTGATTCAACAGCATTCTAGGTATCTGTGTTAGTTTGTTAGGGTTGCTTTAACAAAGATATCATAAAGTGGGTGTCTTAAACAGTAGAAATCTATTGTCTCACAGTTCTGTGAGCTGGAAATCTGAGATCAAAGTATTGGCAGGGTTGTTTCCAACGAGGACCACAAGGGAAAATCTGTTCCATGCCTCTAGCCTAGGTTCTGGTGGTTTTCTAGCTGTCTTTGGCATTCCTTGACCTGTAGAAGCATCACCCCAATCTCTTTATCTTCACAGTGTTCTCCCTGTGTGCATATCGGTCTCCAAAATTCCCCTTTTTATTAGGAGAACTGTCATATTAGATTAATACCCACTCTAATGACCTATTTTTAATGTAATTACCTCTGTAAAGACCCTATCTCTAAATAAGGTCACTCCAAGGTACTACAACATATGAAAACTTAGTGACAAAAGTCAACACATAATAGTGTCCAACCATCATTATTATTTTGTTCCCTCAGACTCAGTCATATTCTTGAATAAGCTTACATTCCTCAGTTTGTATAGAGATTTTATCTGCTACTGAGTATCTTGTCTATATTCTTCTCTGACTTGTGGTTTCTGCTGTCTCATGACCTCTGTGTTCTGACTTTTCTCTGTATGCCTTGGCCTTCATAGTACTCTCCTGACTTCTGAATCTTTTAGAGGTACTGAAACTCTCTGAGAATTTCATTGGTTTAGTTGTTCACTGTCGAGTACAGAGCATTTCTCTTGGTGAGGTTGTCCTGTTGGGCCATTCCATAGACTTCTGCTGGCCTTTGGTGGGTGGCTTGGGTCAAGATGACTTCTGGACCAGTTGGCCTTGGCCAAGATAGTGAGTCTCATGGAGCACAATAATGGCAACCTATGAGGAAATCATCTCCCATGGCTGCTTTTGTTAGAAAGGGGCTGTGGACATGTGGAAGTGCTTGGATTTAGAGTGGCTGTGTGACCAGAACTATGTTAAGCCCTAGGGGTTCAGAAAAAAGCCTTAGTTCCTTTTTGGGACATTCTTTTTGTACCAAAGAAACTGGTGGGTGCTTGGCCCACATAATGAACTCCCTGGCAGTGGCGATCTGATTTTATAATTTTCCTGGTACTGAGCAGCTCCTTACAGAGCTACTGCTCTTTTCTGAGGCTACTGATAGACTAAAAAAATATAAGAAATGACTAAAAAGGATTAAAGATATTGTCATATAAATGTTTATATGTAATTTCTTTTAACCTTTTTTGGCTATTCATAAGATAATTACAGCAGTTTTACTTTCTGTGTTTTCAGTTAACGATGGCTCAAATTATTAAGTGAAAAATTCCAGAAGTAAACAATTCAAACATTTAAAATTGCATGCCTTTTTGAGTAGCATGATGAAATAATCTCTCCATCTCACTTTACCCTGCCTGAGATGTGAATAATCTCTTTTTCTAGCATATTCATGCTGTATATGCTACCTGCCCATTCGCCACTTAGTAGAAGTCTAGGTTATCAGACCAACTGTGATGGTATCACAGTGCTTGTGTTCAAATAACCTTTATTTTACTTAATGATGGCTTCAAAGTACAAGAGTAGTGATGCTGATAATTTAGATATGCCAAAGAGAAGCTCTAAAATGCTTTTTAAAAATAAAAATATATGTGTATATAGAAATAAACACAGTATATATATGGTTGGTTAATATTTTTGGTTTTAGGTATCCACTGGGGGTCTTGGAATATATCCCTAGCAGATAAGAGGGGACTGCTGTATTTATAAAAATATTTCATCTATGGCCATGCTACTCTGAACATGCCTGATTCTATTTGATCTTGGAAGCTAAGCACGGTTGGGCCTGGTTAGTACTTGGATGGGAGACCATCTAAGACCAGGTGCTGTAGGCATAAAATATATATATTTATTAGAGGTAGTTCAGTAAAGACCAGGTGCTGTAGGCATAAATATATATATACACACACACATATACACACATATGTATTTCTCAGAGGTAGTCCAGTAAAAAAACACAAAGTTGTATGATGCCTGTCTTCTTTATTCCATCCTGTTAAAGTATTTCATAGCCAAGTTTGACCTAATTTAAGGATACCATCAAATGTCTAATATACAGAAGCTTTGTGAATATGACTCCAAACTGAATGGTACTCTTATCTACTCCAAATTTACTCCCTTTTCTTCCTTAAAAGGCTAGAAGGCCAGAGATATAGGCTCAGATAAGATTCTATTAAATTTATTTGGTTTTGTATCAGTTCTAATTTTAACTGCCTGATTAAATTATATGTCAAGCAGCCTACATCCCATCTAAAAATTCTCTTTGACTTTTTAAGGACCATTAAGCAACATCCTGAACCTAACACTGCACTAGGCTCCCTGAGAATACAAAACTGATCAAGGCAGAGTGTAGTTTCTGAGAAGCACTTAATCAGTACAACTCCTTGGCCATAATCGCCTTGAATTGTTGTGTTTCATTTTTCAGCTCTGGGTTGCAGGTGTCTGAGTAGTACTGCCTATATCCCTTGCACATCTCTGACATTCTTCCACATGCATTGATTCTAGGATTTCTCATTGACATGTAGGTTTTATGGTTTTAATTTTCCTTTCCTTTGATAATGCTGGCCATTTAGCCTTCCTGCTGTTCCACCAGCATTGCCTAAGGTTTATGTGGCCTCAACTGAGTGTAAAGGGTTTAAAAAAACATTTACTTCCATTATTTGCTTTTCAGTGTTTTCTGTTTCAAACCTTCATTTTGTTTTGGAAGCAAAATGATTTATGAGGAGTTTACAAAGAATTATTTTCTTGAGATCCAGGTGATCTTTAGCAATGTGGATCGGGTTTTGCTGATTAGTTACGGCAGGGTAAAAACAAAACAAAAGAAAACAACAAAACAAAACAAATAGGAATGTCTTGACTTGAAATAAGTTTTATTTATTTGGCTTTGATCAAATAAAACCAGTGAATTTAGGTGTTTTATTTTTGGAATACTGGAATTCATCCTGGTTCAAAACAAAAAAAGGCAGTTTTTTGTTTATTTGTTTTTTGAAACAGCCAGCTTTCTATATAAGAGGAAAATAGAAATTGAAGAACTTTCCTTTATCTTTTCTTTGCCATCTTTGTGCTATCTGAGGACTTGGATTCTATTCTATTTTTTCAAAGTGACTTCTATCTGAAAATTTTAGATTTAACACCTTTGGGATATTAAAGTCAATAGGGAGTTTAGAAGTCACTTTCTTTGGTTTCCAGCTTCTTCCTTATCTGAAATACCCATTGTTATCGAGAACTCTATGGTTAAAAATCTTTAAAACTCAAACATTTATTAAAAAATTAACCAAAGGCACAGAGTTGCTTGTCTAACTTGTTACTCAGGAGTAGCTAAACAGAAATATGTTTGATATTCTAGTTGTTTTGTAAGGGTTGGTAACAAATAGATTTGATATTCTAGTTGTTTTGTAAGGGTTGGTAACAAATAAATTTGAAAGTTTTATTAATTCTCCAATACAGAAAATATCAAAGACCCATAGACTTTCAGAGTTACCAGTTTTATGAACCACTGATATAGTTGTTTAGTCATTTTATAGGTAAAAAAATTGAGATCTCAAAAAATGTAAGTAATGTTATAAAAGGTTATATAGCTTTTTTTTTTTTTTCAAATCAATAGAAGTGATGTCACTGATATGCAATAATTATAGCTCTGATAATGTTTCAGTAGGGGTAGGGTCCAGGGTTTGTATGACTTATTTCAATATCAAAAAAAAGTGTGACTCTCTCTCAGTGTCTTTCTCTGTCTTCCTGCCTCTCTGTTACCCCTTTCTCTCATCTCTTATCTCTATCTCTTATATGCTATCATTATTGCGTCAGTATATATATTTATATTTTACCTTGATATTGGCTTCTTCTCAGCAACAGAGGAGTACAGGAAATGAGTCAGCACAAAATGCTCATATCCCAGAGGAGGGGACGTGAAGCAAGAAAGAGAGAGCAGAAGGCCTGCAGAGCCACTCAGGCATTCTCTAAGTCTTTCCCCCGGAGACTGTGTGTCCTCAGGTCTCTGCCTCTCTTGGGCTTCTGTTTCTTCTTTTCTGCAGAATACTTTTTGCTGCTCTCAGTGCACAGAGGAAAGGTGGCTTAGGTCAAGTGCCTCGCAGAGAATGACCAGAGCTTCTGAATTCCCAGGAGAGATCTGATTGGCCTTCCTGAGTCAAGAGGCTGTGAATATTCCTTGATTTCAGAGGAGGGAAATGTGGACTCGTGTCTCATTTCAGTGGTGTCTGCATCATGGATTCAGTGCTCTATAGTTTACAGAGTGTTTTTCTGAAAAATTAACTATTTTAATTTTTACTACAAGCTAGGAGTGGATATTACTAATGCCTTCATTATACACACTAGGGAACTGAGATTCAGAGGGATTAGATAGTGTATTTGTTCCAAAGGCTGCCATAACAAGGTACCATAAACTGGATGGCTTACAACAATAGATATTTATTGTTTCACAGCTCTGGAGATTAGAAGTCTGAAATTAAAGTGTCAGCATAGTTGGTTCCTTCTAAGGGCTCTGAGAAAGAATTTGTTCCATGCATCTCCCCTAGCTTCTTGAGATGGCAAATAGTTCTTGACATTCCTTGGCTTATAGCTGCATCACCTCAATCTTTGCCTCTATCTTCACAAGGCATTCTTCCTACATGTATCTGAGTCCGAATTACCCTCTTCTTATAAGGACACCAGTCATATTGGATTAAGATTCTACCCTACTCTAGTAAGACCTTAGTTAATTATAGCTATAAAGACTCTTATTTTCAAATAAGGTTACATTTGAGATATTAGGAGTTAGATCTTATAACATAACATCATAACAATATAACATAACATAACATAACATAACATAACATAACATCATAACATAACATAACATAACATAACATAACATAACAAACATAACATAACATAACATAACATAACATAACATAACATAACATAACATAACAAAACATAACAAACATAACATAAACCATAACACATAGTTTGCCCATACTTTGAATTTGAACTAAGAATTTTCAACTTTTCAAAGGAACTCATTCTTTCACTAATTATTTTGGCAATATTAAAGCAGAAAACTACTATGGCTAACTGATCTTCTGTTTGTTATTCAATTGAGCAGTTATTCAATGGAGTAAATAAAGTCACTGGTTAATATATCATTCATGATAGTTAATTATGCAAGATGTGAGGACAGGAGCTTAGAAAAAGAAAAATTGTGGTCAACCAGTTGTTTTGTCTCTCTCTAAGGAAATAAAATGATAAAAGAATAAAAATAAACTTTTGTGTGAGGACTGATACAATAAATATGCCTGATATGGTTGCCAAATGGTTTCTATGGAATACATTGATAATTTAGTTTCAGCTTATTCTAATTCTGTCCACAGGCTCAATTACGTTGAGGACTCAAAACACTGAATGCTTAAAAGGAAAAGAAATTCTCTTAAGTATGAGCATAAACCAAAAAGAAAAGATGGAAATAGCACTAGTTTCTAAATTCTCTATTGTCCCACCCTTGGTCCTGAAACAGAAAATTGTATTTGCTTTTTTTCTTGGATGGAATATAACTAGAGTGATTATATAATTTATCATCTACATAGAGAAGCTTTCAAAAATAAAAGTAGTGATAAAAATCATTAAAATTATATTCCTTTAAAGATATTTACCAACCATCAAATTATTTTATTTTACTGGTGGATCTATAGAAGAGATCTATTCAGTCTGTTTTCAAAAATAAGATATCTGTGAATGATACATATTTTACAAAATATTTTATAAGGCAAAACCTCATCAAAAAATTGTTCCAATAATCCTTTTTGTTGTTTCACCAAATTTAGATATGGCAAAACTATATGCCTTATCAATTTCTATGCAATATATTAAAGAATATAAATTTATCCAATTAGAAGAAAAGACGCCATCAAAATAGTCTTCACTTAGGGAAAATGTATATTTCAAAGACAACTATAGAATTTCAAAATTAAATCATCAATTCCATTTGAGCTCTCCTACTTTCCTTCCTAATCTTTGAAGGGAAGACATTTTTAATATCTTCTTATTTTCATACTCTTACTTTAATGACTGAAATTTGTAAAAGCTCTATTTGTCTCTTGATTAAAATATTTTAAACTTATTTTGACAAAATACGTACAAAATATAGAGGACTCATTTACAAAAATGGTTAGTATCATTATAGTATACATAGATTGAATTACAAAATAGTTTTATAAAAACTCAGAGCTTTCTAAACTCCAATTAATGGCGAACAGCAAAAAATATATATTGCTATGCTGAATTTTATTTATTTTTTAAATTTTCACTCAACATTAGCTTAATCACAAAAATTTGTAATTCAATTTGTCTGTATATAAAAGAAGCAATATAGCTTCTATTTTGATGAGTTATTTGGAGGCAATTATAACTTATGTATGCAACACAACTAATTCCAAAAATATCTCTGCTTCATAGGTTTCTTAATTTAGTAAAAACATTGTTTTTGCCATGCTATGCTCCACTAAGATTTGTGTTTATATTATTCCTACAAAAATATAATTATTTTTCTTAAATGAACTTTTTAGCTGAATTTATAATAATATTTATAACAACGTTAGATGTTTCACTTTCAACCAAAGGAACTTTCTGAAGGTTTACTTTGATTCTGTGAGTTGAAAAGAAAAAAAAAACCTGAAAAGAGAACCATTATGGAATTAAGTTGAGTTATTTTCTATCTGAAGCACCTGATAATTCTGATATAAAGGTAGTGTCATCTGTGTGCAAAGCTTTTTCTTCTGCTAATGGAGTCAACACATTGATAGCTATAGAACCTTTTTCATATGCACAAGAAAATTTAAAACAGAAAATGGAGAAATTCAATTTAAATGATTTTTGATTTTGAAAAATCATGCTTTATCTGGTGTTATGTAAATGCATTTTATGGAGTTGCATTTGTTAAATTGACTTTGGGTACAGTTCTCCTTAAGAAACTACTAACATTTGAAGATACTTTATACCCTCCACAGCAGGACTGCTTTAGACTGTTTTTCATTTACATTTCTCACATATCTAAGCTATAATTTCTCATATTTGCTATTGAGCCTCTTCTCTCGAGGTCTGGTAGCTTTGTGCATCTTGCACGCTTCAGCATAGTTCACGGGACTTGTCCACCCACTAGCTGACCAGTGCAGGTAGCAGCATGGGATGCTTTTCCTCTCATATCTTAGCTGAAAGGTGATAGATAGCAGTCCCTGGTAACTAGTAGTGGAGCACAGTTTGTGTTATTAGGAGGAACTCTGCCTGTGCTCTGAAATGGGGCTATTGGTAAGGATCAGAAAAAGAGATGAGTTATTACTGGTCATCTTTCAGAGTTCACATAAAAGTGGTTGTGAATTTTTGTTTTAAATTAGATTTTCACACATGTAAGAGTGTGAACTCTAACTCTGCTCACTGTGCACATGTCTCACATACTAAACTAGACCACGGTAGAAGCTGGAAGCACAAAGTAGAAATCTATTGAACCCATTTCACCTTAAAAAAATATAACTGTTAAGGATAATCTTTTGTTATCAGATGAAAACTCTGGAACAAGTTCTTTTTAAAATACATTTAAAAATTTTTTTCAATTACAGTTGGCATACAATATTAAATTAGTTTAAGGTGTACCATATAGTGATTAGACATTTATATATCTTACAAAGTGACCACTTGATAAATCTAGTACCCATCTAACACCGTGTAGCGTTATTACAGTATTATTGACTATATTCTTTATGCTATTCTTTACATTCTCATGACTATTTTGTAACTACCAATTTACCTTTTCCTTCTTCACCCCATCCCCCAACTCCCTTCTCATCTGGCAACCCTAAAAACGTTCTCTGTATCTATGAGTTTCTTTCTGTTTTGTTCATTTATTTTGTTCTTTATATTCTAAATGTAAGTAAAATCACATGGCACTTGTCTTTCTCTGACTTTTCCCATGTAGCACAATACCCTTTAGGTCCATCCATGTTATTGCAGATTGCAAGGTTTCTTTCTTTTTTTAATTGCTGAGTAATTTTTCATTGTATATATGTACCACCTCTTCATTATCCATTCACCTATTGATGGACATCGAAGTTGCCTCCATGTCTCGGCTATTGTAAAAAATGCTGCAATGAACATATGGATGCATATATTCCTTCAAAGTAGTGTTTTGGGTTTGTTTAATAAATACCTGGAAGTGGGGTTACTGGGTCCTTCTTTATCTCTTGTTATAGCCTTTGTTTTAAAATCTATTTTGTATTGTGTAAATATTGCTAGCCTAGATTTTTTTCCCTCATTTTCATTTTCATGAAATATCTATTTGTCTCTTTTCTTTCAGTCTCTGTCTTTCAATCTGAAGTAAGTCTCTTATAGGTAGCATGTGTAAGGGTCTTATTTTCTTATCCATTCAGCCACCCTATCTTTTGATTAGAGTATTTAATCCATTAACATTCAGTTATTATTGACAGATATATATTTATTGTCATTTTATTATTTCTATTTTTAATTTTTTTTCTTTCTTCTTCTTAAAGAAGTCCCTCTAACATTCCTTGTGATACTGATTTGGTGTTGATGAACTCCTTTAGCTTTTTCTTGTCTGGGAAGCTCTTTATCTTTCTTTCAATTCTAAATGATAGCTTTGCTGTGCAGAATAAAATTGGTTGTAGTTTCTTGCTTTTTATTACTTTGAATATTTTGTGCTGATACCATCTGGCCTGCAAAATTTCTGTTGAGAAATCAGCTGACAGGTTTATGGGAGCTCACTTGTAGGTAGCTAGATGGTTTTCTCTTGATGCTTTTAAGATTCTCTCTTTGTCTTTAACCTTTGGCATTTTAATGATGATATGTCTTGCTGTGGGCCTCTTTGGGTTCATCTTCTTTGGGATACTCTGTGCTTCCTGGGTTTGTATGTTTATTTCCTTCACCAGGTTAGGGAAGTTTTTCTTCATTATTTCTTCAAATAGGTTTTCAATTCTTTGCTCTCTCTCTCCTCTTTCTGGTACCATTGTGTTGTAAATATTGGTGTGCTTGATGATGTTCCAGAGGCCCCTTAAACCATCTTCAATTTTTTTGGATTCTTTTTTTGTTGTTGTCATCATCTTTCTCCTCCTCCTCCTCCTCCTCCTCTTGCTACTGCCGCTGCTGCTGCTGCTGTTCTGATTGGGTGTTTTCTTAAAACTTGTTTTCTAAATTGCTGATTCAATCTTCTGCTTCATCTAATCTACTCTTGATCCCCTCTACTGTAGTCTTCATTTCAGTTATTATATTCTTCATTTCCAACTGGTTCTTTTTTATGTTTTCTATTTCTTTGTTAAAGTTCTCACTGAGTTCACCCATTCTTCTCCTAAATTTATTGAGCATCCTTATAACTAGTGTTTTAAACTCTGCATCTTATTGATTGTTTTTCTCCATTTTATTTAGTTCTTTTTCTGGAGTTTTGTTCTGTTCTTTCATTTGGGACATGTTTGTTTGTCTCTCCATTTGGGCTACCTCCATGTATTTTTTCTATGTATAGGTAGGGCTCCTGTGTCTCCCGGTCTTAGTAGAGTGGCCTTATACAGTAGATGTCCAGTGGAGCACAGTCTTCCTTGGTCACTGAGCTGAGTGCTCCATGTGTGTCAATTATATGAGTTGTGTGTGCCCTCCTGTTGTAGTCAAGCCTTGGTTACTCTTTGGAGGTTAGTGGAAGAGACTGATTCTCAGGCTGATTGGTTGTAAGAACTGGCTGGTGAGGGGCTGACCCTATGGAATAGGATCCACTTTAGTAGAGCTTTGGTGCCTGTCCAGTCTGCCCTTTGGGTGTATTATTCTCGGATGCAGCTTCAAGTGGTGCTCCAGCTTGGTCCAAGCTGACCACTGGGTGTGCCAGCTAGGGGACTCCTGGAAGGGGCTTTACCACAGGTCAAGTTCAGCTGAAGTCTGTGCCCTGCCCGGGGCCACTGGGCAAGAGTCACCAAGCAATCCACAGATGGCTGCCACTTGTGCTGAGGTTAAGCCTATTCAACAAGAGGTACCAGGCATGCTGAGGCCAGATGCTGCATATTTGGGTTTTATAAACCTTTGAGAGATTTAAGAAAGTCTGTAGCAAGAGCCAAGACAGGGTTTTTTGTTTTTGTTTTTGTTTTTGTTTTTGTTTTTTTTTGTATGGAAAGGCCACTGGAAGTGGCTTGGTTGGGCTGGCAATTTGGGAGGGGCAAAGTCTTAGGGAATAACCAACTTAGGGCAACCAGTGTTGGACAGGTTGATGGAGACTCAAATATGGTAGCCTTCTGCATCTGCATGCTGGGTGTGGGGAGAGCTCAAAAAGGAAGGAACAATGGCTTCTGCCAGCACTCCTATCTGGAAGAAAGCTGCCCCTCCAGCCCTCATCCTGAAGCCAAACAATTTAGTTCCTCCCCATATGTTTCTGTCACCTTTCAAGCTGCTACCTCCATGCTGGAGCTCAGAATGGGTGAGTCTGTCACAGAGTAAGTCTATGTGTAGGCCTCTTAAGAGAAATGTCTGTGACTCCAGCTGCCTTTTGCCTCACTCAGACACAATCTCTGCTGGCTTTCGCAGCCAGAAATTTTGGGGACTTCTTTTCCCAGTACTGGAACCCTGGACTGGGGAGCCCAGTGTGAGCCAGGACCCCTTGCTTCTTTGAGAGGAATGTAGCAACTGAGATATCCCTTCTGATTCTCAAATGCCACATGTGGGTGTGGGACCAGCCTGTTTTGCATCTCTACCTTTCCTACCAGTCTTGAGGTGGTTTCTTCTCTGTATCTCCAATTGTAGGACTTAAGTCCAGCTAGATTTCAGCTGACTGACCATGATGACCATTCTGTAGTTTAGTTTTGATGTGGTTGTGAGAGGAGACAGCACAGCATTTACTTACTCTGTCAGCTTGACTAGAAGCTCTGGGACAAGTTCTAAAGCAGACTGGAAATAGATAAAAACAGGGAAATGAGTATATAATCACCAAGTATAGCAGTTATTAAGTAATCACTCCCAGGATGGCTGCACAAGTTTTTATCTTAATTTAGACCTGCTGGTATAGGTGTGCTCAGGGCACTGTACTGATAGGATAAATACAAACCCTACATAGCAGTCCCAAATCTGGAATTTGGGATGAAATTATTCATAATCACCTCCAACTGGTAGTAGTGTGCAGTAAATGTTTAACAACTGGTGCTGTCAGGGTTGGAGGAGGAAAAGAGGAGGAAAGCCCTGATTTGTAGTATTTGATGATTTCTATGGTGTAATTATTACCACCGCTGATTTCAAACTCCATACTTGACAGTTGCCAAACTTGGTGTTGGAAAGAGATGTATACAATTGATTAGTATACTACTGACAACCCTTTCCAAATTTCTGTCCAACCAAGCTGAATACTGTTAAACAAAAAAATTATTCTGACACTTGTTCCAATGATAAAAGACTTTATTCAGGACTATTGCAATAGGTATCGAGACAATGTAACTGAGAAAGTGATGAGGCCCAGCTCTGAACACAACAAGGATAAGTGGAGTATTTTAGCCAATGAATACACTGAAGGGACCAGTAGATGGCTAAGTACTAAGTGAAGACATCAAGATAGGAGGATTTTTGCTAACCTGACTTGGCAGGATTTTTGCTGAGACAGGCCACGGTGATCAGATATTAATGTGGGGAATGAGGAATTTGATCAGATTATGGGAGGGATTCTTGCTAATATTGGGCTATGCTGGACTGGTAAGGACAGGACAGGACAGGGACCAATGTCA
The DNA here is from genome assembly GCA_004027375.1 of Macroglossus sobrinus. Classification (NCBI taxonomy): domain Eukaryota; kingdom Metazoa; phylum Chordata; class Mammalia; order Chiroptera; family Pteropodidae; genus Macroglossus; species Macroglossus sobrinus. The sequence continues at coordinate 538,053 of PVKZ01000630.1, forward strand.
AGGCTTGAGAACAGCGATGATACGAGCCTGATTAAAGTTTGATTTTAGAGTTTTTATCAGTACACTTCTCTCTCTCTCAAAATAGTTTCAGCAGAAGTAAGTTTTTTTCTTATATTAATTTACTTCCCCTGAGACCCAGTTATGGAAATGTGTGTTTAACTGTCTTTAGCCAAGTTACTTTATCTTAGGCAGAAGATTTAATGAATCAAAATATTCTACTTTTTAATTATTTTAACCATTACACACTATGATTCTGATTCTAATTACAATATGTAGAGGTTTTTCCATACCACCAAACAATTCTCCAACATCAGTTGTGTGTCCTACAATTAACTCAATTCTGACACTATTTATCCAGATATTGCATCAGATTTCACAGGCTAAGAACGCCTTCCCACAAGACTGCGCCTACACCCCAAGCTTCTGATGCCAATTGCAGTTTAGGTTGTTAACAGTGCTTTCTATTGACTGGCTGTAAATCAGAGGTTCCCACAACCTTGCCTTGACTTCAATTAATTTGCTAGAGTGACTCAGACTCAGGAAATCAGTTATTCCCTAGATTATCAGTTTATTACAAAGGATATTAAAGGATATAGATCGATAGCCAGATGACTAGATACATGAACAAAGAAGCTTCTGTATCACTGGAGTTTGACACTGACATGGTAGCACAGGGAAATATGCTGGTTCACCAATTCAGAAACTCTGAACTCTCTCTTTTTTGCGTTTTTATGGAGGCTTCATTACATACGTATAATTGATTAAATCATTGAGCATGGGTTATTGATTCAACCCTTCTCTGCTCCCTGGAGGTTAGGAGAATAGTTTGAAAGTTTCAACCCACTAATCGTCAAGTTGGCTCCCCTGGAAACAAACCCCATCCTTTGGGAATTTCCAAAATTTATGTCAGTATAACAAAAGACACCTTTACTGTCCTCTCACTTAAGAAATTTAAAGGGTTTTAGGAGCTCTGTGCCAGGAACTGGGACAAAGACAAAATATATATGTCTTATTATAAATCACAATATTACACACACCATTTACATTCACAGTATACACTGAGCCAACATACACTACATAAACCTTGAAGGTCTACATAACTCTGCTACTTGTGACCTTATGCTCCACCTGATTAAAAGAGAGGGAAGAAAATAATCCTGCAGATAAAATTTTCTTTAGTATCTTCTTTTTAGTGTCCCATCTTCCTAAATTATATAATGGCAAAATTATTTTTAAGGTATTATATATGAGTTTTAAGACCTAAAGTACTTAAAGCATAGGATTCTTAACTAAGTTTATGTTCTAGATATCATAGGGATAAACCCTTGATATATGTGAGTCTGTTCTTGTGTATGAAAATAGAAAACTTATATTTTATGCATTAGTTATAGTGTTCTACAACATTTCCTCATAAAACAGAATGTGCTTTATGCTAATTTTGCATGAATATTTCAATATTATTTGGCAAAAGGACCAGGGATATGACCCATGTCTCTCACACATACACAACCAACACCTCAACCTGGGGTTACCACATTCTCTAATGGTTTCTTTATTACAGATTTATGAAGTGAGACCATCCCAGGCAAAACAGAAATTAAATAAACCATCCAGGGAGGAAATGCTCATAGCAACTGTGAAACACTGAAAGGAAATAAATAGATAAAAAGTTACGATCACCAAAACAAAGAGGGCTTCATGGTTCCATTGTATGGAACTGTGACAAGTTGGTATTCTCTCTGAAAAACTGATGGAAATTGAAATCAGCAAAAGTGAGCTGGTCATAAAACACTGATGGACATTTATTGATGGGTGTTACTGGGACACACTCAGTCATGAAGAGAATAGAAATGCATCAAAGTCCTACTCCAGGAATTTTTCCTGACATTTGCTATTTAGGAATTGCTCACCCTCTGTTGTAGGTGTTCATTTATCTTTCCCATTCTTGAGTTAGTTTTATAGTACTCCTTTGGTGTATAATGTAGTACCCTTTATGTGTATAAAGGAGACTTCTGACAGCTCCATATATACAAGAGATTCTTCCATGGAGAAATGATTTATTGTAATGGTTTTTATGTTGTTAGAGCTAGAATTGAGACTATATTTTTTATCTACTTTGTAGCTCCAGTTTGTGAAGAGAATTCTTTCTTCAAATGTCAGAAATCTTTGCTGTTAGCAGGACCTACCCCTCCCCAGATATATTTTTGTTTCAGAGTATTCTATGAAGAGAGAAAAAGGCCCACTTTAAAGCCTCTTAAACATTCGCTGTTGAATAGTTGCACTTTCTCACCCAGGGGTGGACAGGAGTCAGGTCTTTGTGACAATACTTCTTTACCTGGGAGCATAACTACTTTCAGGGGATTATCAGTAATTTTCATGGGGTGGGGGAGTATGTCTTTTCTTAATCTATAGTGTCTGCATGCCATTTTAGAGGCGATGTAACAGGTGATTACTTATTCAGAGGTACTATTTTTCTGTTCATAGAAGGTCACTTTTGCAATACAATAGCATCAAAATTGCTTAGAGGGAAGTTAAGGGAAGTGTTGAATATGTAACAGATGGAACTCAGAAACTTAAGTGAGCTTCATCTGAAGTGCAAAGATTTATAAACTCTATTTAGTTTTCTGCTTCTTAAGATGATGCCTCACAGGAACAGAGTGGGGCAGGGTACAGTGAGAGAGAAACCAAGATTTAGGGAAATATATGCAGAGTGGAGCCTGATTTTTGAATGTGTTTCGTTTCTTGAAGCTTATTTTCTAATTCCAGGCGTCCTCAAATTGACTGATAGAGCTCATTGCATAAAGCTTCAAAGATGTCTTTTTTTTCTGGGGCAGAATGTCCTAAAGGAAGTTCAACTCAATTGCCTTCCTCTGAAAAAAACACTGAGCCAAGTGATTGTTCAAGGGTCCTGTAAAGAAATATTTGTTTCATTTGAAGTTTCCATTTTACCCTTAAAACCTAGGTTTGATGGTGTGAAGAATAGCATGTCTTCCATTCTTTCTCCTTGGCTGAGTTATAGGGAGTCATTAGGTGCTCATTAGACTAACATGAAAGCTGATAGCATCAGCTATGGAACGCATGACTCATTTAAAAATCTTATCGGTTCTCTTTAGCTTGCTGCCTAAGTTGCAGCCTTTCTTGTGGCAGGTATTAAGACTCTGAAAACATTAGATATTAAAATTTATGACTTAAAAAAATTGAGTCTTAAAAAAAATTAAGGCTCTTCTCCTTCTTTTTTTTTTTTAACCAGATAATTTCCAGGGTCAACACATGACCAAAGACTTTGGTATTCCCTATTGCTTTGGGATCTGCTTTGTAACAGTTATCTTACTGAATACTTCCAACAGTGTTTCCAAGTAGATGTTACTTTCATATTACAAATGAAGAGGTTGGGGCTTGGAGAGCCTATAAGCAAAGAAGCCCAGATAGAGAGGACTCTTCTTGACACCTGGCTACTTTCCAGTGATGAATATATGAGTAAGTTAAAGTTGTAGGGCCCTGTGAATCTAAGAAGAGGACAGAATTAACGGTCCATGTTCCTCTGGAGCTGCTCATCAGAGGAGACCTATGCCTAGAGGAGGAATAAAATGGACATTTATTCTCATTTTGGCTATTCAAATTACTCTGCTATTGTAGGGCCTTAAATATCCTTAAGGGCAGGTGGGAACTAATAAAATGTGAGCTTGTAATTGGACCACATGCATTTTCTTCCTAACCATGTCTTTCCTCCTATACTATTTTATCTCTTCCTCCCCAACCTGGGGAAGTCCATTCATTTACATTAAGAAGTGGCACTCAAGTTTTAGTATAATTCTTAAGGGTGATAATAGAAAAGGAGAATTGACTGATACAACCAGTGCTGCTTACTTCTAGGGTAGAGATGGGCAAATTTCATCCATACGCTATCAGGCAACATCATTAGGTTCTGTTCTTAAATACATCTGATGAGTAATTTTCCATTTAGGTTAACATGTCTATCTCCAAAATAAAGTCCAAAAAACCCCTATGTATAGTAAGTAGTCTGCCCTTATCTGAGGTTTCAGTTTCAGCAGTTTTAGTTATCTGTGGTCAATCATGGTTTGAAAATATTATTTAGAAAATTCTAGAAATAAACAATTCACAGTTTTAAAGTGTGTGCCATTCTGAGTAGCATGATGATTGCTCTTGCCATCCTGCTGGGGAAGTGAATCATCTCTTCTCCAGGGTATCTGCCCTATATGTGCTACCTGCCCATTAGTCACTTAATAGCCTTCTTGGTTACCAGATCGACTGTTGCATTGCTTATGTTCAAGTAACCGTTATTGCACTTAATAAGGAACACAAACACTACTCTAACAATTTGTGTATACCAAAGAGAAGCTGTAAAGTGCTTCCTTTAGGAAAAAACATAGTATATATAGTGCTCCTTACTATTTGTGGTATTAGGCATCCACTGGAGGTCTTGGAAACTTTTCCCCCTGCAGATAAGGGGGGACTATTGTCTGTTTTTTGATACTTCTGGTAGAGTTACATTGGACTCCCACAAGAATTGGTATTCCTTATCCCCTCAAATTGGTCAAGTCAGTAGATATTAAAAACAAAGTTAATAAAAATAAAGCAAAACAACACAAAAAAACACCACACCTTATAGTGAACCAACTTCAAAATGAAATGAAATTCAGGTTGAAAGGAAGAATTTATGATCTTTTGAATTGGTAGACTCAACAAGTCACCTGAAATTCTACTTTGCTAAACATTTCTGCCTATAGTTGGAAAGACAAACTTACAAAACAATAAATATGGGGATATAAATATTTTGTAATCCAGATATTTTATAAGCAAGTAATAGTAAAACATCTAAAATGTCAACACATTGGGGTTACTATTATTGGGATTACAATAGATCATGTTTCAACAGGTAAATTTTAGTTTTTATAGGGCACACTCCAGATGTAAGAAAATATATCTTAACATGTATTGAATGCTACGACTAAAAGTTGTTTCTCTGACAAGCCACATTCATCTTGGGTAAGACATGATATGCCTGAAAGTAGGGTTGTCTATTTGTTTTCTGAGTTGAGACTTTTTACTAAGAAGGTGGCCAATCGAGCATTTTTAAGGACTATGGAGTTAGGCAATTGTTGGTTAGAGGTCCAGTTTCTATGAAGAAGACTTGGAATGTAGATTTATAAGGCTGTTTAGAAATTATAATCAAGTTGAACACTAATGAGGTAGGGCACATTGATGGGACAATTTCCCTTGTAGTGTGTACAAAGCAGAAATTCTGATAGAAAAGAAGTGCATGAAATCAAGACTATTACTATTATTATTAAGACTTAAATATTGAATAAAATTATTTCCATAATTTCATCCTCTTTTTCTTTGAGAAAGCAGAGAAAGGATCCCTGAACTCTGTTGATATTAGAATGTCCAGACCTGTAGAAAATGTTTATAAGTTTATTTGAGCCAAATAGAGGACATGCCTTGAAGCAAGATTTTAACAGACTGAGAAAATGCTTTACAAAATGACAGTTTTGCTGTCTTTTATATATTTGGAATTAAGGAAGGAACTAAGGAAGATTACATGAAGGTGGGTGGGAGAAAGCAAGGTGGGGAATGGATTACAAGATAGTTAAGATTGAGTGCTTTCTTGAGGGTGGTTAAGCTTCAAAAAGGTCTGAAAAAGAGACAATTTAAAAGTATGTCAATTTATATGCACAGAAACAATGGGCAGAGCTTGCTGAAGGTGAAGATAAACCTTTTACTAAAGAAGGGGTATGATCTTCCCAATTAGGAATTTATGATCAGATCATCCTGTGAGGTTACTGTTTTAGTCACTGGATTCAACAGATTTATTATAGAGCCTGTTTTTTATCCACAGGTCCAATGGCAGATATATTCTTATGCTTCAATAATTACCATAGAGGAAAATACTAGGTCCATGATCTTGGAGAAATTTGGCCTCATTTTTCTCACAGATTTTGATATTCTGAGAGACCTGTTTTTCCAATACAAGTCCTAGCAAATTAACAATAGTCCCTTTCTACAAAATATTTTTATTTGTGAAAATGCCAACTTAGATCAGCTTTTTCTTAATAAGTATAATGAGGAAGTGGAGAGCTGGGAGATGTCAACTGAGAGGATCATCTGATGACCTTGCTTAGATAAGAGGTGGCTAACATGGAGATAACTCATTTAAGGTTCACCACCTGAGAGTCCTTCCAGTGAGTCTCTTCTTGAGCATATTGGTTGGTTAGGAGACTCCATGGTTTGGAGACCCCAGGTTTCAACAAAGCAGTTCAGGGCATTGCGTGGTGAGTACTTCCTAGGGAGGTACTAGCCTGCCACTATCTACTCACTCATGGGATACTCTTCACATCTTTTGCCCTAAATCTAACAAAGATATTTTTCCTTCTACTCCTGCTTTCTTGCCCTAGTCTGCCTTTCTGCCCATCATTTTCTCTATATCTCTATTTTAGCTCTCTGCACATCTTTGTGAATTTAAAAACAACAAAAATGTTCCACCTCCTCTCCTTGCCAAAACAAAAACAATAAATGCAGAGTTCCATAAAGTTAAGTAAACCCACTTTGCAGAAAATTGGAGCCCTAGGAAGGGTTTTTCTCTCTCTCCAAGTGAGAAATTCTGAGGTTCATTGTAAATATGACTATGAGGTCCATGAGGATGGGGTGGGGAGCAGATTGGGAAGGAGTATTTGGTTGTAGAATAAAATGAAAGTCTCTGAAGTCCCCTGTTTATGGTGACACATCCCTTTGGCCTTACTGTTTACCAGTCATTGTGAAAACATAAATTTTAAATATAGAAAATTTAAGGGAATAAGATGAAGGGGGAACTTTTTTATTATGGATAGAAGTAGATATTTAGAAGATATAATTTAAATGTTGAGAGTAAGATCAGAAAAAAGAGAAAATGAATATAGAAGAAAAAAAGTTTAAAAATATAAAAGAATAAAACTCCAAATAAAGATTATAAAGGTTAAACATTAAAAAATAATAAAAAGATAAAATGGATGAGATTTAAAATAAATGAGAAAAGGCTAGAGGCCAATGAGATAAAAGGTTAAAATCATGAAAGTAAAAGAGAAAAAATTAAAGTATAGAAGATAGGATGAAAAGTTAAAAGTATAAAAGTAGATAAGATTAAAAATGAAGCACAGGAAATAACTAATAGGCTAAAAGTAAAAAAGTATAAGCATAAAAAGGATTTGAAGGGGTTTATTCAAAGAAAATAAAAACAAACAGCATGAATAGTAGACAACTAGATGAGCTGAAAAGGGTCAATTTAGTTAAGTGCGGACAAGCAAGGGCTGAGAAGCTGCCTTCTGACAGTGGTGAATCCATGGTGGAAGAGGAGCTCTGACCCAAGGATAGAAGCCCTGTAGCTACCTCCAACCCCTGCCATTCACCATAGCCTCTTGGGCCTTTGTCTCTAGTGCCAGGGCTTCTGGACCAAGGCAGTAAATACCCGTTGTATACTCAAAGGAAGCCAGCTTTTCCTTTGGAGAACTTCTCAGGTGAGTCTGCTTAACTCATCTGAAATGATTCCTGGTCTTTTTTCCATTTATCTAAAAATTTAAAAATATTTAAAACCCATCAGAAATTCTCTTCCAAGTTGCCTTTCCCATCTTGATCAGCTTGCATCAAAACAAAAAATAAGCTGTGAAATTTGGTGTTTCTTTACATGTTTTGATATCCTCTACTTATTTTATTTATGTATTTTAAGTTTTTTGTAAAAGAAAAAAGAGTAAAGAGGAAGTATGCAGCATATTTTTAGACTGCTGTCTTAGTTTAAATGTTAGACTCATGCTGTTATAAGAGTTCATACTACCTCAGCTAAGAGAATTTTTATAATTGTCAATTCATTCCCCTGCCCACTTTTTTGCCTTCTGAAGAAGTATTTTTTTCCTACTGGAGAACAGTTCTCTTTTGTTAAATAGATTTCTCCCATGACAGGTGGAATGTTTTTACATTCGAAAGTTCTGTTCATATTGAACTAAAATATCTTAGTCTTACTTCCAAGATTCTAGAAGAAGGAATCTGATTAACTGATCTTGAGCCAACTCTGGTTCAGGATAGAAAAAAGATAAGGGAAGCAAAGCAGTATTGAACTGAGCAGTAAAAGAGCTTAAAGAGGATGTGAGGATTATAGAGAGAGATGATATGGAGTAGTTGCAAGGTTTAATAGAAATGGATTGAAGAGAAGAGGAATTTTTATATATTTTTTATGGTGCTGTGGACTACGTATTTGAATCCTCTTTGTGCTTTATGAGAGATGCAATCAAGGATTTGGGATTGAAATTATTTTTGGTTTCTTTGAATAGAAAACTACTCTAAAAGTAAAACATTTGGGTCTTGGTTTTATTAAGGTTACAATAAGGATTCCAAATATGTAGAACAAATTTAGTGAAGTATAGCTTGTGATAAAATTATTTGGTAATGAAAGAATATAAAAATGAAAGAGATAATGTATTAATCAACAATGAAAATGCAAGGTATGAAGAGATACATATTGAAAGAAGGATTCATTAAGAGTTATAGGAGTTTTTCAGAAGGAAGATATAACATTGATCTCAGTGGGTAAGAAGGATTTAAGAGAAGGTCAACTTTGTTCAGAGTCCGCAAAGTCAGTAAGGTTATGCCTGCTAGGCTTAGAGTAGGCATGAGCAATAAGGCAGAAGAAAGAGAGAGATAGTGAAGTTACCTGTATAGAAAAGCACTGACTGTGGTGACTATTTGAGAAAGAGTAGCAAATAGGGATTTTATCTGGAATGAAGAATTAGTTTCAAAAGGGAAAATCGTCAGAGTTTTCTAAAGAAAGGTATTTGGGCTAGATCATAAGTTTGGAAGTAAGACTCACATATTTTAGTTCAATATGAACAGATCTTTTGAGTGTAAACATGAGAACTATGGAGTGGCCATCTCCCATCTGTTGTAAGAGAAACCTGTTTGAGGAAAGAGATGACCAACACAGGACATGGTGAAAGAAACTTCATTCCTTTAGTTTTCTAGTTTGTGATTGTGGACCAAAGCATGTGCCATTAGCTTCTTTGAGACAGCCCCATGGCCTATCATTATCTACCTTTTTCCACCTTAAATAAGTTAAAGTTGTTTTCTGTTACTTTCACTCAAATTTTAACTGATAAGGTGAGTATCATGAGTTCTATGCAAAGGTTAAGTGAACCCTTTTTCAAGGAGTTGGATGTGAAATGACTGTGTGTGTGTGTGTGTGTGTGTGTGTGTGTGTGTGTGTTAAGGGGTTGTTGGGAGATAGAGGGCATTATTCCTTGTTTGATACTTTCTTGGAAGATGTTAGAAACTAAGGCTACTCTGAAAACTACTCATTTAGCTCATCATAAGTCAAATTAATGTTGTCTTGATTGAAGTAAAAGGAAAAAACCCACAGGAAAGCACTGTGTGACCTCTTAATTAATATTGGCTTATTGACTAATAGTCTGAGGTGAATTGCAGTTCCGCAGACCATAACCTCAATCAGTCCCTTGAAAAATTTCTCTGGTTTACTGTGTTGCTGTTTGTTATATTGTTTCTTAAAATTCAAAACGTTTTCAATATTCCCTCTCAAATTAAATCTATCTTTGCATACATCTAACTTATTCCTTTTCTCATATACTATTTAACTAACTAGTAATTTCCAATATTTGAGTACCCAAAGTATATTCTTCAGACTGCCTCATTCACTCTGAAATAGTGCAAAAAATTCTTTGTCTAATTATATGTTCTAGTTTTTCATTTGGAAATTTTGATCCTGTAGCTAAATTTTTCTTTATGCCAGGCAGAATAATTTTACCCTCTATTGAGCTCTAATTTTTTCACTTTGGCCGTTTTTCTGGAGAAATCTGGCATCATTAGTTAATGCTCTATTTAGAACAGCTTTTAATGCCATGGCCCTTGAGTAGCCCTGGTTGTGGCCAAGATTGCTAGGAAGGTTTACAGGTTCAATTTCATAGTGCCTTTCTTACTGCCACCTCCCTCCTTCTTCCTTTTATTTTTTATCTCCCAGCTTCCCTAAATATATTGGATACATCAAGAGCGCTTCCTGTTTTCCCAGAATACTTTGCGCAGGACAACTGTTTGCTATAATTGCCTTGTGCTTTTACAATCACCTAGGCCCCTTACTTTTATCGAAACATTTCTGCTCCATGCCAAATATACACATTCGTTTTTAGATGTTAATGACTGAAAATATTTTAGAATATCGTGCTGCTAAGAAACCAATATACTTTTAACAAAGATCTTTAGGGCTTTAAAGGAGTGACTTGCGGTGGGTACACCAGAGTGGGCAATGGAGTCAGGCTGGTCCAATCAAATTCTCTCACCAGAAATTTGAAACTGGAGTCAAGAGAGAGTTACAACTTTATCATATGACCTTGAAGGTGAGGGGCAGCCATGTTTGCCAAGTGACTGATGAAAGGAGAAAGCCAGTCTGAAGAGAGATGCTGTTATGCATGAGCAGAGAGGAGCAGGATGAGACAGTATGGAAGCTGGATGGGTTTACCTGGTTTGCAGGCCTTTCTGGGTTCAGCCTTCTCCTTGGCTAGTGGTATATAATTGAAAATGGTAAGGAGGGGTTTGGGTGATGGAAGTCCTCAACTTTAGAACTGTCCCGCATCTTCCTCTTTTAAATCATAAGACTTGGTGATGATGACTCCATGTCTGGAAATATCATGTGGGGTGAAGATTTTACAGAAGAATTCTATTTATATTATTTGGAAATATAATAGCTTGTAACTATCTATGAGAGAGAGAGAGAGAGAGAGAGAGAGAGAGAGAGAGAGAGAGAGAGAGAGAGAGAGAGAGAGAGAGAGAGAGAGAGAGAGAGAGAGAGAGAGAGAGAGAGAGAGAGAGAGAGAGAGAGAGAGAGAGAACAGTGTTTGCTGAAAATGTGGAGTGTTTAAGTTGGGGTCTCAGATAGTACCCTGAGAAACATGTCTGTAAACTGAAGTAAACATTCAGTGTGGAGAAGAGAGTTTCTCTGTTGGCCAATAGTGAGAGAGTTGCAGATGTGATAAGCAGCAGAGCCTTTCAGCCCCTGGGCTCCTGGGGGCCTCTCTCTATGACTATGAGCAGCCTAGTCTTTTCTGTTCACCATACAAACTTTTAACTTTTTTTTTCCCTCAAAATTTGTGTTATGATATGAAGAAGGTTAGGAAGCTCTGACCCAGAGTAATTGTTAGTATTTACTGTTTGCTATGTGCTTTGCATTCTTTATCTTATTTAAATTTCACAAGAATCCTCTCAGATGGGTTCCCTATTATTTCTGTTTCACAGATAAGAAGAGCAAGGAATTAATAGGTTTAGTAATTTGCACAAGCCCAATAGAGTTATGGAACTGGAACATACACTCAGGTAGTATGGCTGTAGTAGTTTGATGCCAAACTTCTAGCTACTACTCTATGTGCCTCCCCTACTGAGAAGGTTTGCTGGGGGCACCACAGTCTATGGGGAGAAAAGGGCCACCTCAATTGCATCCCTCACATAGTATATCTTTCTTGAGGCAATTGGCCTACTACCTAGAGGATAGGCCATGTCAACATTTAAATGAAAGCTACCACACAAGCATTAAGTAACAAAAAAACAACTGATCTTATCCCAGTGAGATGATTATCCTGCTTCTATCAAATAGGTATTGATAATCAGTTTGGCTATTTGGTGTCAGAAGGTACAATCAAAGTAGTACTTATTTTTGATACCATTAATTGATTATGGGTTTCCACAGCTGCTGATTATCTTTATCATCAGTAAGCCTAATTAATAAACCAGCATACTCCTTACAAAGGAAATATGACTAGCCAAAGAGGCCCTGGCCCTTTATTACTTTGAAGCTACTTTACCTTTACATGAGTCAAAAACAGAAAAAAACAACAAAGACTCCATCTTTTTTCTGTTCTCTCTCTCTCTCTCTCTTTCTCTCTCTTTCTCTTTCTCCTCCCTCATTTCCTGGGGAAGAAGAACATACTATTTACTATTGGTTCTTATTCCTTAGGGCAAAGCTGTCACAAAGATGGCCACCTTACTTAAGATTTTTGAAATTTGAACCCAATATGTTATCTTTTTGTTTGCTTAATCTTGCTGTAGATTTCTATATCTTGCTACCAAAGATTCTCAACTAATAGGTTTCAGGAAAGAGAATTTAGAGCTGGGTGTTGGATAGGGCGAATTGTTTCTGCCCCTTGAATTAGGTGGTTCATCATCTTTGAGGATGGGCAGCAAAACATTTATTTCAATCCTGGATCAAAACAAAGCTGCAGAGAAAGGGGGATTCTGCCTTTGACATGGGGTTTGGCACTGTATTTTTTACTTTATTCTCTTCTGTGCACATTGGGAGCATGACTGATCCATGAAAGCTTTTCTGCCCCTGGATTTCATTACTTTTTTCCCCCTTTTTCAGAAAACATAGTTATTACAAAAGAAGCACAACTGCTCTAGCCTCTTCAAAATAGAATAATGACATTTTCGTAGCAAGTGATTGTGGGAGGAAGTGCGGGGATGTTGAGCTGGCTGAAATCCAGAGGTTTTTAAAGAAGCGGAGAAAGGTTGTTCACCTCTTAAAAAGTGACAGTTGTGAAAACAAGTCATTTTTAGAATTTGTCATCTTGTGTTAACAGTATACCCTTTTGTAGTTACTGATATCTGTCAGAGTAAATGCCAGCAGTAAAGAGCTCAACTGCAGGATTTTCTGAGGAGGTGGAAGTCTTGCATGATGGGCCTGTGCACATCTCCTTCTCTTGCTGGAGTGGAGATGTGGAGAGAGCTTTGGCTTAGGAATCATGACTCCTTGTGCATCTTGGCTATGATATTGAGTAGCTTCTTTGACATTGCAATTCATAAATCTCTGATTCTCAGTGCCATCATCTGTAGCTTGGACAAAGTTATCTCTAAGATCCTTTATAGCTTGAAAATTCTGTGATTCTAAGTCCTAGATAAATGAATGTCATGAATCACAATGACCTCTCCACTAATATTATGTTTTCTCCCCATTTTTTTCTCTAGCAAATAATTGGCTCCTTAAAAATTTTTTTTCCTAGTTTTTTATCATGGTAAATAGATGGTTTGCTAGTGGCATTTTGGAAGAAGAGTTCCTGTTCAGAGCATTTCCTCTAAATCTTTCTTGATTGGTGGTGAGGGAGACCCAGGCTATGGCCAGATCCACATCTTTGCATTTTGTCTCTTAGACCAGAGTCCTTGTAATCTACTAGCCTGAGTCAGCTGTTCAGAGATACTTCTTGTGGTATGTCTGTGCCTAGACATCGGCCCTAAAAAATGACATGTTGTTTAGGATGAGTAATATTATGATCACTGGTTCTAAAAGCTGTGAAGAAAATGTGATGGTCAGTTTTACGTGCCAACTTGGCTGAGCTATAGTCCCCATGTATTCAGTCAAACATTGATGCAGAGGTGGCTGTGAAGATATAATGCTCATAGTCAGTTGATTTGAAGTAAAGGAGATAATAAGAGATAATCTGGGTGGACAACTCAATCAGTTGAAAGGCCTTGAGGTCAAAACTGAGATTTCTCAGAAGAAGAAATTCCTCCTGCAGGCTGCATCTTCAGCTGGAACCTGAGTTCCAGCCTGCCCTTCCTATAACCTGACCTATAGAATTCAGACTTTCTAGGCAGGCTCACAATTGTTTAAGCCAGTCAGTCCCTTGCACTGGATGTTTTAATATGTATCTTCTACTGGTTCTGTTTCTTTGGTGGAACCCTGACTAACATAAACTCCAAGTTCTGTATTTTATAGAGAAAGAAACTGGGGTTCAGTCCCTAGTGGTCATTAATGAGACGACTCACAGACTTATGAACTTCCCACAGTACCACATTCTTATAACCTATAATCCAGTTGAAAATGTAAAAGAAGGGCATGACATAATATATGAAGGACTACTGCCTCCTCAATCCATGCCCCTAAGTAAGTCTACTATGTCTTGGTTGATACATTTACCATTTGGATGGCTTTTGTGCAAAGTGCTCAGTGACCTGGTGGAAGTGCAATCGTGGTACTCAGGACCACTAAACCCACTGAGGCTTAGCCATGGAATCAAGTGCTCAGGTTTTGTACAAAGTCACCTAACAAGAAATTGAGGGATTCTATAGTCTTAGGAGGGCAATCCTGGCAGCACATGTGGGCCATGAGATGCTTGACAGGCTGCAGAGACACTTCTTCTTCATGCCTTTCTTGAACAAATAAAAGTATGAAACAGTAGTTCTTAACTATTTGGGAGGAGACTGAAATGCCTTGGGAATCTAATGCAGAATTTTTCAACCTTGACACTATTGACTTTTTGAGCTGGCTAATACTTTGTTTTGGGGCTGTCTTGTGCATTGTGGGATGTTTAACAGCATCCCTGGCCCTTACCAATCAAAGCCAGAAGTGCCCTTCCTGTTGAGATAACCAAAAATGTATCCAGATGTTGTCAAGTGCCTCTGGAATGCAAAATTGTTCCTGGTTAGGAACCACTTATCCAAGGGAAGCCAGAAAAATGCATATATGAAGAAAAACATGCAAATAATTTAAGAGTGTTCCTAGACCTCCCTGAAACTATTTATATGAACCCCAGGTTAAGAACCCATGCTTGTTCTAGTGTTTGATGACCTCTTTTGTATTGCTATTTGGTATATTTTTAAATAAATTGTCAAGTGTGTATCTTGTCTGTTAACTGAATTGGAAGTTCTTTGGGCAAAGGGAAGCATAGAAATGTTGTTTTAACATAGCGTTTGTATCATGATAGCTCTCAGTAAACATTGACCAGCTGATTGAAATAACAACGGAGACTTTGTGAGGACAAACTTCCCTACTGGGGCAGCCCTGTAGTGGAGGGGTAGAGCATGTACTGTTCCTCTCTCCTCTTAGAGAGACAGTAGCTTTGCTCCTTATTAGCTTTGTTTACTTTGGATAATGTTTCACAGAGTCTCTAAGCCACGGGTCCTCATCTCTAAAATAAGAAAAATCATAGAGATACTATGGGCATAAAATTAGATATTTGCATAAGGCATAGGACACATAAAGTCTCCCATACATATCAGTAGTTATTATTTATTATTATTATCATTATTTTTGTTCTTCTAATGCAGTCCTGGTTGACGTGGTGGCCAGTGAGGTTTGGGAGGACCTAGGATATCTCAAGGCAGTGAGGAACTCAGCAGTGGGGTTTGTTGCCATGGAAACAGGAGAGGTAGGGTGCTGTGAGTTGCCCAGCTGAAGTTGAATCCAGAACTGAGGAAGGTTCCTCTCGCTACAGTCCCCCATCTGTAAAACTGTTCCTAGGGGTGTGGAGGATGCAACTAGCCTCCCAGCCTACTTCACATGGCCCAGAGGGGCTGCAATGACTGATATTGGTTTCTCAGGACATCTTAGCAGCAGGAAGCAAAACTTGCATGTTTTCAGGCACAGTAAATAAACAGTACACATTTCCCTGCAGGGTAATTAGAAAACTAAAGAGTTTGTGCCATTAAATAAAAGAGGAAGACAGTTATTCAGAATACACTGAGAACGGCCACTTGATTGGGGTCCTCAGAAGTGCGTAGAACTGGGACACTGCAGGTGTAAAAGGGCCCTTTTCCTTTGGAAAAAGGGTAGCCTTCAGACATTAACCAGCCCTTGGTTCCTTTTGTCAGCCCTGCTCTGAGAGGAACTCCCCGCCCAATTAGGCAGCCTCTGTGGAGATTGCTTTCATCAAGCCTTGTTAAGAGAGAAAATAACAGAATGTTCTCACTGCTTTCAAATTTACTTTGAAGCTTGCATTTATTTGCCAGAAGGAAATGTTCGTCTTTCCCCTTAGCTAGTATATTAGGTGAGCCTTGAATTAACAGGTGATGTTTCTCCAAATACTGCTCAGTTCAACACTATCATTATCCCTTTTCATTGCTAGGGTTTAATGGTCAGAAAAATAAAGACTCTTTGTAGGGAACTTGGGCTTAAGGACACAGAAAAGTGTTTGGTAAGAAAACTGTCAGATCTCATTCAGAATTTAAAGACTCGGGGTTTTGCACATTGTTTCCCAAGCCCCATTCAATACTGGGAGCTGGTGACAGATATGGAAAACTACTGCATTAACCACTCCTGCTGCTTTTGTTATGTAACTTTTTCCCTCAAAATTCTATTGTCTCTATACTTCTTACCATTTGTTGTAAAGTTTTTTAGCCTGGTTTTCAAGATTGCTCACATCTGGCCTCAGGCTACCTGGTCAACAATTACTTGTAGAATGATGAATGAGGTAACCTATGAAACACACTTGAGCATAATATCTAGCACATGGTGAAAAATAATTAAGTTTTATTAATAGTTTTATTTGCAAAAGCTATTGCTTTTGTCTGTTCAGCATCAATCTTTCTCTACTAACAGTATCCCGATCTTAAGAAAAAAATCTCTCTTTTCCAATCATGTATTTGGGAAAACTGAGCAATAATAGTGCTCTATTTCCCTGGCTGGCCATAGAACCTGATGCACAGACAGACATATGGCTTAAATTGAGAAAAGAAAAATTCTTTTCTGGCATTTTTCAAACAGAAGCTGGAAGCAAAGCTCCCTTTTTACCTCTGGATTTAAAGTTGTTAGGCTATAAGCCTAGAGCTGTCTCTGGCCATATTTATAACTCATGGGGATAGGTGACCTAAGAAAGAAAAACTGAGAAAATAGAAAAAACCCCCACAGATGGTGTGTGTGTGTGTGTGTGTGTGTGTGTGTGTGTGTGTGTGCGCGCGCGCGTGCGCACGCGTGTGCGTGCACGCACACACGTGCCCGTGCTATGTATGAGATATATGAAGAAAGAAGAAAATATTAAACTCGCCAATTCTGGTACTTCCTGAGTACAACCCTACATGTAAATTTATTTAGCTTGGACATGTGAGCCTATAACTATTCCCTTTTGTGTTTGACTAAGTCAAGATGCCTTTTAATCTGTTGCTGGCCACTTGGAATATCAGGATAAATGAAAGACAGTCCTGCTGTCAAGGAATACCATTTCATGGAGGAGACAGAAGCATAAATAGCAGTCACAAATTCAGAAGCAAAAGTGTGTCCTGGAGAGTGAGTTGCACCACGAAAGCCACTATCTTAATCTGTCGATCACTTCTGGACTCCTAGTTTCTTGTTTGTGGTGGTTCCAGAGTTGTCTGGTGTCTGACTATAAAAAGTATCAGCTAGAATTTATTTTGCTTTGTCCCTATACCACCTGGAATTTCCTGTGGCATAAGATCTTGTAATAAATGATGATGACTTTGCAGATAGTACAGGACTTTCTTCCTGAGAGTAAGAATAACTGAATGATCCTAAAAAACAAAAAACAAAAAACAAACTCTGTAACTTAAGGTCCATAGACCCTAGGAGGCATCCACAGATAGAGTTAAGGGAATTCCTTTGTATAATGTTATGTATAATTCCTAGAACACATAATTTTTTTGGAGGTTTGAGGAGAGAGAGTCTGCAGTTTTTATAAGATTTTCAAAGAGGTTATTGAACCAGAAAATGCTCTATGGGAGGCCATGTTGAAGAGCTCCCCAAATGTGAAGTGACTGTGGGGAGGAATACAAAAAAAAATCCTCAAGTCTGGTTTAAATATTTGGAGCATATGGGGAATTCCTTTTGGCAAGTCTGGAGAATAGTGACAACTCAATTAGCTTAGAGTCTCAATTAGCCTAGAGACATAGCATCTCTTTAAAAGGAATCTCCAAGGACTTTCATGAAGGACCTCTCCCAGTTTTTAGAGGTGAAAGAAAGATTATCTTTAGATTTTGAGTAAGGTAAATAATGAGGTTAAAGTGCCAATAGCTGACAGCCCTTCTGCCTAGAATGGACTCGTTATCCACATGACTTCCTTCCTTTAATGTATTAGGCAGTTGTTTCCCCTTATTAGTGAGGCTTTCTTGCTACATTCTGCTTATATTTCTACATTCTTTAATGGCATAATCATGCCCCCACCTCTGACACTCATTATTTTATTATCCGGCTTTATTCATCTTCTAGCATATTTCATGCACTGAGGTGTCATTTATTTGCTTATGTAATTTAATCACATATTTATTTGTATTTATTTTCTGTCTCACTCAGCAGAATGTAAGTTATGGTACTCTTGTTCATATGTTGTATTTCCATTACTGAGAACAGTTCTAGGCACAGAGTATCTTCTTTCTTTTGTTTTCCCATCTATCTAAGGCTGTTTTTTTTTTTTTTTTAAATGCCTACAGCACCTAGTATTCCTAGGTGGTCTCCATTTAGGGTGGCATAGCCATGGACCTATCTATAAAGACAGTATAACATGAAAGATAAAAGAACAGGCCATTGTGTCAGATAGCTCAGACTGAATCCCAGCTTTGCTCTTAAAATATCTTTGTTGATAATAGTTACAGTGCTAGATGAGAAGAAGTCTTGCGGACTTGAGAGAGGTATGAAAACCATGCATATTCTAGTCTCTTCGACTCACTTCTGCAAATACGGAGGTTCTATTATGGGTTAAGACCAGATATAAGGTCCTACTCAGCCTTGTTACACATTAGTTTTTAAACCTTGGTCAAGTTACTCAACCTCTCAAGTTTTAACTTCTTCATCTTTCAGAAACAATGTCTCTCATTATCTCTGTGAGATAATGTGTAAAAGCACTTAGCAGTGTCTAAAGCATGAGTTAGTGCTCAGTAAATGATAGCAGTTATTGATAAGTACATAGTAGGTGCTTGGTAGAAGTTATCTGCTATTATGAAGTCTTTTCTGACCATTCTAGTACATTTTTGTGCTCTCCTGTGGTGAGCTATATTAGTGTGTGTGTCTTTCTCTATGTGTCTGTGCTATATTTTCTCAAGTAGATAAATGCCCTGAAAGTTTGTACCTACTTTTGACCTTTCAGAGGGCACAGCCCAACATTGAGCACATAATCCCCTTAGTTCCTGGTGAGTATTGGAATGGGGAGTCCTATCCCCCCTGATCCTTTATAATTGTCTTGCTGTTCTATTTTGTTGACTTTAAAAAAAGGGGTCTCTTAAAATGCACACTTGTTTCTTCCTTAATTCACAGAGGGAACTCCAGATAAGCCAAATGAATGCCTCTTTGCTTGCTAATACCTTACATGAGGAAGTATGTAATCCACTGATCAATTTCCTCTTGATGCAGGGCCCAGATAACACCACTCTAGAGCAAATAGTTCATCTCTGTGATCTTTTCTGAATAAGAAATTTTGTTACAATCTTTAGTGAGACCTGACGTTTTTCTTCCTTAATATTTCCATCCATAAAATCAGAATCATAAAGATCCTAGGTACGTCTGTGAGAGGATTGAAAAAATGTCTTGCAGTTGCATCTGGGTGTAACATCATGTGAAAGAGCCCAATTATTGACATTAGCAACTTAGAGGATTGATCCCTGTCTGCTTTTGTGATTGCCTTCACTTCTGGTTTTGATGGTTCGAAATATATCAATGACTGAAGATTTCTAGGTAGAAATCTCACAGGATTTCAACTTTTTAAAATGTATTATTATTTTTTAAATTGGGTTGAGTCCTTGAGAAAACAATTCTTTAGATCTCAATTCTAATGTCACATCTTTGGAAGCCGTCCCTGATCTCCCAATTAAGTCATGTCCCCTATGACACATATTCAAAGTGCCCTACAGTTTTCCTTTACAGTTTTTATCAGAGTTTGGAAATAGTTATTGATTTGTGTGATTATCTGGTTAAGGTCTGCTTCCTCCACTGAACTGTGAGCTCCACCACGTCAGAGATGATTTTTCTTAGTGGTATCTGGTACACCATAATCATTCACTAAAGTTTTGTTCAAGAGGGAATCAGTGACGAGAAATGCTCTTTGTGAGGAAAGAGAGGCACCTGATTCTTTTGAAACCAGAAAAGGCCTGGTGGTTGCACTCTGCGCTTCCTTGGAAAGTCTGTCTTTTCATTTATAATCAGGAAGACAGGCCGACATATATCTGTGGAATGCAGCTGGTCTAAACTCAAGGAAACAACATCTTGCTGACACATGTCTTTCAGCTCTTGGTAATGCTTAAGTCCATGCATTAAATTTTATAAATAGCATCTGATGAGAAAAGTAATGATTTGTATCAAAATAGGAAAGGGGTCAGAGGGCAGTTTCCAGATGTGATGGAAATCACTGGCTCTTTCTGTAGGACTGTTATGTCTAGACAAGCTGCCACGCAGACCATAGAGCAGTTTCACTATTGGATGATCACAAGTACCTATGATATCCAGAGGAAACCAGCTCTTTTTTTCTCACTGAGTTTTTTGTCCTTACAAATTGCACCTCAGAAGGGTATCTGGGTATCTGGGGGAGTCTTGTCTCACTCACCTCCCCTTTTTTTCTCTCCTTATATACTTTCTATTCCTCAGCTGCCCCTGAGGGGCCCAGCTCTTTCCTAGATCCATGCCTCTTGAGATTCTGGGTATGTTTCTTCACTTGTTTCTAGAGGACACCTACAGGTCTTTAATAATTGCAGCTATAATTCCTCGGATTCTTCAGGGCAGAGCAGCCTCAAGACAAAGAAACCTTTCTTTTGCTAATCTTGATTCCTTTCATAACATTATTTTGCTGAAATATTCTGTAAGCAAAGTCTCTCTTTAGTCTGCCTACCAGCTGGAGGACATATACATAGAATAGTGTTTCTCAAGTTGTGTTTTGTGGAACACCAGTTTCAGGAGGCATTTACTTATTCATTCACAGCACATAATTAGTTAATATCTACTATGTGCCAGGTTCTGTCTTAACCATTGTTGATAAGATAGTGACAAAAAATAGACATGGGCTCTCCTCCCACAGAGCTTCATGAAAAGACAGCTATTAATGAGGTAATCAGACAATTATGTGTTAAATTTTCATGTGAGATAAGTTCCATATATATAAAGTGTACAGTGCTGTGAGAGCATATTGTCAAGGGCAGGGGTTTGTAACTTTCTTCTGTAAGGGGCTAGACAATAAATCTGTTTGGTTTTGTGGACCAAATGGTCTTTGATGCAACTTTGAAATTCTGCTGTTGCAGTATGGAAACAGTCATAAAAAACATGCAAACAAACAAGCATGGCTATGTTCCAGTAGAACTTTATTATGGATACTAAAATTTGAATCTCATGTAATTTTTGTCATAAAATATTATTCTTTGTTTGACATTTTTCAACCATTTAAAAATATAAAAACAATTCTTAGCTTGTGATCTACACAAAATAGCCCATTAGCTGTAATTTGTCAACCCCTCCTCTAGGGTTTAGAGAAGGCTTTTCTGAAGGAAAGATGTTGGATCTGAAATCTGATACCTGAGTAGGATAACTGGGTAAGGCAGGGACAGTGGTGGTGGTGATAATGGTGGTAAAGTCTGGTGGATAAGAGCCACTTTAGTTGACTAATGTTGTTGCAGATTAGGGATTCTACAGAGCCAGAAAATATCAACACTTTAAAGGTTCTGAGAAGTTCCTGCTATAAAAAAAATCAATCTGATTTTGCTTAAATTCATGTTTTTCAAATCTATTTGTCCATAAAACCCTTCCTGGCCTAAATATTTACTAACATGTAGGGAATGCATTTTTTTGGAAATGCAAGCCTTGGGAGTCCTTGGCTATAAAGGAACTCCAGAATATACTGAGTACTTTTACATCAAACAATTTATCCATGCCAATGACCCTGGAATCCATGTAGTACTTTCATGTGGATTTTTCTGAGAATTTGTGTCTCTTTCTGAGGTTTCTTTTAGCCTAGAATTAAAAATGACTGTTTTTGAAAACAGCTTACATGTGAACTTTCCTGGGGACAAAAGGGTGGACTGTATGGCTCCCAGAGGTCCTTGTCTGCTATTTAATGATGGCATTATAACTATAAGAGAACTGGATATATTTTACCAAATGTTCAGTGGGAAAAACAATAACAGTAGGTATTTAGCTCATGATGACATATAGCTCCTCTGGAGAGCTGTAAGAACCTATTTATTTTCAAGTCATAAAATGCTTATTTGAAAATCCTAATATCTATAAGAGTTTGCCAAGTGCTGTTCCATTAATGCGGTTTCTCCTAGAGCACCTAAGTAAAAAATGGAAAATTTTTGTCTTATATTTATCTATATGTTCTCAAATATCTAGAAGTTTTGAGTTGATTAGGTCATATATTTGTATAGTAGGTTGAGTTTTCCAACATCCATCTAGTGATTTTGACTATATGTGTCCTTATCTTAAACATGTACATAAATTATTTTTCGTTCTTTTTTGAATACAGAACAGCGTCCTCTATTAATTATTTAAAAATTCTACTTTACTACAGCTATAGAAAATTGTGATGTTCTTTTTGATTAGCACTTTTTAAACTATGTTTATCTCTTGGTCTGGGATGGTTTTCCTAGGACAGACACATTTGGGGTAAGTCTTGGAAGCTGGCTTGTCTAGGATGCTAGTTGACACTATGAAATGGAAAATTCAAGGGAAACATTCATGATTACAACCAAGTAACTGAATTTATTCTCTCTCTCTCTTTTTTTCTTCAGTGCCTTTCTTTTATCTCTGTCTGTATCTTTTTAATTGCTATACCTCATCCTTGGATCAAAACAAGAGAGAAATAAATACAAAATTAGAATCTCCGCTCCTTTGCAGAGCGTACTTGTAGAAGAAGGAACATTTATTATACATCAGAAATTTCCTGTAAATGGTGTATTTATCTCATTTCCCCTGGTGGAGTTTAAATCTTCATTCGGCCTCTGTGTAAATCTTGCTTAAAGCCATAGAACATAAAAGCTGAGGGGGCTTACAAATTCTCAGGCCAGGTTTTCTTGTCAGAAGAGGAAATTGAGGTATTGAGGTAATGACAGAACCAAGGACTTGAGTGCATACTCTGTAAATGGCACTGTGCCAGAAGTTTTAGGGGAAGAGAAAAAACAGACCCCTTGTCTCCAGATAGCTTAAATTAATTGGTAATTATTGAACATGGGTGTATATATACAACTGTCAGATAAAACATAAGATATCTAGGTAAATTGAATTTTAGATAAATTTTAAATAATTTTTTTCAGAATAAACATGTTCCAAATCTTGCATGGGGCATACTGTGTGGGTTCTGTACTTTTATTTGCTAAAGCTGGTACTTTTGCTCATGGCTGGGTAACTGGAAGTTTATGATGAAGCTCAAAGACTTTATTGAAATTAACTGGAATGAATCTTTGAGATTATTCCAAACCTTTTATTTTAGATGAGGAGAATTTAGGCTTATATATGTGAGTTGCCCTGGTTCACACAGCTGGGAAGTGATAGTGCTTAGCTCTCTGTCTGTTTTCTAACTTCCAATATAATGTAGCACATTAGTTTAAATTGTAGAATGTGTACCATGGACTAGTGTGTTTAAGAAAGCCTCAGAAGAGAAGTAAGATTTGAGCTGAGTTTTGAATGAAGATATTGTAAATGGTTTGAGGAAAGCACTCTGGTGGAAGGGCACATGTAAGCAAAATGTGCCCTTTTGTTCATTGAAGGAAGAAATGGAAAAGATGTCTCCATGGGTCTAGATCAGTCTTTGATCTAATGGATTCATGTGGTATAGGAATGAAAGCAGAGAATAGTGAAAAGGTACATTAGATAGCAGTTATATTTTATAGCACCTTGGCTACAAGTTTAAGGATTTGGATGTCATTTGTAATGTCATAGGGAAGAGATACTAAAGTTTTTGAGGAGAAAAGCCAACTCTATGTCATAACCAAACAATTTTGAAAGAAGGAAAGAAGTTTGAAGAACTTTAACAAGTTTTGAAAGTTTTAGGGTTAATTTACCACTCAAGTTGCTAGGTTGATTACCTTAAACTTTTCCTCATACTTTTCACTTCTCCTAGAGGAAAAATAGCAATTTCCCAATTACCTTTAGAAAACGAGCTAATAGTGGGGCATGATGGAAATTCCTCACTATGATTATAATCATAATTCTGGTGGGGGAGGCTGACAGGGAGGACATATACCCATGTGGGCTGTGTGTGTGTGTGTGTGTGTGTGTGTACCAAATGAAATAACTGCTTGAAGCTTCCACAGCAGTATGATCCAAGGGACAGATGTAAATCCCTGTCACAAAGGAGTTCAGTGCCAAAGGAATATCTTTATGATTGATCCGTTAAACAAATGTGATCTTGTCTGAAATTCTTGGACAAAGGAAACTGGTGAGGATAAATTAGTTAATAGGGTTTAGAAGGTCCATCGGCAGGAATCACATGCAAAAAAAAAATGACCCTTGGGTAGGTCTGACTGACTAAATGGTCATGAAATAGGTCTTTTGCACTTTTCAGGAGTTCATTTAACTTAGAAGAGTAGGAGGATTTCTGGTAAAAGGCAGACCAAACTAATTTCTAACCTAGTCCTTAAAGGATCCATTTAGGATCAGTATGAGGCATAGACTGACCTAAGGAAAAATGGGAAGCCCCTCTTTTACCTTACCTTCAAACATCTCCCAACAGACTGGCTGAAGGGATGCAAATTATTCTAACTGAGATAAGCATTAGTTATTTTATCAGAGTTAAATGATTTGGCAAAGATAGATTTATCCAGGAGACATGGCTAAAGAGGATGAGATTTCCTGGAAGTTTAAACAGAAATGTAAAGGAGATTTTTGCTTGCTTGGTAAGAGAACAGAGGATAGGCTGTCTGGCAGTTGAGCAGAGAGGATGCCAATGGGAGTCAATTCGAGTTGAGTGTGAAGTCTGGAGCTGCCAACTCTGATGACATCATAATTTTCCTGTTGTGGACACTATTTCTCACCATCTTGGTGTAATTCTCAAACAGTAGATGTCCACAATTTCAAATTTTCTTCAACTCTGTGGGAACTGTGCTCTGAGGTTAAACTTTACATGCCCAAATAAACAAGTTTCTCTGTGGAAGAGTTCTGGATGGGATGAGGAAGGCAAGGGCCCCATTGAGAACTAGGGATGTGAAGGGGTTTGCACATTAAACAGGTTGCAGCTGGTGCTCTACTCTGAAAAACAGGTGCCTCTTCTTAATACTGGAGCTGACACTAAAGGGTAAATGTAAGACACCCCATTGCTGCAGAACATCCCAAACTGAATTCTTGAGAATCAGCATCTGCACGTAATTACTTAGGGCACATAATTCTTTTATGGGTGCTCACTTAGTAAAGCATTTACATTTACATTCACAGCTCATTAGCTTGCTTGTGAATTTGATTTGAACATTTTAAATGGGATTGTTTTTAATCTTTGGAGGCACTATAAACCCACAGTCACGCTCAACTGCCAGACTGTTGGAAGGAAAACTATATAACTAGTTTGTTTTGTTTCCTAGCAGGAGTTTTATAAGGAAAGGACTGAACTGACCATGGATATTCTAAGGGGACATTTTTTTTTTCTTCCTGAGCCCAAGGCTTATGGAGTTATTGTAATTGAAAGTAGAGCTTTTTGAAATTCTAAAAGAGAAAGAACAAAAAGTGACTTTTTCAATTGTTATAAAAAATTATAAAATAACAGATCTTTCAACCAGATGTTTAATTTTAAAATAGTTAACATTGCAGACTTTCTGGAGACTGTCAATGGTTTGAAAAGCTAATTCAGTCTCTTCCCTTGGGTTCTCACACTGCTTGGCAATGGCCGCTGTTGGTCATGTACCAGCAGTACATTTGGAAGTGCACCACCTAATGAAAAAAATTTTTGAAAACAGATTCATTTTGCAATTTATTCATGGTGCCAGGTGTTCCTTAGTTGTGCACTTTGTTAAGTGCCTGAGTTAAGTGCCTGCAGTTTTTTTTTTTATGGGAAAACTACAAAATAAGAGACTTTCTGTTATGCCATGTTTGATGAAGGCAATTCTTCCTTTAGTGTCTATGTGCATGTTTGATTTCAAATTCAAATATAATCTTAAGGAGACCTTTCCTTGCCTTGATACTTCAGTATGGGTCTTGGTAGTATGGGCTGTACATGGAGCAGGTACAAATTATGGTCTGATTTCCAACATATAGTAGAAAAGAGCATTTAATCTCTTGCAACCTTGAAAATAATTTGTTAGATTTGATTAGTGTCTGTTTAGATGATCATATGCTTGAGCAAATACTGGGACAAATGCTCTCTAGAGTTTCTTATCCAAAAGCAGTGCTTTTAATATAATTTTTACTAAAGTAACTTATAGGATTGTTATTAAGAAAACGAGAAAACGGCATTGGAGAAAGTATTAACACAAAGATCTGGCTGTGTTACCCTAGACTAACACATCCGTGATCAGACCAGAAGGCACTGAGAGAAGTAGTAGAAGATGGAGTCTCTTTTTCTATCCTCCTTCCTTGCCAGCCCACAGTGCAAGCCCTAATCTCCACCCAGACCTGCTGTATGGAGCAGTTCTCAGCAATGTTCATGCCTTTTGTTGATCTCATGCTCTCCCTCTAGCTCTGCATCTGTTTCTTTTGACTCACAGATCATCACATAATCATCTGACAATCTTAATTTTTTAACCTTTCCACAACCCCAGGTAGCTCTCCCGATCAACCCTGGAGACTTCTTCCCTATAGGAGTAGTTACTTTCAGGCACCCCCTAGAAGACTGAAGAGTCCCCAAAGCTTTGGAATTTCCCATTTATTGAAGGTCACCTTTTCTTCTTTAAAAATGCGACTACTTCAATAAGAGATCGCTATGGTCTGAATGTTTGTGTCCCCCAAAAATTATATGTTGAAATCCTAATTCCTAAAGATGATGTCATTAGAAGGTGGGGCCTTTAGGAGATGATGATGTCATGAGGGTAGAACCCTCATGAATGGGATTAGTGCCTTATAAAAGAGGCTCCAGAGTGATCAATAGCCCCTTTTACCATGTGAGGACCCAGTGAGAAGGTGCTGACTATGGACCCAGAAGAGATCCCTCACCAGAGCCTGATTATTCTGGTGCCTTGATTTTGGACTTCCCAGATTCCATAACAGTGAGAAATAAATTTCTATTGTTTATAAGCCATGCAGTCTGTGATATTTTGTTATAGCAGCCAGAACAGACTAAAACAGAGATTCTAATGTTAGAGACCTTCCAGCTTTTGGAAAATGCTAAAGATACAATTCCTATTTTAGTTAGACTCCAAATTGTAGCATAATAACTGAACTCCAATGTCAGAGGTGGTTGAGTCTCGAATGTCATAATAATTGTTTAATAGTTCTCTTATGAGGGTATTTTCCCAGCTTAAAATCACCCCCTTGACCACTGGCCCCAACTCTCCATCCTCAGGAATGGGCCCATGGCTGTCATGTTTGTATAATGTGACCCAATGCCTACTTGAAAATAAGAGATTGGATCAGCAGCAAACACCTGACCCAAGCTGGACCACCCAGAATCCCTGCCCTGGTAATTTGAAACCAGGCATGAGTCAGTCTGCATGGTCTGAAAGTATAACTTGGGAAACTAAGACACGAGTCATATTAACAACTGAGTAGCAGATAATATTGGTCTTCTAAGAAGTAAAGAAGAAATAGATGTGTAAAAAAAATCAGAGAGTAAAAATGATACATGATCACTCTCTGGGTTCCAGAGACATTGCTCCATCTTTGCCCTTGGCAAATTGGAAACATTTTTGTATCCTTATAATAAACTGCTATTTCATGCCTTAGCCAACTCAAGATTTTCTTTCTTTAATCAAAGCATTAAAGAATTTGATGATATATTTTGCAATATAATAATTTTTTCCCCATAGGTTTGAGTGCATCCCAAGAGCTCCTCTACCTTACAGTAAAAGACCTCTGTATTTTAAAATTAATAAGGATTAAGGGTCCTTTACTGACAGTTTTGATCTGAAGCTCAGAATTTCTAGCTATGCCAGTGTCTCTTCTTAGTCTCTCTTAAGGTAACAGGCATCCCAAACTTGGCCTCAGTTTCCATGGTGATGAAGAGTCCCCTGTAGTATCTGTCTGGTGAGGGCCACACAACATTCATGACTGCAGACGTGAGCTTTATGCTGAACTAGTTCTGTGGGGAAGCATCAGGAAAGGAAGCCAGGCTATTGAGGCTCCTTTTTATGCAATTAATGACTTTTATTTCTGCCTACCTTTTTTGCCAGTGTGGCAGAGCAAGGTGCAGAAAGCTGCTACAGAAAATTAGCTGTAATTTAGGTAATATCTCTAATGCCCCGTCAGTCACTTGATTATGTGATTGAAAGGAACATTTCATTTGGAGATTTGCAATTTTCTGGTGCTGTTGGCATTACACAATTACGTTTCCTGTCATTTATCACATTGTGGAATACCAAGACAAATTCACTTCTCCTTACATTTATCATATTACTGAGAAATGCAGAGACAGATTTAGCCAATTGCTTTACACCAAATGATGCCCCTTGTTAGCTGGGGACATTCAGCAGCTTTTCTGTTCAAAGATCTCTCTTGAACATATTCGGCACCAAGAGGATTTTTCCCCCCAATTATTTTGAAATTAGGATCTTCCCCTTAAATACAGCATTGCCTTACAAAAGAAGGAGCTGAGGCCTATCTGCCTTTTGCAGCAGGTGCACAGATGAACTGAGAATGACAATGCTGCAAAGGACCTCCCTTCTTCTTGGGCTGGAAGCAGTGGTGCTGAGATGAGGGGCATTTAGCTAGATGACTTTATGCCTTTAGCTAGGCATATGGCTAGATGAGAGCTTTAAAATGCTTAAGTACTTGCTATACTCATATTTAGAGCTACTTAAAAAATTTAGCTTTTGAACAAAGGTAGCTTAAATATTTTATTTAGGAAGTAGGTAAAGAGCCTGTGGGGCCTTGCACAAATAGAATTTTTTGTAGACATGTAGGTATTCTTTAGCTCATGGACTGACCTAGATTCTCTTTTGTCTATAAAGATGACATTAAAAACAATTCAATTTCTGTTCTTTGGTTTAATTGAGACTCTTGAGTGGTTTGTATGTACCCAATGTCTCTATCAGAAGCTTGTAATTGTCAAAAATACATATATTCCCACTCTCCAGTTTAAGCTTACAGAACCATACTATCTGGGGACTGAGACTATATTTACACAAGTGCTAGAGGTGCTAGAGGTGCTACAGGTGATTTTGTTAAGCACTTTAAACCAGGTTTTTCCATCCCTGAATGCTCATTAGAATAACCCAGGGAGATCTTGAAACTTTTGATACCCTGGTTTCAACCTAGACAGATTAAATGAGAGACTGAGTAGGACTCAGATATCAGATGGTTTTAAAACTCTTTAGGAGTCTACGGCCATGCCACCCTGAAAAAGCCTGATTCTGTCTCATCTCAGAAGCTAAGCATGGTTGAGCCTGATTAGTACTTGGATGGGAGACCACCTAGAAAGACCAGGTGCTGTAGGCATAAAAAAATTAAAAATAAGAAATTGTAAGATGACAAGGTCCTTATAATCTGTGAGGTCAACCAAGGGTTGCCTTGCCTAAACAAACAAACAAAAAACTTTCTAGGTGATTCTAATGTGCAGCCACACTCGAGAACCACTGCAGTGAACTGTGGGAATGTCACTACATTTGACCCTTGAACGACGTGGGGATTAGGGGCACTGACCTCTTTCAGTTGAAAATCTGTGTCACAACTTTGACTCCTCTCAAAGTTGCCTATTATTGACCAGTAGCCTTACAGATAACATAAACAGTTGATAAATGTATATTTTGTATGTTGCATGTATTATATACTGTTTTTACAATAAAATAAGCTAGAGAAAATAAAGTGTTATTAAGAAAATCACAAAGAGAAAAATACATTTACAATACTGTATTTATTGAAAAAAATTCACATGTAGGTGGACCTGCGTGGTTCAAACCCATGTTATTCAAGGGTCAACTGTATTAAAAACAAGACAGCTGGATTCCTGTCCTCATAGCAGCAAGTCAAGACTGATCTGGGCTTCTCTGACTATCAGAGACTTGATTTGGGGGCCAGGAGAACCATGATATCTCTGGTGCTATTTGTGGTTTGAGGACAGCTAATCCAATCTCTTGAGGAGATGGGGATGGTCAAGACCAAGTTTCTGGGAGTTGGAGCATTAGCTGGAGCCAAGATAATGAGTATCAGCAGTGGGGTAAAGAAGCATAAAGCTCCGTGTAACTGCCTTATACCTAAGGCTGTCTGAGCTTAGGAATGTAGATGAATTCCACTCTGCCTCTGTGGTAGGCCTGTCTCTGTTCTCAGTAGCCTAAAACTGAGGGGATTTGAGCCTTCCTGCTACAAGGAATCAGTGTGTCCAGCTGGGTTGAGCTGGGGATAAGTCAGGATGGATTAGATACAGCTTTGTGCCACCCTATAAATGAGAGCCCTTTTGTAGTCACCCTGTTCCACCCCTAAGGCCTAAAGCACTGACATAGAGTCCAAAGATCTGACATCTAGTAGACATAACATCTACATAGACATCTGGTTGGGTAACATTGGACAAGCAGTTTACCTCACTGAGCCTCATGGTTTCTATCCTTTAATGGAGTTGGCCTTGGTTCGGAAGGCATATGAATCCCTATAGTATTTTAAATTTATATTAAATTAAAAAAGACATTCTTTTTTATTATCCCCATTGCCTTTAGGTACTCTGCTATATTAAACCATGATTTAAATATGAACCCTTTGCTCGGTATTGTGCATTTCTGTGTGTGTGTCTCTCTCTCCTTTTTTAAAAAAATCTTTACTCAGCCACATCCTATCTATGCTTTCGGACCTAGGTCCTGTTTGATGCCAAGTCAAGATCTGGAGACAAGCATGTCATTGTTGGTATCTATTCTAGTGACTGGACTGGTTTCTGATCAGTTGTTTGCTTTTTTGATCATTCAGTAAACTTGTATCAAACTCATACTGTGTCTCAGTTACTGTGCTAGACACTGGGCATGTGAAGACAAAAGGCACTACTTGCCATCGAATAGCTTGCTATGGTATGTGTTTTGCTGAAGTAGGTAGGGTCTAAAAAATTATTCTTTTATATATTTGTTTGGAACTAACTCTACAGAATAATAACAAGCTTCATACCTTTCTAAGTCTTCTCACATACATGATCTCCTACATGGTCTCATTTAATTATTGAATACATCTAGGAGGGAGCATCATTACACATGGGAGAAAATCAATGATCACATAAATGCAGTGAATCACGCTAGGTTCCATTGTTAGTAAGTGGCAGAGTCAGCATTCACACTCAAAATCCCTAACTACAGGTCTGAGGCACTTGCAACACACTATAGC
This sequence comes from Macroglossus sobrinus, assembly GCA_004027375.1. Lineage (NCBI taxonomy): Eukaryota > Metazoa > Chordata > Mammalia > Chiroptera > Pteropodidae > Macroglossus > Macroglossus sobrinus. The sequence continues at coordinate 569,167 of PVKZ01000630.1, forward strand.
AGCCCCAAGGCTCAGCCCTTAAACAGAACCATCTACATACACACACACCCTTAGAGTTTTTGATATAATGTAAATGTTTAATGAGTGACCTGTCCTGAGGGTTGCATGAAGCTGTTAGCAAGACATTCTGTATATTTTGCCAGGCAACATTCCAAGGGTCTCTTACCAGAGCTTGGATAACAGATCTGGGTTTCTGTTTCCCAGTGAGATGTGGTCTAGGCAGCAGCAGCTGTGGAGCATCCAGGGTTTAGTCTGGCCATCTAGCCAGGTGTGTGGGGGTCAAGGTCTGCAGCAATAGATCTTGGAATCATTGCCAGAGGTGCAGTATGAACTTCCTCTCTCTAAAGAATATTTCTGGCCAGTGAGGTAAAAGTAATTACTTTCCCCTGCTAATTGAATTCTGAACTTTAGAGATTCTGACTTAGGTTAACATGACATGAGCCAATTAAAAATTTTAACTTAAAGAAAAAATGGCAATGAACCAGGGCTTGGAATACGGCAGCTAAGTTTCTTAGGGCTGAAGCCAATTTTCACAACTTCTGCAGGTGCTGGCTTCCTGTGGAACTTCTTCTGTATGCCCTGCTTGTAACCTTGGCTAATGCAAAAGGGTTACATGACTGTAAGGCAGAAAATTATTTCAGTTTCTTTCTGTGGATTTTGCCCCCACCTAACTTCTCATGCTTATTTTTAGAGCTGGTTTTTAAAATTTATTTTATATTCATTACTTTTGAGTAATAATAATAACAACTAATATTAATAGATTGCTTACTATGTATTGGGCATGGTTCTAAAAAACATATATAACTGATTTCAGTCTTTTGGAACTACTCTACTCGGCAGCTGAGTTAACTGAGCCATAGAGAGGTTAAATAATTGGCCAAAAGCTATAGAGCTAAGAAAGTGGCAGAGCCAGAATTTAGATCCAGTTGTACGGCTCTGGAGTCTCTGGGTTGAGCCTCTCAAAGTATTGTCCCAACTGGAGGTACTGTCCAGCTTCTTCTGCCAAAGACATTCAGTGAAACCTGGTGGCTGGGGTCAGTCTGGACTCTGTAGTCTTTTTTTTTTTTTTTTAAACTTTAATAATGGAAGGCTGGTAAGTGCTTGGTCTGAGTTTGGCACCTTACCTCCTAGCCTAGAATGCAAATGTCTTGTATAGTATACCATTTAAGACCAAATAACCCAGTCTTAAGGAAGAACTGATATCAGACTACAGATAGCCCCTAACTTATGATGGTTTGACTTATGACTTTTGGATTTTATAAAAATGTGAAACCAATACACATTCAGTAGAAACTGCACTTTGAATTTTGATCTTTTCTCGGGCTAGTGATGTGTTTTATGTTCTCTCTCAAGAAGCTAGGCAGCAGCAGTGAGCCACAGCTCCCAGTCAGCCATGTGATCATAAGGTTAAACAAATAATATTTTATAGAGTATTGCATGTCAGAGTGTTTTGGATATTGTTTTCGGAGCATGTTTAAGGTAGGCTAGGCTAAGCTATGATGTTCAGTGGATTAGATGTATAAAATGCACTTTTGACTTATGATATTTTCGATTATAATGGGTTTATTTGGAGGTCATCTCATTGTTAGTTGAAGAGTATCCGTATTCTGTGATTGTCTCATAGGGGTCTCATGATAAGCTGTCATTGTCCTTCTGTTTGTACCCCTGGGTATAGGTAGAACTTGACCTAAAAGAAGGGAAATTCTCATTAGACCTCTCAAGGCAATGTCTTTTTAATTTTATTTTGGGTCTTTTTTATTTTATTTTTTTCTCCCTCTTTAATTCCCCACCCCCCACAAATACTTTCACCCATGACCCATGGATGTTGCCATTTTCCCTTAAGAACTGGATCTCTAAAAGCAGGGCATTCCCTCCCACATGCTCCCAGCATGCACCTGGGGCCAGACACACCCAAGATATGGTCCATGGCTCCACCTTCTGCATGCAAAACAGACTTGCTAATTACTATACTATGGAGTCACATCCAATATTGGGTCTTTAGACAAGGGTGAGAAAAAATTCTCCAGGAACATTTTTTTCCCCCCAGGGACATTTCTGAGGTTGGTGAGTGAGCTGCTTTTAGGAAAGTGTAGTGAAGGATTTCAGGATGGGTCTGCACCTGTGCAGTAATTGTATAAAATTCCTTGTGTGTATTTTTCTTTTTATGTTGTTGGTAATTAAGGGATAGGATCTGTGTAACACCTGGGTTGAAATAAGAAGGAGCCATGATTGTCTTCTTCCCTGAGGCCAAAGTGACAACAGCAGCTATGGTTACTGGCAGAGAACCCCTTGTCTTGTGAAGCAGTCATTTCTTGCAGGCAAAGATGGAGGGAAGCAGCAGTGACAGCCTGGTGAGAACCAGAGTCAGGAGCAGCCAGTACCCCAAGTGGCCATGGTCATGGTGGAGTCTTCTCTTATTAGTATTCCAGACCCATCAAGACTGGATCTGGAATACTGGCAAACACCCCTAGGTATTCTAGAATCTGTTAGAAGAGGAAGGCTCAGGAGAAAATGGACTTTCTCCTAATTTGGATACTAGAGTCTCAGAATGTTTTCTATATAAGAATGACAATGACTGTCTTCTAAACTAGTGATAACAGAACATGAAAGGTACACAAGTCTTTCTTTCACTGGAATGATTTGGGAGTGGCAGAAGTGGACTGATAGAGTGGCAGGCCTAGCTTGCTCAGTTGCTGAGCTGGGATTCACTGAACATTGCAGGAATTGGTAGGACTTAGTTTGCTGAAACTTGTTGTCAGAGAGTTAAAGGTCTTAGAGTTAAAAAGACTCCTGTAACAAAAATATAGTTTTTTTATATAAAAGTATATTCTTTAAGAGGAATTCTTTTTTTGTATTCTCTTACTTTTTGATAAAAATGTAAAAACTTATTATTAATACAATAAACCTTGGTTGTAAAATTCTGAATGAATGCTCCTTGTTGCTAATTGGCAGAAACCTTTGGAGAAGTGGATAATTAATTCTTGGAGGTTCTATTTCCTACCTATAAAATGTCAGTAATAATATGCCCCTTATGAATTATTGGAAATGTTTAATCTTAGTCTGATCTTCAACTGAAAAGAGTCTTTATCCACAATTAGAAGAATGCTGCAATAATATTTTCTTTCTAGTAGAAGGCTTTGTAATTTGGTCTCATTTGCAACATCTCTGTCTGCTTAAGTCCTGTCTCTTTACCCTGACAATCCAAACTGGTTAAGTTAGACACAAAGATGTCTCTGAAGACCACGGGACTATTAATGCCCAAGTTTAATTAAATGACAAGTCCAATTTTGACAATACTAATTTACTTGCTGTGGGAAAAGTGCCAAACCTGAAATGAGTTTAATTGAATTCAAGTATTACTCTGTTTATTCATCACCTACCAAATGGCCCTGTGTGTGTGTGTGTGTGTGTGTGTGTGTGTGTGTGTGTGTGTGTAAAGATAGCTATGCATACACTAAAAACTATACACATTTAGAATAACAATACTTATATAGGTCAGGTTAGATCATAATTGTCATGCATGTTGCTAAAGATTTTATCCCACAGTTTTTACCTCAAACTGTGGGTGGCAGCAGAGACTTGCTGAATACCTTCTGTGTAATTCAAATTACTTTCGAGGTATATTAATGTCAAGAAAATATTGCATTAAGTAATAAGTAATTGGATCTTTATTTTTGAACTACAATTGACATTATCATTTCTCTTCTCATTCTTGTAGTCAAAAGCGTTAACAGAAGACTGGGGTCTGCGACCCTCACATGTCTTTTAAACAGGCTCTTTATTATTTTGGGCCAATAGCTTTCCCGTTTACTGGAGACAATAGTCCCTCTCTCTGGAACCCTTTTCTTTTTATTATGCCTTATTGCTTACATTTGACTCTTTGGCTTCTCGGTTCCTTTGGAACCTCAAAGTGTGTCCTAAAGCTAATGTTGAACGAGTATATTGAAATTGACCTAGCCCTTGAGTTCTGTGTGCACAGGCCTGTCCCACTTGATGTGAGCAATGACCAGGTCTTCACAGCTCATAGGAACAGAGAACTTGCATCACTTTGTTCCTGCCTGGAAAGGATGGGCATACTGGTCTTTTGCCTTAGCCTTTACTTCTAAGATTGAAATGAAAGGGGCAACATGGACAAGAAAGTCCTCTTTTTACCCATTAAATATTTCTCCTTGAGACATGGGAGAGTAGGAAATATATGAATGGTGGTAGAGTGAGAGAGAAGAGGAGAAAAAGTAAGAGGCAAGGAATTAAAAAAAAAAAAGGGAAGGTGTATGCATGATTATACAACTACATATGCCGAGAGATCATTTACGTAAGATTGTGTCTCTGTATGTAACACATACAAAAAGGAATTAAAAGAGAAGATAAACAATTGAAGTCTATACTCTAAGGTTGCTTATGATCTACTGTTTGGTGAAATAAGTAGGTTGCATATTAAGAGTATGAGTCTATTTGGGGAAAATTAAATGACCAAAGCCTTATATATGTGTTTGAATGCTCAGATGCATTTAGATAAATGAGGATAAAGGTCTGAACAGATACATGCCAGCCTTAATATAATATGCTCTTTGTGACAAGGGGTGAGCAATGTAGTGGAGGTGGTTATAGTGGTGCTGAGGAGATGATTAGCTCTTTATTGAACTTGGCATAGTTTCATCTTGTAAATGCTTATGGACTGGTTTTCATCATTAGAAAACAACACACTGAAAAAATAAAAATAGAACAAGCCAGGTCACTCACAGAACATAATTTGATGCATACTTCCCTTCCTAGTCTGAGAGGTTTAAAAAGACTGATTGAAAACAGGATGGCAGTATCTCCCAGGTAAAGATTTTTTCCTAAAAACTAAATGAGTCATCAAGGGCTGATTCGAAGATCCTCAATTTCCTTACTATTTATTATGCCTAAATTTTTCATATCAAGTTGGGTTATACATAGTTATATATATAATAGTAAAAAGGTATTTATTGATCATTTTGCTATTTATTTCTTCAGTTATAATTCTTTTGGTCCTATGATTATCTATGTTTCTGTGGAGTATTATGGGCATTTCTAGTTCTGAAGCAGTCATGGGAAGGACAAATAAGATCTTATGGGTATCTCAGATCATTTGATTTTAAGCTTTCACCAGCCAAATTTCTCTCCCCCCTTCCCTCCTTCTATCCCTTTTTTAATTATTTATTAAGCACTTATTATGAGCCAGACACTGTTGCTAGAACCTAGAGACACAAGACTTTGCCTGGGGCTCCACTGGCAATGCCTGGGGAGGAAGCTAGGATACTCAGCTCTCTCCTTTGTGGCCTCATTAATGTTGCTCCCTGCAGCCAAGACACTGAGCTCTATTCTACTTCTCGTCCTAGCCATGCTGCTACTTCTGCAGCTGAGGTTCTATTGCTGAAGCCCACTCACTGCCCTAGACAGTAGCTCTGACTGCTGTTATCAGTTGCTTCTCTGTCTTCCATCACTAGCGTGAGTGATTGGGCTGCCTTGTGCTATAGATCTGGGTCCTCCCAGCACTTCTGTCTCCTTGCCTTTTACTGTCCAGTTTGTAGCTCACCCTTAGGGGTGCAGCATTATTCCTCCCTTCATACTAAGGAGTTCCTTCCTTGGTTCACAAACCACTCTGATCTCATTATCGCTGTTGTCCTGTATCAAATCCATTATCTTTTCACTCTTAGACTCTCATAAATATAAAATTTATGTCCATGCTCTGAAATATTATTAGTGTGTTTTATCAGCAAACTAGCTGACAGAGGCCTTTAAAAAAAAGCAACGACAACAACACCAAAAATCAATTGACCTTTCATTTCAGTCTCCACTTTCCAGGTCAGGAGGTAAGGCTTGAAGATTAGTGAAATTTGGTATTTGAGGACATCCTTTTGCTTTTGTAATCCGTTGACTTCTTCTAAACTGGAACCATTTGATTTTCTATTTCATCAGATAATAATACTTCTTCATGCTTTCAATTATCTCTGCTGGTGGAATTAAGAGAATAGGGAAAAATAGTTTGGACTAGAAGGTTCAGAAAAGGCTATAGGGAAGAAATGAAACTTAAGAATGGAAGGATTTGGATTCTAGGCTACTTAAATTACAAATATAATAATATCAGTGACTTTTATCTGAAAATCTTGACATGACTCTTCAAAGAGAAATGCCAAAGTAATTATTCCCTTCAGAAATTCACTATTGCTAGACCCCCAGAACTCAAGTGCTGTTTTTGAGTAAGCTTCTGGACCTCTGAGTTTTGCCTGAGTGGATGTTGTGTGTTCTGTGAAAGCCTCCATCATGTGGGGTAGAGTTGGTGATTCTGTCAGGGTACCAGAGAGCTTCAGCTGACATTCAAATAAAGGAAAGACATATCTTCTTGTCTTTCCTTGTTCTCCTTACAACTTGGTAAATCTAGTTTACAAATTAACCTTAAATCTAGAAAAAGTAGAAATAATTCATATTTTCCAGTCAGGAGAGATATGAATGATGTCTTCTACGGCATTTCAAAGACAGGATTTCTAAGGAGGTGTTAGAGGAGGAGGGTGTTGGCATGGCAGTGGGAAGGGAAAAGGAAATAAAAAAAAGCTAGGGAGCAGGAAGGAAGAATATGAATTCTTCTGGGAGAAGGTGTATATTATTTTACTCTTTCCAGGTCTGTCATGATCATAGTCTCAGAGAGAACATCTTTCCTGAATAATGTACTTTAATGTACTTTTTGTAGTTCTTAGAAGAAATATTATAGTCACATTGAGCATTTATTCCCAATTGAGGACTGCACATTTAGGTTCATATCTCAGACTCTAGCTTGGTATGTGCTCATTGAGTACACAGGTGGATGGATTACCTGCATTATTTAATTTGTGATTTCTCTCTCTCTCTCTCTCTCTCTCTCTCTCTCTCTCTCTCTCTCCCCTAAGTACATGTAGTTGAATTTGTATAAGTAAATCTGTATTTGATACACTTCCACTTTAATCATTGTTTCATTTAATTTTGGGAGAATCATTTACTCCCTTGAGAATTAGTGGAAAGCTGTGTACCTTTTCCTGTGAAAAAAAAAAATGTACTTATACGTCTACATAAATCAAATCTGATATATAATTTCAGCCCATTGTAAACTCCAGGGTAAGAGTAACATCATGTCAGAAGAGAAAAATCTTCTTTCTATTTAGTTTGGAGAGAGCTGAGAGAGCAGATGGAGTGCCTCAGCAATGACACATGCTAAATCAGGGGAGAAATAGAGGTTAAAGCACATTGACAGCTCCAGAGATCTGAGAGAAGCATGGTGCCAGGGGCCACAAGTCCTGAGGAACCTGAACCCTGGGAAATCTGGACAGACATGATCTAGCAGTGACCCCATTTCTGCAACCAAAACAAAACAAAACAAAACAAAACAAAACAAAACAAAACAAAACAAAACAAAACAAAAGACTGCTGTAGCTTGTTGTCCACCAAGTTTCTTTTTGACAACCATAAGTGTATTGCTCTGACATGTGGGGGAAGGAAGACCATGGAGTAATTACCCTAGTACTTGGGCCAGAGTAAAATGAGAAGGAAGGAGTCATCTGAGCCCCAGTAAAACTGGGTGAAGCCTGCGCCGCACACCTGTTGGATTGTAACTGGGTTCATGGGTGGTTTCACCTGGAGTCCTGGTTTCATTCCATTACAATTGTTAAGAGAATCACAGCTATTTCTTCTCTTTTACTCTTTCTGTTTGTTTATAAGATTAAAAAATATGTTTCTTATTTAATTTAATTACAAGATAAGAGGTATTAATGAAAGAATAGAACATTCAAAAAGGAAGTTGCCAGCCATATATATGTCAAAGAAGAGAGAAGGAGGCAAATATTTCAGGGCCCATCTGAACATTTTTTTTTTTCAAAAGAGTGTAGCCAGTAGTAATATCCCTATAGAAAACTATTTGAGCCTAGTACCCTTTAGCATTAAATAGTATAGTCTACTTCTTCTATTCTAGATAAGAGTCTGCCAACAATGTCCTATAGGCCAAAGCTGGCTTGCAGTTGAGTATCTGAGACACAGACCACATGGCCCATAAAGGCTAAAATATTTACACTTTGTCCCTTTACAGAAAAACTTCTACATTTTCTGTTCTAGATAGAGGATTAAGCAGGTACTGGTTAGGTCAATGCAAATTTCCAATCTGCTCAATAGTTACATTTCATATTGTAAAAGTATAAGTTGCCATTCTCGTTGTCTATAATAGTTTCTTGGGAGCTTTGTTAGCCTGAGTAGGTAACCTTAAGTTAAATCATCTCTGGAACACTAACAACAAAGTTTCTGAGCGTGAAATTGAAGATAAGACCAAGGCCTGAGATAAATTCATCAATCCCACGTCTCCTTGGTGACTCCTGGGAGTGGGTGCCACCTGGCATTCTCTGGATGGCTGCTCTCTGGGAATTGCTGGCCTTTCTCCTATAAAGGTTTACAGCGACAATTTCAACTTTTTAACAACTTGCTTTAGCACTTTAGATCAAGCCAGAGTCTAAATTGATATATTTAGCACTCTCTCTCTCTCTTTTTGTAATCTACTCCTTTCTTTTGAAAATATTTAAATGTAGCCAGTGTCTTTTGTAGTTATCCAAATCAATGCTAGATGAGAAAAGGACAGTTGATCTGGGATTCTCCAGGCAAGGCTTACAGTTAGATTTCAGTTCATTCAGTCTTGCATTTCCCCAAACCATCTCCATTGGCTTAGTGTAGATTTGAGGACATGTGTTCTTTTAATCACAATTAGCTGAAGTGACTATGGTATATTTATATGAAGCTTTTGAAACGTTTATGTACAAATACTAATGGCACCTGGTAGTTTACTTATTGCATTTTAAAGTTTGACCAATGTATTATTCATGGCTGGTCAGAAATCCATAATGCATGAACCACCTCTCTTGCATGTTTGCTCATGTACGTGTTTGGCTCTTCAATTCCCAAGGTTATCCCTGTGAACTGCTGCCATTCATTACATTCATAAACACTCCCTAATCACATGGCCTTCTGTGGGCAGTATGGCTTTTTCTGAAGAGCTCAGACAGTTCACAGGTATAATCCTATCAGTTCCTACAAAATTCTGGAGAGTGTATAGAAGCAGATGCTGTCACCTGGATTTCACCCCTCAGGGGAAAAGAGATACAGATTATTTGAATGGGAAACATCGAGTTTATGGCCTTTCAGAACAGTGGGACAGGGAATAAAAGGCAGATCACCAGCCTTTCAATCAGTCAACCAATCAGTATTTATGGAGAGCACATTCTTGGCTCAGCATGAGACTAGCTGCTTTGCCACATCATTTTATGTCTTGCTTTTGTGATTTGGGAGTTCTGCCATCTTGAAAAAAATATCTCATAAAATTTTTTTGTGAATCAGTTGTAAATTGTGAGGGAATAAGCAGGAAGGAATTATGAGATGGATAAGGTGTATGGGAGGAATAGAGAATTACCTTTTGAAGGCAGTATCCTCCTAATATGATGATACTGCAGATTTCTTACTCTATCCCCAAGACCATTTTCAGGGCAATGAATAAAATCAGCAATATTTCAGTTATAAAATAAGTTATGATGACTGGCAAAATTTTGTGTTCTTAGGTAACTCTTATCCAATTAATTCTCTGATTGACCCTAACTATCAATACCTAAACTGTGACCACAGCTCACCATGGTAGTGATCGCAAGGCTTTCTTGTGCATTTTAAATGCAGCAGGAAATTAAACGACTTGATTCTATGCTTTTGAAAAGATGGCACATCTTGAACCCAACATATCTTGATATGATATCATTTGACCCCTAGTAACATCTTAATAAGGAGACTTTAGGAACAGCATAAAGATGAAGCCCAGGAAAAGACATAAATCATAGAATTATGAGACTACTCAAAAATTATTTTGTATACCTATTTTATAAATGAGAAACTGAGAACCAGAGACATGACGTATCTTGGCCTAGACAGCTAGAGGCAAAGCTAATGAGTAGAAATCTAAGTGTTCTGACTCTATCCAAGTCTACTACTTCTACTTCTTTTGAACATTTGCCCTTAGTGGAGGAAGCAGAGCAATCAAGTTGGTGACCACCTCCTGTTGTTAATTGGTTAATTAGCAAACTTTCGGAATCATCTTAAAAGAAATCATGGATCTCTCTCACTTGCATGCATATTCTTTATTCAGTACTATAAATGCTCTCAGAGACTATGTTTTGGTGCTCTGAGTTTGAGAAAGAGAGCCAGCTTTCCCAGCTTTCCCTACTGCAAAATTCTCAAAAAACCCCCTCCAAAACAAACAAAAAAACCCAGCCATTAACTAAAACCTGGGTTGCTGCATTAGCAAGTGACACCAACAGCTTAATGAAGTGTCTCTGTACAGTGTGATCAATAGAGAGTTTGGGGGTGGGGCACCATATCTCCTCGGCAACTCACCCACTTTCTAGAAAAATGCAGAGGACATGGTGGGCAGTCAAAGACGCAAGGTGAATTAGTGTCAAGGAACATCTTTTATTCATAGGAGCAATACATTAAAGGGAACTTAGCATGGCTTAGTTTTGTCATAGGAATAAAATGAGAACTGGAAAGTTGGCACTTTGTCAAGTTGCCATTTATGAGTTTTGCAGTACATGTTCTACACTTTGTGTGAAACTATCTGGTTTACTTATGAGCTTGTTTATGAACTACATACAGTGTGTACATACCTGTGGAATCTCCTCAAAATGAGAGAGTTGGTTATGTAATTTAGCATTTTCTTTTTTATAGATGAATGACTGGAGGGTGTATTTTAAATTCCCCAAACAGTAGAGGTTACTATAGTGAGGATGGCTATTGTTGGGCTGGAGACTCTCTCAGCATTTAGAGAGGGACTTACACCAGTGAATAGTGCTGGAAGTCCTCCCAGCTGGCCTGCTGGCAGTTTCAGAACCATTCTCACTCCTGTCAAGCAGTGATGTAGATGTTTGTAGATAGACTGTAGTATGTTTCTAAGAGGCCCTACAGGCACAGACATTCACAGCCATGCTGGAGGGGCTAAGAGAGACATGGACTCCTTTCCTGGTCCTACCATTCCCGTTTCTGTGCCCCTATTTTTCTCCTCTCTGAAATAATAGTAATGTTGTGCTGACATGGCTGTTAATGAGGAAATGACATACTAATCCATGTCAGTATACTTGGCACATAGGAGTACTCTTCCATGTTAAGTCTTTCACCCATTCAAATTAGTAAGGATGTAGTCCTGGTACCAATGGTCACCCCTCTTCTCCGGTAGTAAGATGTCAGCCACTGAATACTTAACATTAATAGCCTTAGTTTCCTCATATGTAGAGGCATAGTGAATTTGTGTTATCGCATATATAACTATATGAGCTTTGCAGAGAGGGAGGGAGAAGGGGGAGAGAGACAATTTAAATAGTATGGTTGATTATATTCACATTCCCACTCAGAGAACATAAACCACAAAATAAGCATGACATGGAGGTGTGAATCTGATGTTTCTCCATTGGATCTCATTTGCTGCATGCCTCACATAATATGAGTACTCTGCTGTGAGAAGAATGAGTTTGGTACAGAAAAACACACATATATGGTTTATGCTCACACATGTGTATGTGTAAATACAAAATGTTTGTATGACTATGTTATATACAGATAAAAAAAAGTCTGTATATCTTTCCAACAACATGCTCCTTAAGTATAACCAGATACACAATGAGATGTTTCATCAGAGCAACAGCAATCTGTTCTAATGCTGTGTCACACTTACTGAAAGATGGCATGCTGTTCTTCAATGAAGAGTCTTCTTCAAGTGTGTCTTCCAAGGTATTTTTGATTGTGGGTGACTTCTCTTCTCTGACTTTAGCATCTAATTATCAATGAGAAAACTCTAGTATAAATGTCTATTAGGCATCAAGAGTTATTATGAGGATCAGGTGAGATAACAGATATAAAAGAGCTATGAAAAGGTTAAAGCTGGATACAGATGCAAGATACTATTGTTAATAGACTTCTTGATTATAATTTCTTTTTCAGGTTTTAGGTGTAAGAACCAAGGTGGAATGTTTTGAGTCTACTCCTTTCTAGGGTTTGATTAGTTAGCCAAGGCTATCAGAATTCTCAGTGAAAAAGATTAAGAAAGATCTTTGGGGAGAACGGTCACCTTGCTTTCCGGTAGCCATGTCACTATTATTAGAGGACTGGGATTAGGGTAACCTGTGATGAATTCTGATAATGGGACTGAAGTGGAGTCTGAAAATTTATGTTTTTAATTAGCTCTATAGGTGAATCAGACAAATCACAATAAAAGGAAATAAAATTTGTGTGTGCATATATGTTTAAATGAACAACAAGAGAAGAAAATACCATCTTTGCATGAAACTCCTGAGAATTAGTTTTCCCTTTTATTTTTAATGTCTTACTCTAATTCCAGTGCAGGAATACAATCTTTGAGGTGGATAGTATCTTTTTTCTGTTTTATTGAGATATAATCAACAAATTAAATTGTAAAGTGTACTCCTCCATCTAGTTAATTAATACATTCATCACTTCACATATTTATCATTTTTGTGTGTGAAAACATTTTTCTACTTCCTTAGCAAATTTTAATTATACAATGTAGTTATCAACTATAGTCATAATGTTATATATTAGATCCTCAGACCTTATTTATTTTATAGCTGAATGTTTGTACCCTATTACCAACCTCTCCCTATTTTCCCCACCCCCACCCAAGCTACTGGCAATATTTTTCTGCTCTTTGGAGGGTGAGGACATTATGCTAATTGAGATAAGCCAAATGGGGAAAGACAGTGTCTTTTCCATTGATTTATCTCAGAGCCTTGGGTTTATTATTTATTTACCAATTTCTAGGTTTTAGTAATTCCAGATCCTATTAAGGAGCTTACAACCTATTTAAAAAATACCACAAAATTGTTATTTGTTAACTTTGGAAGTTTTAGTGGTAATTTGAAAGTTATTAAAAATAAATGCAAAACAAAATAGCAACAATACCTTTTCAGAGATGAGCAAGCTAATGAAAAAAGTAATCATTTGGATTCAGGTAATTTTGAATTTTTCTTATGTTTTGAATGAGCCCTTACCTAAATCTTAAGACTGTAAATTCTGGGATTTAATTATTGTGGGCTGGTGAAGTTCAGCTAAATTTTGGCCACTAAGTTGGGTGTTTTCAGGGCTTTGCTTTTACTATTAAAGCTATTGCTTATCTATGACTTCCCCTTGGTGTCATTCTCTTCTGGACAATTTCTGCAAAGAAAATAGGTGTTATAGTTGTTCAAAGAATATGATTTGAGCCTGACATGGATTTTGGTTGGTCTCAACAATGTTGACTTAGAAAAAAAAACCTCAGAGCAAAACCTATAGGAAACAGTACTGTATTTCTGATTCACCCATATAACAGAGCTGAGTGGGGTAGTGCATTCCATGATGGAAATGATGATTAATAATTAATCTAATAATGGAAATAGAGAAGAAGTGAAGTCACATTATAAGGTAAAGGAAATAAAAGTAGGGCAAGAACCCCGGAATAGGCCAGAAACCCAACCAGCAAGGGAAGCAGTGTCAGATCAAGGGTCAAGCAGGAGTCAAGTCATGAAACCAGAGTTCTGAGAAGTGTTAGGGCTCAGTCAGCAATATAATGAGCTTCATAGTAGGTAAGAGCTAGATACATACTGTGGCTCTACTGCTTGCTAGCTGTGTGACTACAGTTGAGTTAGTCAACCTCTCTGATCTTCAAATTCTTTAGCTATTAATTTTTTAGTTATGAGGTGCATGAAAGAGCTGCTGGCATAATTACTATTTATGTTAGTAGTATTACCATGTAGTCCTCTGCCTCTCTTAATAGGAGACATTTACCAATTGTCCTGAGCATGTGAATGAGGCCAGCTTGAGAGGCAGATATAGAATGGCTGGTTACTCTGCCCTTATTAGAGATGGTTATCTAACAGGTAAATACCATGCCCCATCAGTCAAACCCTGGCAGGATCCACCACATTTGTGAAGCTCATATTACCATGCTCCATTTGTCTTCATTTCCTCTGCATCAGAACAAGCTTCATATTCTCACAAATGAGAGCATTTGCTTAGGAATTATTTTCCAAGGAATTTAACCACTAATCCCTTTTATGATAGCAAAAATCACCAGGAAGTCCCCTGTATCAATCAGCTAGGGTCTCAGCAGGCAACAGATGGCATACTCAAATTAAATAATTTATGGAGAGTTTAAAAAAGGAATTATTTAGAAAAGTGGGGCCAAGAATATAAAGAATCAACTAGGGATAGTGTGGACTCCTGGGGACAGTAGCTACCACATACTCTGTCCACCTTAACCTTGAAAAGAGAGGGAGTGGAGAGGTTGTCAATATCTAGAGACAGCAAAAGTTCCCCAACAGGAGCTGTAGTCTCTGTCTAAAGGATGAAGACCATCTGTAGCATCTCCATAGGGAAGGAACTAAGGAACAAAAACCCAGCCTCATCCTCTCTCTGGTCTCTGTGTGCTCCCTGTCAGCCAAACCCAGGGGAAAGCTAGAGGGGAAGGGAGCCCGATGAGTTAGTCTACACAGGGCAGTGTCCTGGGACACAGAGTAGAGTGAAGAAGGGTGGAGAGTAAATCTGGGGAGAGAAGTGAAAGATGACCAGGCTCACTCTTCAAGACTCTTAGCTACCAAATGTTGCTATGGTAAGCACATTGAGGTCTATTAAGTGATAAATTGCAAGATATTTTTTACAAAAATAAATTTGTTGAATCCTGAACCACCCTAGAACTTGATGGCACTGATTTAGAGTCAGACATGTCTTAATTCTACTCCGGCTATACCACTTGAGCAGGACATTGAACTTCTCTTAGACTCATTTTATTCACCTATAAAATGAGAGTAATGATACCTGTATGACAGAGTTGTCACAGGAATAAGTGAAATAATAAAAGTGAAAATATTTGTAATATGTATATATACATATATAAAATATATAATTTTATTTTTATTCTAAATGACCATATTGCAGACATACATTATAAAATAGTATATATAGAGACTATGCTTGCTGCCTCTCTACTGCCAAAGAATTATGCTCTATTTTGGGTGAAAAATTATAATTCTAGTGAACAAAAAATAAGACACTGAGAACTATGTGGTTTTCATTTAAAATATGACTTTGGTTCTCACTGGGGAGCCTAAAAGTTTCATTTGAAGTGAAGATTGTGTATTAATTTATACCTATGGAAGCCTTGCGTGACATTTTCAAATCTGTCTGTAAGATAATGGTTCTAAGTGGTTTATGACTTTTAAAAAATCTAATAAGTATAATAGCTTTGTACCTCTATGTAATGAGAAAAGTGATGTTTTGGGACATATCATTTCTCATTGAAATGCATTACTGTTTCCCACCAGCATAAATCTGGAGATTTTCTATAGGCTCATTTCTTAAAGAAGAGTCTGAATGAATAGACTACATGGGGCTATTCTCCAGTGGCCCTCCCAACCCTGAAAGGTCCAAACACAAATGAAAGTAAAGCCTAACACAGAATTGCCCAGATGCAAGGGTCTTTTGAAGCTATATCACACAGAAGGCATTTTTCCTTACTTCACCTCCTATACTTTCCTCCCATATGGCTATTTCATTGAATTCTGCCTCCCTTACCAAATGTGTTTCTAATGCCTGTGATATTATTAAATAAAAAACATGTAGCTAGATTTTGCAAAGAGGAGCTCTCTTCATGCAGAATACTAAAAATAATACTAACTCATAAATCCTAAATGAGGAATTATAAATAATCAGAGTATATTGAGGGGCCCCAAGGAAGGGTAGGCCACCAAGTAGGAGACAGTAGAAGAGCAGTTAAGCCTCTGGTTGGTTAAAATGGGAACACTGCTCAAATCCCATCTAAAGGGGGAAATCACTTAGGGGAATTTAACTAATTTGGCTGCTAGAGCAGAATCCAGGCTCACAGCCCAACTGCCTAGAGCCTTTAGTGCATTGCTCAGAAGTTCCCAACCTTTTTTTCCCCTTCCATATTGACTTGCATCTTGGATGATAGTTACATGCTCAATACTTACCCAGAGGCATAACCAGGATTTTATGCCAATTCCTAATGCATCCTGTTCCAACTGTTAGCAAAGTGGAACACAAAAGAAAGGCATATTATTATAATAAAAATCATGAGTCTGTTTTAATACATATAAACATTAATATATGAGTGTGGACATCCAAAAATATGTTGGTTCTACTTTCAAACTATCTCCAGGATCTTATCACATTTTTCTACCTCTACAGCTACCACTTTAGCCAGAACCAATGCAGTATCTTGCGTGGGTTATTGCAAGAGCTTCCTAAGTAGTCCCCTTGCTGCTACTCCCTTTTCTCCCTCCAGTTTACTCTCAACATAGCAGCCAGGCTGGTCCTTTGAAAGTGCAAGTCAGATCATGTCACTCCTCTGTACAAAACCTGCTCTAGCCCCCCATTTCATTCAGAGTAAAAACCATAATTTTATAAAAATACACCCTTTCATTAAGTCTTACCTCCTACTGTTCTCCCATTCACTCTGCTTCAGCTGTGAAATTGAGTCTCCTTCTTATTCTTTAAATATGTTAGAAACACCCTGGCCTTAGGGCCTTTGCACCAGCTGTGTTTCCTTTCTGGAGCAATCATCTGTCAGATTTCTGGATAGCTAACTTCCTCACCTCCTTCCAGCCTTGTTTAATTGTCATTTTTTCCTCTAGGCCTACCTTGACCTTACTATTTAAAATGGCACTCATTCTATTCCCATGTCCCAATTTCTGATCCTTTTCATCCTGTTCCTTTCTCTCCACAACTCATAGCATGTATAATTTAACACACTATACAATTTTATTTACTGTATTTATTATCTTATAGTATATGCTCCACCAGAGCAAGTGTTTTTACTTGTTTGGTTTATGATGTATCTCAAGCACAAGGAACAGTACCTGGCACATGACAAATAATTAATAAATATTATTGATTGAAAAGAATTTGCTAATTCATTCAACAGGCATAAACTTAAATATTTACTCTATACTTGGCATTGTGCTAGGTGCTAAGGTAGAATGATGAAGATCAAGTCATATATCTGCTCTCCGGAAGCTCAGAGCCTGATGGAGAATCAGAGACATTAACCCAATGTCAGAGCAGTGAATGCTCTTGTTCATTCTCATGCTTATATCTGAGATTTTAAATCAGGAAAGGAGATACTACCCAAATATTGCTGTTTTCAAAGCAAAACAAAACAAAATGAAACAAAACAAAACAAAACCTGGACATTAGTAAGGAAGGACTTTATTAAAGGGAGCTATTGCAATAAGAAGATGATCAAAGCCCCAGCTAGATACATCCCAGGGTGAAGGGGTAGGTGAGTAAAACTCATATGCAGAGACAGAAACTGTGAAAGGTAACTATAAAAAGAAGCAGGTACTAAAAACTTCCAGGGAAGGTCTTAAAACTTAAAAAACTGCTCATATTTTATAATAATGGGAAAGTCATAACAGGAAATGTTTGTGGTCAGGCACGTGGGGTGTGGTGTGGGCCTGAGATGATTAGGAGAGTGACAGGGAGTTCCAGGCCTAGCTGTGCTAGAAAAGCCAGTCTGAGGTCATGTCAAGCACAAAGTTTGGTTAGCCTTGTCAGTGTTCATTAGCAAAAGTTAAGATTTAACTATAAAGCAATTGGTAGCTTATGTTTTCTTTATATAATTGTTCTCTTTGGGATTACAATTGCTGCTGTATTAAGAGTATTGCATTAAGGTGATTAGAAACAGTATAAATACTACTTTGTTTATTATGTCTGGTGATCCCAAGGTTACCAGACATAGCAAAGTTCCTTTAAATGGTGTCAATGAGTATCAAATTTATACTGTGTGTGCTAGGTGGTCTGTATAGTCATAATAACTTTTATCTTCACTGCATCAGAGAAACAAAAGACATTTCCTTGAATTTAGCAGTGGAATTGGATTTTAGAAACTATTATGGGTGTCCATTAGCTTTTCAAAATGCCCTTAATTTTTACCACCCAATACTTAATAACAGACTCCATGTTTTTAACTAAACATTGTCATCAATGGTGTAGTACCAGATCCCTATTGTTAAGCATGTTTTATTGAGGAATATACTGTGCATATAAACACTATGGGCAAAAGATGAGACAACACCAATTAACATAAAAATGAATCTGTTCAGTGAACTATAAAACTGACAGTTCTTTTGGAGCACTTTAAGAGTACTGTAACCTGCTACCAAAGAACTGCATTTTTATAGTGAAAAATATTTCTCACTGGAGGCTTTTAATAAAACCACACTATCTTAGATTTTATTTGGGTAAGTCGGTAGCTGCTCTCAACTTTAATCATACATGCTTTGGCCTTCTATAAGTACATCTGGCATTTAGACTGTGAAATACCCTACTGGGTCTTGAATTCTCTGACTTACCGATAAATTCACTGAAATGTGAACTAACATTTAATATAAGTTCATAAAAAAAATGTGTCTCCATTCAGAGCTATATATTTGTTCTGGCTAGAAGAGTACAGGCATACTTTGCAGATATTGCGAGTTCGGTTCCAGAACATGGCAATAAAATGAGTATCACAGTAGAGCGAGTCATAATCTTTTTGCTGGTAGAAGTTCTTGCCTTTCAATTTGTCAAAAAATCTGTGTCTGTGAAGCACAATAAAGTGAAGTACAATGAAACAACGTATGCCTGTATTGTGCTAGGAGGCAGGGAGAAAAGCAGAGATCAGGGTAAGAACAGGAATGAGAGGTAACATTTGAGGCATTCCTATTATGCCCCTGTTGCTGGGCTTACTGCATTACATACATCATATCATTTACTTCCCATCACTATCTTGTGATGAGTTAGGGCCCCTATTTTGTATGTGAAGAGACAGAGATTCACAGAGGTTAATTAACCTCCAGTGATGGGTCTGATACTAGGCCTGTCTGATTTGAACCCATGCTTCACCCAATTCCAACTTCAGTGCTATCATTTGATGTTTGAGCAAATCACATGGCTGCTTTTGTTTTCTGTTTTTCCTCTTGTAAAATGGAGATTAACACTACCACTAGTCAAGTCTACTTCACAAAGGTGATGTTAAAGTCAACCTATGTGAAAACACATTGAAAAAGAGTTAAGAGCTTTACAAATGCAAGTCATCGTTGTTATAGAATTGAATGGAGTTAATGTGATACAACTTGTCTGATGTATATTTGCTGCTGTCCTTTGCTTAAGAAACACTGTTAGAGATGGACTCTTAGAGGAGCCCTGTTAGTCACTAAAGATTTAACGCAGACCCCAGAACACATGCTATGCACAGGAACAGAGATCCCACATGCTTGTTAGATGGATGAAAAGTACAATGCATCTATGGTCCACTAACTGAAACTGTTTCCAGATGAATAGAAGTATTTTTAGGGTAATTTTTTTCTCTTTTTTTCCCCCTGTCCTTTAGTTTTAGAGGGTAAGTGTTTATGACCTTGAGCAAGTAACTCGATCTCTCTACACTTGCATGCTCTTATTGGTAAAATGGTAATAATGACACCTACCTCTGTGGGTTTATCTATTCATTTATTCCACAAATATTCTAAATGCCTGTATGTGCTGGGCATTGTTTTAGATGCAGAGAATGTAGCAATGAACAAAACAGTCAAAAATCCCTAGTGATGGATAAAGACAATAAATAAGAAAAATAAGTAAACTAAAGACCATGTTAGATGGTGGTAAGTGCTAAAGAGAAAAATCAAACAGACAAGGGGAAAGAATTATAGGGATGGGAGGGATCTGCACTTCTAGACATGATGGTGTAAATACTAAAGACCAACGTAACTCGACAGGGAGTCAGGAGGCTACACAATTTCTCATGTGTGTTTTGTGCATGCATGTGTGTGTGTGTGTGTGTGGTGTACAGGGGAATGAAATAACATATCACTTGCAGTAGTTACTCAATACCTGTTGAAGGAATATATGTCTATAGGTTCTGCAAGGAGAATTATAAATCCAGAAAGAATGACTTTGCAAGTAAAAGTGCAAAGCAAACAAAATGAAAGCACCATTTAACCCCAAACTTGTAACATTGAGAGTGTTAAGAAATTTGAATTAAATGTCTATAAATCAGTGACCAAGAGCCAGCCTTACCTCACCCTCTCTTCATATGCCTAAAGATTTTTGCTGGCTTAGTTATTGCTCATTTGCAAACTAGAATTCAAAATGGCATTGGGTAAATTTTATGACCTGCAGATCCATTAGAGGTACCAAGGGAAGATAGCTTCTAAGTTTGATGTCAAAGAGGACACTGAACTCCCTCAGTCCTTTGTTTGTAGTTGCCTCTATAATGGGATATTGAGCTTAATGAACCGTAGATATGACCAGCTCTAGCACTCATGATTCTTTTCAGTGACCTAGTATGACTTTTTGTTAGACTTTGAGATACAAATAGGTTTTAGCTCTTGTTACAACTCTAGTTGATTGGTAGTCACTGGGGCACAGTCCTGATCAATCCTAAAGCCTGTCTGGGCTCGTGGGAAAGAGAGCTGTGATGATTAATTTTATGTGTCGACTTGACTGGACAATGAGATGTCCAGATAGTTGGTCAAACATTATTCTGGGTGTTTCTGTGAGGATGTTTTTGTATGAGATTAACAGTTAAACTGACAAACTGAATAAAGCAGATTGCCCTTCCTAATGTGAGCAGCCTCATCCAATTAGTTGCAGGTCTGAATAGAACAAAAGGATGATCCTTCCCTGAGTAAGAGAATTTCTCCTATCAAACTGAGTCTCACCCTACAGCTCTTGGAACTTTTTGCCTCCATAATCATGTTAGCAATTCCTTATAACCTACGTATCTATGTATCCATGTATCCATGTATCTATCTATCTATCTATCTATCTATCTATCTATCTATCATCTATCTATCTATATGTATATGTATATGTGTATATACACACATATACATAGATACATATGTGTATGTGTGTATATATTGATTCTGTTTCCCTGGAGAAATCTGACTAAAATAGAAGCTATAATTAATTAGCAATATCTGACACGATTGTAGAAATGGAAAGTGGGTACTTATATTTTCTAACTCTATGAAATTTCTATCTATAGCTCACCACATAAGAATTAAGCCAAAGTATTGAATGTATTTTATTACAGGCTAGTGTTTAAAGACCAAATTCCCAGATATAAAATAACAGAGGCATATGTTATATAACTCGATAGAAGAAATCTTCAAGGAGAAACTTAAAGTCTGTTTGACATTTGCAAAGCATCAGAGATTTGCGAATGGACTCTGGTTATGTTAGAGATAGACAGTAAAGTAATGGGAAATGAAGATAGATCAAGCTTTGATTTATTTGGCTATTTGATACCACCTTTGACAACTTTGTCTACCTTGACATGCCAATAAAGTTATTAAAGTGAAATCTGAAAAAGCGTAGAGCATTAGAGCATAGCAGAGTTTCACTTCTAAGTCATAGTGCCCAGCGGACCAAGAGAAGCTGAGCTCAAGGCATAGAGTGACTGCTTTAATTCTAGACTGCCACTCACCTCTGCTTGACATTTGGCAATGTACTTAAAACTCCTTTTAAGCACATGAAAGGAAATGAATGAGTAAATAATTGGCTGCTCCTTATAAATAGAAAATATCAGGCTTAGGTTTAATTAACTGTCATAAATTATTCTCAGGCTAACAGTTCAGAGGGGAACTACTTTTACCCTTTGCCTCCAATGAAGAAAAATTGTCCAGGTCACTTATAATTTCACTTTCTAAAGTAGAGGTATGAGGTAGTGAGTTTCTTATCACTAAGAATATTAAGAGATGATAAAATTTCTCTACTATGTTAGGGGTTAGACTAGAAAATCAGTAATATTTGGGTGCCAATCTATCTCCATCAATGCTTTTCTTGAAGCCACACATGACAATGTTTTCCTTGAAAGACCTAATAAAATTGAGTACCCAACTCTTCTCTATTTTTGAAAAATGTTGCCCATTTCTTCAAGTTCTCACAATTTATTTGAGGAAAATGAATGCTCATCATGGAGAAATAATAGATATCTTAAAGGGACTAGTCTAACTCAGTAATGTTTATTAATAAGGACTATGTGTGAGGACTATATGTAAGGCAAGGTTCTAGACTTCATGGAAAATACAAATATCAACACATCATCAAACCTAGTGAAAGGTAATGAGGCAAGTTTTCAGATAATTATAATGTGGGCTACAGGTGCTAAGAGATTTGGAAATGATGCAAATAAAATTCTGTGGGTAGACAAAAAGCAGAGGTGTTAATTCTGCATAAACCAAGAGTGGTAGATGATAAGGAGGAAAGTTATGGAAGGTTTCCTGGAGGAGAAGGCACTTGAGCTGAGATATTACAAATAGGAAGGAGGCTTTTACAAGTAGAACTGAGGAAAAGGGCAGCGTTTGTGCAGGTAACTTTAATGATGAAGGCTCAGAGTTTGGCAAGCAGCAAGACATTAAATGGGGATGAGATTGGTTTGGAAAGATCATAGAGACTTAAATGTGCAGTTGAGGTAGCTGGATTTATTTGACAGAATTCTGGCAGTATTTGAGGTAGGAAGTAGCAAATTGAGCCTGTGCCAGTAGTGTGGAAAATGTACACACTACTGGCATGGGGGGAAGGACTGGTATCTGGCTCTAAGCTGTTTCCATAGCTCATGATAATTGTTATTTGGCCTGGAATAGCTTTTTTATGAGATGAGGCAATTGTTATAGAGGTAGGAATAGAGAGTGGTTGTAGCCATGTGACTAGGCACTCAGAATGCAAGCACAATTTGTTTGGGGAAATGTTAGTGCAAGGTTTTTATTCTCAGGCTGTAAATGAACCCCGAGGACTTTGTATCAATTTAAATTCTTGGCTGGGAGATGTTTGAACACCTGAGGTGCTGAAAGTGAGAAGTACTGGTCTTGGACAGAGTATGTTAGACTCTGGCATCCTAGCAATTCTCAGTTTTCTTGCTAAGTTTCTAACAAGATGTGGCTGGATAAAGCTGTGTATGCACAAGGCGCACGATGATGATTTGTATTGTGGGTTGATTATAAGCTGTCATTGTTGTGTATGCGTGCGGGTAGGTAAGTGGTAGGAAACTAAGAGAAGGCCTGTTTATTTGTAAATTTGGGGTTTCCTCAGAGAGCTGGGACTCAGAGTCCCAGCATTTGACTGTTTTTTTTTTTAAACATCAAAAAACTTCTGGGGTGGGAGTCAGTGTGTCCAAAGTGCCAAGCGGTTGGGATATCATTGTAGTAGATAAAGGATTAATATTTGGTTACTTTGTTTTTTTTTCTCTCTTTTTGGTCTACCCTTGAATAATCTGACTTGTCTCCAGGTACCTCATTCAAACCTTTTTATTTAAAAAATGGAGAAGTTGAAGAAGAAGTTTCAGATGTCTCTGAAACAACATACTTTTTCTGAAGTTTTAGTTGTTAGATAGAAGCATTCTTTAATATCAACTCCATCATTTGTTACTTTGTTCCACCAGCCAGCTCACATCTGGACCTGCTGGTTTCATATTTGCCAGAATGACAGGAAAATAAACCTTCACCAACTCTGCCAAACTCACAGGCTGTAAAAGAAAGAAAAAATGATACTCAGAAGGTAAAGAAGGAGTAGAGAAGAGGAATAACTAGCTTTGAATGGCAACCTGGAGCTCAGATTGGGAGGGGCAGGTACTTAGAGAGTATAGCACAAACACCTTGAGATGAGATGGGGAGACATAACTGGATAAAGCCTTTCTTGGAATGTGCAAATTTGTATTGGGAGATTACAATGACCTAAGTCATAGGCTCAATGGGAGGTCAATTTCTGGGCAATGTAACAGCTGTCATTCTTGTAAGAGCAAAAAAATGGAGGTTATGTATTAGGCAGGTTATCAAGGCAAGGACCACATTAGAGGTTGAATTGATGCTGAACAACTTGCTCTGTTTCATAGATTCATCCAGTGATAAAACTGGAAGGGATACTAAAATATTCTAGTCTAGCATTCTTGTTAAGCAGATGATGACACCAAGACTCAGTCAATAAGTGGTGAAGTGAAGATGACTAGCACTCTTGTCTTCTCAGACTTATTTGTCATCTGTTATATTTCTCACATTTTCAGAGTTGTAGTGGAAAGAACAAAGAAAACCTGGAGTATTACTGACAAGTAACTTGTTATTAACCTTTTTGTTGATCTCTTTTTTCACCTGTGTGGCCCGCCTCCTAGAACTGTTGTAAGGGTCAAATGAGAGGAACAGTGTGTGTGAAAGTAAAATTCTAAATTGCTGAGTAGATAATAAATCACCTTGGTGATGCTGATAATTGATCGTAGAGTTTTAATATTGGAAGTGCACTTAGAGCATGCCCCATATGGTTACATGGACTGATAAGAAACTTAAGGTCCAGAATACTGAAAGGACACACATTTAGTGGATATTGCCTTAAATCCTTTCAACATAGGCTTAGTATAAATTAGCTTATAGTATACAGTGAGTAGCAGAGTTGCCCCTAAGACCCAGGTGCCCTGACCCCAGCTCTGTGCAATGTTTTTCGACAAGTTAATGGTGACTTTTCAGTTTTAGGTCTGAAAATTTCTTTAGGAATAAGACTTGACTCCATCTAAAAAGTGTCACTTTGACTTTGATTTCTTCATGTGGGGGTGGCATAGAAAGCAGTTCTCTATTTTCTGACTAGAGCTCTAATGTGATAGAGGCTCAGAGGACACTGGTGGGTTTTCATGGGGGAAGAGACTGGTTCTAGAGGACTAACTTGAGTTGTTTTGGCTTAGATGCAAAAGCATTTTCAAATCAAATCATAAGCCGCAGGAAGAAAACCCATCTAGCAATTTGCCTCTATCTTCTTTTATTCATAAATCAATTGGGTCAATAACTATTTGGAATGTGAAAACCTTTATTTGGCATGCTACTCAAAGAGAAAAGGGAATATTACAACTTTTTTAGAGGAAGAATAGCATGCTTTTTTTAAGTTTCATAAAGGGCAAGAATCAAAATATGGCCTCTTGCCTTATTCTGGGGATTCCTCAATAGTAGCATGAAGTGTGAAGTTTGTGCATCACTTAAAATTTCTTACTGATTACTTGTTTAGATTCCAGGACTGGCACCAGATATCACTCAGCCCATGGCATGGAGAGTTACTTTTAATTGCACTTGAAGTTGCCTTAGTTGGAAGAGATTCCCCCCACATCCCCCAGTTAAATAAATTAGTTCACACTGAAGAGTCTATTTCCTCATATTTTTTTTCACCAGGCAAAAGACAATGCTTTATTTTAGTGCTGGCCACTTCTTAAAGGTTAAAAAGAGAATTTCCAATCAAACAGGAGCTCTATTACACATGTCTTTTGCACTTTCTTTGTGTTCCTATATTCCCCATACTTGTGTTATATGTGACTATGTCAAGGCATTTTCTTCAAAATGTGTTCAACTGCCTCATCCAATCATGGGCTGACAGTATATATCTATTCTTACTGATTAGCACTGGAGAAAGACAGCTGTCTTTAGTCAACCATAATCTGGCTTGAGTTCAATAATTCTGATTGCTTCTGCCTGTGGACATAAATGAGAGAAAAGGGAAAGATTTAAGCTTTGGTTAGAGCTGACTACAATTAAAATCTACAGACAGATGCTGCTTCCAATAGAGATAAGCATGGTTTTTATACCAACTCAGATAGAACTAAGTGCTTCAGGGCACAGATTCAATAAAGACCTAATTATTTGGTCTACCCCAACAAGGCTAATCCTTTGTAGGGCCCCAGGACTGCGCTTGTGCTATTGTTTAGGTCCTTGGCACTATTTGGAAGAATTCTTTAACTTGGGGGGTTTTAGAAGTATAATAACTAAAAGAATTAGAGGAGAAAATAACACTGGAGGTAACTCTATATAGGTACACTGAACTTTTTGTTTTAGCCTGTCAGCAGTCAATATTAGGTATAATATACTGCTATTTTTGTGCTATTCTAGGGTAAACCAACAATATCTTATTATTAGAAAAATGACTTAAAATCTTTAGCTGGGGCACTGTTCATAATCTTGTTATTTCTTTCTAGTCAAGTAGAATAGCAAAAGTACAAGTTTTGCATTTAGAAAGAGCTGAGCTTCAGTTTCTTTATCTGATAAATGAGATAAATAATATATACCTCAAAGTGTTGCTGTGAGAATAGAGAAAATGCATAGTTTGTAATAACAACGTTAGTTGTCAACATTGCCATTATTTTTATAATAATTGCCTACATTTATTCTTTAGTATTCCAGGACTTGAACCCCGCTGAAGTCTTCATTCAAATGGTAATTTAATTGAGAAGAAAAAGATGGAATATTTGTCTAAAAAACTGTTGATAACTAGTCAAAGCCCATTTTTCTAAGCCAGTGGTACTCAAAGTGTGGTCCTTGGATTAGCAGCATGAGAAACACCCGAGAACTTGAAAGAAATGCAAATTATCACCTACTGAATCAGAAGCTCTGGGGACTTTTTAGAAATGCAGATTATCAAGACTTGCATCAGACAGACTGAATCAGAAACTCTGAGGGTGGGTTCAGCAGTCCATGTTTTAACAAGCTCTCTAGAGGATTCTGATGTACACTACAGTTTGAGAACTACTGCTCTAAAACTGTAAATTCACTGGCTGCAGTTGATATTTCTTTGTTTGAGCTTCTGAATTTATTACACATAAATATGTGCAAGACAGGAACCTCTTTAAAACAAAGTGGGAACCATCTTGCAGAAGTTCTCTTGTGATCCTCTTCTTGATCCTCTCACTGGGAAAAGATGACTTCAAAGTCAGAATGCCTCTTGACTCAGATATTCTTTTGGTGATACTTTCTTTGCCAACTAACTATGATTTCACATTATAAAGATTCAAATAATGCAAAAAAGAGAAAGACATTAAGGATAGCAGCAATAAACCCCCAAATATTCCTGTCCCTGGACTATGATTCAGAGAGCAAACTCTTGTTTAAGAACCTGGCTTACTATTATTCCATTACTTATTGTTTGTGATTTACACTGGTTTATTGTGACACCTCTGAAGTTCGAGGTCTCTAATTGATACCTCAAGAGACATGACCATAATAATTTAGTAACTAACAATGCCTATGATTATCTGTAACTCATGGGGGTAGTTTTTATACAATGTTGGCAACATTCTTCCTTGAATATCCCTCCCAAATGTTTGTGGTCACTTTTAAAGCATCTGAAGTTCCTTGGTATTGGGAAAAATGATTAATAGCCTCTATTGATTTTCAAAAGTAAGGAAATACGGTGGCATGAAGCTATGAATAGAAAAGTTAAAATTTCCATTACACATTCACTTCTTAAAGGGTATTTGGAAATGACTTTCCAGAGGGAATGTCAGCGAGTTTCTGAATATTAAAAATCTTTTCATTTGATGTTTAAAGGTGACAAATGCTCACATTTATATTACTGTTATTGCTTCCTATGGCACAGAACAATCTCTTCTGAATGTATCCAAACCAGATAAGTTATTCAGAAGAATCTTTCAACTTTTACAGTTGTACATGTTGAACTAAAGGAGAAATGTGCATGGATATCTTCTGTTCATTATATGCATTATGTATTTTTGTATACATATCTATAAGTGGTATCTTTATACACATAGCCTTCTAATTTTTCATAGTAATCCTGGAATACTTTTCCTGGGGAATGGGAGACTCTGTTATAAAAGTAGGGGACCAAGGCTCACACCACTTAGTAATGTCACAGATAATGTCACATTTGCAACTGGAACCTAGGTCTTCCAGTTTTCTTGAAGCAAAATAATTTCTGTGGGACTTCTGTGTTCTCTGAATTATGGGTGTGTCCTTATAGAGTTACTTGCTTCTGTAATGACCTGGGGTCTTTGTGGGTTCTGGAAAATTATGTCAACTTCTAGGCTTGTAATTCATACCTGCTAAACATACATTTGGATCTCACATCCACATGTTATATAGCTTTGGCATATCTATTTTTTCACATTTATCTTAGAAAGCATTTATTTTTTCCCTACCAGAACCTGGAGTAGACAGAAAACTTTCTTGTAACCTTTTGGGTCATTGGCTAGAATTTTTCTAATTCCTTTTTTTATAGATCAGGTCATGCTTTAAGAGTTCTTACTTTCTGAAGTGGTGTCTTTTCAGCTCCTATCTCATAGGTTAAGACCACAGTATAATGGACTGAATGATGGTCCCAAAGATATATCTATATCCCAACCCCTGGAACCTATAAATATTACCTTATTTGGAATAATGTCTTTGCAGATGTGATCAAGTTTAAGATCTTGAGATGAGGTGGTCATCTTGAATAATTGAATAGGCTCTAACTTGATGGCAAGTTTTCTTATAAGAGAAAAACAGAGAGATATTTGAGACAGAAAAAAAGTGAAAGACTCAGACACACAGAAGAGAAGGCAATATGAAGACAAAGGCAGAAATTGGAGTGATGTCTCTATAACCTAAGGAATGCCTGCAGTCACTAGAAGTTGGAAGAAGCAAAGAACAGATTCTCTCTTCAAGACTCCTGAGGGAATGCAGCCGTGCTGACACCTTGATTTCAGGCTTCTGGTATTCATAGCTGTGAGAGAATAAATTTCTATTGTTTTAAGCTGTCAAGTGTGTGGTTATTTGT
This sequence comes from Macroglossus sobrinus, assembly GCA_004027375.1. NCBI lineage: Eukaryota > Metazoa > Chordata > Mammalia > Chiroptera > Pteropodidae > Macroglossus > Macroglossus sobrinus. The sequence goes on from PVKZ01000630.1 coordinate 597,793, forward strand.
CACAGCAGCCATAGGAAACTAATACACATGACTTTTGCTCCCTCTAGAGCTTTAAAATCTCAGCCCCCAGCCCCGAGGATCTGTATTCAGGCATGTTCCTAATTCCAGGAATACCATTTATCTAAAATAAAATCTCCCTGAAACTGAACAACATGCTGCCCTTCTGCTCTGGATTTATGTCCCCTCTGCCACTTTTTTTTTTTTAATCACAGAAAAAAAATTTTGTTTTGTTTTATATTCAGTTATGTACTTAAGATAGATTTTAAAAATATCTTATCCAAAATTTCTATGGTCATTTGTAGTGAGTAATTGATTTGTACTAAATCAGTCTACTATTTTGGGGGAATGAGAAGTCCCTGTATTAGTTAGGGTTCTCCAGAGAAACAGAATAATTCTCTGCTGAGAAGTCCCATGATCTGCCATCTTCAAGATGAAGGAACAAAAAAACTGGTGGTATTATTCAGTCCAAGTCTGAAGGCCTGAGAACCAGAGTAGCAGGTGGTGTAAGTTCCAGTCTGAGTCTGAAAACCTGAGAATCAGGAGTTGCAATGTATGAGGACAGGAGAAGATGGATGTCCCAGCTCAAGCTAAAACTCAAATTTGCCCTTCCTCCTCTTTTTGTACTATTTAGGCCTTCCATAGAGAGCAATCTTCTTTACTCAGTCTATCAATTCAAATGTTAATCTCTTCCAGGAACACCCTCACACAGTCAGAAATAATGTTTACCAGCTATTTGAGTACCCTTTAGTCCAGCCAATTCGACACATAAAATTAACCATCATAGTACTCTTAAATGCTTTTTAAAGAAAACTATATTAGCTTATATGATTATTGTGTGAACAAATATTCTAAAATATTTTTGAATGTCTTTGCCTACTTGTTATTTCTTAACAAATTTATAAATGAGTGTTAGTCTAGAGTTTCAAAGGAAATGTGACTTGATACTTCTGTGAGGTGAAGAAGAAATAGTATTAGCAAGGTGGTCTATTAATTATGTTGGTATCTTAATTTCACAACATTTAAGGGCAGTGAAGTGGAAATCATAATGGGTTTTGAAAGAAGCTTAAATTTGTGTTATGTCACCAATATGGGAATGGATAGCTGAAAAGTCAGCAGGAGGGAAAAGAGGAGTTTCAAAACAAATGAGTGATTTAATGTGTTTACACCAGGGCCAGAGTCTTTGGCTATTTTCTACAGTGGTAATTTAGAGGTGCCAGTAAAATCTTATCAAAAAAATTTTTTCTGACTTGCTCACTATTATTTTCATTCTTCAATTTTAGATAAGACACAAACTGCAATTAGACTAGAGAAAAGTTGACTAAATGAGAAGATATTTCATACTAAGATTATTATGACTACTATCATTGAGCATTAGATAGATTCCTGAAATGGGGATGAAGAAAGGGAGCCCCAATAAATGCTGCTTTGAACTGCACTATCTCATTTCCTTGTAATCTATTGCTGAATAACAAAATTTTCAAAATTTAGTGGCTTTTAAACAACATTTATTCTTTCATAGTTTTTGTAAATCAGGAATCCAGTCATAGCTTAATACTACACTTATTATTTCATGGTATCTAGGGGTCAGAAATTCAGTCATGGCTTAATTGTGTCTTCTGTTTTCTAGGCTCTCATAGACTATGATCAAGGTGTTGACCTTGAGTCTGTGGTCTCATATAAAGATTATACTGAATAAAGATCTCCTCTAGGCTCACTCACATACTTGTTGGAAGAATTTAATTTACTCAAGAGCTGTTGGACTGAGGGTCTTAGTTCCTCACTGGCTAGTTGGATGAAGGTCACCCTCAGTCCTTTACCGAGTGTCCCTCTTCATAAGGGGAAACATAAAAAGAGATCTAGAGAGAGAATGTTAGCAAGATGAAAGTCTCAGTCTTTTCTAACTTAATATCAAAAGTGACATCCCATCACTTTTGTCATATTTTATTTGTTAGAAGAAAGTCACCTGGTCCAGTACATAATTAAGGAGAGGAGATTATACATGGTGTAAATATTAGGAGGAAAGATTTACTGGTGGCCATTTTGGAAGACTGACTAGTATATCTAGTCAGTCTTGGAGAGCAGTAACATTGTCTAATGCATTTACATATCATCACAGAGCCCAAGCAGAGTAAATTACCCATAATAGAAAAACATGACTAATTATTAGTATAATATCATCTATCTTATATACACAAAGAGACTCTTTCATTCATATCTTAATGGACATTATTTGTGTCTTCTGCAAATTTCGCTTCATCTTTCAGATCTTTATAAGTTAGAATGCCTCTGGGCATAAGATTCTGATTTTTTACTTCTCCATATCTAACTCATTTCTTTGGTAATCTCATCTATTTTTTGCTTTAAATATCATCTATCACTTCCAAATAGATACCTTGGCTTTATCTCTGAACTTTATACATCAGCCACCTGCCCATTCAACATCTCCATTAGATATTAAATAGTTATCTCAAACTGAGGTGTCTAAAAAAATAAAGTTTCTAAACTGCTTCTCTTTTAGTCTTTCTCTTTAGTAAATAACAACTCATTCTTCCAGTTTCTGAGGCTAGAAGTCATCTTGACCTCACTCTTTCTTTTATATTCCAGATTAAAAACAAACAAACAAACAAACAAACAAACAACACAAACCCTTTGCTTCTACCTTCTGCTTTTTCTACCTGAGTACCAACAAGCATTTCTTATGTATATAATTCCAGTTGTCTGTTAATTGCCTTTCTCTTCCCATTGTTAGCCTCTTGGTTGTATATTCTCAATCAGAAGCTAGAGTTATTTATAAAAATCTAAGGCAAATCTACTCAAAATTTTCCACATGGTCGTATACTTGGGATAACATCCTTCTCATAGCCTATGAGAACTTAAATGGTTTCCCCTTCATTACTTCTCTGACTGTTTTTACATTCACTCTCCCTGACTCCTCCACATTTCTAGAAATATTGGTCTTTTTTTCTATTTCTAGAACATACCAGATCTGCACCTCCAGGTCTTGGAAACTGCTTCTCTGTTTCTGGCATATAGTTCCCCAGAATAACCACATGACTTTTTTTCTTACTTCCTTTGTGTCTTTGTTCAAATGTCCATCAATTGGAAAGGTCTTTTATGAGCACTCTGAAACAAAACAACACTTCCACCCTGACTCTGTACTCTCTTTCTAATCTTTATTTTTCTTCATGGCACTTTCTACTGCCTAATTACCTGTCTATTTGTCTCTCTCCTCTCTCCTCTCTTCTCTCTTCTCTTTTCTGTCTTCTCTCTGTCTTTGTCTCTGTCTCTGTCTCTCTCTGTCTCTGTCTCTCTCTGTCTCTCTCTCTCTCTCTCTCTCATGTGCATGCTATTTGTCTAGCTATCTAGCTATCTATTTGTTTATTGTCTGTTTCTCTTCACTAGAAAGTAAGCTCCCGAAATGTTAGGACATTGTTCACTGCTTAAAACAGTGACTGGCATAAAGTAGGCTCTCAATAAATATTTGTTGAATAAATGCATGGATGGTAAAATATTGTAGCTAATGTTGACTTTGTTTTTTTAGATAAATAGTATCAACTTTTATCACACTATAGAGAGAATGACTGCAAATTCAAACTAAATTGATATAAAAGGAAATCCAGGAGTTTATTGGAGATAGATAATGACTGGATGAAGATAAAAGGAAACAGAGTCAAGAATTCTATGGGTGGAGAAAAGCTGTTGGCTTCTGTAGTTAGGTTTACTTGCTTACTCTATACTATAGAAACTGCATTTACAGTAAGAGCTACTCTTTCTTGAGCTGGACTTGCAGGGCAGCTCTAGGGAATGGAGACTGAGCAAAGATGGAACCCATTTGGGAAAAAGTAAGATTGCTCACAACTATACATCAGAAGAAGTGGGTCTGGGCCAGAGCAAGTCTGAGCTTAGAGGTGTAGAAATGAGTATCTAGAGATCAAGACTTTCTGAATAGAACATATTATCTTTGAAGCTGGACTGAGATGGTCTCTATGTGTCTAGTTACCTGTGATATTGTCTTTGTAGTGTTTGTAATATAATTACCACTACTTTCTGAACTCTAGATTCCTTTTCTCATACTGCAGGTCTCAAAACTTATTATTACCAATGCAGCAGCCAAACTATTTTCCAGCACTTTATGATTTAAATTTCCTTATTCGCATATCAGCTTTTCTACTTTTACCCTACTCACCATTAAATTCCCAAGGAAATGGATGGAAAATGGTATCTCAAGAAGAAGGAGAATATGATGTAAAAAAGATACTGCTAGATAGGATGATGTAAGAAAAACTAGGTTTTTCTATCCTGATTTGGAAAGAGAAAAGACAGAGGAGGAGTGGAGTGATGAGGTCAGACATAGGTCACCTTATTTTATCCTTCTTAGGTTGGAACCCTGGGTGTTGTGTGTATTGGGGTAAGGGGCACAGTTGGGAGGGTAGTAGCAACTAAAAGAGATTTATGAGAATGACTGAGGATTTTATGAATGCTGAGTCCATGGGAATAAGCTATTGGCACACTTCTCAGCCTCATGAAGATGCCTTGTGCTGGCCACATACAACATGTCTTGGAGGAGGCAGAACACCAATGGCAGAGAGGGTGGACTCTATAGATGAGCCTGAGCTGAGACTTCTGGATCCCCACAGTATGTGAAGAGGGTGAAAGGAGACAAAAAGGTCACACAACCCACTGAGAGAGCTTGTAGACTAAGAAATGTTTGCTGTATTGGCAGAGTTCTGGAGCTGAGAAAACGGATGTTCTATCTCAGAGAGAAGGTAAATTTGCTCTTCCTCTGCCATTTTTTTTTTCTGTTTGGGCCTTCAATGGATTGGATGATCCTTATACACATTGGAAAGGGCCGTCTGCTTTACTCAGTCCACAAATTCAAGTGCTAGTCTCTTCCAGAAACACTTTTAGACACACCCAGAAATCATGTATTATTAGCTATCTGGCATCTTGTTATCCAGTCAAGTTGGTACATAAAATTAACCATCACAGATAGTATCAAGAAATTACTATAAGAACAGGTATAGGAGAATATAGAAGGATGCTGAGTCTCAAATGCTTTTGTGGTATCAGGGAGGCAAAAACAAAGATATGCAAATCTCCAAATAACATTCTGTAAATTGTACAGGAAGGCACTTTTTTTTCTCCTACCATCTGACAATCTTCTTATTGCCTGTCAGTTAGTTAGGATGTTAGGCCCTGAGTTTATTTAAATGGTTAGTAAGAGGTCATATTAACATTATCACTTTTTTATTCCAAGTAAAGTATTAGCGCATATTCTGGTGGCTCTAGAGTTCAGGACAAATATATTTAACCTGTGTGAGTTGCAATGTCATCTTGGCGAATCTCAGGGCAAGGGAGAATCTGTGATATTTTGTCAGTTATTACCAAATGCCAAAATGGAAAGCGATGATTACTTCTAATAAAAGAATTGTCTGTGCAATTTGTATCGAGGCAGATCCAATTAATATCTAATCCTTAAATGTATGTAATTGGATTTACATATTCACATCTTTGCAATTAGGAGTTGGTATTTAAAGGGCATGCTTTCCATTTCCCATTTCCTTTATCACAAAAATCTAGTGGGGCTTTTTGTTGAAGAATTACAGAATCAAGGTAAATACCTTTGCCCAATAACCTCTAATCATGAGAAAAGAAAGGTGTTATTTAATACAGATGCTTTAGAGATACAGAAATATTCATGGTTGATTTAAATGGTATTCAGCCCTGACATTCACAATTTATGTTTCATAATGCTCATTATAATTGCAATCGGTTTTATTTTAATTTATACATCAGAAATACTTAAGCATAAAGGTTAAGTTCTTCTCTTCTAAATCCCAGGAGTGAATAAGATTCATCCTTTATAGCACTTTATGCTGGAGAGTGCTTCAACCCTTTTGAACACATCAGGATGCCACTAAGTAAATTACAGATACATAGGTATCATTTAGTCCAGTCAAGTGGTAATTAATCCTAGGGTCCTGGAAGAACTTAAATCTTATTACTAAGTCTATTTAAACTGTAGGTTCTGTGCTCTGTAGTAAGATATTCCAGAAAATTAGGCCAGGCTGCTTTGTGGTAATGCCAGGTTAATAAGCCCACCATGAAGGACATAGACTGGTACTGTATGCTCTCACTCTTAAAAAACACACCTAATTATGATTACACTGTAAGCTACTAGGTCTGAGAGAATTCTTGGATGAACTTCACTCTATCGATTCATCCTAATCATTAAGTGAGAAAGACTTACTCGGAAATTAAAACATAAAAGTCATTAGAACCAAGATTTAAAAAGGAGTAATAGTATCCACTGTTGGAGAGCATGAGAGAATGGCAATAATTTCTTAGATTGCTTGTAGGGTGTAAATGGGTATAGCCTTTATAGGAAAATTGAAAAATTTTATTAAAACCTTAAAAATGTGCTTTTGCTTAGACACAAAAAAATTCCACTTAGAAAAAATTATCAGAAGGAAGCAAATTATATATTGTAAAGACAATTGTACTACTATATTCACAGCATCCAGTGAACTCTCTAAAATCTCCAGTAATGAAGATTTATTATATTATTATATTTATTATATATTACATATGTTAATGATAAATGTATATAAATGTAAGATATATAATATAATACCTAATAAAGACATATGTAATAAACACATAATTATTATGTAAAATATAATTAATATATTAATATATTATTGATATATTTATTATATTATATATTTATTATATTATGTTAAATTTAATAGAATTCCATGTAGTAATGAAAAATGACATATTGGTATGGAAACAGACTCAAAATACTTTTTAGTAAACATAGTTTAAATAGTTTATAAAAAGTACTATATAAAACAGTGTATATTATGATAATAAACCAGAATGATAAGTTAAAGGTCTATAGTGTTTATCTTTGGGAGATAGACAAATTCATGATTTTTCCATTTATTTCCTATTTTTCTATAGCTTCAGCAAAGTTGAACTATAAAATGAACATGGTATTATACTGCTGCAAATATTAAATTATCTAAGAAAGATATGTCATATTGTACAAAATTTTCTGATAAAATGAGCTTCAAGTCACCAGTGAACTGGTTTTCAATATTTTTTCTTTTTAACAGAGAACAATTCTTGTTATGCAGTGAACATTTTGTGTTTTAATGAGCAGAAAACTTTCTCTGTAATTATTTACTACTTGTTTTGAATTATAGTTTAATTTTGACAAAGATATATTATTTTGCTATTCTGTTAACAATTATTGATAGATATGATTTGCAGGTTGTATTTTAGTTTTAAAAAGCTTCTTAGACATTTTATTTAGGTTTTATAAAAGGGCATTATTTATTTATTTATTTAGAATAATTAATTAATGATTGTAATAAAATTAATAATTTAGAGATATCAATGGCTAATTTATACAAATAAGTCTGTTGGGTTCTTGTTTTCACAATAATATATTTTCATGTGAACTACTTTTTTATCAACTGACAAAAATACTAATGGTGTTAGCATCTATATATTACTGCCTTACTTATTTATTTAGATGACAGAAAATCAATTTAATTATGACCTTAGAAAAATTCTGAAATTGGTATTTGTTCTGGATATGTTAAGGCAAAACATTTGAACTCTAACTTGTTATTATGCACAGCCTTCTGTAAGTCCTTGATTTCTTCTTCATTTGTCTATAGAAAGGAAAGCTGTAGTTTTCTCTTATTTAAATAGATCAAGTTGTTTCGTAATTGGAATATGTGAGATCAATTCACTGTTTTGACTTGAAAATATTTTGCTCTTCTTTTAGAGAACTAAGGTAGTGGTGTTCCTACTGGTACCTCCCCCAACTTAAAAATGCTGTTTAACTTAAAACTGCTATTCAGCTAAATAATGTTGAACTGCCTTTGGTTATCCTGATTTTATTTTTTGCTAATGAGAAATGATGCTAATTGAATCTAACCTGAAAATCAGCACTTTAATTACTAACACCACAGTCTATGTAGGATACCAACCTGGCTTGAATATTCGTACTGCTCATTCTATCAAGTTCTGGATAAGCCACAGAAGAATAAATTTCTTTTTCCATCCTTGAGAAATTACCATAATAAAAGACTAAATAAAGAATAGAAGAAATACAAAAATTATATTTTATTTATTTGAAACATATGCTCTACTAATGTGCAAGAAAAGACTTGAAGAAGCTTATGGTAAAAACACAGGCATTAGAGAAACATGGCGGAATGAGAAACGTCCCCAGATCTCTCCCCTTGAAACAACAATAAGCTGAACATCTAAAACTCAGCATAAAACACCCAAACTGCACACCAGCATGTCTGAGCATGAGTTCTGTGCATAAGAGCTACCATAGGTCAGAACCCTGGGTGTCCGGCAGTGGACTGGGAAAAATAAAGAAGCTGCTTCTCAGCCATTGGAGCTCCATGCAAGGGGAGGGAAAGGGGAAGAAAGAGCAGTGAGTTCACTGAATAACCCTGCCTGGGAGACTTGTAAGTTCCATGTGGCCAGTGGCATGGCCCAATTGTAAGGGCAGAAAGCAGAGAAGCAGGATGGCAGAGAAACAACAAATGATTTTTACTAGCTGGCTATGGTTGCAAAACTGAGGCTGAACAGTAGCCCCAACCTCCAACCCAGAGGGCCCCTACCCCATATCCTCTGAGACCCATCACTGCTGGGCACCAGGGGAATCTGAGCAAATGCTGCCAAAACTATCACTGACAGGGACTAAAACTGAAGTAGCAAATGTGATTAAGTATCTACAAGAAAATAAAAAAGCATTATTAAGGATTTATATAAAGCAGGGATCCAAGAGACTTAGACACCACCTATTGGAAACCAAAAGAAAAGCGCCTTCTTTGCAACAGGCTAAAGACAAACCTTTATATTATAAATCTTCTTTCTGGAAAAACAGCAGAATACACTCCCATTAATACCCAGGCTGAAGAAATAGTCCATAAAACACCATGAACAACCAAGGTGACAAGACATCTCAGAAAGAAGGAGAAAAATAAGCTTAGAGACATAGAAATATACAACTTATATGACATGAAATTCAGGATGGTACTGCTGAAAAAACTCAGTGAATTCTGAAACAAGTCATATCAGTAATTTCAGGAATTAAAAAAAGCCCAGATGAACAGAGCAAGGAGATTGAAACCCTCAAGAAGAACAGAATAGAAAGTACCTTAACATAATAAAGGCCATATATGACAAACCCTCAGCCAACATTATGGTGAAAAACTAAAAACCTTTCTTCTAAGATTAGAAACATGGGAATATATTATTCAATATAACATTGGAATTCTTAGTGAGCGTAATCAGGCAAGAGAAAGATATAAATGCACCCAAATAGAAAACGAAGAGATCAAACTGTCATTATTTGCAGATGATATGATTCTCTATATAGAAAACCCTAAAGACTTTATAAGAACATTACTAGAAACAATAAGCAAATACAGTAAAGTTTCTGGATACAAAATTAACATTAAGAAATTCATAGCATTCCTATTCTCTAATAATCAAGTGTCAGAAAAAGAAGTGGAAAAAATATTTCCTTTTGCAATTGTAACAAAAAAATTAAAATACCTAGGAATAAATTTAATGAAACATGTGAAGGACCTATATAATGAAAATGATATTACCCTATTAGAAGCAATTGAAGAAGATACAAATAAATGAAAAGATATTCTGTGTTCTCAGATTAGAAGAATTAACATAGTTAAAATGACCATATCACCTAAAGCATTATATACAGATTTAATGCAATCCCCATCAAAGTACCATCGGCATTTTTTTAAAGAAATAGAACAAAATATCATTAGATTTGTGTGGTAGCACAAAATACCCCAAATTACCAAAGTCATCCTGAGAAAAAAGAATGAGTCTGGAGGTCTCTCTGACCAACTTCAAATTATGCTACAAAGCAACAGTAATCAAAATAGAATGGTATTGGCAGCAAAACAGACACATGGATCAGTGGAACAGAATTGAGAGTCCAGAAGTAAATCTATATTTATATGAGAAAATAATTTTCAACACAAAAAAAGCCAAAAATATACAGTGGAGAAAGGAAAGCCTCTTCAATAAATGGTTCTGGGAAAACTGGAAAGTCATCTGCAAAAGAATAAAACTAAACTGTTGTTTATCACCACACATGAAAAATTAACTCAAAATGGTTTAAAGACCTGAATATAAGACCTGAAACAATAAAATGCATAGCAGAAAACATAGGAACTAAACTCAAGGACCTTGGACTTAAAGACGATTTTATGAATTTGACCTCAAAGGCAAGGGAAGTAAAAGCAAAAGAAATCATCAATAAGGTAAAGAGACACCCATTTGAATGAGAAAATATATTTGCAAGCAATGCCTCTCATAAGGGCCTAATATCCAAAAATATAGAAAGAACTCATACGAGTCAATAACAACAAAAAAGAAGTGATCCAATCAAAAAATGGGTAGAGGACCTCTACAGACACTTCTCCCTAGAGAACATATGAATGGCCAACAAATATTTAAAAAGATGCTCAACATCGCTAGCTATTAGGGAAATGCAAATCAAAACCACAATGAGATACCATCTCACACCTGTTAGAATAGCTATAATCAACAGGACAAGTAATAACAAATGTTGGAGAGGATGCAGAGAAAAAGGAACCCTCATACACTGCTGATGGGACTGCAAATTGGTACCACTATGAAGGTTCCTCAAAAAACTTAGAATTGATCTACCATAGGATCCAGCAATCCCTCTATTGAGTTTTTACCCCAAAGACTTGAAAACCCATATCAAAAAAAGATATTTGTATATCAATGTCATAGCAGCATTATTCACAGTGGCCAGAACATGGAAGCAACCAAAGTGTGCTATGATAGATGATTGGCTAAAGAAGCTGTGGTACATATATACAATGGAATATTATTCAGTCATCTGAAGAGATGAACTACTGCTATTCGCGACAATATGGAGGACCTCAAGGTAATCATCTAAGCAAAGTAAGACATACAGAAAAAGTTGAAAATCACTTATGATATCACTTATATGTGGAATGTAAACTTAAAAGCAACAGATGAACAGGAGAAACAAACAGAGGCTCATGGATATGGACTATAGACTAGTGTTTACCAGAGGGTAGGGAGTGGGAGAAGAGAGGGGAGGTAGATGGGGCAAATGGGGTCTAATATAAGGGGGTAAGAGAGGGAGAAGTAGGTAAAGGGGATCAAATATATGGTAGCTGAAGGAAACTGGCCCTTGGGTGGTAAACACACAAAAGAATATATAGATGTCAAATGATAATGTACATCCGAATATTATATAATTGTATTAGCCAGTGTTACCTCAATAAACTTAATTTTTAAAAATTTAGAAAAATGCAGGCAAAAGGTTTACATAAAATAGTAAAAAATCAAGAGCAAAATCAGAAACCAAAAGAAATAAATGGGAGAATAAAATCTGAGATGATTCCTAAAATTGAACATTATATTTGTCCAGATCTTTCTAATATTCTTAAGCAAAGAAGGAAGTATAACAGGTCATAGTTCACTGTCCATTGAAGAAAAGGATTGTAAACTTTCAAGATAGAATTTTTTTCTTGCAGTTAAATCTAGGAGAAATTTAATGTATATTTATATCCAAAGGATCCTGAATAATATAAGTGGCCCAATTCAAATTTCACAGTTTCCAAGAAGTCTCTGATTTCTCTCCTCTCCCTTTCCAGTTTCACTTTTTTTCTTTTCTGTTTTGTTCTTCTATAGCACTTTATCTGTGCCACTCTTACAGCATTAAAATATTTGCTTTTACTCTTGCTATTTATGATTATATTTTGCAATCCCTGTAGACTGTGCTTTATCCTTTTATCCCCTTTGGTGCCTTTGTTCATAAAAGTAACTGATATTTGTTGAGAGCTTTTACAATGTGGCAGGCACAGGCAAAACTTTTATGTACTTTGCCTCATTTTATCTTCACAATACTCATCTTTTTAATTTTCATTTTAGAATTTTTATTTATTTTTTCATGGTTTTATTGAGATATAATTGACATAAAACATTATATAAGTTTAAAGTGTACAACATAATGATTTGATATATTGTGAAATGATTACCACAAGTTTTGTTAACATCCATCATCTCACATAGTTACAAATCTTTTTTTCTTATGAGAACTTTTTAAAGATCTATTCATTTGGCAACTTTCAATTATACAATACTACATTATTAACTATAGTCACTATACTGTACATTACATCTCCAGAATTTGTTTTGTAAATAAAATTTGTGTTTTTCGACCACCTTCACCCATTTTCCCCACCCCCTACCTTCTGCTAGTGGCAACCACTAATCTATTCTCTGTTTCTATGAGTTCAGGTTTTTTTTTTTTAAGATAACACATATAAGAGATATCATACAGTTTTTATCTTTCTTTATCTGATTTATATCACTTAGCATAATGCCCTTAGATTCATCCATTTTGTTGAATTGGTATATACACATATATATACATATATATGTATATATATATATATGTATATATGTGTGTGTATATATATATATAAGTATATATATAGACGTATATATTTGTGTATACATACCATTTTAACAAAATGAATGAATGTGTATATATATATATTTGTATTGTATTATATTATATCATATTATATTATTATATCAACTTACATTTTTTTTATCCGTTCATCTACCAATGGACACTTAGGTTGTTTCCATGTCTTGACTGTTTTTTATAATGCTGCAAAGAACATGGGAGTGCATATATCTCTTTGAGAAAGTTTCCTTCATATATACCTAGAAGTGTAATTGTTGGATCACATGGTAGTTCTATTTTAAATTATTTGAGAAATTTCCATATTGTTTTCCATAGTGGCTGTATCAATTTACATTCCTACAGTGTATAAGAGTTCCATATTCTCTGCAGCCTCATCAAACTTATCTCTTGGATTTTGGTAATAGACATCTTAGAAAGTGTGAGGTGATATCTCACTGTGGTTTTGATTTGTGTTTCCCAAAAAGCAAACTATGGTTTGAAGAGACAGGAAATGATATTCCCCACATCTCACATCTGGTAACTAGTAAATTTGAATCCATGTCTGATTGGCTACAGAGGGGTTGCTCTTAAGGACTATGTCTAATTTGAGGCAATGTTTTCATCACTTTTTTTTTTTTAACAAAACCTATGGAGACATTCTGTATGTTGATTAAAAAATTATTTTCTTCACTCCTGATCCCAATATTTGAGACTAGGAGGAAGGAATTTGGATGAAGTAATTTAGATCAAGGGTTTGGATGAATAAGTCAATGATAAAGTAGCCACCTGTTCTGTATTAAACAAATACACTCTGGTCTTTGGACAGTCCCTTAGGAAGCTTTAGACTTCAGAATTCAGGACTACTTTTTCTTATTAATCAGATTATACTAATATATGCTACATTATCAAATGACCCTGAAATCTTAATGGTTACAACAACGAAGTTTTACTTCATATTCACATTGAATGTCCATCATGGATTGGCTATGATTCCACATGATGTTTTCATCACTCCTTGTGATGGCAGATCAGCTTCTTCTTAGGTCATTGACAACCTGTGGCAGAAGGAAATCAAACATGGTGAACATGAACTGGCTGTAGAAGTTCTTACTTGTTACTGACATGCATTACTCCTGCCCACATTTCACTGTCCAAAGAAAGTCACATGGACACTCCTGAGTTCCACAGGGTAGGAATGTACAAACCTCTTGCAAAAAGAGGTAAAATAAGTCATGTGGCCAAATACTAACATCAATAGAGCCAGATGTATAATCTTCCCATAGGAAGGTATATCCCAGGGGCAGAAAAAAGTTACTTCACAATAATAAAGTATACCATTTTCTTTTGCCTGGCTATAAGAGGCATAGATATTCTAGCCTAAAGGTTTGTTGTAAATTATAGTAAAACCATGGCCATTTGATTGGAGGAGGGCAAAATAATATAAAATCATAGTGTCAGTTTCACTAAGGAAGGTGAGAGAATAAGCTGAAGTCACTTTTTACTATTTCTTTTTATGTCTCTCCACCAACCCACCCAGCCCTCCACAGAGTCTGCCAGACCTGACCTTAAATTCTGACTACATGCTTACCCGTGAGAACTCAAACAAGTCTCTGAGCCTGTTTTCTCAGATAATCATAACTGTGCTCAGTAACTAGCATCAATATTATAACATTTTTCCTAATGTCTAATTGCCACATCTGTTGTTATAATTTAGCTTATTTATTTGTGCTCAATACTCAGTGTATATTCTTTGATAGCTTTTCACATATTTAGAAAGTGTTATGCTGTCAACTCTCCTCCCCTTCCCCCAACTTTTCAGGTTTTTTAAACCATGGAATATTAGCCTGTTTTTCTTAATAGATCTTGAGCCTTAATTGTTACATTTACTTACCTCTAGATTCTTTATTCTTTCAACAAGTAACCAAAAGGAAAGTATAACTAACATGTCCAGGAAAATATGAGGTATATTAAATATACAATGGGGAGATAGTTTCCATGCACTGAGTGTTTACATCAACTTCTGTTAACCATATTTTATTGCTGAATTATTATTCTTTTGATGTTCTAGTTATCTGAAAATTTAAGGGTGGGAGGGAGGACAAGAGAATAAGGCAGTTGAGAGCCAGAATTTATCTCCTTATCAATAATCTCCTTCTCAGACTAGAGACCCCTGAGCAGAAGCCTACCATTTGTTCAGTGGGGAAATCAATCTGCCTTTTGTTCCTGCTTCAAGACGGTGTAACAAAAGTCCCAAACACTAGCTATTGCCCTGGCAACTGGGGAATTTGCCTGTCTTGCTTGGTCAAAGGCTATTCTTTGTAGTTCTCTTGTGTGTTTAATAGAAAGAGTCACATACAGACTTTTCAGTGAGATAGATTTTATATACAGACAATTCTTTTAATAAATCAACCTAATTCAAATAAAAGAGGAATGTTACATCTTAATGCTCAGGAGTTTAAAAAAAGGTTATAATAAATATTTGCTTTCCTTGCTGTACATCACTGCGTTTATTGGGCAGATGAAAGTAATGTACCCTGAGACAGATCGTTCTTTCTGTTGGCTGGATAAATGAGTGAGATTGTGATCCTGGGCCTCCTTTTACATCCTGGGTCATTAGGCCTCCAATTTAAGGTGGGGTAAAGACTTGTAATGAAGGAATAAACTCAAAGATTTTGCAGACCATTGATCTAAGGAAATTGGCAAAACATTAAGTGGATAAAACAAAGAAGAATTTTCATGTATCTGACTGAACATAAATATATCTAAGGTATTTGCTTTCATATTAGCCATTGATATGGATCATGTGTCTGTAGGGAATGGGAGTGAGAGATTTCTGCTTGGAAGGCAGAAGCAGTTTATAAATTTGGTTTATGAATTGTCTTTGGGATGGTTTCTTAAAAATACAGAATCTGGCAAATTTTATTGTTTACATGGCAGGCATTAAAATGACCTTTTCAAGAAGGCCACATTAATGAGATTTTTTTTTATCTTTCTAGAGGATGTCAAGTATTTGAGATCTCTCAATAGTTAAACAAAGAAGTCATTAGGTTACTGGGCAAATCTTTGACAATGGGATGCCTACTAGACTGCAAAATGTGAAAGAAAGTAGACTTTTTAGTCTATTTGAGCTGATTAGTTTGGTTTGTTTGTTTACTATTTCCAAACTCAGCTAATATGAGAGGCTTTTAAAAAATGCAGTTGCCCAATGATCTGGGACCAATGAAATCAGAAATTCTGAGACCGATGAGTTGAAATCTATATGTAAAACCTTCCTGGGTGATTTTGACATCATCTCTCCATGGAAAGTTTAGGATTAGAGCATGTCGTTAATAAAATTTGCCCTGCTCACAGACCAGTTTATTGATGCATAGAGAAACAACAAGCAAACTCACCTAAAAATCCAGTAAAATGGTTCCCTATGTGTGAGCTAACACCAGTTACTACTAGAAGGGAAATGACTTAGAAAAATAAATAGATAAATTTTGATCTACAATTAATTTTGACTATTAATAGAAAATGATTACCTCTGAGCAGGACATTTTGGTTTAGTTCGAAATGTTTATTGTCTGTAATTGTCAGACACTGTGCCAGTTTCTACAGAATATAAATATGAGTCCTCTTTTTGTAGAGTTTACAATTCAATTGCTATTTTGAAAAGGTCTGATTACTCTTTTGAAATGTTATGGAGGTCTTGAGGTTATGGGATCAAGACCTATTCTCTTCAGATCTAATAGGTCAAATTGCCTTATTTGGTTGATTGGAAGGAAGAGGGATCAAAATAACATTTGCTAACATACTTATGGTTGTATAATATTGATACTCAAAACCATTGATTTCCTTTGTCTACTTTCCACTTTAGATCTTGAAGAAACAGATACCAATGTCCTCTGCTCCTGGACATGTCATGTGACTCAATTCTGGCTAATGAATAGTTGTGCCATTGTTTATAAAGCTAAACAGAATTTTGATGCTTTGTGTTTAGTGCTTAGCAAAATCAACAGTTACCAAACATATTAATCTACAGCATTAGATATTATTAATGAAGTTATAAAATCAAAGACCTTTGTTACCACGATGTCAAGGTTCTAGTAGAGTAGAATGACATCATCCTTCAAACTACTCTGCTTATGCAGAGGAAAAAAGCAAAAGAGAAGTAAAATCTATGGTTTTGCATTATTTCCCTACCTCTCATATGGAATAGGATTTATACCAATGATAATGGATTTACCAGAGAAAAGGATATTTTTTGGGCAGTTATAGTGTTTGATTTATTTGGACAGTTTCATTACTGTTAGATTTGCCCAAGGAGGGATGCACAAGGCTGAAGGGGTTCAGCAAGTTTTATCGTAGCAGAGCGATAGCCCAGCTGAGCTGTAGATGGCATCAGCCCTGAATGCGAAGGGACCTGAAACCTATATGGGGCTCGAGGTGGGCTTATTAGGTGGAAATATTTTGGGTGGTTAATTTTGTGAGGAAGGGAGAAAAGTCCAGGGAAATGGGAGGTGAGCATGTAGCATTGCCAGCCTGGACACCAAGTCAGGGTCCCACACAAAAGATAAGGGAGGAGTCTAGTTCTCACACTACAAGGGGTAGGGATAGGGCCCTCCTGGACCTAACACTTACCTTCTTACTCATTTATTGGGCTTTCTACACCAGAATCTTGCATTTATTTTCTCTCTTTTCCTGATAAATCTGTAAGAACCTTTGTTTATGCACTTTTCCTTGTTTTGCTTCCCAGAATGTATTTAGTCCTATATAGTGTTTCCTCATTATAATTCTTTCATCTCTCCCTGGCTTCGCCCCCTCACCCCACCCTCCCTGCTGAGTCCTTGCCGCATTTATTTTCCTCTTTGGCTAGACGGATTCTCTGTCCAGGTCTTTGAATGACATTGCATTTGGTAAATTCATCTAAAGATTCATGTTTCTTCAGAGAAATTCCAATCCACCGAGGTTTTACTCCGGAGGTCCTCTGGAATATGCTGGGGATAGTTACTGCTTGTGCTGGCCAATGACTGTGAGCTGTCCCTCTGTATCTTCTTGGCTAGATCCCTTAATCCTTCTAATGTCGCTCTGTTGAAATCCAATAGTCCTGTGTGTCTGTATTCTTTGAAACTTTTTCTCACAATGTCAAATTCAATAACATCACCTGGCACAGCCAAACTGCCTCTGAGCTTGTTTGGGTTTCTTTCATTTTATAGCACTTATTGCTTCTGTTTGTTTGATTTCTTGCAGAGAATTTAATATTAGATATAATCTAAATTTTGCAAACAAAATTGACTGAATTCAAATTACTGATGTGTAACAAATACCATCACCCTGCTAAATTGCTATTTATACCAGTAAATATAAACTCAGATGCCTTTGGTTAGGCTGAGTATAATAATTTTAGAACCTCTACCTAATGTATAAACCAGAGAACTTAAATTAAAAACAAACTGTGTGCATGAGACAAACTCAGACTCCCTTTATTTTCTAAGTGATATAATGATCAATAATATATTACTTGCATCTTCTATATAACATTTCATGAATCAGCTTGGCCGGTTGATCGACACAAAATGGGCCTGTGTGAAGAGAAGTTGTGTAACCCAATCCAATTGATTATAGTCCCTATTTCACCACTGGTGGGGAGAATTTTATGAGTTCAGAAAGAAAAAGCTAAAGCTCCATGCTGCACTCTTAGAGTAAAAGTACCACTCGGAAGATACTATATAAAAGAGTCCCAGTCAACTTCTTTGTCTTGCTGTAAGTGATCTTAACACGTAAGACCTATTTTCTGCCAGGCAGTACCTCAACGATTTGATAATAGTAATACTATCAGAGAAGGTTAAGGAGAATTGTTTCTTTACTCACAATAGCTCTGACACTAAATGTGTGTATTTTATACACCAAGAAATTTTTTAAGTTTCTTCAGACACCAACTAGGTGTTCTACAATGTAAATGAATCCTGACACCACCTGGAATTAGTGTCAGACCTTACATGTTAAGGGGTCAGCACTGCAAGATGGACCCCAACTTCAGAATCTAATCAGAGGTAATGGGTCTCTAGATTACACTTTTGTTTAACTTGGCTACAAATTGGGGGTTCCCACAACTCCTTCTCAGGTTCAAAGATCTGCTACAATCGCTTACAGAACTCGAGGAAACACATGTTTACTAGTATATTATAAAGGATACAGATGAACAACCAGATGAAGGAGTTTGCAGGGTGAGGTCCAGAAGGGTACTGAGCACAGGAACTTTGGTCCCCGTGAAATAGGAATACACCATCTACCTGGCACATAGGATTGTTCATCAACCCAGAAGTTCTCTAAATCCTATAGTTTAGGATTTTGAATGGAAATTTTATCAGGTAGGCATGATCCAGGATAGGAGGGGAGAGGGACTAGAGATTGAGTAATAATTGATCATGCCTACCTGATTTCAAGCTTCTAATCAAGGCATAGTGTTTCTAGTGACCAGCCTCCATCTTGAAGCTCTATAGGATCTCACCAAGGGTCACCTTATTAAGATAAAATTTATTCCTATTACCCAGGAAATTCCGAGGGATTTAGGAGTCTGTGTCAGGAACCAGAGACAGAGACAAAATATATATATTTCTTATTATGTCACAAAAGGACATTCTGAATTCTTCCTTATTTGGCATAACTACCTAAGAAAGTCCTCACTCAGTTTAATAAAATATTTCTACTCCTTCCCTGTATCTCCTTATTCTGACACCGTGGTTTTCAAACTCATTTTTATTTAACTTCCAGTACTTAACTTCCTTCTCCCCCTCTTTCTTCTTCTTTCTTCTTTAAATGAAGTGCTTTACATTACGGTGAAGTATGCTCTGGCTGAAGTGGAGTTGAAAGTCAAGGAGTCCCACTTATGTAGTACTCTCACTGTTTTCTTCTTGTAGTGGCTTCTGAAGGGCTCCATGAAATCCTTAAGTTCCTGGGAGCATGATTTAAAAACCATACTGTTTTTGAAGATACAAATGATCCAAGTGTCTGTTGGCTAGAGGGAGCTTCCTTTCTTACATTTTGCATAAATTACTTGCTTTTATTTTTTTGCTGCCACCTCTGGCTAGAATGCTAAAAAATGTGTCTGGGATCCCCTCAACAACATGTTCTGGTGACGTTGGAACATTAATTGGACCCCAGTTTTATATCTTGCTTTTAAAGGGCTGGTCAAGTAATCTTGAGATGTGTTTACCAGAAACAGCCAAAGGCTGAGTATCAACTCAAACCTGACATACTGAAAAGCAAAGGAAACTCCAGTTAGAAAATGCCAAGGTACTGACTGTATCTTAAAGTATATGTTTATATCTTATATCTAAATTTTGAAAATAGAGTAAAGGAACTAAAAACAAGAATCTCCATAAAACTAAAAAATTTTCCTTTTCCCAATCAGTGTCATTTCTACCTAAATGTTAAAGGATTAAAAATGCTAGCAAATTTCTGGACATCTAAGATATAAGCTAGAGTCTTGTTTTGTCTAATAGCATGGCTCTTCACCACTTTAAAAAATATATAGATGAAAACTCTTCACTTTATATTGTTGGTACAAATCCTATCCCATATTGGGGTGGGGGGGGCACTCTATAAAAGTGTGAAGAAATAATGCAAGGCAATAGATATTACTTCTCTCTCGCTTTTTTCCTCCTCTCAAAGCAGAGCAGTTTGGAGGATGATGTCATTCTACTTTACTATAACCTTGACATTGTGGTAACAAAAAGTCTTTGATTTTATAACTTAATTAACTTAATACTTAATGTAGTAAATTAATATGTTTGGTAACAGGTGTATTTTGCTAAGCACTAAACACAAAGCATCAAAATTCTATTTAGCTATGTAATGGCACAACAGTTCTTTTTCCCAGGCTGCACACCTAAGATTATCTTCTAAACATTTCATCTCAGAAAATATTCTAATATGGTAAATTCATATTTTTATATTTTTAAGAGGTCCATGTGTGTGTGTGTGTGTGTGTGTGTGTGTGTGTGTGTGTGTGTGTGCTGGAGAGATTTTTAGCAATCTCTGAAAGCTAATCAACTTTCTCTGCATGAAGGAACTTAATCTTCTTACATTTTAAGTTTATTCCATTCTAGGAAAAACTGTGCTTTTATTCTATTACACATTTGGACTTGTATGAAAAGTTCAACTTTGATACCATAAAAAGTTTTTCTCAAAGTGAGTGTATTAGGCAAATTAAATGAATTCATTTGAGACAATAGAAATAAATTCATATTTTTGTTCATTTATTCAACAGTATTTACTAAACACCTATGTATTGAATGCTTGATCATGTTTTAAGTACAATATAGCTTTACAACAAGATATTTCATACCAGCATATAATTTACCAAAAAATTTTCTTTCCAGCTATGCACATTTGATTGGTATAAGAGAGTGTTTAAATGGAAGACTCGATTAAATGGCTTTATGAATAATATCAAATTATTACAAGGTATTACCATGCTGTTTCAAATGTTTTCCCCACTGTTGAAGAATTAGTTTATGTACATGATACTTAATGTTGGAGGATAAACTAATCTGGCTACAGGACTGATATTTGGCTGATTTGCACTTATACAGTTAACATCCATGGTTCACAGTTGTGTCTGTTTTGATTGGTTAGTTCTTTTGCTATATTGATTATGTATTTTGGATCTCATTCCTGACTGTGGGTCATTTTTTTTTTGTATGAGTAGAGATATAAGATTTATTTAAAAGGCTGTTGGTCCACTGTTAATATGAAGCAATACTGTTTTATTTCAGGAAATTTCCATTTAATGGCAATTTAGATTTAATTTAGGGTAACCATGATTTTTAAATATCTAGAAGAAATGTGAAATCTCACATTGGGAAAAAGTGAATTGGAAAACTCCTCCCAGTACAGTTTTCTAAGTTAGCCCAGTTTGGTTTATTGTTCTTTTAATAAATTTAGGGTTTTTAGCATTCCTTTTTATCGCTCCAGAATTGGTGGTAGGGTAGGTGTGATTAAGTGCATTTGGGCATTATGAAAAGTGGCGCTGGCTTGTGATGAGGTGTTAGTACATCCTGTCTGCCCCTGGTCACTGACATCCAGACAACTCTCAGAAAGATTTCTACAGCCTTGGCCTGCCTTTACTCTGATTCTCTGTCCACTCGGGCATCTGTGCTTACTTTCCTCTCATCTTTAGGTCTTTTTTGTTCTACTCATTTTTTTTTGGCTCCTTCTGTAGACACAGAGAGACTTTTGCAACCTACTGTTCATGCATAATTAAAATTTAAGCTTTAGCTTTTTCTTTCAATATTTTGTTATGTAAAAATTCTAACACATAAAAATTAAAAGAATTTCACACTGAACACTTGTGTATTTATCACTCAGGTTCTATAATTAACATTTTATTCTACTAACTTTGCAAATATCTAATTTTTTTAAGCCTTCTATAGTAAGACAGAATATTAACCTGCCCAAAGAGGTCCACATTGTAAAAATCTTTGACCTGTGACTATGTTCCTTTACATGGCAAAATGGATCTTAAAGATGTGATTTTGTTAAGAATCTTGAGATAAGGATATTATCTTGTATTATGCAATTGGGTTTATTGTAGTCAGAAGGGTCCTTAAACAAGAGAAGGCAATTCCATAGTGGAAGAGAGTCAGAGATTTGATGATTGTGCTTTGAAGATGGGGGAAGAAGTCATGAGGCAAGAAATATAGGCAGCATTTAAAAGCTGTAAAAGGCAAAAAAAAAAAAAAAAAAAAAAAAAGGAGTCTTCCCCAGTGCCTCCAGAAAGAGAAGGAACACAGCCTGGCCCACTCCTTGATTTTACCCCAGCAAAATTCATTTCACACTTCTATAACTAAAAGATAATAAGTTTGTGTTTTTTTAAACTATCATATTTCATTATAGCAGCAATAGGAAACCATACATCCTCCATCTATTTATCCATCCGTTGATCCATTGATCAATTGATCTCTAGATCCATTTATCCATTCATCCATCCATTCACCCACTTTTTAAAATTTTTTACATTTGAAAGTAAGTTATAGACAGTACATTTACCTTCCTAGTACTGAAACATGCCTATCATCAATAAGATATTTGATACCAATATTTGTTGGTAGTTCTTTTTACTTTTGAAGTAAAATAAACATATGATGAAATGAATGAATGTTTAGTGTACTTTTTTATGAGTTGCAAGAAAAACTTAAACCCACGCATCCCAAACTTCAAAGGAGGTAGAGAATAAAATCATCACCCCAAGAGGTTCCCTTTGTTCTTTCCCAGGTTACCTTTGTTTAACTTTTTGCTTCTTCTATAACTTTATATGAATGGAACTATGTCATATGCACTCCTTTGTGTATGTCTTCTTTCTCTCAGTATGTTTTTGAGATTTACCCATTTTTTTGCATGTACCAGTAGGTTGTTTCTTTTTATTGCTGAGTAGAATTTCATTACATGAATATACCAAATTTATTTATCCAGTTGATGGACAACTAGGCTGTTTCCATGTTTTGGTTATTATAAATATAGCTAATGTGAACATTTTTGTACAGGCCTTTTTATGGATGTATGTTTTCATTTTCTTGGATAAATACATAAGAGGAAAATTGCGGGGCAAGTTTAGTTTTATAAGAAACTTCTAGAACTTATATAATCTTACACTCAATTGCTCTACATCATCTTTAATTTTTGATGTTGCAAGTCTTTTAATTTTAGCTATAGTGAAGGGTATGTAGTCATATCTTATAATGATTTTAATTTGCATTTTTTGATGACTAATAATGTATGCCAGACTTTGCCTATTAAAGCTAAAGAGCCCAGCTTCTCGTAAATCAAAAACTTTGTCTATTTATAAACTCAAGTGACCCTTATATTCTTATACAAGGAAAAAATTATCTGGTGCTATACAAAGTAAAGATAAGGGTTATGTCTTAGGGGGATCAGACCTAGGTTAATAGCTCATAGTTTTTTCCTGCTGCAAATATCTTTTCTCACTAGCTTACATGCTCATTGTGAGAAGAAAATGAGATGATGATTAAAATGTGAGCTGTTATTATTTCAATCTTGCAAACTATGGACTGAGATTTTTTTTCTTTTTGGAAAATGTCTCTTAAACATCTATTACTACTTCTCAGTCGTGATTTAGGGACTATTTTGGTTACACTAAATAGAGTAAGAAAGAAAAATAGTCAGTGTAAAAGAACACTAGATAGTTAAAACTGTCAATGTTTTTAAAGATGAATTTGAAGAAGGCTGACAGAGCAGCTTAACTGAGGATAGAACATTTATTAGTGTTTTCTAAAGAATGAATATATTGTTTGGACATGAGGTGCTTGTATATTTATCAAAATCTTTTAAGACCTCCAGTTTGGAAGATATATACTAGTTTTAGATTTCAAGCATTTAACTGAAACCCAATCAAATGGGAGAACACTTTTGTTATATCATCAGTACTGAGCACATGCTTTTTTCTTTTTTCCTTTTTTATTCTCTTTGTATTTAGATTTGTCTTGACCCTTCTGTATTACAGAA
Source organism: Macroglossus sobrinus (assembly GCA_004027375.1). Taxonomy (NCBI): domain Eukaryota; kingdom Metazoa; phylum Chordata; class Mammalia; order Chiroptera; family Pteropodidae; genus Macroglossus; species Macroglossus sobrinus. Next base: position 621,848 of record PVKZ01000630.1, read on the forward strand.
ACTCAGCTCTAGGCAAAGTTTTACAGCACAAAGTCTTCACAAACCAATTCTATCTTCTTCCAGGTGAAGAAAATTATAATTTTTAGAGGAAAAAATATCTATATCTATCTCCCTGGAGGGAGAATAATGCATTAGAAAAAATAGAAAGATGTTATTTTCCCTTTCCTTTTTTGACCCCCTTCTGTTTTATTTTGTCTCAAATTCTCTTTGATCTCATCAGGGCTTTTTCCTTAAACAACAAACACTCCTTTATCCATAGGGTCAGCTTCTACCTTCCTTATTTAAAAAAATACACTTCATATATTGAGGCAATAGGGAAGCCAGTATTGTAGTCTTTTCCAAAATGCTTAAAGGAAAATAAAAAATGTATACCAGGAGAGGTTTCACCATGATTTCAAATTGTTAGATCCCACTGCTCAGCTTTGAGGCTATGGTTTTTCTTCTTGGGTGGCAATTTGAAACTTTTCAGTTAACTTTATGAGTGTACTCTGAGAACTCCATGTGATGTGGGCCTATGCTACAGTTTTGCTTATGAAATAAATTTTCTATATTTAGAGTCTTATGTCACATTCTGGAAACCTCTTCTCAGCTAAAAATTTCTGACTTTTGATCAATAGGGCATTTCTTAACCTTTCAGTTTAGATTTATTTCTGTGTTGTGGATATGTAATGATGTGTGTGTGTGTGTGTGTGTGTGTGTGTGTGTGTGTGTGTGTGTGTGTGTTTGTTTGAGGGTGAGGGTAATATCTGGAAAGATATATGCTTTTTTCTCAATTATTTTCAGGCTATTAAAAATGACTGAGTGAACCATTTAAAAATTTTAAGAGGGGAGACCTATTAAAAAATAAGTGACCTTGTCTTAAACCAAATGACTAAAATTTCAAAACTGAGACTGAATATCAATGCTAAATATTCTCTCTACATTTTTAGAGCATTCTGCCAGACTGAGGCATCACACAGGAATCAGTTTTTTTTCTGGAATGAAATGCCTAATTGAAGCCAAATTAGAAATATCTAAATGTAAAATTCATAGGAATTCAGTATTTTGGTTGTTGATTTAGAATCAAAAACAAAAGTTGTACAGGTGTCCTATAGATACATGTATGTAAATTGATATACAAAATGTGATGACAGAATTTCTGAATTTAAAAGTATGTACACTCAAGTAGTAGTTGTTTTATCACATTTTATATTTGTATGGAATATAAAAAGTAATGTATCATCTTAAAAGTACAGTTGACATATCCTGTATTTTCAGACATGATTCCAATTCCAACTATTCTGTTTAGTTGTTCCAATAGGAAAACAAGTATGTATTAGATTATGATACAAGCAACATATTGTGGTCAATTGGAAATTGGAGGGTGGGAAGACAATTAGGGAAATAAATCTGCTTTTTTGAGCTTTCAGTTATAAATGAAAATCTAATGAATCAGAGCAGAGAGATGCTGTCCCTCACAGAGGTGCAATGACTTCTGGCCAGAGGGACACTAAATTATTACTTGATTGACACTGTTAATGTGTAGTAATAAGTTGTTTAAAACTCATGTTGGCAACTAATAGAAGGCACCATTTTCCTGTAAGCCTGTTTGCTTTCTGATTTGAGCTCCCATTCTCCTAAATGATAGAAATTTCCTTTCAATCAGTTCTGGTGTCTGCTTCTCTCTCTTCTCCAGGGAGACAGAGACAGGCCCAGAGCACCTTTGAAGGTGGACCAGCACCTAATACCTCATGGGTTAACACTAACTTGTCCCCAGACCAGGAAATTTATCTAGTGTCTGGGACAGAAAATCTTGTCTTATAACACTATATTCTCCTCAATCTATTGTCTGAGATATATTCCTTCACCCCACAAAGCCCAAACAATTGACACTCAAAAACCAAGAAGACTTCTTTTCTCTGGACTTTTGCCCTGTCTTCTAATCCACAGAGGCAGCAATTACAAAATGCTTAAGTTCCTGAATGGAGGAAGGTTTAAGGGATACCAGAGAACACTGGGGAATATTTTACTTACTAATTTCCAAAATATCATGTTGCCATTTATGTAAAGAACGTAATGTGTCAGTGGTATGGGGGTGGTGTGGTGATGTCAGTGGGGTAGGTGACTGGATTGGCTATGGACAAACTGCATAGGAGAAAGACAAAGATCTAAATGACTCCCATGGAACCAATCTCCTAGTCTCTAAGCATTTATCTTTATTACAGTGACAGACACAACATTCTATCTGAACATGCTGCTCTTAACCCTTTAAAACACAGAAATATTTCTCCTGTTCTGATTTTACCATTATCAGTAACCTTTAGACAACTTCACTTTTCACATGCCTTTTTGTCAGGAAGACAGTGAGCTGGTAGAAATAGTGTAAATATTTGCCCCACCTGATAGATACGGTTCTTATTTAAATCGAAAATATTGACTTTCTGCTTTATATATAATACTTCCTCCCTCAGCAATCCTGTATTCCACATTCTTGATTTCCTCTGTCAATCCTTGACCTCTGGGATAAAATGAGATAAAGGAGAAAGCCAGGTGCTTATATGTGGGTTCCTATGGAGCACCAGGTGGAGAAAACACTAGAATGACTACTGAATAGATTTCTTGTGCAAGTAAAGGTCAGTTCAGAGTTTTTAAATAAGTTTATATTTTGTGTGCATGTCACTTGATCTCCTTAGACCAACCTTTGCTGGCTTTTGCTCTCACTTCCTCACTCAAGACTTTAGTCACCCTGCTATCCTTTCTCCAAGGCTTCTGGAAATTTCTAGCTATATCCGGTCAGTTACAACATGGCATATACCAAGCTGCTTCTCTTACCTGGTACATTTACTAAAGACGTTGTTTGGCTCTTAATTTATATAGAACAGAGTACCATTATTAAGTGGTTATATAGTGTTTATTATATGTTAAGCATCTATGCACATCAGTTTATTCACTTCTCAAAAAACACTATGTTGTGGGTTGAATTGTGTCTTTCCAAAAAAGTATATTGGAGTATTAACCTTAATACCTTAATACCTGTTTGTAAGTAGCGTCTTTATAGAAGTGAACAAGTTAAAATGAAGTTATTAGAATGATCCCTAATCCAGTATGACTGGTTCCCTTATAAAAAGGGAGGAAATTTGAACACAGAGACAGACATGCATAGAGAAATGATGCAAACACACAGGGAAAATGCCATGTGAAGGTCAAAACAAAGATTGGAGTAATGCATCTGTAGGGCACAGATTGCCAGCATATCTCCAGAAGCTAGGAGAGAGGCGTGAAACAGATTCTCCCTCACAGCCCTCAGAAGGAACCAACAATGCCAACACCTTGATTTTGGATTTCTAGCCTCCAGAATTGAGGCAATAAACTTCTGTTGTTTAAGCCATCTGCTTTTGGGTACTTTTTAATGGCAACCCTAGGAAATTAACACAGTCTATGAGGGAGGTACTTTTCATTAACCCCATTTTGCAGGTGAGAAAACTGAGGCATAGGGAATTAAGGGATTTACCTAGGTGGTGAGTGTTTCAAACTCAAACTCTCTAACTCTAGGATTTATATTTTTATCTATTATACAAAACTGCCTCTTGTCTCTATTCTAGTTAAGAACCTTTCCTTTTTAAAATCTTTTGACTTTCTTTTCACTGCCTTTTCCAGGCGACATTGCACTTGTGGCTTTCTCTTAGTCTCCCATTGGGCATTGTGGCCTTGACTTACCCAGGGCTGTGCAGTGGTCTGCAGTGCAGACAGGAGAAAGCCTCCCTCTCTGCTGTACCTGACTGTTGGAGGCTCTCTAAAGTAGTGCTGTCTGAACCTTAGGTTTGGCAGAGTTTTTAGGGAAGCACCACTTTAGGATTTTAATTCCAGCTCTTGCTCTCAAGCATTTGGACATGAATAACTGGGGACAGGGTGTTGAACAAGGACAAATAGAAATATTGGCTCACATTAAACTCTTGGTTTCTCATCATTCTGTTGACTAAACTATAACTGGGTCATATATATGTATGCCACATATGCACATGTGTACATGGAGAAAAATGTACACTGGATTGTTGGGTGAGAGATATGTGTATGTGAGAGAGAGACAAGAAGAGCTAGCTATTCATGATAAAGAGAATTTTTTTTTGATATCAGCATGTGTATTTAAAATTATGGAAGTGTACATAAAAATAGTCACTAAAATATTAATGGTGATCATTGCAGACATAGAATTTCAGGCGAATTTATTTCTTCTTATGTTTCTGTGGGATAAAGGATAGTTATATTTTTCTTATAATAATAGTGGCTTCAATAATAAGCAGAAACATGATAAAAGATATGATTATTTTCTTTATATTGGACTTATGAATTGCCTGACCATAGATTTCTGAATCTCGTTCACTTTTTGATGTTTCTTTTTCTTTAAAATCAACTTGACAATCATAAGTGTGATGCACAGGATCGGTACTTGAAAGAGATTTGAAGAGGTGAAATTAAATCAATCAGCAGATAAAGAAAATAAAAATACTTTTTAAAAGTCACATGGTTAGTCTCTCTTCTGTCTTCTTTATTTGGACAGGCTGAATGACTATGACATAGAATAAAAATCTCTCCTCCCCCACCCATTCATTTTGCTTGTACATATGGATCATAACAACTAAAACAATCTGCTCAGGAACCTCTGCCCATGATACTGCACAACACATGCCAGTCTTGCAGAAAATGAATACTGGAAGGTTGTCATAAAAATAATAAGCCCATGGTCCAAAGGGAATAAAGTTGGTGCATTTTAAACTGTTATGGTACTGTTTTGTACACTGAAACTTCCAATATCTAAAAGCCATCATGTTGTATATATTCCTCCATCTGGTATCTGGATTAGAACATCCTTCATACCTATCTGGCTTTTATGGTCAGTGAATTTTATAGAATTGTTTGCCAGATAGTTGCTTTGATATGAGTAAATTTACGCAAAAATGGACTCAGCCAGCTAGTTATTGAATAAGATTTTTTTTTTTAAATGGAATGTACTGGCAGGAGAGATGAAAGGCAAACACAGAGGGTGAATAATAATCTAATAAAAGGAGCTATTATTTTCTTCAGTTCAGGGGAAACAGTAATCTATTTTTTAAAGACAAAGTTTCAAAAGTCAAAAGAGAAGTTAGATGAAACTTCAATTCCATTGAGACAGAAAATAAGTAAAGCATTTTTAAGGATAAAGAATTATTTGTATAGATTTAATAAAACAGAAATAAATACTTACATTGTTTAATTTTTGTTTAGCTAGATTCAGAAGGTTTTAAACAATAATACAAAACAAAAATGTATAAGACAGGTTTAACTAAAATTTTTCAAGTTATATTAAATACCACCTCCAAAATACAAAGCTACTGCAAAACTAAGGTTCTAAAAAATGCCAAATTTTTAAGAAAAGAAAGTAATTGTTTTCAGTTGGGCCAAAACAAACAAACAAACAAACAACCAAAAACAAAACAAAACACTTAGTTTTATAACAATTCTCTGCTCCATCCAATTTCTTCCAAAAACAAAAAAGGAGTCTGGTACTTTAGAACAATAAAGTCTCAAGATGTCAAACTGGAAATTGCATTTAATCTGTTTAATTAAATGAATTTTTGTATGTCTGTCAGTATTGTCTGAGAATCTCTCTGATCCTAATTTTAATGTTGAAAGTACTGACCAAGATTTTGTGAACTGCCTAGCTGCTTATATTCCTGCGTCTCCTCTGTCTCAAGCTTTAATTTCCCCATTGACTGTGTTTGTCTGACTTGTAAATTCCCAGATGTGAAACTTAGCCCCTTCTTTACACACACATACTTACTTAGGCACTCAGATTTTAAAATGTTTTTGACAGCCTTCAACAAGTTCTTCTTGGTTTCTCACTCCAATTAGTTGAGGTATTGTTATCTGCTTTCTTCTCATCTGTCCCCAGCCCTATGAGCTCTTATTCATGGATTGCTTCCAGGAACTTCAAAAAAATTTTTTTTCACTCTTTAAGATTAGAGACATTCAATTCTTCTCAGTTTCAATTTCTGACCTCTGCTCCTGGGCAATTTCACCTAAACTCAGTCCAATGAGCTACAGAAGTAAAGGATCTTCAATTTAATGTCTCCCAATTTAGAAAGTGGAAGTAGCTGTAAATCCAAAATTAAATGTCCTTTTTGCCATATTTCAAGTCAGTAGCAGTGAGAATCCATTTCCTACTCCCATAGTTTTTAAAGTAGAGAAACAGAACTTTGATTCTCCCAATTCCACAGGAGAGGTAAACAGCCATTCTCCCCTTTTCATTTTCTTGGCAACACTGCTTGCAGCAAACATGTTGGGTTCTTAGAAAAAGTTAGGGCTTTGGCTATGGTTGAGGGGTTTGATTTGCATAAAGTGAGAACACTTTATTTTCTAATCTAAATCAATGCTTAGTACATATTCAATTGCTGATATTTATCCTTACCCTTAAAACTAAAAAGTGATTACTAGATAAATTATATAAAATTCACTTTTACTTTATAAATATAATAGATTTTTTTGGAACTATCTAAAACCATTGTGAGAGATAGCATGCTTCCCTAAGAATAACAAAATTGGAGAAGCTAAAAAAATATGACAAAGCCAAACATTCTCTTACCATATGACCCAGCAATTACGCTCCTTGGTATTTGCCTGAAGCAGTTGAGAATATATGTCCACACAAAAAAATCTGCACATGGATTTTTATAGCAGCTTTATTAATAATTGCTAAAAATTTGAGGCAAGCAAGATACCCTTGAGTAGGTGAACAGGTAAACTATGGTACATCCAGACAATGGAATATTAGTCAGCACTAAAAAGATATGAGATACCAAGCCATGAAAAGACGTGAAGGAACATTACTAAGTGCAGGAAGCCGATATGAGAAGGCTGCATATTGTATGATTCCAACTCTATGATATTCTAGGAAAGGCAAAACTATAGAGATAATAAGAAGATCAGTAGTTTCCAGGAGTTGGAGATGGGGGAAGAGTTGAATCGGCAAAGCAAAGAGGATTTTTTGGCAGTGAAAATAATCTACACATTATAATGATGGGCACATCATTATATATTTATCCAAATCCATAGAATGCATAACATCAAGAGTGAACCCTCAGGTAAATTATAGACTTCGGATGATTATGATATATCAATGTAGGTTCATCCTTGGTAAAAAAAAAAAAAAAAAAGTTTCATTCTGGTGAGTGATATTGATAATGGAGGAGACTATGCATGTGTGAGCGTAGGGAATATATGAAAATGTCTGTTCCTTCCTCTCAATTTTATTGTAAACCTAAAACTGCTCTAAAAATAAAGTCTTAAAAACGTAACTATAATACCATTATCATACCTAAAAAGATGGAAGGCAAGAGATACATTTTAGATTTCTCTTTTCAGTTAGCAGTGGGCCAAGTGAAAAAAAAATTAAAAAATATTTCACTAGAGTGGTTATTACAATGCACTTTATATCACATTGTTAATGACCATTCTCTGTTACAATTGCATTAATAAGCCAAGCTTTGTAGAGATTTAACAGGTATTTGTTCATTTTCCCTCATTCCAAATAAGAAATAATTTTCTAGGTCTAAATTGCCTTAGGGCTTCTGTGAAACTGTTTCCCTGATATGTGTTGTTATTAGTTTAGGGGCTTCATATCCCAAAACTTGATAGGAGCTAGACTTCCAGGGATTAACTTGCAGGCCACCCTTTTGCTAAAAGATCCTGTATTACTGTTTTTTGAGTGTTCCCTTCAAGCTTTAGTTTCCAAATGTTTTGTGAGTAGGATGCCTGTTCAATTTTTAGACTACACTGTCGGACTTCAGAAGTAAATTCCAGTTCCCAAACCTGTTCACAAGTTAATCTCTGGGCAAGCATCCAGTTTTCTAAAGTGTCCATCCTTTGCTCATTCAAGGGAAGCAAGGGCAGAAAATCATTCAGGTTATGTTAGTAAATGGCCATCTTTGGATTAATTGCCACAAAATAAATAAAATTGTCCTCATGAAATTTTCTAAAGTCCATCAATTGGCAACATCATCTTGGTGAAGTATGTAACTTATTTCAAGATTTCCTGAGCTTTTCCATCAGAAATCACTGAGGTTAAAATATTAGATATAATTTATAAAGAAATTCCTTTTGGATTACTGAGGATTAAATCCTCACTTTTGGTAGAGACTTTTCTCAACTATCTGGAGGTCCTTGGCTTTCTGTTCCTATTTAAGGGCCAGGCATTGAGACACTGGCTGGGAGTGTTGTGCGCATAGAGAAGTTTGCCAACTGATAAACCTAATAATATCTTCAAGATTGGGCAGGGGTTTTATTGTTTTATTGATATACTATCAAATAACATTATCTATAATTGTTTTTGTTGGGCCATAAGCATCCTTGCAGAGGAATTCTCTAATTTCTTGCCTGAGGATTGCATGTTTGACTGCCAATGTTCTCAAGAACCTGAGCTGGGAGAAAGCAGCTGAAGTTGGGTGTAGGTGGACTGAGGGTTTGGTTTGTAGATACTTAGATAAGCCTCTTCATTTCCAATGTAGCTCTTCACTCTCATCTTTATTTGTGTTCAATGTCTCTTAGTTTGGAGTTCCAGAGCCTCTCTGATTCAACTTATCCTGAGACAAAATTGTCTGCCTTCTGCTGGAATGTGTGGAGTGTGTAAATGCTCTTTTTTCTGAAACATAAGGAAGTTATTTTTCTTTTGGATCTTTAATTCATTCTTCGTTGTCTCTTTGTAGCTTCAACTCCTAGTTTAGATATAGTAAGATATGCAGGATACATATGTATACTCCTTTATGTAATCCCTTTTTTTCTTTATTTAATCCTTTATAACCCAGAATCATTTTTCATCTTATTTGTTAATCCTATTAATTTTAGAGTCCTTGGTTTTAATCAATTATTAGTGTCTTGATTTTCTTACCTATAAAATTAGGCTTGATTATGAAGGTTCTTTCCAACAGAGGTTCTGATGTAGGAAGCAGGCTAAAAAGGCCAGCACTGTAGTTAGACACCTGGATTCATATTACTTACTTTTCCACCACTGTGCTGTCAGGTTTCTCTGGTTGCAAGTAATAGAGTCCAGCTGGGCTTTCGAGCTAGAGAATGGGCAGAAAACCAAAGGAGGCCAGCACTAGGGATATCAGCCAAAGTCATACCCCAGAAATAGCCTGGTGAGGAAGCTGCCACTGGTGCCACTGCCATTCAATATTTGCCACAAGTACACTCTTTGATGCCACTGCCATTGCAACTGTGAATAATTTCTTAACTCTCTATCTTTGTGATTGCTTGTGCTTGTGCCCTTAGATCTCAAGAGATGGAAAGCACAAATTTATGTCTCCATTTGTATTAATAAGGGTTCTTCAGAGACACAGAACCAGTGAATTGTTTAATTTTAAGAAATTGGTTCACATGTTTGTGGGGGCTAGAAAGTCTGAGATTTTTAGGGCAGGCCAGCAGTCTGGAAATTCAGATAAGAATCGATGTTGTGGTCTTGAGTCTAAATTCCATAGGGCAGTCTAGGTAGACTGGAAACTTGGGCAAGGTTTCTTCTGTGCTGTGGTCATGAGGCCGAATTCCTTTGTCTTTGAGAAACCTCAGTCTTTGCTCTTATGGCCTCTAAGTGATGATGAAGTTTACCTATAGTAAGAAAGGTTATCTTTTTTACTCGAAAACTACTGATCAAAATGTCAATTATATCTAAAAAATTCCTTCACAGTGACATCTAAACTATTATTTGAACAACTGGGTACCATAGTCTAGCCAAGTTGACATAAATTTAACTATTACATCATTTAATGCCCATTAACAGGATTCCCCCATTTAAACATTTCCTAAGTTTAAGACACTGGGTAGGGAGATGACCCAAAAAATTTTTTTACAGCTGTCTACTATAGCCACTTTACTGAGTGATCCTGGGCAAAGTACTTTCCTCTGTGCTTCAGATTCCAATTCTATAAAAGAGGATAAAAATAATAAACATATGATTGCTATGAAGAGTATAAGATAAAATATATGGAAAGCACTTTGAGAAGTGCTTGGAACAAGTTAAGAGTTTAATAAAGTAAGATGCTACAATTTCTTATCTAAACACTGCAATAGAATATTTGTCACAGCTCATATTTGTTCCACAGTGTAGGGTACTTGAGGATGGAACACCTGATGGAGGGAGGTGTGATTTGCTTTTGTAACCAAAGGCCTTTGGTTTGCACACATAAACAAGATACTACTAGTAATTTATTGAGCCCTTACAACCAGCCAGTTACTTACTATGCTAAATATTTTACATATATTTATTCCTACAACTCAGTTTACACAATAGTCCAGGGAGTTTGTGATTCTTCATTTTATAAAGAGGATACTGAGATTTAGAAAAAATATGCATCACTCCCAGAATCACACAACTTACCTGTTGCAAGGCCTGTATAAGAATTCAGGTTTTTCATTTTCTAAATTCTGCTCTTGCAACTACTCCTCTGTGCTACTTCTACTTCAGTCCAGACAGAGGGTCCTCTCTTTCTCAGCTTCAGTTCTTTGAATGTTACCTCGGCTTCATTGGTCTGGAAAATGAGAATTCTGAGGTCTCCCCTAATCATCAGATTCAGTACACTAAACTCCTGTAAAGAAGATCTTTGTCCTTTACATTAGACATTAGGCTTTTTTTTTGGTTGTAGCTTTGTATGGTTAATACATTTAAAAAAATGGTTAATACAATTTTACTGAGTTCTTCAGTCAACTCTTGGATATAGAAAAAAAGAAAATAGAACTAAAAAATTTTTTCATACAATTAGAACAATTCAAATTAAAAATTTAAAAATATAAACTATTTGAAATGATGAATAAATTTGGGGAACTATAGAAAGTGTTATTTCATGTGTAGAAAAGAAATGAACTTTTGAATATTACTTAGAAACAATTTTAAATGCTTGGTAGATTGAATGCTTCATAATATCTATCATAGAAAAATAAAGAATAAAAATCACATGAAAGCCTTTCATTTGTATACAAAAACATCTAAGGGCTAAATGTATCTGAAAAATGTCAAGTAGGAATTAGGCCCATTTTCCAGAAGCAGTTTGAATCAAACCTTTGTTCTAGAAGTTGAGTCTACAACCAGTTGAAATGGAGAACAAAGCAATTTGTTGGATGGTATACAGTCAGATCTGGTCTTCTAAAACTTTATTGTCCATGTAAGTGATCTAGGGATGTTTTCAGAATGCAGATCCTTACTCAGTAGATTTGAGATGAGACCTAAGATTTTACACTTTCAATAATTCCCAGGCATTACCCATACTGCTGTCAATGGACCACACTTTTAGGAGCAAGAGCAAGCTACCAATTATGGTAGTTGTCTGAAATAGGAAGCCAATACTACTCAATAGTACTTCATCCTTTATTGTTTTTAGGTGATTACAGACATTGTGGTATTATACCTTATACTATTATGGTATTATAGTGTATTTATAGCATATGGTATCATAGTATACACTGGATACAATTATGGTATTATAGTGTTTTTATTGTTGTTAGTCATTTGTAGCTATTATGGTATTATATTTTTGGAAGCCAAAGTTAGAGATAGCTTTTAAGTTAACCAGAGACCATTCTACTTGGATGTCTGAAAGTGAGGGAGGGGAAGGAAACTGATATCTACTATTCATCCTGAAATACTATTCATACTACTTGACTTGAAATGTGTCATTTCATTCCTATGACAATTCTATGTGAAGTATAGACAAGAACCCCCTTTTACAGATGAGAAAACAAACAAAGTTTCAGAGAAAGTAAGTTGTCAAGGCTAGTAAGTGGTATAATCAGGGTTTGAACCTTGGTCTGTAAGACTTGACAGCCATGTTTTCTCCAATGTATCATTGGGCTAGTCACATTTGGACGGCACAACTGCTATTGCATTTTCTTTTGACATCTTTGACTATTCTTTATTTTAAAAGTTTTCTTAGAAAAAGAGAATCAAATTCAATTTAAAAATCTACCCAAAATTGTTCATTAAACTTCTCTATTATATCCTATTTTTACCATTTCATTCTGTATGTCAAAATTGTTCTCTTACCCTGCAAAAGGTGCTTTGTGCTGAGCTGACTGACAAAGTGTTATGATTTAAAAAATGATTTAAAAAACCATTCTGTTCCTTTCTCCACAAAGCCCCAACTTTTGATCTCTCAGTAGCAATTTCCAATTAACCCCTTTTTCAAAGCTTATAAATGCTTGATATTCATTTCTATCCAGACCTTCTTCCTCTTCCCCACATAAGAGGCTGAGAACTTCAATCCTGCACTGTCATTATTGTTCTTTTGGAAGTCTTAGTGAAGGGTTTGTCTTTCTATGGTGAAAGCAAAATCAAATATAGCATATCTCATGCTCTGGCTGTTTTAACACACTTTAAAAACAAGTGGGGTTTTGGCAATTACATTTCACTTGATCTATGCAGATGAAACCAGATTAATTCAGCACTTCTCATTATTATTATTATTTTTTGTTTGGCTCTCTTTACCCAGAAACAGGGTTAACATATTTTAAATTAATTGGATAATTGCAGAATCACCATTTTATAAGTTTGCCATACAAATTGCAGTTTATAATAAAGACAAACATGAACAAATTAGTTATCTAGGACTTTTGAAACTCTTACCTTACTGGTCAACTTTTCCTTAAAGGCAAGCCAAAATGTAAAATCAGCAAGATTAAGGCTTCTTGGGTTGCATATGGTGGAAACTTTGGAGCCTCATCTTCTTATCCTTCTTATTCTGGGCATATTCTTCTGAGTTAGAATCATGGCACACTGGAAAAATCAAGGACCATCAAGTGAGACAGACCAAGATTCAAACTCTGACTCCTAAAATATTCTCGTTGCTCTGATTGATGACTGTTGGCTTAGGTCAGAACATTACATACACTTTTATCTCAAGACTAATTATTTATTTTCATTAAAATATATGACTTTTGAAAAATAATGTCTATGAATAACTAATAAAAGTGTTTGAGTATTTTTGTGAATATTCCTTAGGTAGCATTTTTTTAGAGACCGAAATTTAGCCAATTCTATTTTCTAAAATCAAGCTATAGGGTATTGAGATAATAGATATTTTAGAAGTGAAGGATAGAAAGATATATGAATTTTGGATCTGCTTGTTCTTCCTTGCTGAGGCCTCTATTTAGACTAGGTCTCTAGCCATAGCACACAGAATCTAGGAAATGAGTGTCAAATAATTAAATGTGTGGTATTCAAGATCATCTGCATATTACAGTCACCTGCAGAGCTACTGTAGCCCAGACTTACTGAAGGGGAAAGGAGTATGGACCATGTAGCTGTCATTTTAGCAAAATCCAGGGTTAATTCTAATGTCAGGACCAAGAATTGTTGAATTCTTTTCAAAAAGCCATTGAAAATTAGTATTTATATTCTGGACATCTTTGTAGTGGATTCAGGTCCTCAACAAATTGCAAATCTTGATTATTTTTTTATAGATAGGTTCTAAATCAGAATGGATGGTGATAAGACCACGTGGTTCAGTTTTCCTGTTCTGAACACATATGTTATAGGACTTACCAATCTCTTTAAATTTAATAACACTGAAAACAATATCTCTCATGTATTGAGCAATTACTATGTGTAGGTAAAATTATCAACGCTCAGAATTATTAAGCACTTGCTATGATGTTCATGTATATAATTTCTTCTAATTCTCACAACATTCTGTGCTGTAAGCATATAATCTATTCCCTTTTTTTTCTTTTAAATTATTTAATTGAAATATAGCTAACATACACTATTATGTTAGTTTCAGGTGTATACCATAGCTATTCAACATTTATTTACCTAAAAAAAGTGATCACCATATGATTATCGTCTGGTAACCATCTGACACCATACAACATTATTACAATATTATTTACTGTATTCCCTATGCTGTATATTACATCCCCATGGCTTTTTTATTTTATAACTGGAAATTTGAACCTCTATTCCTTTTACATTCATCTCCTTTAAAAAATTTTTTTTTAAATATGGTTGACATTTAATATTATTTTATATTAGTTTCAGGTATACAGCAGACTGGTTAGTACCTATCTGGCACTATACATAATTATTATAATATATAATCCCCTGAGTCATAGAAAGGCCTTGGCTACTTTTCCAAGGCTACATAGGTAACAAGTGTAGAGTTCTAGCTCCATTTCTTTATATACGTTGTCTCTAATCTTTACAACAATCATATAAGATTAAGTGTTTAATATGTACCGTCGTTTTTACAAGTGAATATAAGTAACTAAGGCTTTAGTTAAGTAACCAATGTTAGATGCTGGAAAGCAACCTAAAGTCAAGCCCAAATAATGTTTATTTATTATGCATAACATAATTTTTAAATCACTTTTGAGGGCTTGAAGAGCCACATTCAAATAGAATTCTTCCCAAACTAATGTTACTTTGAAAAGAAAAAGCTAATAAATACTGTGAGTTTAACAGATTTTATATATCAAAGTAATTGAAATGTTTGTATATAAACTTTGGGGCTCATAGAGAAGATGAGCATAGGAGTCAGCCTATATCTTCTGCTTTAAATTTCACATTTAACTTTATTTTAAATGTGTACATATGTTAAGCTATATAATTCTCTGGATTATTTACATTCTAGTCACATAACTATTGAAGGATAACGTAATTATAAAGTACAGTTTCCAAGCTGAATGAAATTGCTTGTTCTGTAATAGGTCTGTCTGGGACAGATATCTGAAAATTCCCAAAAGAAATACTTGTAAATCATGGTAGAGGCAAATGACATGTAACCCCCTGAGTTCATATATAAAGTGAGAGGTGGTCTTTGGATTGGAGAAAACATTTTCTTCTGCTATAAGTCAAACTCAGAGAAAAGATTACAATCAGAAGTACATTTTCTTTTTTGACATTCTTTTATATTTCTCATCATAGTGTTAGAAATTGCCTACTTTCTGTCACCTTCATGAGCTACATGAAGAACAACTCTGGGCTACAAGATGAGACATAGCTATCTGCTATTATCTAATGTCTGTGAGATTTTGTTGTACATCTGAGCAGAGAATAGTATCTTCCATTTTTACTGTACCATCTTCCTCCTCTCAGCAGCATACCGACATCCACTTACCATTTCTTAGTTCAACTTCATGAGTAAATTCAATGAATGTTGAGCTGGTGGTTGAAGTGTATATGATAGTGTTAAGTATTACAAGTAAAATATCAGCACAAGGTATGCAATTATAAGAAAAAGCTAGCAATGGCAAAGATGTTCACATGCCCTCACTGATATTATTTTTTCTTCTTCTATAAAATGAATTATTGTGCACAATCAGTGTTTGTTATCTGGCCCTTTTCCATGTGATCATCACGTTCTATTATATATAATAATATATAATATATAATATATAATATATAATATATAATATATATAATTTATATAATTATATATAATTATATATATTAAATTTTATGCTGAAATTAGATCTTCGCTTTTCTAAATTTGTTTTCATCTTTACATAAATCTATAATTATATTTCTCTTTGCCCATTCATTGTCTCATTCTAATAATCTTTATAGAAGGAAGGAGGAAAGTTCACAGCTTAAATTTCTTAATCAGTTGTTCTGCTTCTTTATTGCTTCATAACAAACTACACCCATAATACTTATGATGCATTATTTTATAAGTCAGTAATTTTGGTGAGGCTCAGATGGATGAGTTTATTCTACTCTATGTAATGTCAGGTGGAGCAGCTGATTTGATGTGGAGAGGGTCCAGAGATGGCATCACTTACCTACCTGACAACTTGGTGGGATGGCTGGAAGACAGTGCTCAGGAGGGCTGCAGACCCTCTTCATGCAACATCAGGATCTCGCATGTGGTCTTCCTAATAGGGTAGCTAGCCTTCTTACATGATAGCTTAGGGCTCTGAGAGACCAATGCGGAAACTGCCAGTTCTCTTAAAGTCTGGCTTAGAATCTTGCGTAGCATCTCTTCATTGGTCAAAGCCATCAGAGATCAGCCCAGATTCAAGGGAGGGGAAATAGTTTCTACCTTCTCCATAAGCAAACTATGAAAGGGTTAGTAGCCCACATTATTCATTAAAAATTAAAAAGCATATCACATGTCTTATAAAAACTTCTAGGAACATGATGGGGTGGGAAAGGTTTCAGACAAGATGGATACATCAGGATTTCTTCCTCTAGAAATCATATTTTGAAAGGATACTAGAGAGTATTTTGTTCTTTCTAATTTTACAGATTAGAGAATTAGGTGATGAAATTTGAGTTGTTTAGCAAATGAAATAATTATGTGGAGCTTGAACTCAGGGCTTCTGATTCCCAGTCCAGTATTCCTGTACAGTCTCTCACCTCAAAATTTTTGTCATTTTGTCACCAGAGTTAACCTGCCCATTTATACTTGTTCTCAATTAAAGGAGGAATAAATTTTGATTTACTTTATGGAATACATTCTTGGCTGTAACAGACTAGGAAACAGGGTTAGTATTCTGCCTATGTGGATTAACTTGGGAACCATAATCTTACATGGAGTACATATTAAGAAATAGGAAAAGGGGTGGCTCCATAGTGTAGTGGCAGAGGTTAGCATGGCTGCTTTGCCTGCAGAAGGTCCTGGGTTCACACCCCGGGTGTGCCAAGCCCTGGAGTGCACCTGGCCCCAGATGCGTTCTGTGAGCGTGTGGGAGGGAACGCCCTGCCTTCAGAGATCCAGTTCTTAAGGGGAAATGGCAATATCCATAGGTCAGCAGTGGAAGTGGGCAGAGGGAATTAAAGAATTGGGGTGGGTGGGAAGAAAAGGAAATAGGAAAGGAATTCTTGACCTTTAAACTCCAAGTTCAATTCTTAGCTCTGAAGAGATTCTCAAAATCTTTCTTCCTTCCTTCCTTCCTTCCTTCCTTCCTTCCTTCCTTCCTTCCTTCCTTCCTTCCTTCCTTCCTTCCTTCCTTCCTTCCTTCTTTCCCTCTTTCTCTTTCTTTTTCTCTCCCTTCCCACCTCTTACTTTCCATAGTAGCCTCTCTGGCGGGTGTGGGTGACACCTCATTGTGATTTTGATTTACATTTCTCTAATGATTAGTAATGTTGAGCATCTTTTCGCGCGCGCGTGCGTGCATGCGTGCGTGTGTGTGTTTCATTTGTATACCTTCTTTGGAGAAATGTCTACTTAAGTTCTTTGCTCATTTAAAACTTTTGTTGTGTTGTTGAGCAGTAATTTTTTTATATAGTCTTTACATATCAGGTATATGATTTGCAAATATTTTCTCCCATTCTGTGAGTTGCATTTTTTCACTCTGTTGATCCTGTTCTTTGATGCATAGAAGTTTTTAATTTTGACATAACCCAATTCTTCTATTTTTATTTTTGTTGCTTACACTTTTTGGACTTTTGGTGTCATATCCAAGAAATCACTGCCAAATCCAATACCATGAAGATTGCCTTCATTTTTTTCCTTTGAGTGTTTTATATTTTTAGCTTTTACATTTAGGTTTTTGCTCCATTTAGAGTTAATTTTTATATGATATAAGGTAAGAGTTCAACTTTATTCTTTTGCATGTATATATTTAGTTTTTCCAGTATCATTTGTTGAAAAAACTGTCTTTTTCTGATTGAATGGTCTTGGCACCCTTGTAAAGGTCACTTAGCTATCTATATATGTGAGGGTTATTTCTGGGATCTCTTCTCTATTCTATTGTATTGGTTTATATGTCTGCCTTTGTGGCAGTATCAACTATTTTGATTATTGTAGATTTGTAATAAGTTTTGGAATCAGGAAGTGTGGTGCCTCCAATTTTCTTCCTTTTTTTAAATATTGTTTTCTCATTTGGGATCCCTTGAGATTTTTGCATGAATATTAGGATGAGTTTTTAAATTTCTGCCAAAACACTGTTGGAATTTATAGGGATTACATTAAATCTATAGATTGCTCTGGGTATTATTGATATCTTAAATGTACTAAGTCTACCAATTCATGAGCATGGGATGTCTTTCTATTAATATGTGCCATATTCTTAACACAAACTACAAACAAAGAGAAAAAAAATTAGGGCAACTATATCTGGGAAAGAAATGCAATGTTTTGATTTTCTGCCACAGTGAAAAGCAATATTTTCAGTAGTAAAATTAAATGTCTTCTAATTTTATTCACTGGTTAGAATGAGAACATTGCATATTAAACTTACTTACAAAATATTTTCCATTAGAAAACAATTTTTGAAATGTGTAAGCATTTACTTCTGGCAAATAAAGTTTATCTATTTTCTTATTATTTTCCATATCTTCAAACTATTCATAAACAGACATTCTGAGACTTACCTTGATATAGTTATAAATGGTGTTTACTAGAAGACTCCAAATCCTTTGAGAACAAGAACAATATCCCTGTTATCTTAGCACTTTCCCCCTATACTCATTTTTTGATTACTGAATCCAAGGGGACAAATAAAATTAAGTGCCAACTACCTAATCATATCAGTAGTTTGTCTTAGCAAATGTTATTTAATTACTGAATTAAATTATTTAATTACTGAATTATTGAATCTTACCGAATCTTTCAAATCAATACCCTGTTCCAATGGAAAAACTTGTCTCAAGTTCTGTTTCAAAAGAAAAGTTTTAAGTGACCACTTCAGCATTTCTCTTTATTTTGGAGATAATGAACAGATTATTATCATTCACCATTCCTGGGCTGCAGTCTTAATGCAAAGGAATATTTGCATTGGTAACGTTCTCATTTTTACTCAAGAATAATTGCTTCATATTGCTCTTTGGCTATGAAGGAGTTGTTTTTTTTTTTTTAAGTGCCCAAATAGTTTACTTTACTTTTAAATAATTAAAGCACAAATATAAGAAAGAAAATGGGAGATGTACAAATTCTTTTGAGTTATTATGGATACAAATGATACCAGTGCTAAAAGACCAGGCAAACAGGAGGTTTCAGGAAGAAAGATGAAGCTTTCTAAAAAACACCCTTATACTTTGTCATTAATAGAAAACAGAACAAAACAAAACAAAGAATAAAACAAAGTCTACTTCTTCCATATTGGTTATATCCTAGAAATTTTTGAAGACTGATTTTTTTTTTTTAGCCAAAATTGTATTTCTCTTTTCTTATTGCGTGATATAGTACAATCAGGGGAATACAAATAAAATTTTTGAATCCCTCATGGAGAGATCAGCCTTCTCTTCTTATACAACCTTGGGAAAGCAAAACTTCCTTAAGATTTTCAAGACAAAGGGATTTTGACAATTTTACCAGATATTCAATATAATACATAAATGACAACAGTGAAATGCTATTCTCCATTTCCCAGGGATGCCCTATATATGAAGTGTGATTTTTCAAATACCTACTGTTCAACTGGACAAAATCTTGCCATCTTCAAAGGGTTCAAGTAAATGTCTTTTGGAAAATGTGTTTAAAACAATGCTATAGGATATTAGGTACCTACCTTTGTATATAAGTCCCTAAATCATATCACAATATTATCAACTTCAACAGATACACAAATGGCTCTGAATAAGCTTTTATGCTAAGTAATTGTGAAATAGTTTTCATTTTAAATTTCTTCCAGTATATTATTGCAAAATATGAACTGCAGTATAGTATTTTTTTCTGATTTCTCTAATTTGTTCAGTTTTGCTCTGGAGCCATTTATATACTTCTAAGGAATGGCAGAATTTGGAATTCTAGTCTTTCTGTAAGCAATTAATGGGTGGGGATGTAGGTTGAAGAGAAGCCAAAGGAAGAATACAGACATGGCTAATGAACTGATGGGCTTGTGGACAAATTGAAGAACAGTGCTCACCACCTACAGAAAGACATTTTGCTTCTCAATCTGAAGGTCTATATAACCTTGAAAATGAATACTTTGAGCTCTTTCTTTGGTGTCTACAATTTATGGTGCATACATTCACTTGCAGTATAGAACATGGGTCAAGTTTGTGAAGAGTCTAATAGAGAAAGGTAAATTTTTTATATCATAGGTTCTAGCCCCAGTGACATAATAGTGACATTCTAAAATACTGTGTTGACAAGAATTTCAAAGAAAGGTCCAGATTAACCATAAATAAATACTGTAACTGACTAACAATATCTGCATGAGTGATAGAGGGTGGAAAGGTATTATGCATGAAGGTATTTGTTATCCTTAGTTTGGGGGTGCTATGTTAGTTTTAGTACAAAAGGAGAAAATATTCTGAAAGCAAAGTTCATTGAGAACATACACTTGATTTTGTTCTTTCCTGTGGAATTTAAATATATCTCCCCTTAGTATGTTATAACACTTCCTAAGAATTTAGGAGCTTCAAATAAAATTTATTTATTTAATTTCAATTGTGGAGGAAATATTTTTTAAAATGCGTGTATTTATCCCTAAAACCACAGGTTTCTTTTTGTTTCATAGAGATAGTAAACAGCAGCCTGTGTGTGGGGGAACATTTGATACAGCCACATTGTTTTATACACATTAACAAATCTGTTCACACATGAAAAAGTACATACAATGAATGATTTTACTTAGTTCCATTTTCTTAAAGGATGAATCTTTATTTCCAGGTAATTAAATCTAATGACTTTTAATTGTAATCCTCTTAAATATCAAAGAATTGCCTGCACCTTGAAGGTTCTTGAACTTTTTTGAAATTGCCCTTTTAAAAAGGATCATGGGGCAGCTGCTGGAAGGTTTTCTTCTAAATTTACAACTCAGGCATAGATTTAAGGAGAGTGTAATTACCAGATACAATCCCTAAACAGAATTGAATTGCTTCCTGAGTGCCAAGCTTGTTGCAGATTGACCTTCAAGGGAACAAATAACACTGCAGCTTTGTGTCCTTGTTAGCTTTCAGCAGGATCCAAAACTCCCCCTCCACCCCTGCTTTTTCTAGGCACAATGGGACAGAGAAAGCTGGTGTTGCTTGTCCTTTGATAACTGTCATCCACTTGGTCAGAGGAGCAGAAATCCTAGTTATCATTGCTTTTCCTTAAAAGCAAAACAAAACTTAAAAGAGCAATTCTGAAAGATCTACAATAAATCACTTGTTCTGAAAATTGAGCCAGTCCAACAATCTCTAAATTCATCATCTATTTTTGCTTCTTGGAAGAAAGCAAAAATCATTTATTGTCCTTGAAAGATTAACCACAGAAAACCCTAAATCAGGAAATAAGATCGCCTCTCTGGGTTAGTTCAAATTCTAGAAATTGTCAAGTCTAATTCCTCTGCTTTACTCTGCAAAATAAGATTTCTCCACTAACAGGTTTTGTTTGTTTGTTTGTTTTATTTCTTCACTAAAAATTACATATAGTGTTAGTTCGCTATACCCTTTTTTTTCTTGTCTGGAATAAAACATTTTGGTATATTCAACATCCTAATCAGTCCCCGTGTAATTAGCTGGTGGGGTGGACAAAAAAAATTTACAGAAATCTGTTGGCCAATGAAATTTTCAGCCAGGACTTTTAGCTCCTCCTCAACACTCATGTAAATATGCTTACATGCATGCTTGCATGTGTATCACACACACAATTGATTCCTTGATTCCTTCATATCATACAAAGGAACCAAATAAAATACAATGCCTACTAATATCCAGGCTTCTAATTGCTTTTCTGAGGCCGAAAATGAGGGCAGATAAGGCATTTGTAGTAATCAGCATAGAGAATACTCATTCATCTTTCCTTTCTGAATTGTAAACATTTCTGCATACCTCACTCCTTCCACTAGTGTATATAACAAAATGTGAGGCATCTGATAGGCAGCCTACCAACTGTGGGATCATTTTTAAACAGATGGTGCAGTAGCAAATTAGTTCAAATGTAAACATCACAATTTAATCCTGGAAAATGTTCATAGGTGTGGATTATGACAATCCTGATGTTCTGGACCCATTGGTCAGTTGGTTCTGGTCAGAGTGAAATGATTTACCTTGTGACAGTTTAAAAAAAAATAGCAACTTTCTATTTTGGAATTAAAGATAGTTCTTACAATTAGGAAGGAGTTTTTCATGCAGACCCCATACACCTCATCTTTTCTGGCATTTGCATTGCTTTATCTTGGCAACCAGCTACTCCTTACCAGCCTCTGTAATAGATTAATGTAGGCTCTTCGCTGCCTGGCCTCTGTCCACCTTTCCCAGTGCCATCTCTCTGCACTTGGTCCTAAGCAGGTCAAGCTTCACCAGGACTGATCCATTCTCTAGAAGAGCTGTGCTTGCTCTTGCCTTTGTCTGGGCCTTCACAGATGCAGTTTGCATTCTAGGACATCTTTGCTGCCTTCTCAATTGTAAAATTTCTATTTATTCATTTAAATGCACCTTATGTGTTACCTCTTCTGTGAAGATACTCTTAATTAACTTACAAGAGCGAGGCAGGGTAAGGAATTGTCTTCTCATAATCCCTATCCCACAGTATTGACATTGTACTTATTCTCCTCCCAGACACTATGAACTCTGAGAGGGAAGTGGTTGCTTCTTAACCATCAATCGTTTCCAGCACCTAGAACAGCATAGGGCATATATTATATTGTCAGGAAAGATTTGTTGAAAAAAATTAGATTATTTTATAGCTGTGCTGAGATAGTAAGTTTCTTGTGGGTCAGGACCATGTTTCATTCAGTTTCCTCTACATAAAACAGCTGAGTGACTTTTACATAAGTACCTAGTTAATGCTGCTGCATTTAGTTGTGCAGAGGTGAGAAAAACATAAAACCAGGAGTCAAGAGAATAGAGTTCTAGTCTCTTCTCTGCCAACAATTCGATAGGCAAGTCAGGATAAGTAATATAAGTTTTTTGAACTTCAGTGTCCTCTATGAAAAATGGAGAAGGACCGTTATTTACCTTACAGGCCTCCTGTGAGGGTTAAACACATGTTCTAGGTTGGGAAGTGCTTTGTGAAGAAAATGGCAGTATACTATAGTGAGAATGAGTTCGTGCTCTGAAGTCAAGCTGCCTCCACTACTTTTTGGCTGTGTGACCTCGGGCACGTTAGTTAACGTGACTGAGCTCCAGTTCCCTCATCTATAAAATGGGGATAATGATAGTATCTACCCCATGAGGTTGCTGTGGAATTTAAATAATTTGTGTTAAGCATTCAGTACAGTAATTATAAATAGTAAGTTTTAATGAATGCTAGTTTTTAAAAATATGGTTTAATAATTTATATAAAAACTGTTATTAATTCTGAGTGATGAATTATTGTTCTACCCTTTAAGACCATGAGAAAGACATTATCCGAGATCTGTAAAATAGGATGCCATACTCTTTCTTCCTCTTTCATGGACTCTCCTCCAGCCAGCTGTAAACTCTTGTCACAAGCAAGATAGTCCATAGCAGATGACAGTAGATTCCCTTTCTACAAGGGGCAAGATATTTGAATAGCACAGGCTCTAGCTCTGCCCAGTTTTCTCCCTGAATCCTCAGAAATATCCCTCTTTGATGATAAGAGCCTAGTAACATAAAGAAAAAACTATATCTAGGAAATTCTTGGGACTGATCTATTCCCTTTTGACCTGTTGTTGCTTGCCATCTCAGGTCCCAGACAACTGCCATAGGCAGCTCTGACTTGTAAAATTTCTAGGACTCTTTCCACTTCCTCCAAGCTTGGAAACAGCTTTAAATAGAAAAGTTAATCCAAAGCAAAATGAACATTTCTTAATTGCAAGACTTGTGACTCAATCGCATAAGGTGACTGAAATAAGAAAAAGTGAAATTCACTACCCCAAAGGTCTATTTGTTTTGGCCCATCACATGAGTCTTCTGTGAGCTATCTGTCTCTTAAATCCTGGCTTAGGAGAATTGTCCCACTCTCTCCCTCAGATAGGAGACCCTTTGATCATGTCCCCACTGCTCCTTAGAGTTTAGATTCCTCTTTCCCTCAGGTGCATTGGAACACAAACTTGCACATTATCTGGAAGCTCCCTCATCTTCACCTGTAGGTTAGGGTGTCATCAGTGTTGAGCAATGTATTCTCCAAAACTCAAATCACTCAGTCTTAAAGTCTTCAATGTGTGGGACATTAGTCTATTTATATTTTGAAGAAAAAAAAAAAAGACTCAGCAAATCACAGTTCTACCAAAGATACCCACCCCTATTTTCCATCTCTGGGCAAAAAACACATCTACATGTCTAACATGTCTCACTCAAAGTTGTCAGTTCTAAAATAAAGGGAGGGACTTAACCTAAGGACACATTCTATTTTACTTCTAAGTAGATACTGCCTGTGAGCACTGTACGCTCCCTGCCACTTGATAATATTTTATTTTGAAGTAAAAATTCAGAATCCATCTCCAGGAAACTGGAAAAGGTACTGGAAGATTTAAATGAGCAATTTGTCACTCTTTCATTTCTCTAGTAGAACAAAATTTTACCATCAAGAACCAGGGATAATGTTAAGAAGCAACTTAACCTATCATCTAATTCTGAGTAAAAAGATAAGCTCGGTATCAATTATTTCCTCATTTATTCTTATTCAGAAATGATTTTAGATGGTTCTTAGATTAAAAAAAAAGTCTGAGGAATGTTTTCAAACACTCTTGCCATTTGAGTATACCTCACATGACAGAAAGTGCTTCATACATTCTTTTTTTTCCCCTGATATTCTTGGGAATTTTTAAAATAAGACACATTGGGAATGCTGAAAATAATGAGATCTGCTAATAAAAACTGTTATTCCCAAAGGAAGTCTTTGCATATCAGGGGATAATCCTGATGCTAACTTTATCATTAGGAGAAGATGAAAAAATATTAGTGTAAGATGTTATTTGCCAGTAAAAGAAAATGACCTCTGACCTAGGAGTAGAGAGTGATGGGAGGGGCATAGATTAAAATCTCAGCTCTGCCATTTACTAGCTGTGTGAACTCGAGGAGATTTTTAACTTCTTGTCTGAATTACCTCCTCTGTAAAGTGAGGCTAATGGAAGTAACTGTATTGTAGGGTTGTAATGAGATTTAAGATAGAAGGTATTCATAAAGATGATATATATGCTGGTATGATGCCAGCATGAACCACAAAGCTCAAAATGCCTTTGCAATTAATTATTGACATCATTATTGCTGCTGCTGTTGTATTAGAATAAGGAAAAAATCTGGCCCAAAGGAAAAGAAACTTATTGTGATTAGTAAGACACTCTCCCTTTCCGTGATTCTTTCAAGTCCAGTTCTATTCAAATATCCCATGGGTGGAGTGTCCTGGAATAGGGTAAAAAGTTCCTGCTGTGGAGGCACTTGCCTTCTTCCCAGAATGCTTAGAAAACAAAACAAAATAAAGCAAAACAAAAACGACAAGTTTTCTTCTAAATCTTTTGGAATTGGTTCATATCGCCTTTTGGCTATCTTTTTTAAAATTCCACTTCGTATTTTTTTGTACCCTTTGAAGTTCATACAAAACCAGTATGTAGAAATCAGCTTTATGAGTATTGAATTTCTACAAAGTATTTCTGTTTAGAATTCAAGTCTCACAGAGCACTGATCCATGCTTTTTATTACTATTAGAATAAATGGATATGGTGTTTTAAAATATTTGTTGGATAGTGTCTAAAAGACCATGAAAAAGCCAAATAATCTAGAAATGACTGTCTTACAGTCCCCTGGGAAGGAGAGGAATGGCTTGCTAAGAGCCTTTAAAGACCAACAGGTACTAAGAAATTTGTTTTGACCCATTACATTTATACTGGCTTCACAGCTTTCAAGACTCTCTAGCTGTCTGCCATTGCTGTTATCTGAATGCTGGAAGCTGGAAATGATTAAGTTTTCATGCATATATTAAGTGAGTAGGTGATTAAAATGACAACAAATAAGATACTTGGTGGTTCCACCCTGGCTTTTGCATTGCTACTGTTCAATGCTGTGTACTATTAGCATTTTTTCGTTGATAAGAACAAACACCAGAGAAAAAGGAATGGAGTCTACCACCCTTGTGGAAGAGTCTTGGGGACTTGGGAGAAGCCCCTACTCTAACCTACTTCAACTAGCTCTAAGTAAGTGAAAAGGCACAAAGGTATGCATCTCCATCCTGAGCTTCAGAATACCCTTCCTGCATTACAATGCCATCCTGATGAGGGAGGCTGCCAGAGGAATGAAGACGCAGATACAAAGCAGTAAATCAGAGCCAGGCTTCCCGGGGTGGGCAGTAAGTCATAGAAGGACTTTGCTAGGGTAGAGGTGCCAAGAGCAGGATAGACATTAAGTCTAATAAAGTTATTAATGTTTGAGTTTTTTAATGGATGGTATAGCTGAACTCCAGGCTCTCATTATGGTAGTGAATTGTGTGCTGCATAAAACTTTGTCTTCACTGCCCTGTAACATCGCCAGATGCAGCTGTTGAGGCCCTGGGGGCAGATGGCGGATGGTGGTCAAACGCTTTCTAGTAAGAAACATCAGGTTTAGAATAATTAAAAAAAGAAAAAAAAGGTTTCATCAACAGTTGAGATTCTTTATAATCACTATTCCTCCAAATATAAACTCACAAAATTAAAAGGAACTAGAGAAACTAAGTAAATGTATTTCTTTTAAATGACTGGGGCCTAATTTCCCTTAGGTGGGCACACTGGCATATAATCAGTGATAAGATATTAAATCTTGCAAAATGTAAATTTTAATAATTTTGTTTTCAACAATACTTTTTATTTTTTTGGGTGCCCAAACTCTACCTAATGAATTTCTTGATTTGGAAAATGCATTATACCATCTGTCTTAGTCCTTTAAGGCTCCTATAACAAAATACCACAGGCTGGGTAGCTTATAAACAATAGTAATTTATCTCTCACAGTTCTAGAGGTTGTGAAGTCTAAGAATGAGGCATCAGCATCATTGAGTTCTGGTGAGGCACCTCTTCCTGTTTCATAGCCTGTGCCTTCTCCTTGCATCCTCATGTGGTAGAAAGAACAAGGGATTTCTGGAAACTTTTTTTTATGAGAGCACTAAGCCCATTCATGTAGGCTCTGACCTCATGACCTAATTACCTCCCAAAGGACCTCCCTTCTAATGCCATTACCTTTGGGGTTTAGGATTTCATCATATGAATTGGGGAGAGGGTGAGGTTCACATTCAGACCATAGCACCATCTTTTCACCTTGGAGAGAATTCTACCTTTCATGAAAGCTCATCCAAGGTAAAATAAAGTTCGAAAATAGGGAAGATGAGAATTAACCAAATAAGATGTTAATTTTAGAGAAGAAATAAGTTCAAATGAGAGAGTGAAGAATAAAATGAATATAAATATATTTTTATATTGGCTATAGACTATATTCAATTTTGCATTAAGCTCAGACATCATAGTTTGGTCACAAATTGGTCAATGCTACCTCATTCTCAGCATTTTACTTCAGATAGAATTGCCTATACAGCCAATTCTGGGAGCAGGGGCTGCCTGGCATAAGCTATTGAGTGTTTCTCATCTTCTAGCCATAGTGACAGGTAAAGAGACTCAATTCAAATTAAACAGTTGCAAGAAAATGGAGGTATTCAGAAGGTTATTTGGAGGTCTGGAGTAAGTCCAAATGCATATTCAGACATTGATAGTGGACTGGAAAGTTCAAAACGTTTAAGTTCCCAGGCTAGTTAGAACAATAATAGAGACTTTTTTCATGCCTCAACCTTCATAATGTTAATTTTAGCAGCTTGGTTTAAATGACTCCTTTTTATATAATTCCTGTTTTTACTCTTTCCCTTGCTGTATAGTATTTGATGTGACTTCTATAAGTAAGCATCAAAAATTCTAATGAAAAAATAAAAGACAAGAACATTTACTCAAAAATGATGAATCTTAGCTTGGAATGTCATATTCACCTCATTTCCCCTTTCTGTCTTTGAACCTTTCATGTGTGTGGGGTCTCTGACTCTCTCTCTCTCTCTCACTCTCTCTCTCTTTCTCTCTCTCTCTCTCTCGTGTATATGGGGTTCCCATACATATGTATATATGTATATAATTCATTTGATTATTTTCTCTTGTTAATCTCTTTTAGGTTTATTTCATTATTAGACTGGTCAAAAGAACCTAGGCGGGTAGAGGAAAGTTTCTTCCTCCCTTGCACAGGTGACATCAGAACCTGAGAAAGGCATGGACCAGATTCTCTACTAGAGTCTTTGAGAGAGAATGGCCCAGCCAGCACCTTGATTTTGAACTTCTAGCCTCCAGAACTGTGAGATAATTAATTTCTCTTGTTAAAAGCCACTCAATTTGTGATACTTAGTTATGGCAGTCCTAGGAAACAAAACTCAAATACATTTCCAGAGAGAAAAGGGGAAGAAGAATTAGCATGGCCAACAAGAACACATGAATTGCCCAAACTACATAACCAGTTGTTCAAATATTACAGTTAATAATATTTTGAGAATACTGCTCAAGAGGGAGGAGAAAGAGAGAGAGAGAGAGGAAGAGAAAGAGAGAGAGAACTCTGCAAGAGTGTGCTACTTTAGGAAAGATGCATCAACATTTAATTAGTATTATATTGGATAACAGTTTGAGAAAAATATTCAAAACTTCAATAAGAATTAGATTTGCAAAAATTTCAGCCAGATCCAGACTGACTGACAGTTTGCAATTTTCTGATGTTTGATAATCAGCTTGCTTGCATCCAAATATTTTGATGTTGTTTTCCTGAACCAAAAATCTGGTCATAATTTTCACAGTAGGAAAGAAGTTTTCTAAATATTTAGAAAGGCAACAAAGTGGTGAGGCTCAGAGCAGTAGGGAGAAAAATCATAAACATGGTGGTTGTCAGATGGGTGGGGTATGTGCCGTCAGTTAGTTTTAGACATAGTTTTAGAAGGATGTAGGATTTTCCTAAAAGTGACCATTGTTATTTATTAAACATATTAGCTTTGTATTTTAGTTACCAAAGCAGAAATGTATACTTTCCATAATATTGAAATCTTCATCTACTAATGTTACTGCTATTTTTTTTTCCTCTGTTTGCCTGCTTTGAAGGTAGGGCAATAAATACTTACTCTTGACAGTACTTCTGAAACTTAAGTGCACTGACAAGTAATTAGTAATAAAAGGATCATAATTATACAAATATGGGGTTGGGAGTAGGGGTGGTTTTTTTTTTATCAAGATAGTAATCAGTTATTTGTTAAAGTGCTTTATAATAAGCACACTGAAAGGTTGAAGGCTAGTGTGCTATGTGCATACTTTATGAACTTCATACTTTATGAACCACTCTCAGTGCTAAATGTAGAAAAGTTAGCCCAATGAAAATAAGCAGAAGTGCCATGTGGCAGTGAGAGTAATTCTGCTGAATGGAGAGAAATCCTACTAATTTGATGTTATCTGATGGACCAACTCAAACCCTAGGGCTCTGTCCTTATCCAATTACAGACTAGAATAGGCTACCCACAAGGAGCAATACATTTGCAGTTTCCAATTCTGTGAGTATGGAATTCTTTGCACACACTACTGGATTTCTTTCAAGTCATATTTCTCCTCAAAGTCACAAGTCATATCAGCATAACTTCCTACTATAAATGAACCCAAATAACTTAAAGAATATTTTAAGAGTGCTGCTACCCAGAGGTATATAAATAGACAATCACAAAGCCTTTTTGTGATGTGATGGTCTCAGTATTTAAATAGTTTGAAAGTATTATTTTTTAAATTAAAATGTGGTCCTTAAACTTTTTCATCTGGAGTTCCATGAAAGAAACAGTAAACAGCTCCAGGGCTGGAGGGAAAACTGGTTAGAAGAACTCACTAAAAGCTAGGACTTTACTTAATGAAAGTGTTAAGGCCCTCCCACCACTTCTGCCCCTCCTGCCCCTTCAGAGTGTTTTTGACATTACAAGATATTCATTGACTTTAAGGTTTAACCCCCTGCATAAGACAAAATGTCACTCCCTTAAATAATTTACTCAATGTGTCAAAAACTTAGCTTGAAAATGCCCTTCCTTCAGGTTACAATCAGGTTATAATGCTCCCTTAAAACATTGCAAAACATTCCAATAACCTAGAGAATTTTTTTTTTTGAAATCATTTATAGGTTTTGAACTTATCTAACTACAGTAAAAAGACCAATGTAAGAAAATTTAACATTGACATAATGCCATATGTAATCCAAGTCTACAGTAAATTACAGTAATGGTACTAATAAAGTCTTTTATACCTATTGTCTATTCTGGTCCAGGATCTAATCCAGGCTCACATATTGTGTTTAGTTGCCATATCTCTGTAGTTTTTTTTTTTTTTTAAATTGGAATAATGCCTCTTCTATTCTTTGTCTTTATGATCTTTATGACCAGGTTTGCCTGATGTTTTTTGCTTTGTTTGGCAGGAATATAATTTAAGATATGTGTTCTCAGTGCATGATAGGAGGCAAATGGTGTATGTCCCAATATTGGTATGTTACCTTTGATCACTTGGTTAAGTGAATGCACACCAGGCTCTTCACAATGAAGTTAACTATGTTTCTATTTGTAGTCACTTAATTGTAGCAAGTATTATCTAAAAATTCAATAGAACATGAAACATTATAGTGCATGGAATGAACCACATAAATTACAAAAGAAAAGTAAAAGTTTTATTTGTCCTGAAAGAGTATAATGTTACAGGTTTTATTCCATTGTTGTTATTAAACCAGAAACAAAAAGTTAAAATACAATGGTGAGCAGCATGTCTCAGAGGCTTATAATCAGAGGCTTCTATTTGTGATAAGCGTGTGCGTGTGTGTGTGTGTGTGTGTGTGTGTGTGTGAAGAAGAAGAGAGAGTGCCATTTTGGCATGGTGGGGAGGGAGTGGTTAAGATTTATCTACCCCTACCGTACCCCAAGTGTACTTGCAAGTTATCGATGCTGCCAACACTACAAAACAGTCTGGTAACTTCAATTACCTTGTCTGTAAAACTAGGATATTAGTTCTTCCTTTTTGGGGAGAGCACAGGAGATGAAATGAGACATTTACTAAATGCAGTGTATGTGCCAGGCACTGGCATGTGGTAGGGCATTTAATCCTCCTGTGAGGAAGGTACTGTCATCACTCTTATTTTACCGATGAAAAAATGTGGGAAAGCTGTGAGATGAGTAATATTAAAGCAACATGCCCAAGTTAGCAAAA
The DNA here is from genome assembly GCA_004027375.1 of Macroglossus sobrinus. Classification (NCBI taxonomy): domain Eukaryota; kingdom Metazoa; phylum Chordata; class Mammalia; order Chiroptera; family Pteropodidae; genus Macroglossus; species Macroglossus sobrinus. The sequence continues at coordinate 652,885 of PVKZ01000630.1, forward strand.
GACAGAGCCGGAATTTAAACCTAAGGAGTCTGACTTCAGTGTCCGTGTCTTTCCTATTATGCTCTCACCTGATTGTCTGCAAAATATTAAGTCTCTTTATTAATTTTATTTTACACACTTGCTAAGTATAGAATAATAAAAAGTCACGTATCAGAGATCAAGGTACTGGGACATATTAAGAGACTTTTATAGGGTCGTTTATCATATCCCACCACCCTTTCACTCTTCCAAAGAATAATTTTTGCTGTTTCTCAGTGCATCATTTTCTAAAACAGTGTTTCTCAGCTTTGCACAACTGACATTTTGGGCCTGATAATTCTTTGTTGTGGGAGCTGTTTGGTGCATTATTGGATGTTCAGTAACATCCCTTGCCACTTCTCAGTAGATGCCAGGAACAGCCAGGCTGCAGTTGTGGCAACGAATTGTAAAATGTCCCCTGGGAGGGCAAAATCGGCTGCAGTTGAGAGCCACAGCCTGAGGGCATTGTTGGTTGCGGTTGTTGAGTCATCTAGCACTGACAGTTCAGTGTCTCTGCCCTTGGTGGCTATGTGATCCCAAGCAAATCCAAGCCACTCTGGGGCGAATTTTCTTTGCAGTTAAATAAATTTATTTTTAAATCTAACATACATGACTCATGTAGACTAAAATGAGAAGACAATTCAAAAGTTTTTAACTCTTCTGTTTGAGAAGCAAACTATTAATGCTTATTTGGAATAAGCAGTATTTGGACTACACTCCTACCTGAGGCTCTGCTCTAATCCTCAGTCTACTTTGGTGCCCTTCTTCTTGCTTCAGTTGTCACAACCTGCAGGGTGCTGTCCTAAATCAGAAGTGATAAATGCAAATGCTGACAGGTCCAGGCAGCAGTATGGAATATGAAATCAGCTTGTGAAAGACAATGATACTGAGGCCCGTATAGAACCCAAAGTTAGGACCCTGACTAGAAGCTTTCAAATCACATTTTTAAAACTCAAAGCCATATCTAGACTACATTTGGCCTGTAGTCAGTGGGTTAGGGAACTCTGGGCTAAAATTATTTCTAAGAAAGAAAGAGTGCTTCTTTCTGCTAGTTAAAATATTCTAGTAGTTCACCCTATGAAGATCTTCTAAAACTATAGATATACAATCTGAAAATGCCCAGAAAGTTTACAAATTTATTTATAATTCCTAAAGAGTGTTAGGTTACCCCATATGCAGATTAAGCTAGTATTTTAGGCACCAGCAAATTATGTCAATAATCATAGCAGGGATATTGAAAGTTAAAGCCAAATGTGTTTGTTTTATTGACCAACCAAGTAACTCTTATTATTGCCCCATGTGTGGTGAGAGTATTTTGTGCCATTGTTTAAAAGATGTCAATGGAGATACTTTCATGTGTTCATTCATTCATTTATCCCATCAATACATGTCTATGTAGCACCTATTCTTTACTGCTTTACCTGTGCTGGCTTAATGTTTTTCTACAGCTTTAGTGGTACACATTGAAAGAAAAAGATTTGTAGACTATATAACTAAACAGTTTGTTTCATTTCTGTGCATGACGTTTCACTTTTACAATAAGCTTTGCAGTATCATCAAGAACCAAGTACAAATATTTGTATTTGGTTAAAGGGGAACAGTGGAGAGATCTGTAGATGATCTCCCTCACGCAGGCCTTCACCAGAGAATGATTCCTGACTGTGCCAAAGCAGGAACCCAAGAGTTAATTTCAGAAGGCACTTAAAATCTGATATGAGAAATTTTTCTCTATAAAAAGAACAATATCCTGAGGCAGGCAATTATCTGCTGAAATGAAAACAGAAAGACACGCCATAGGATAACAGCTAAAACCCCAAAGAACAGAAATATTTATCAGTGGTAATTTTAAAATAAAATACATAAAATTAATCTCAAGGTCTTCTAGGATTTTCTTTCAACTTATTTCTCTTTGTTGGCAAAAATTCTGCCAACCTGAGTTGTGGGCAGTTTTACTAGTGATATAGAAAACAAGGGCCTGTCCTTTTGCCACAATTATCAGAGAACATTGAGAAATATTCTTTATTAGAAGGCCAGATATATTTCTTCTGATATACCCTGATTTTCTGGAATGACTGCCCTTTGTAAATGCTAAAACATAAAGAGTGAAGGGGTAAGAAAGCTATGACTAATCTCGTGTAATTGCTGTAAATTGAAGATACACACTAGGGTAGCAGGAGTAATTACTTCTGGGAAGTTTATTGCCAGTAATTCTAAACCCAAGGGGACACAAATGAGGTCAGTTTTCCATGTACAAGCACAATGACTGGTAACTAGAGTTAATGACCATTTGATGGCTACTGGATAAAGCCTGGGAGAGGGAGAACACTTTCCATTGAGAAATTCGTTGAACTGCAGCTGTGGAAGTTTCCTTAGGGATCATATAATCCAATCTCCTTATAGTATAGAGAAGAAAACCAAGGCTTCTAATGATAAAATTACTTGGCTATGTATAAAGCTTGATCTCACAACTCCCTCCCATTGTGCTTCTTCAGTTTGCTTCTCAAGATGGTCAATTGCCTCTTCTCTTAAGATAGATTCACACTGGGAACTCAGAACCTAATTAGATAATGATATCTATCTGGCATTCATAACACTAAGCCTGAAATTCAGCCCTAATCCTTTCTAGGTCACTCATCTGGCTGCTAATTTTAGTGGCTGTACCCCTAAACAAAGCATTTGTTGTGTAGACTAAATTTTAAAATATGACAGTGGTCCCCAATCTTTTTGGCACCAGGGACTGGTCCTCCTATGAGAATCTAATGCCTGATGATCTGAGGTGGAGCTGAGGCAGTAATGTTAGCGCTGGGGAGCGGAAATAGAAAGCTGAAACTTCGCTGGCTCGCTTGCCCACTGCAGCCCGGTTCCTAGCAGGCTACATGGTACAGTCCGTGTTCCGGCGTTTGGGGACACCTGCTATAGTAGACAGAAAGCTGAAGTTTATGTTGAAGTTTTTCTGTCCTGAAAACATTTAAATCTTAGCCTTTGGAACTTCAGAAGACATTCATTTTACATTTTTCCATTTACTTAGTGTCTTGACATCTCCCAGACTGATTACCGAACTCAGTGGAGGCTGATGGCATTTTCTTTTTCCATCTAATCTCTTAGAATCAAAGGTACTCCCCTGGGTACTCACAACATCACAGCCTGCTTGGACTATTGGATTTTTTTTTCATCTTAAAGTTTATTAATAATATCCATAAAACAACATCTAGGACTCCAAACCAAACATGTTTATAAAAAATGGAAGTTTGCAAGACAATGTTGGATAAGTTTTAGTCTGTTAATATTAAAATAAAAAGAAAAGATCTCAGGAACAATTTAAAAATCATTGGTTATTTATATTAAATCATTGGGAAGAATGAAATGTTAAACATACTGAATAAACATATACTGAAATTTAAATGCTATACTGATTTATCTTAACTTCCTGAATTTAAAAATAATAATTTTTGTGTTTTCATTGTGCAATTCTACAGTATAGAATTATTGTGAATGATTTATGTAATGTTTTATAGATTATGATGTTGATATGTATGTAGCAGAGAAATTTTGAAAATTCAGAAACATATAAAGAAGGAGGTAATAAAAAAATCACCCATAATATCAACATTTAGAGTATATCAACACTTAGAGTAAAACAAAGTAATAAAAGATATTTCAAAATTAATTTAGCACATTTTACTTAAGTTACTATCACAAGATTCCAGCCTGTGTAGAAGAAACATATAAGAACTACAATTGTGCTATTTTAAGTAAATCTATTTATATGTAATTTATACTGTCTTATAGAGGATTTAAGATGTTAGAGGGTTACATAAAAAGATAAGATAGCAAGTAGCAGGAGTGTAGCTATCATCAAACCCATACTCCTTAAGAGACCACTAAGCTGGAAATAGAAAGGTGAAGGCTTGTGCCACACTGTGCACCAAGGGAGCCAGAGGAAATTCTTCAGAAGGACTAATATTCTCTTCAGACACTCTTCGAATTTACTGTATAGCATAGATGCTTTAGGCCCTTAAGTGTTACCTAATAGAACATGTCCACTTATTTTGCACTAAAAAACTATATGGCACGTATAACTCTATATCTCTGGTGGTTAATTTTACATGACAGCTTGCCTGGGCCACAGGATGCCCAGATATCTGATATAACAACATTATTTTTGGAAGTGTCTGTAAGGATGTTTCCACAAGAGAGATTAGCATTTGAATTGGTGGGCTGGGTAAAGCCAATTGCTCTCCCCATTGTGGATAGACATTTTTCTATCCTTTGAGGGTCTAAACAGGATGAAAAGGTAGAATAAGGTTGAATTAGCTCTTTCTGCCTGACTGATTGAGACATTGGTTTTTCCCTGCCCTTAGACTGGAACCTACATCATCATTGGAATTTATACTACCAGCTTTCCTGGGTCTCCAGCTTGACAGATAGTGGAACTGCTTAGCCTCCATGATCACATGAGCTAATTCTTTATGATACACACACACACACACACACACACACACGTGAATATATATACATATATATGTATATATATATATGCACACACACAGAATCAATAAGATCTATTTATCTGTTTGCTTATTATCTATCTATCTATCTATCTATCTATCTATCATCTATCTATCATCTATCTATCTAGAGTACATAGATATAGATAATTAGATATATCTTATTTATTTTGTTTTCCTACCTCATAACTCAAAATATAGCTATATAGTACCCACAGAACCCAATAGTACATCCTGGTGCAATATTCATTACTAAGTACTATTTACATTGATGAGACAAAGAAGGGACAATATATTTAATGAAAAATAAAGAGTATTTGAGAATAATAAATCATGCTATTATAAGAGCTGAGAAGAATTGAGCTGGGAAGGCATTTCAAATGATGTAAGTCCTTAAATGTAGTTTTACATTTAAAATGTTATATCACATGCTGAATGACTAAATGGAGATCAAATGTTCATAAATTTGACTGCTTTTATGAATTTTCAAATGTGAACATACATAGATAGCACTAGTATCAAACCAAAGGACCGTATCCGGGTTAATATTTTACATAGGTATATTTATAACTATCCCTAGATCATGCATAAAAACACACATTACTGAAACCTGTTTGGAGAAAAAAATAAAAATATTAACTCATTTTTTAGAATCAAAAAGGTTTTCAATGTCTTTCCAAAGTCATCTCTATTATACTGAAGTTAACATCAGTATTCAACTAATGATGCAGGACCTTAAAGAGTTATTTGGGAATACAGTCATGAACCACATAATGACATTTTGTTCAACAATAGACCTCATATATGGTTGTCTCATAAGATTATAATAAAGCTGAATTTATTATAAGAAATGGAAATTATAAAAAGTAAATAGTTCAAGAGGATTTTTTTTTATCTGACTGGAGCAGTACCTATGGGGCTTGGCAATAGAGTCTATCTCACTCACAGCACTTCAATTTTGAGTGCATATATTACATTCCAATCAGTTAGCCCACTAACCTGTTCCAGCACAGAAGAGCCTGTCCCCACAGTGCTACATATGCAGAAGTTGGTGGTCTTCAGAGTTCATTACTGTAAATTCTTTGTTGAAGATCTCAAGATCCTGTGCAAGCACACAGCTACAGGAGCTGCCTTAGCAAGTACTAAGTGCCACTACCATGTTAACAAAGGATATCTGCTAGTGTGGTGCTAGGTTGTCCCTGCACTTTGGAAGTAGTATAAGATTGTAATGTTGTAAAGTATCAATAAGTTTTATTTCTTGCATCAGTTGAATGCCTGAGAGAACCTTTTGTGTCAAATAGGGTCAATAGAACCAAAAACAAATTTTCAAAGCCAAAATATTGAGTCTTCAGTTCTATACCCTTTCCATGTGAAACACACACACACTCTCTCTTTTTTTTATGAGTGCTGCAATATTCCTTAATCTGACCTCTGCTCTGTCTTGCAATAGCAAAAACTACCTTGCCATGACAATCCATCGTGTTTCTTTATCTCTCCATTTTGATTTCTTATTTCTACTGATCCTCAGGCCACCTTCCTCTCCCTCTTGATAGTCATTATTATGGAGATCTATGCCTTACTCAGTCAGTTTCTTCTCAATATCTCCAATAAATCCAGACCACAATCCTGTGCATGGAGTAGCATTGAATAGCTTCAGTGTTCTACTTCTGACTCTGTCAGAAGGAAGCAGGGTGAGAGCTTGTGGGACAGTGTTCACAATCTACGGTAGTGTACAATATGCCCTAGGCTTTCCCATTCACTCATCACTCACTCACTCACTCAGAATAACTTCCAGTTCTGAAAGTTCATGCATGGTAAATGCTGTAGGCAGATGTACCATTTAAAAAAAATTTTTACACCATATTTTTACTGTACCTTTTCTATGTTTAGATTTGTTTAAATACATAAATAATTTCCACTATGTTACAATTGCCTACAGTTTTCAGTACAGTAACATGCTGTATAGGTTTGAAGCCCAGGAGCAATAGGCTATACCATCTCTCTGTGTAAGTATACTTTATGATGTTTGCACAATAATAAAATGGCCTAATGATGCATTTCTTAGAATGTATCCCCATCACTAAGTGCCATGTGACTGTAGCTTATTTCGCAGAAGCTACCTGGAACATGCCCATGAACGTGGAAAATTTTAGCAGAGAACCCTACATTTGTGATTCCAAAACAAAAGAGACACCATTTACCAGAATACAGCAATATCCAAAACAGGCAAATAAAACAGTTTTCATTAGTACTCAAATCAGTTGTGTAAATTTGATGCCTTTTGTGTTATGTATTGCCTTTGCTGATCTGAATTTCTGCTGCTTGCTTAGTAAGTTAAACTAGGCTGGCAGAGGGGTACATATCTTTGGTCATTTGTTGGAATTAAAAAAAAAAAGTAACACCACTGAGTAGTTAATTTGTTGCTATTTTGTCAAGTCAATTAACTTGAAAAGATTCCATTGTCAAGGAATGACCTGTTTTTTTCATTTGAAGGTCACCATATATAGCAGAGCAAGAGCAGCTTTGGTGGTGGGGCTCATGGGTCATTTTATATTTAGCACTGTAATTGGCTTTTCTTCTTTGGCTTTATAAATTGTGTGAAATTTGGGATAACTCAGGCTGCTGACTCCTTTGTAGGCTGGTTTCATAGATCAGAAATTCTTCTCTTAAGAGTGAAAATATATCTGTGCTTGGCTCATTATAGTTGCTTATAGGGTCAGCCTTACCTGGGAGTAAGTTGGAAGTCACTGATGTTGGTGTGATTAAAGAACAAAAAGAAAGCTCCCTTGGCCATAGAGGCAGAAGAAACATGGTCTTTGAGTGATACATGGCATTAAAAAAAAGCCCCTCGGAACCTCAGTTTCTTCATCTTTAAAATGGGAGTAATGATCCTTAATTTTAGAGTCATTTGTAGATAAAATCCAATAATAAAACAAGTCCTTTACATATAGTAGGTGCTCAATAAAGAGTAATGATTATATCCAGGTAATTATTATCTCTACAAACCTGTAGCCAGTCCTAGAAAAGAATACCTCTTATTGAGATGCCTATGGAAAGAATTTCACATTAAACCTGAGCAGTCATTTACTTTTCTATATGAATTCACTTATATTATCCTTTCAACTCAGCAGCAGAGAGAACTCAAGGATAAAGTTAGTAGCCTGGGGCAGAGTTCAGTGTCTGATCACTGTGATAACACTTATTGACAAGAAAGAACAGAGAATCATGGGAGAGAGAGATATATAAGGTACAAGAGCTGACAGAAACTGCTTTTGATTCAGGAGGCAACAGGAACCCACTTCTGTCTATGGGTTGAAACCAGGACAAGTCCAGGGACACAGCTAAGGGATCAAAGATCACAGCGAGCAGAGGGTCAGGTGGCACAGCATGGATGCAAAATTAGAACCAAGTTAATTAAGCTGCTAGTGCCCACAGTCCAGAGTTGGCCAGGAGTATTGAGAACTCAATCTGGCAGTGCAGAAGAACAACTTAAGCCTCAAGCCCAGCTAACTGAGGCCAGGCTTTATAATGGAGAGAAAGGAAGGCACTGCTGTCTCTTGGAGGGTAGGGGTAGGGAAGGTTTATCAACCTGTTAAAAGGGATTGTGGGTGCCTTGTGAGAATTTTTGCCCATAACGCCAGCTTTGTCCATGAACTTGTTATTCTGTCCCAGGAATTAGATCCAGGTTAAAGTATCATTTCCATTATAGTCTATAAACTAGAAATCATTTGAACAATTTGGGTCAAATCAGCCATAATTTTGTCCTTTGTGTATTCAAACTGAGGGCACTTCTCTATGTCTCCATTCACAGATTAAGGAACTGATTTATATTTTTCAGTTTTAATAACTTTTGGCTTTCAGACAATGATTGGATTAGTAAAAATGTGATTTAATGCAAAAGTGATGGGAGGTTCTTATAGTTGGTATTCTTTTTTGGCCTCCATCCTACAGAAGGCTGGTCCAAGTGGTGAGTCCAGATGTAAATCCACATTTATTATCAATTAAAGAGGGGGAAAAAGTTATATACCAAAAGAACAGATTGGTAAACTCAGATTATGAAAAGTCAGACATCATTATAGCCTAATTATGTGATATATGTGTGTATATATGTATGTATATATAATATTACATTTATATATGTATGCAAGATACATATATATATAATAATCTTTTTATTGCAAGTTTCTTATCTCTTAGTTTTGAGTGTAGTGTTGACATATAATTACTAATTAGCAAATGTTTCTAGAATTGATTAATTACATCCTACTTTATACGTAGTTAGTAAAAGGAAACACTCAGCCATAAAATGCCAGGCATTATTCTGAACACTTTACATATATTAACATGTTTTGTTTTGTGAAAAAGCTGCAAAGTAGGCACTATTAACTATCATCCCATATTATAGTTGAAGAAACTTTGGCACAGAGAGATCAAATAACTTGCTCAAGTTTGCACAGAAAGTTGAAGGCAGAAGTGGGATTTTAGCCCAGACAGTTTGGCTTTAGCATTTGTATTTTTAACCATTATGCCATGATATAGAGATACAGAATTTGATGCTATGATGATGCTGAATTGGTCCAAAGGGGTTCCCTGCAGTAGTCAAAGCTGGTCGGTTTATGAGAATCCAAATAAGTTTCTGGCTTCCTTGTAACTTCCTCTTGTGAAAATACATAGATGTTAGGTATGGTCCAATTTCAAATACAACCTGTGGGTCAGACACAAAATTCATTTTTGGAGCTCTTAGATGGCACTTCAGAAATCGGTATTATCATCCAGAGCTGCCAAAACTGAGGTACAGTGAGGGTTTGTGAGGCTGCTGATACAAACTCATATGGCATGTATAAAATGACCCTGAAGCCATATGTGTTTGGCACAATGCTAAATGATTTACAAGCATTGTGTCATTTTAATATCAAAAATTCAAGAAGTTAATGCCATTACCTTTGTTTTTTAGATGGGGAAATTGAGCCTCAGAGAGATTAAATAACTTGCCCAAGGTCACAGAGTTAGTAAGTAATAGAGCCTGGATTTAAATCCAGTTCTATCTGATTTTAAAGTCCAAGCTCTTATACACTGTCACACCCACACTTGCGATTTATGTGGCATGATATTCCATCTGGCACACTTTGATAAGTTTGGAAAGAAGTGAAATAGTAACAGAGGAAAGAAAGCAAAGTGTATAGGTGATAATTTTTGATAATAGATGAGCTCTAGTATAATTAATACTTATTAAGATTCTAAATGAAAATCAATTGTCATTTTTAGTAAAAATAAAAAAAATATGGCCTAAGGCAAGGGAAACTGTGATAATTACCTTTGGTAGTGACTCATAGTTCTTATGTCCATGGAACAAAGTCTTCTGGAATCCCTTCAGTGCTTTGGGATTCAGAAGACTGATGGCGGATAACTGGTCTCAGCCTCCTGGCTTCCAGCTAAAAGGGCAACATAGTGGCATCTCAATAAATTTTTTAAAAATTGATTCCTTCTCTGTTGCAGAAAGAATCTACTGTGATGTTGGAGAGAAGGTGTAAATTTGGATCTGGGCATAGTTCATTAAAGTTCCTTGACTAAAAAACAGCTTTCCATAAAATTATCCTAATCTTGTATGCTGGTTGAGGTGTTGATTTCAGAATGGAAAGGTCTTTTCCAAGCAAGGTTGACCCACCCTACCTAATCTAAGAAGAGGCTTTGCCTAGACAACTGAGGACCAAGCAGTTACCCCAAGTTTGTTCTCAATGAAAACAAATATACAGATCTAATAGACTTGAGAGAAATCTGGGGAATGGTTAGGGCATATCTATGACCCTTTGCAATAGACAGCCTTATAACTCATCATAGGGTGCTGTCTTCACAGACATATCCTTTCTATTGCTCAGATTTCCATTTTGAGGTATGTGTTAGATGCTACTCTTGGTGCTGAAAATATAACCCTATAATGCTGAAACTTAAATTCAGATAATTTTAGAGTTTATAGTACATTAACATACATTATCTCTTTAAGCATTGGACTAGTTCTGAAAGGTATGCGTGTTTAAAAGGTATGAATGTTTGATCCTATTTTAAAAGTAAGGAAGGCGTGACCCTCTAGTAGTCTTGAAGTTGTTACCTGTGTTCTAGGCTTTGTTCTTTCTCTCTTTAGTTTCCAAATTTATGAAAGTTTTGTGATAATGCCTTTTCTATCCACCTGATAGAATTACTACATCATTTTCAAATTAAGTGATTGATGTAAAACAAATTAATAAAAATGATATTTTATACAATATGCAAATCCAGCTTATTAGAACTCAATATTTGGAATCACTAATTTAAAATCTATTTTCTATTGCTTTTCATTTTCTTTGTCTATTTTTTCCACTCTGATAGTGTAAGCTGTACCAAAAGAATAGTTTTCCAAGTCCCTCAGCTGTAAGTAGTAAAAAATTATGGCCAAACCACAGTGTTTATATCGAGGCACCATCTGAGGGTCATGTTTCTCTTCATCTAAATATTTAATTGGCCAACCTAATTTAAGAGAAACCTAAAAATGTGGGGCCACATTACTGCACTAATCTTTTGTGTGAAACATTGTGATAGCTGTGTCTACATAGGACAAATATCTAACATATTTGAATAGACAGTTTTGTTCCCCAGCAATATACTAGACACATAAACATTTATAATAAAAAATACGTATGCTTATAGGCATGTGTGCTTACTGTAGAAACACTGTAGTTAGTAGATTCTACACTCTAGCCTCTGAAAAGGAGGAAAAGGAAACAAGGTGTAGAGGTATTAATTTCTAATGTAGGTGTGAGTGAGTAGAATTAGTTCTTGTTAAGATTCAAATGAAATTCAAGTGTAATTTTTAGAGTAGTCCAAAGAAAAGTCTGAAAAGTTTGTGTAGTTCCTAACTGCAGCTTAGGGTTTTAAATTCTACAACTCTGTCTATCATCATATTTTAAGCTTTCCCTTTACTGCCAAGCTTTTTGAAAGAGAAAAAGAAACTATGTATTTTTTGTCTTATTTTCCATCCATTTCTCAGTGAATTATGACCTGCCTTTCTTCCCATCATCCTCTTGCCAAGGTCATACATTAATTCTTAGGTGTAAAACCAATGGGCACTATTGAATTCCTGTATTTCTGATGTTGCAGTATTTAACACTATTTATATGACTTTCTGAAACTGTCTCTTCCCTTGGTATGTATGCTTCCCTTTTGTATTGATTTCTTTTCTGGATGCCCTGATTTAATCTTATCACTGAGCTCAATTTACTTGCCTACTCTTTAAAAGTTGATGATGCAAGAGATCTATTCTTGACCTTTATTTTTTAAATTCTATTTATTTAAATTCTTATCTATTTCCATACCTTCAGTGATTACTTCTATCCTTGATGACTCCAAAATTTCTACATGTCTTTCTCCTAGACCTTTCTCTCCCATTACAACCCTGTATAGTTGTTTACTGAAATTGTATAGTTGATTAATGAAAATTTCATATAAGTATTCCATTCATTCATCCATATGTCTATCCATTTATTCACTTAACATAACTTTTTATATGTCCCACAAGCCTCCTAACCTAATGTGTCATAACCAGACTATTCACATAGCAACCATTTCTTTTTTATTTTCTATCTAATGCCTATAAATCTCTTCTACCCAGTCATACAACTTAAAAAAACAAAAAACAAAAACAAACTGGTAATTTATTTTATTCATTAAATTGGAATCTCTGGAGGGGGAGCCTTGCTAATATTATTATTTTTTTAACTCTCCTCAGGCATTCTAAGGTGCATCCAGGGTTGAGAGATCTGCTATAGATGGATCAGTGCTTCACAAATTCTGATGTGCACAAGAATCATCTGGGGACCTTGTTAAACTGCAGATTCTAATGAACTAGGTCCAGGTTGTGTCCTGAAGTTCTGTATTTCTAACAAGGTTTCAGGTGATGACAGATGCTGTTTGTGGGCAGACTTTGAATATGGAGACTCTAGATGATTCCTTGATAATGTCACCAGTCCACTTGCTCTCTCTTTGATTTTTCTTGGTGAAATATGTGGCACATTCCAAAGATAGAATGTGGATTCTTTCATCTATGCTTCTAGTAATGCACCTTTTGTGTGAATTAGGTATTAAATATGCCTTTGTCTTTTTTTTCTCTGTACAGCATGTTCTAATCCCTACTTTGAATTAGACTTGTACCAGGCACTTTGACTGTGGGATTACAAGAGCTACTTAGAGAACCAAGTAGTCATTTGACATACCCTACTTATCTTTCAAATTACAGTTCAAAGTCATTTTATTTTGAATTAGAAGTTTTTTCTTTTGTGTTCCCATAATGCCCTTTGTTATCTCCATCAAAACATATCTATGTTATTGTTTTGAAGTTTTCAGCTTACTTGACTGTCCCTCCATTAACTGTGAATTCCCTGAGAACAGTTCTCTATAACTTCAGTGCTTAACTTAGTGCCTGGCACCTTGAGTAATTCAATAACTTTCTGGTGAATTAATTGTAGCTGTTGTTGAAATTTAAAGATGATAAATGAACTTACATAGACACCAAATTATTTATTAAGCTCTGGAGCTGAATGCATCCTACCATGATCTAGTCAGATCAGTCAGCAATTATAGAGTAAATTAGGATTAAATATGAATAGAGCAATACAATAGGTTTCCAATTAGTCATATTATTTTATCTCTTGATGGTTCACAAGCCATCAACTTAAAGTTTCTTGTCCATTTTAATTTTTAAATATTTTGAAGTTCCCTAGTAAACAAAATCTATAGCAAAAATATCATAGGAGATTTCAGTTTTCTAAGAAAATAGGGCTTAAAAAGAGAACACAAGCTTTTATTTCAAAGATCATTCTTTGTTAATAAAACAACAATTATTATCTGCCTAGGTAATAAGGAATTGGTTCACTCATGATGGTCAGTAGTGCCTCAGCTTGTCTTTATCCCAGTGATGTTCTGTCATGACATCTGGCACCTGACACCCTTTTTGATGTTACTGAACTTGGCCTGGGTGCCTCATCACATTTCACACAATGCAGGCCACCATTAGCCTGAATAAGTAAAAGTTGCATAAGTCTTTCCTTTCCAAGATGCTGTCAAGAACTTGAAGGGTTTGGAAAGAATTTAAGTAATTTGGATAACTTTACAAACTCTTTATTGAGATTGAACAGATTAGACTCTAAACAAAGATGTTTTTAAAGCAAAAGATTCACAGGAAAACAATTTTTCAAAATGGTTTCTTTTAGAAAAACCTTATAGCTAAATTTATACCTAATCTTAATTTATTTTATTCAAGAAATTTACAAATGAAGTAGATTTTTAACTTCTATTCACTTCCCTCACAATGAGCAATTAACAATACTTGCAGTCACTTAATATTATCAAATTCAATACCTTCAAACAAAAGAGCCAAAAACCTAAAGCAAAAGAAAGATCCATTGAGATTGACACTTCATTTGTTTGGGTGATATTTAAGTGGCTTGAATAAAACTGAAATGTATCTCATCTTATGTTCATTTAAAAAACTAAACCACTTAATTGGTGACTTAGACATGGCTTTATGGTTTCTTAAGTTCCAAAGATAACACTTAATTTCAAAACTTAAAAGTTTCACTTAAATGCAACCAACCAGTTATCTAGTCAAAAAAATAAAAGTGCTTCATCGTTCACAGGCTCTACAGGCTGTTTTACCTTGGGCTAAAAATGCCATCTTTCATTAAACTAGTTCTTATCAAGATAAAGGCTGTGAACATACTCTTTTTTGTTATAATATAAACTCTATGAGAATGGAGTCTTTAGACATTTTTGTTCAAAGCTCTATTCCAAACAATGCTTGGTTCTAAAATAATGCTTGGCTTATATCACACACTCAATAAATGTTGGATAAATTTAAGCAATAAGAGTGCCTTCTAGTTCCCACTGTCAATGAATGAAATTGCTTCAGTCTCCTACACGGAACTACATTGATTTACAAATACAAACTGGAAAGAATTCCATTTTATTTTCTTTCTAGGCTAGTGAAAAGCCAGTTTAAAAAGAACCATATTTTCAACCCATCCATCAAAAAAACTGATGTCCCACTTTTTTTTTGTCACTATCCATGGGTTCCCAAAACTCTGAGGCTAAATTTTCAGAACATACCTTGAAATCAAGGCTTTCAGGTTCTTCCAGAAGTTGCCCACATAACTCTCCAACCACATGCTGCACCACTCTTTTTCGTGTACTCAGTGGTCCTGCCATACAAGTCTTATTTTATCCACTAAAGTTTTCATTTCTCTAGATGTTCCATTTGCTAAAAACAGTTTTCATTTCTTCCTCATTTTGTTCATGTTTTTTCTTTAAAAACTTGAACATATTTCTAATAGCTATTTTAATATTCTTGTCTACCAAATCTATTATCTTTATTATTTTTGAGTCTGTTTCTACTGACTATTTTTCTTGTGGTTATGTGTCATATTTTCCAACACCTTTGCACTTTTTGACTGGATGCTGTATATAGTAAACTTTATGTTGTCAAGTATCTAGATTTTGTTGTGTTCTTTATAGAGTTTTCAACTTTGCTTTGTTCTGTTAGGAAGGTAAGTTACCTGTGGTCCAGTTTGACCCTTTTCAGGCTTTTTATAAGTTTTAATGAGACCAGTCTACCTGTAACTCTTATTCTACAATAATTTTGCTCCATTACTAAGGTAGACTAGCATATGGTCTTCTTTCAGTTTTTCAAGCATGTTACACTCTTTCTTGCCTCTAGGTTTTTTGGCACATTCTGATTTCTCTGACTCTAGGTTAGTTTTGTCTTGTTATATGCCTCCATCATACTTTGAACTTTCTTTTCTTAAATTAAATATGTAATTACATATTTAATGAATATAATTCCTGATAGACTGTAAACTCCATGACAACAGGGGCAATTAGCAATATACAGACATCCTTTCACACCAAACAAATGAAGCATTTTAGGACTAGTGCAGAGATAATTTTCCTAATACGGGCTTGGTCAGTGCAAAGGTGAGTCAGTCAGGCAACCAATATATGTAGTTAGTAGAAATGTCAATTATTTTCAATGCTAATAATTTCTTTTCCTTCCCTATAATTTCTTCTGAAATTCTGTTTTTTTTTTAGATCCTCCTGAATGAGCAGTCATTCATTTGATCCCATCCTCCTGCTCATAACTGGCCAGACAGGAAATGAACAAGTATTATAAGTTAATCATATTATTTATTTCAGCTGCAATTCTTAGGTTGTGCTTTTATTCCTTGAGGCAAAAGTATACCTTTAGTGGGACTGAACTATTGGGCAATAGACCCAGTAGGAATCCTTTCTGTCTGGCAAACATGATGCCCAGAGATGTCAATGAGGCTCAGGATAAGGTATCATCAAGTCATAGCGCAGGCACAAATGAAGAAATCAGGAGCCTAATTGTAGAAACTCAAATTCAAGGTCAGAATAAGGTCAGTAGTAAATGGAATGAAAGCTTACTTCCTGGTTTAGGAAGGCTCTTTTACATTCCAATAGATTAGAAACAGACTTTGTCAAATAGCCTAGGACATGGAAAATCCAGGAGCTACAGCAGGAATTATAGGTGATCCATAATATTAATTCCTAAGTGGAATGATCTGGGAGATATAGACTTAGTAAAATAAAACAGATACAGAATTGTTAAAGGAATTAACAACTTAACTTGCTTATGATATAGTAAGTAGTCTGTACAGAAATTCTAATCAGTTCTTGAAGGTCTCCCATTTGTGTATTCAACAAATCATTTTCTTAAAGTTAACATAAATTCTGACTTCCCATTTTTCTCCAAACTCAAATATAGGGAAATGGGTATATAGCTCTTCAACTAGAACCTTGTGGATTATACAGAACAAAACTGGAAATACTTTATTAAACTTTAAAATCTTAACTGATTACCTTTTAATCTTTCTTAGCATTTGAATCACTTAAAAAGAAATCAAACTTCTTAGTATACAATTAAAAAAAATGTATATCACAAACACCAACAATTTATTATTATCTTAGCAGATATAAGTTTCCTGAATGCCAAACTTTTTATTCTGGTTTTAGGAGATTTCTTAAGCAATGATGTCTCATTTTTAAAGATATTAACATTTACTTTAACATGCTCAGAAACATATATCTTGTCATTCTAAATTGGGCCTTGTTTTTTCCTATTGTCTCCCAAAAATGGAGAAAAAAAGTTGATGAAACTGAACAGCTTCATTTTTCTGTGAATGAGTAGTGCAGTTTGGGACAGACATGAACATTAGTAATCATCTGAAGTCAAGGACAGGTAGGTTAGAGAAGCCTAATCAGAGTGGCAAAAAACACTTCCTTCAGAAAATAATGACATTTTTGTGCCCTTTCATATCAAATAGTGTGTAACTTGGCATACCACATCTGTTCCAATGACAGGCAGCTCTCTGTCCTTTAAAAGCATATATAACTCCTCAGTTTCAAGTTTAGATGATAAGTAATAGCTCTCATTGGTTTGGTGGGTGATAAACCAAGGCCTTTGGAGTCAGTGTGCACAGAATGCAGTCCTGGCTGGGGTTTTGGCCGACTTCCCCACTGGTCAGAAAATGACCAGCTGTCCCTAAATGTGGCTTAAAGAATCAGCTTTCTGATGACTCATCCGGAGGTTAACAATTCTAATAAGTGCTGCATCTGATACAGTTCTTTGGTGTCATCACTGGCCTTAAGTCCATGAAAAGACGGGCTTTGAAACCCTGGCCTACTGACAGGAAATCAGAGGGTTACCTTCTCCCCTCCAGTCAGTTCACAAGAGAAGAACCAAAAAATGGCCACTTCACAGAATCCCTTGCATAGTTCTTGCATCTTTTTGATTTTCTCTCTCATTAGATACTTCAGAAAGCTTTTGGAAATTGCATTTAATCTATTCTGAAAGGTCACAGCAACAAAGGTTTCTGCTCCACTGCTATATTCATAGTTGGTCAGGCTTTACCGTTTCAATCTCTGAGGGTTTTTTTTTTTTTTTTTGAAATCACTGTACAGCAGTGAATGAAAAATACTGATGTTCAAGGCTGCAGATGAAACAAGACAAACTGTTTCTTTGTGTGTATAAGGTTGTAGAGAAATAGAGTTCCCTTATTTTCTGAACTGAAACATCAGTTCTGTTAGCTGACAAATATGAGTGACCTCATGTTGACAATGGGACAGAATATTTGAAATCAATAATGTTGTGGACAACCTGGTACACGTGGTTTCTGTACATACAAGCCTTGACTTCATTTAAATCTAGCAAAAGCTAAATGACTACTTGCATGTGTTAGGTTCAAAGCCCAGATAGACTGTTCCTGCATGTCATTGCTTCCTTCCCTTCTACCATCAGTCTCTGTTTGGTATTAAGTAAGAGTACATTAATAAAGACAGTTTTCAAAGGTGCCCCATTTTCTTATACTTGTTTGCTAAACAAACATAATTGAGCAGGTTAATGAAAAACACATTCCAAGTTCCCCTAAGTAATGATCTCACCTTTATTTCTCGAGTCACCAGGGATGGTTTGACAAGCATACAGCTTAGGGTACTCAGTGATATGAATTTAGTTAATCTGCTGGGTTTTCTTCCCGAGGAAACTGTGCAAACAGTGCTTTTTATTTCAAATATGGCTCAGGTTTTTCAAAACCCCAATGTTATTACAAAGGTGAGAAACAAAATGAGAGATAAAGAGTTTGTGAATATCAGTTCATTGGACTGATGAAAAAGTTAAAACACACTGGGGTTATGTGGTTGATTCATACTGATTATTGGGTTAGAACAACCAGATCTGCCTTGCTTTTCATCAATTAACACTAACACTAGGAACAATGATATTGTGCACTAAGTGCTTTTCATTAATTATCGCAATCAGTTCTCACTGTAACCCTGTGAGCTAGATTATGTTATCTCCAGATTTAAGGCAATAAAGCTGGAGATCAGAGAAGTGAAGTAACTTCTTTATGGTCACACAACCAATAAGTGATTGAACCAGGATGTGAAATTGAGCAGTTTGCCCAAGTTCTCTGAGCCTGTCTGGTCCTTAGGCAACCACTTCTTAACAACACATGTCAGGACTGCAAATAATTACAGCTTCTCCAGAAAGGTTTTTGTCATAGTCTTGATTCCTTCTATGGTAAGCATTATACTTTTTTCTGTATGTACATTATATACAGAAGGAGCTCAATAAGTGTTAGCAGAATGAATTTACTTTTGTGGTCTTGATTTAAGAGTTTGCATTTCATTGTGAGCATAGCAAAAAGGGCAGATACATAAGGTGTGCATGTATCAGATCCACTAACTGCTATGGACCCTGGGAGGAGAGTATAGAAAACCTGCTGCCAAATGCTAGTCTCAGAAAACGGACAGGTCAGGAAATATTCTTTGAATGTGGGTCAGGGGAGTGTCATCAGAGCAGAGCTATATATGGTAAAGAAAAAAGTTAAATGCCTTCAGTTACTGCTAACCTTCCAAAATAGCAAGTGTGGCCAAGAGGAAACAATGAACATTGTTCTTAGCTATAAGAAATTGCTCAGTCCAAACAGTTCTGTGAGAAAATTTAGATTCTAAATGACCTAACTGTGCTAGTTAAACTTTCCTTCAGTCAGAATTAGAGGTAAAAGTAGGTTAATTAGTTAATTTAATTGTTGCTATCTTCTCCAGAAGCAGTAAATACATTTTTATCATCACAATAAACTCACTCCCAAAACCCATGTGAGACCTTGAGATTCATCAAAAGCTCTGATGTTTGTCAAGAAATACACACCTCAAATTCTGTCCATTAATCTCTCTCTGATCTGAGGGCAAAAAGTATCCTATGTCATATGATATAACTAATCACCGAACTGGAGTTAGTTTCTCATTAGCCTAATAAAAAGACAGTCCCTGTCTTTTAGAGACACAAAGTTAAACTTTAGGTCATTTATTTCCACCAAAGCTTTGATAAATTTTCTGTTTCAAGGGATTTTAAAAAGTTGCTGTTGATAGCCCTGAGAAATGAAGTTGGGGACATCACCAACTCAGGATGAGGAAAAATGACTTCTCTTGGCATTTCAGTGACAAACTTGCTTTTCATCTGGCAAGGAAGTCCAGCAAGCTTGTCAATGGATTCTTTCTTAGAGGGTTCTACTATAAGCTTTGCTGCTCAGCCCAATTACAATATAACTGTAAGAAAGTCTCTATTTTTCAGTGGGCAATAACTAAAAGTACAATACCCATATTTTTTTGAGCAGAATCATGACAGTTCACATGGCATCTAAGGGGATAAAGGTACAGAATTTTATATATCAAACTGTCTAGTAAAATCCACAAAGTTCAGAGATAAATGTTTATATGCTTTGATTATACTAACAATAATAATTATAATAGCTAATGCTACTCTACTGAAAGTTTACTATATATTGAATACAAACTTATTTACAATAGCACCAGAAAGTAAGTACTATTATTATCATCCACATTTGGCTTATGGGAAACTGAAATATAAAGAGTTGTTAATAATCTTCACCAACTTCACATAGCTAGTAAGTTGTCAAGGTAGTATTTGAACTCAAGAAATTTAGATGAAAGCAATATACACTTAACCATTATCCTGTATTGCTTATTTTAACTAGAGAACCAGGTTATACAAATAAAGGACCCTCGATAACAACAGCAACAACTACAATAATTGCCATTTAGTTAGCACTATGCAGGGTACTTTTCTATTTTTGCTATATACATTTTTGTGTTTAATCCCCTCAACAATCCTATGAGTTAAGTGCTATTATTATCCCCGTTTTACAGAAGAGAAAACCAAGACATGTGAAATATGAGTAACATGCCTCCTGTAAATCAACTCATAAGTTGTATGACTAGCATTCAAGGCCAGGTAAGACAAGGCGTTCTGACCTATGCCTCCTAATTTATGTTTATGTTAAATGAAGCAGTATTTTGAAAACTGGATTCCAATTATTGGATTCTTAAGTTGAATAAAAAAATTCTTCTTACATTGATTTTATATATATATATTCCGAAACAACTCCAAAAAGCTTTCTTCTATAAATTACATATCCTCTAACAGCAAGCAAAATGGCCAAGCACAAAAACTACATAAAAAGAATCAAATTAATTGTTCAAGAAAGACAAAGTGGGCCTTATCTAATGATCCCTATAAAAATTTTAAAAGTATAACTTCTAGAGAAAGAATAAATACAGTGACAATGTTCTATAACCCATAGACATTTTCAAACAGATGGCAATGCAGATAAACATATAAATTCATGTTTAATGGAATTTCTTTAAAGTTTTTGAACATATTGTTTCTACATAGTTTTATTACCTTTCTACTTAGTTAGAGCCAAATGTCAAATATATTGTCTTTTATTTTGCGACTTAGATTTCTATTAAGGAGAACCTATTTAAAAGTTGTTGATCATGTCCCTGATAGACACAAACCCATCAAATTATAGCTATGTGTATGGATCTCCATTTTCAAATATAATAAATATTGCTGCTCAAGTACTCCTATCTTTAAAAAATAAAAGTCATGAACACTGATGCTGCTAAGCATACTTGATAATCATCAAATGAAACATACCAATCACATCTTTTATTAATCACAATATATTAATATTCCAGAGTTACACCAAGTGCTAAATTAAGAGTTAATTATTGCTTTACAAATGGAGTTGTATTAGATTTTGGTTGTTTCAGATATTAAGCTTCTCCAGATATCCAAAAGTAGGCACTTTGTAACACATGATCATACCCACAACTTTTTCAGTGTAAATAACAAGACCAATAGTATGATGCTGTCCTCTACATTTTCTTTCCAACTATAATCTGAAGATTTTATACAAAGATGTGATAAATGAAATGTTAATGTTCAATTGTTAAGCTAGGCATTAAGGAATTTGGTATTGGCACTTAAGCAATTCTAGCATGTGGATCATTACAGGAAAATTAAAGGATCCAGAGCTGGAAATGACCTCTTATCTATCTAATTCAACTGTCATTTATAAATGATGAGGAAATTGAAATACAGAGAAATTCATCAACCAGCTCTAAGTCACCTCGAGACCGAATGGCAGAACCAGGACTAAAACTCAGCTCTATGGACTCAGTTTTAAAAATCCATCTCAGTTGGAACGATGGAAGCCTGACTCTGAAGGTAACAGCTTTACCTCAGTAATTAATCTTGTATCTATTAAATTCCTCGACCTTGGCTCATCAAGAGTGGAACCAAGATGTAAGCCCTAAATACAGGCTTTCCTGTACAACCTGATATATGCCGAGGCTATGAATTAAGGATGACCTAAATAAAAAGTATGGAAATTAAATCATGAGAAAAACCTGGTGCCTATAGATTCTCCTATTAGCAGTATGACTTTAAGATTTTAAATCTCTTTTGTATTACAGAGATTAAATTAAAATTAAGTTTTATATGCAGCTAGACTACTTTGACCAAGTAAAATACTTTTTCTTTTCTGTCTTTGCTGAAATTACAGCAATATTCAGGGAGATAGCCTTGGCTACCTCATATTACTAAAAAGTTATAAATGAAAGCTGCATATAAAAATGAGAAAATAAATTGTAGAGTAAGAACTACTGTAAGTATTTATCTCATTTTTTTTCATATTAATGGTATAGTATGCCATTATTTTTGTTTTTGTTTTTTCTTTTTATAGTATGCTGTTTTTATATAAAAAAAATTTAAGCCTACAAAGGTAAGGAAGTTGTTTGCAATCCTATTGCTGTAAGGTACAGAAGAAATATTCAAAATGTGTTTTGCAGAGCTCCAAAACCACATTGAATTCTTTCTGAAAGCAGCGAAGCAAGACCAAGTGAAGTAGCGAAGCAAACAAAGGAACACAAAGAAATCACAGTATACAATGACTCAAAAATATGAACCTTGGGGCCATCCAGTGTTATTTATTATGGGTCAAGCTCAATAGCCTTTGAGAATATCTGTATCATAACAGGGTAGGATGGTTCTCAAAATGATAACCTAGAATCATCAATGAAGAATAAATTCTGGTCTATGAATTTTATTGAAGAAAGAATATAAAGTTCAAAATCAAATGTGTTAAATATAAGCTTATCAGAAAATCTTAATTATATAAAATGATTCATTTCTGGAAAGTTCCAGGTGGCACAGTACTACTATTAGTAGTTATTTCTATAAAAATATCCTTGCTATTACTTTGGAGAAGAATTAAATATATTGTATTTTTTTTCAGGTGACAAGGCTTAATCAATGGTCTAGTCATCTAAAATGCTATATTCTGCTTTTCTTCCTGTACTTATCCATAGAGTTTATGAGCTGTGTTAGACATTTTGAGTGGATGGTTCAGTTGAGTGGTTTGTTAGAGAGAAGTGAGTGCTGTTTTATTTTTTTTCTTCAAGTTTAGTGAAATAATGGTCATTATTTAAAGTTAAGGATCAAGTCCATCCACATTGCCTAAATAGTTTTGTCACCTCTCCAAAGAATTTATTAGTACATCTAAATGTGTTCGCTATAGATTTTCATAGTACATTAACAGAAAATGTGAAAGTATCTTTTCAGAATGCTAATAAATTAGGGCTCTGCAGTTCTCATACAACCCCTGCCAACTATAATAGAAGGTAAATGACAGTGTTCTTAGAATTTCATCCTAGTGAAAAATAACAGCCTGTTTTGCCTCATGTCTATAAACCTGATGGTATAATTTCAAATGTATCCAGCTAATTAGACCATCTTTGTATTTAAATCTTTCATACCCCTTTCATTACATTTGATAGTTTTTGAGAAAACAACTGGAAATTTCTATTAATAAAAACAGATTTTATTTATTATTAATTTTTTTTTCATCTGTGTATGCCAGTACAATGTGCTGCAAATCATTTTAAAGGTCTATATACAAGCTGGACATATTGACATTAAAATAAAAGTAGAATCTTTCGCTTACAGATATTAAAGTTTTAAATATTAAAGTTGATTTACTGACAGGTTTAGAATAAAAGACAGTTGAAATAAGCTTTGAAAGTAAAAGTAAATTGGATTGTATTGTTTGTGTTGTGAGCTGACTGGAGTAGAACTAATTTTACTTCATAACAATAAAACAAAAATGATAGTTGACATTAATTGTCCTAGTCAGTAAAGCAAAAGTCTGACTACTTAGAAAATTAGTGCAAGTAAAATTCTATGGCCATGACTCTCCAAACACATCTGATCTTGTCTGATCTCGGAAGCTAAGCAGGGTTGGGCCTGATTAGTACCTGGATGGGAGACCACTCAGGAAGACCAGGGATTAGTAAATGGATGAGAGACCACTTAGGAAGACCAGGTTCTGAAGGTGTAAAACAACAACAAAAATAGTGCAAATAAAATTTATTACATCTCTATGAATCTGTTTTTTATATAGAATCAGGAAAAATATTAACCTTAATCTCAGGACAAAGACTTACCTGTATGTCCTTTGTGGTTTTGGAAATCAAATAGTTAATTGATTCCAGAGATAAGTCCTTAGGCAAAGTTTGAACTGCTGTAGAAATTCTTTCCCAGGTCTTTAAAAAGAGAAGAAGCAATAGATTATTTGGAGATTCAGAGTATACCAAATAAAAGGGGGAGAAAGAACGAGTAAGAATCAAATGCCTAATCTCTCTCTGTCTCTCTCTCTCTCTTTCTCTCTCTCTCTCTGTATATATAAAGACTTAATACACACACGCGCGCGCACACACACACACACACACATACACATCAGGCACTGTTCAACATATTTCATATATGGTATGGAATTCTTCCAACCCACTTTGCAAAAATTATTATCATTCCTATTCAAAACACTCTTGTTGTCAGCTTTGTTTTCATCCATCTCATCCAGTCTCTCCTTGTTCCATTTTTCATTCATCTACTATATTGCTGGCATATCAGTCTCTTTCTGTCCCCCAGAAAACTAGATAAACTTTCTTTTTTGGGGGGGTTTTATATGTACCATTCCCTCTGCCCTTAACAACCTCACCACCTAAACCACTACCTATAATCCCATTCTTCAATGGCCATTTTCTTTCATCTTTAAGTTCTTCAACTATTTTATTTTGGTAAAGAACAAAGAAAGTCTGAGATGCTGTGGCTTAACAGCATGGAATTTTATTTATTTTTTTATGTGAGAGCCCAAAGATAGATTAGTGATTGTTAGAGAAAGACACGAAGAGGGTGTGACTGCCAATTGACCCACAAACTGCACCCAGGCATTTGGAGGTTCCTCATTTCCTCTCCTGTCCTTGGAATGCACATTCTGCCCACTATTCCCACTGTAGGAGCCATTTTCAAAAATGCAGCCTTGAGAGAGCAATTTGTTGAGACCATCTGGACAGTATATGTGACTGAACCCAGGTAAGGTTTCTACATAAACTTTTAAGATTCTGATGGGCAGGTGTGGAGATCTACTTGTCTTGCAGCCACCTGAAACAAACCTCCTATGTAAGTTCCTTTGCTTGTTAAAACCGCCGCTTATCAATCTGAAGTAGATAGTTTATTCTTCAGTCTCTCTTTACCCTTTGTGTACAAGAGCCTGTCTGTGAACTAATAGCAATCCAAATGTGATAGGCAGCTCAGCCATTCTCACATATGACCTATTTTTAAGTTCAAGTCATAGTGTGTGCCTCTCCAGGGACAAAGATGAAGGGAGTGCATATCCAACTGTATTGTTGCACTTTAAAAATTTGTTACGAGGGTAGATCTCATGTTAAATGTTTTTACAATAATAATAATAATAATAATAATAATAATAATAATAATAATAATAATAAACAATACCTAGATACCCAGAAATGGCACAAATACTTCTACTCATATCTCATTGACCAGAATTTAGTCACTTGCCTATTCTTAGGTGCCAAGGAAGCTGAGAAACAGAATATTAGCTGGAAAGGCAATATTAAAATGAAAAAGAAGCAGATCCATTATAAGGCAAGATATTTGTAGTGTAGCATAGAATTTGAATTAGATATCATCTTTACAGAAAATCCTTTTTTGACCACTCCATCTAAATAAGTCTCATATTATTTATATTTTTCTTTATCACTGAATGTTGTTGGCTTTTTAAATAGCAATTATAATGTTTTAACTTTATATTTGTGATTCATTTAAAATTTATATCTTTTTAAACCTTAAATGTTATGAAAATATCAGTGTGTTTTATTTTCCATTATATTTTTTATTCCTATGTGCCTGACACATTTGATATAAGAAAATCATACTTAGAATGATAAAGTTGTCAAATAAATGAATGAAAATCCAAACAAATCTCCAGACAGGTAACATCTCAAATCAGATGAATTTATTGACTGGAAATTTGAGCAATTCATAGGTTGCAACAAAATTAACTTCTAAAAGACCAGGAAATACCCCTAGGGCAGTGGTATCTAAAGTATCGGTTAACCGTTCACTACTGGATTACAAAATTCATTTGTCGAGTCATAAGCAGCATTAAAAATAAAAGAAGTAGAATAGAACAGAATAGAGAACAGATAAAAAAATAAACAGAGAACATTGCATACGGTTAGGGTAGGTATTGTTTTATAAAACTTTAACTTCAGGTTTATGTGTGTATACTTTCTTGGTCACAAGGTAAAATGTAATTATTACTATTAATAACAAAAAAACAAAAGTTTGAACGCTGCTGCCTAGTGTATTAGAAGAATAAGCTCAAAGACAAGGTAGATATGGGAAGAAAAAAACTTGATCTTTATAGCTCTTAATGTGACCTGCCTCATAGGCAAGGTAATCAACAAAATAACATCAAATGGTGACTCATTTCTTTACCAATTCCATGACTTTCAATTACATCTTTTCTAGCAATGCACTATCAAAGTATGTTTTAAAGAAGAGAGGAGTGTGTGTTTCAAAGCATTGTTTCATCTTATGTCATAGTGGTCAATTATCTTCAAGTATGAAAACTTCAAAAATAACTTTGAATTATTTTTCAACTTGAGAACACCTTTTTATTTTTGAAATTCAGATTACCTAGGGAACTCATGTACTTGCTCTGGTGTTTGGTCCTACTTACTTGATCAGTGGTTTTTTCTAACGTGCCTGCCTGTGAGAATCCCATGTTTTATTTAGAACAAAGTTTAGTTGTCCCTTTCAAACTCTAAATGAATGTGATTTTGCTCTTTTTTTGCTCTCACTTTTTTTTTTTTTACTAGAGCAATCTGAAGTGAAAGTAGTATTCATCTATTGACCTTATTAAGATTTTATATTGAATTTTATTCTCCTTTTAATATCAATAGTGTTTTTCTTGTGGCTCCATCAATTTTCATGAGGTTTACCAGCTCCTAAGCACTTTATAAAAATGTGTTCCATGGATAATATCAGAGCCAGAAGAATGATAGTTCTCCGAGTATATAGCTTATTCAGAACCTAACCTGCTGCTCTGCACACACACAGATCTTTAAAATCAGCCATGAATCATGTCTATCATATGCAGGAAGTGCAAAAAAAAAAAATTGAAAATGGTAAAAATAATTCTTTTTAAAAAATCAGTTTCATTTGCTATTCCACTGAACAAGGACTGATGGACTGACTCTCTGTAATAAATGACCTATTGGAATCTTGAAATGACTCTCCAGGCTCACTTAAATGAACTTATCTCTCCCACTCACTCACCTGCACCAGATGGGTAAAAAAAAACCCCACTCCTCCACTATTCCATTCATTGGAATTCAGCCTGACCACTACCAATTTGTATATGCCTCATTGCTTTCAGATTTACTGGATCTTCAGTCCTCTTTCCTTCTCAGTGTTGCTGAGAACCACATCTAATATTAGCCGCTAGTATTTATTCAGTGCTTACTATGTTACAGACATTATGCCTGATTTAATCCTCACAACAACCTACTGAGATAATTACTTGAATTAATTATCTATTGCTGCATGGCAAATAACCCCAAGACTTAATGGCTTGAAACAACAAAAATTATTTATTAACTTTCATGGTTTCTGTGGTTTAGGAATTTAGAAATTTCTTAGCTAAGAAATTCTTGTTTGGGTTTTTAACATGTCATTGCAGTCAATTTGCCTGAGGCTGGGGTTATCTTGAAGGCTTTTTCACACTCACAAATGTAGGCCCTGGACTAATCAGCTGAGACTCCTCAGGCATATCTCTCTATCTTTACAAGATCTGTTCACAGGATCTCTCCAACCTGGTGACTTCAGATTGGCTAGACTTCAAGGGACAAGTCTCTAGAGAGGAGAAGGAGAAAGAGAGAGAGGGAGGGAGGGAGAGACATGGGAAGAGAAAGAAAGGGAGAGAGAGAGAGAGACCGAGAGAGAGAGACAGAAATTGTTTTACCTTTCCTAAGTTAGTCTTAGAGGACTTGCAGTGTCATTTTAGCTGTATTTAATATATTTTTTTAGAAGCAAGTCACTAAGACCAGTCCATATTCAAAAGGACGAGGACTATACTCCACTCTTTTATGGAAGGAATGTCAAAGAATTTATGAACAACTCTTAAAACCACCACATTCTGCTCTCCAGCAACAAATTATTTGTATTCTTCCCATATCAAAATATACTCATCCCCTCCAAATATCCCTCAGAAGTCTCATCTTTTATGGCTTCAAGCTCAACTTTGAGGTCTCATCTCTGAGGTCATCCAAATCATATTCTTAAGTATAGCACTTTGAGTAGAGTTCTTCTCCATCTGAAGACCAGTAACCTCAAGACACAAGTTATCTTTCCTTGGCATATTCAACAGATATTGGTGGAGCAGGCATAGTAAAACTGCTACAGACCTTCCTGTTCAGAAAGAGGAAAAAGGGGTTACACATAGGAGTCACTGGTCTAAAATCTTGTTTATCTCACGTTGTCAGTTCCTTAATTAGAACTCAGGCATAGAACCTGGGAATGATTGTCCACAACTCGTGGGCACATTATTCATTTTTCATAAGAAATGGCTGGTGTTTGCAGCTATTCTTGCCTGCTTCCTGTTTATGTTGACTTTGGGGTCCGTAGGTCTCTTTATTTTTACCGTTTCTGTCCCATTTCTGTCAAATTGGCAGTGTTTCCATTGACACTATTCTTTTAAAAACTTTATGGGTCTCTTATGAATTTTGTTGGATTCACTCCATTGGTCAAAAGCCACACCTACAAATCTCATTGACATAAACTTGTCCCCGCTGGGCTTCCTATAAGATAGCTATAAGGGAGTATACTTAAGATTACTAATGAAGAAATTAATTATTAATGAAGAAAATCTGTAAGGCATGTTCTTAAGATTATTAGAGGGGCTTTAATTTTTCAATTTGAGTCACCCATCTTAATTTTTCTGAGGTTATAAATCACAGACTTGGTTGCATCTTTATATTATTTTCTTGCAACACCCTGCAATTGATCTTTTCCAGGAAGCCATTCTTGATTTTAGCATCATTTGCCATATGAAGGACTGAGACTAAAAATCAGTTTTATTTTAAAGTCCAGAGAGTCCTGGCTCTCTTATATATATATTTAATAGTTATTTCATTACTTAATCTCTGTCCTCTCCCACTTTACTATAGGCTGCACACATACATATACACACATACACACACACATAAGTCAGGGAATCCCTGTATTGGATTATCCACTTTAGTATTTACATTTTCTATTTTCCACCTTACTGTAGGCAATAATACTGCTAAATTTCCTATCACTACAAAATAACTGTTCATCTCCTCCAGTTTCAATAACATTTTTCATAATTTCTTTTAAGCTCTCATAAACATCTTTTTGGTTCACCAAGCTGTAGCTAACAGTTTCCCCAAGTTATTCCAATTTCTTTCTCTACCTAATTCCAAAGCCACATAGCTTAGATTTTATTATAGCACTACTCCATCTTTAGTACCAAAACTTAGTGGCTTAAAATAATAATAAATAATAATAATAATAATAATTAATAATAATAATAAATTTATTTTTGCTCATATATCTGAAATTTGGGCAAGGCTTAGTGGAGTAGAGTAACACTTTTCCTCTACTCAATATCAGCCTAGATGGCTAATATCAAAATCAAAAGCTGGGATGGGAATTATCTGAATGCTTACTTATGCATATGTCTGGCTGGGAGGAATTAAATATGTGGGGCTGGGGTAGCTGGGAGTCTTTAGATGTTTCTTTTCAATTATCCCCATATAGTCTCTTTACCTGGTTTCTCCAGCATGGCAGATTCAGTGTTTATAGACATTTTACAGCTCAAGATTTTTTTTAGGCACAAGTTTTAAATGAAAGAGAGAGCTGAGAAGTTGTCTCACTGTATCACCATTTATAATTAGCCTTGATAAATACAAGGTCACTTCTGCCACATTCTACTCAATAGAAGCAAGGCTGACCCACAGTCAAGGTGAGAGGAATTAGATTTAACTTATTGTGGGAGAAATGTCAAGTAAATTACAGATGTATTTTAAAACTACCACAGTACTATTTATTATTATTCTCACTTTTTTATAGATAAGGAAACTGAGGAATAGAGAGATTAAGAAACTTGCGTAATGTTATAAAGCCTGCAAGGGTCAGAGCTAGTTTCAGCCCAAGCTCTGCCATGCTCCTATGATTCTCATGGACAGTTTGACTGTTGACCCAATGGGTATCCTGTTCCTGGCTTTGATCTTGGTCACTGCCTCCAGTATAAGACTTCAGATGTTTTCCTTGGTCTGAAGGAACATCTTGCACCCTTCCCAAGTTGTGACCATCATAAATTATGCATGACCATCATAGTTTATTACACTTGGCTCTGCCCATCAGGGACCAGTGGATTAGAAATTAGATCTATCACTTCATCTAATACATTTGTTAAGTGTCAATTCTATGCTAAGTATATTTGCAATCATGAGGCACTTGCTAACATGTAAAAGATAGTATCTGACTTCACGGTGCTCATAATCTAATGAAGGAGGCAAAATATAATAAGAAAATAACAAAATAGAGTGGTTAAATATAATAATAGACATATGTGCAAGGTACAAAGGAAACTAAAGCAAATTATTTCTACACTGAGTTTATAAAAAGCTTACTAGAAATGGGAATATCTAAATGGGGATTTAATGTATGAAAAGGTATTCCCCAGGTAGTCTAGAGTGGGAAAGGGCATTTTAGGCAGAAGAAAGAGTAATTTATTTGGTAATTTATTCACCAATAATATATATATTATTAGTAATTTATTTACATATATATCTGTTAGTGCACGTATAAAAATGTTTTTCTAGATATTATTCTAGGAGTGGAACTATTTAAATGTGCTTATGCATATCTTTGCAAGAATGTCAAACTACTTTACAAATTGTACTAATTTGCACTCTTACCAGCAGCGTATGAGAGCTTCTATTGCTCTAGATCCTTGCCAACATTTGGCAATGTCAGATTTTTAAAATAATTCCAATGTGTTAGATGTGTAACATTTCTTCATTGTGTTTTTATTTTGGGTTTCTCTGATTACTAATGAAGTTGATTGCTTTTTTATATATTTAATGGTTATTTAATTTTGTGCAATTCCTGTTCAAGATTTTTGTTTATATTTCTTTTGGGCTTGGGTTTTTTAAATGATATGTTGGAGATCTTTATGTATTCTGAATATGAGCTCTTTTTAAGCTTTAAAATATACACACCCCATATTTTGTAGCTTGTTTTTCATTCCTTTTATGTTGTATTTGATGAAGGGAGACATACTTAGTTTTAATTATAGTCAAATTCATTTGCCTGTTTTTTTTCCCCAGCTTTATTGAGATATAATGAACATATATTGTGTACATTTAAGGTGTACAATGTGACGATTTGATACATATATATATATTGTAAAGCGATTATCATAAAATGTTAGTTTCTTTAATTTCTTTCATTGGTGTTTTACAGTCTTCAGTATACAAATCTTTCACCACCTTGGTTAAATTTATTCAGAAGTTGGAGTGATTCCATAGTGTAATGGTTAGCATGTCTGCTTTACACACAGAAGGTCTTGGTGGAGCCATGGACCCTACCTGGGGTGCGACAAGCCCCAGTTGTGCCAGGCCCCAGGTGTGTGCCATAAGCGTGTGGGAAGAGGTACCCCGCTTTCAGAGATTCATTCTTAAGGGGAGATGGCAACATCCGTAGGTAAGGGGTGGAAATGTGGCGAGGGAGAATTAAAAAAAATATTTATTCAGAAGTTAATTGTCTTTCATGCTATTGTAAATAAAATTTTCTTTATTTCTTTTTTAGAGAGTTTATTGTTAATGTATAGAAACAATTGATTTTTGCATCCTTAACTGAATTTTCTTATTAGTTCTAACAGTTTTTTGGTATAGTCTTGAGGATTTTCTTTATATAGGATCCCATCATCTGCAAACAGAAACAATTTACTTCTTCCTTTTCAATTATATGCCTTTTAACTATTTTTATTGCCTAATTGCCTCAGAAATTTCAGTGCTATGTTGAATAGGAGTGCTGAGAATAGGCACTCTTGTCTAGTTTCTGATTTTAGAGGAAAAGCTTTCGATCTCTCACTACTGAGTATGATAGCAGCTGTGCACTTGTAACATAGGGCCTTTATTATATTGAGGTATGGTCTTTCCATATTTAATTTTTTGAAGTTTTTACCATGAAAGGATATTGAATTTTGTTAAAAGCTTTTTCTACGTTTATCGAGATGATCATATGATTTAATTTTTTATTCTATTAATACGGTGTATCACATTTATTGTTTTGTGTATGTTAAATCATGCTTATATCCCACGGATAAATCCCACTTGCTCATGAAGTGTAATCCTTTTAATGTGTTGTCAAATTTGGTTTGTTAGTATTTTGTTGAGAAATTTTGCTCCATATTTCTTGTGAGTACTTGCCTATAGTTTTCTGTAGTGACCTTATGTGGCTTTGGTATCAGGATAATGCTGGTCTTTGGTGATGTCACGTTTACCTGATTCTTTGTGACCCTCTATCCTTACATTGGTATCTGTGCAATTAAAGAAATACTTTCCTTTTCTGGACTTTCTCAGCCATTAAGTGAGGTTGCTGACTTGCTTCCCTTTCCTGGCCTTAGGATAAAATGTCACCCACTTAGCTTTGTGAAGGAGCTGAGCCACTGTCTGGAGTCTCTAATTGGGTGCAGAGGTCTGCAGGAACACAGTCTGCTAAGATCCATGGTAGGTTTTGTGAACCTTGCACCCCACCACCCCATCCCTTTCTGATTCCCGCAGTTATCCTCATGACACATCATCTAAGTGGGCCTGCCAGAAAGGATCCCAAAATGCTAGGGAGGCTAAATGTCCACCTTAGGCTCTCCTTTTCCCACAAGAGAAATTGTAGGGCCAAGGATGGGGCACATAGGGCCTTGGGGGAGAGGTGATACAGTCAAAAAGAAACCATTCCTCTAATGTAGTTTTTCTTGGTTTTTATGACCCAAAGGGGTGATGCAGCCTCAAGCTCAGTTTCTGGAATTTTCACAAAGGTGTTTTGTATGGATATTTCCTAGTTGTTTTTCTGTGATGGAGACTGAAGTCAGGAACCAGCTATTTCTTCATTTTTGTGACATCACTCTCCTAATTGCCTGTTTCTTTAAGATTAGAGGGTTTTGTTTCATGTGTGTGTCTTGTTTAAAAAAACTTTCTTACCATGGGGCCATAAAGAATTTTCCTATAATATTTTCTAAAAGAGTTATAATTTCCACTTTTTCATTTATGAGGTTAATAAACATGAAGTTAATTTTTTGTTGGTAGTGTTAGAAAAAGATCTAAAATTTTTGAAAAAATATATTTCAGTTCACTGCAATGACAGCAATCAGTGATATGTTCCTGGGATTTTTGTTCTGTTTCTCTGAACCATTATTTTAATTACTATAATATCATCATATAATGTCACATCTGATAGTCATGGCAAATCAACCCACCTTATTTATTTTCAGTTGTGTTTTGGCTATTTTTTTGTTTATTTCACTTCCATATAACTTTAAAAATCTGCTTATCAAGTTCTATGATCTAACCTGCTAAAATTCTGATTGTGATTGTATAGAATCTATAATTTAAAACATTTGACAATTTTATAATATTGAAACTTTTAGAAACATATTTTATTGGATTTTTAATTTCTCTCTCAACAAAGTTTTATGATTCTTTCTTAAGTTTTTATACTTATTTTATTAGACTACTTTTATTTATATATCATGTTTTTAATGTTAATGCACTCTTTAAATTTTTATTTTCTAAATGTTGCTGATAAATATAAATACAGTCAATTTATGTCTATTTGGTTTGATTTAGTGTTATATATTTCTCTGCTAAGATATCTCATATTCTCATTTATTATAGCATTTAAAGAAATCTTACCTGTATAGTTATAATTTCAGCTTTAATGTTCCTATCTGATCATTCTAGCATCTGATTTATCTTGGGAGTAGCATCTATTGATTGACTTTTCTCCTGAGATTAGGTTATATTTTCTTAGATCTCTGTATGTTGAGTAATTTTGGTATATATAATGGACATTTTGAATGTTATGTTGTGGAAATTCTGAATTTTGTTACATTTCTCTAAGACTATCAATGTTTTAGCATGTGTTATGAGCTGAATTTTGTTTCCCCTCAAATTTCTATGTCAAAGTTCTTATCCTCAGTACTTTAGAATGTGACTGTATTTGGTAATAGAGTCTTTAAAGAAGTAATTAAAGTAAAATAAAGCCATTTGTGTGAGCTCTAATCCTTTATGTGTTCTTATAATAATAGGAAGCTTAGACACAGACATACACCCAGAGATAATACCATGTGGAGACATGGAGACGATGACTATTTATGAGCTAAGGGAGAGATCTCAGAAGAAACTAGCTATACCAATGCTTTGATCTTGGACTTCCAGAATTATGAGAAAATAAATCTCTGTTGCTGAAGCCATCTAGTCTATGTCACTTTGTTTGGCTGCTATAGCAAACTAATATAATAATTCAAACTGAAAATTATGCCCATGGTAGCTAGCAGTTCAGATCTTAATTTAGTTATTTAAGCCTTAGCTGTAAAATGCTTTCCATTTTCTCCATGAATGAGTGGTTCAGAGGTTCTGTCAGAGATTTGGGCACAGTTTAAATACAAAATTTGGGGGTACCTTTCAATGGATTTTTCTTTCTTAGATCCTCCATCTCACTTCCTGGTAGTCCTGGGATCCTTAGATTTTTTTCCCAGTTCCTTTGGTTAGAAGCATAGCAAGCTTTCCATTAGAGCTTTAACTGCCCTAAAAGAAAAGCCACAAAAAGGAGACTCACTCCATGCTAATTCCTTGCTTCAATTTTTGTTCTTCTCCAAATCTGCCTGACTTGATTCAGTCTCTAAAGGCTTTATTGGGTTCTTTATTTTGTCCCAAAGTTATAGCTGTTATTTTCAGAGGGGCCAGGTTGTTAGGCACTCTCTTCTCCATATTAGAAGTGAAATTTGCATTGGTTTTTGAATACTGATTTTGAATCTAACTGCCTTTCTAAATTTTCTTAGTGATCCTAAATAACATCTCTAAATTTAGAAGGTGTTTTCTTTTGGGAAAAAAATAGAAACCAGAAGCTTATTGACAGTGAGTTCAAATAGAAAGAATGTTTTGACTTACTGTACATAACCGATATAAAATATTTTTTTATTGGCTTTTATGATTTTACCAAAAAAACATTCTGACTTTTTCAAGGTCAAGATTGTTTTCTTGATCAATATCACATTGTTTAGCTAATGACATTACAGATGATCACTTTTCTACGTGAATCTTAGGAGAAACAAGTCAATGAAATATATTCCTTTTTACTTCTTATTTAGCAATTGAGAGAAACAAAACAGTGAGATGTATGTGTGTTTGTGTGTTTCAATAATTAAGTAAGTCCTGGTCACTGAGGCTTATATTTTGGAATCATTTTCATCTAATTTGGATGATTCTCTGAGACCTAGTACTATTTTTTTTTATTTTCTCAGCTCTGTGAGAAAAGGAAGTCTTCACAGGGGCCCCTAGATTAGGAGAAACATTTATTAACATGTATTTTTTAAACATATTGATCCTGAGGAAAAACACAGTAAGATCCATAGATATCTACTATGCAAGATCCAGGGCTGCAAAAAATATCAAGACTGATGTTGTTTCCTCAAGCCTCTTTCTGCCCTCTCAGTTAGCTAAGATTACAACGTGTTCAGTATTAGGCAAATTCATATTCTTAATGACAAAAGTGGTATGACCAGTATAGGAAAGAGTAGTGAAGAAAGAATATTTATACCTAAGGCCAAATAATCATCAATATCTTATGTGTGTAGGATTGAAGTCAAGCAAGGAAAGTCCAGCTGCACTGGTCAAGGTACCAAAAGCAATCCTAAGCATTCTGTCACTTTGGCAATGACCCTCAAAAGAAGATTTTTATCATCAGCACCTCAAGGATGGATTTTTATGGAACTGGAGTAGAAATCTTCTTACCTTACCTAGGCCCTTACCTAGAAAGACTTCAAGACAAACATTTTTCTTTTTTCTTTTTTATCCATGCAGAAACCTTTAACATCTATGCTTTGGAGAAGTTGTCAACTGATGTTTAAAGGCAATATATACCCCAAGTCATTCATTAAGACTTGAAAGCAAGAAATCTTAGTTTAGAGAAGGAGATTCCTTTGACACTAAGATTTTTATCTTCAGTTGACACCCAAATCTGACCATGCTGGCACCCTGATCTTAGACCACCACGCTCCAGAATTGTAAGAAAATACATTTCTGTTGTTTAAGCCATCAATAACAAAAACAGCAACAACAACAAAATTTCCATCTTCCACCAGAATCTAAACTCTATGTGTGTTCCAGGAATACGTTATGCTTATTCCTGTTCTCTCTGTCTCTTCCACCTGAAATATTGCTTCTTTTCCTCCCCATATATTTCAAATCAGCATTTTCTTCCTATATCTATACTATAATATGTCATGTAGAAATTTTTGAAAAATGAGGTACAGGTATGTGTCCTGGTGAGGAAACATGATCAAGGCATATCATGAATAAAAATAGAATCATGGTAGAAGTAAAATCTTATATATACACATACAATGAGGAAAAAAAGACAGAAGAGTACAAAGCATATTATTATTAGTAGTTATTGCTTGAAGAGTATGATCTTGGGAAGGAAATTTACCTTTACTTACATTAATGTCTTGTTTGAATTCTTAAAAGTGTATGCATTGCTTTTGTGATCAGAATAAAAGCTAGTTAAAAGAATTTAAAAATTGTACTTTATCCACAAATCTTTCCTTGAAAGTAATCTTAAATTGCTAACTTGTACTATATACTTCTTAGACTTTATATAAAGTTTTCTATTATTTCTTATTTGTATGTATGCCTTGCTTCTTTCTTCAAGTTGCTAATAGTCTTGCTTGGGACAGATGTATAATACTATTTTAAATCTTCTCAAATTCCCAGAAATGGACTAAACACATTGTACGTTCTCAGAAAACATGGAAGTATTGAGTTAGTCACAGAAAGAACAGCATTTGGCTTGTAAAAATTAACATCTATTTATTCTGATTTCTTAGCTTACATTGGAAAGATGTTCTCTAAGTGTAAGAACTAAAAGTCATCTCAGAAGGTTGGAAAGGGTGGGAAAGAGGTTGGTGCAAATAGCAAGGATGAATAGTCTCTGAACTCTTACTTGGCAGGAAAGGGTTTTTCTACTGGAGAAAGGACCACTGACACTTGGCACTTTTGATTACCACAATAGTAACTAGGTGAATGCAGCAGGAAAAATGTTATAGGTAGGTTAGTAGGTACCTTTCTATACTCTGTTGGGGTCTGTGAGGAAAGAGAAAGGTAGCTTCTCTTGAGGAAAGTTCTGCCCTTTTCCCTCAAATTTTGAGGCACTGGTCATCCACAGGCTCTCTGCCCTTTTAAATATTTAGACTTCCTTGCTTTATTTGAAATATATATTCCCTTAAAAACACTCTCATCTCTTTCTCCCAGGACTACCAGCCTACCTGACTAATGTGAGATCCAGTCTAGCTAGGGTCTGTAATTTTTGAGCTTAAATTTCATGGGCTACTTTCATCCCCAAATTCACCCATAGTAATTATCTTCTGGAAGCCTGGGTGAAAATTAATATCATCGTATACCAGGGACAAGCAAATGGTTCACATAGACATGTAATTTTTTACCTTGACTGGTAGAAGAATGGATGCTCAGTAACAATATGGAGGAATGTGAGGTCAAGATTAAAAAATGAGTCTGAAGACAAGCCAGGTTGAAAGCCTTGATCACTCTCTAAAGGTTTCATGCATGGAAAGAGATGAGGTGGCTATTTTAATGTCTAGATCAGTTAGACTAACTTCTCACATGATTACTATTAAGCTGTTTGTATCTCGAAATTTAATCTTGTTTTGTGCTCTCAGTAGTCTTACCCCCTAAGCAACTTGGACAATATCCCCCCCCCACCCCCGCAGACTAAGCAAAAAGAACTCCCCTTTTATAGGATCTCAGAGACTCTATAGACATAGGTGGTTCTGTCTCAATAATCTAAGCGTGTCCTCTCTCTCCTCCTTACTTCCTTCTCCTTCCAGCCTCTTTTCTTTCCCTATGCCCTGGCTTTGGTGTGTAGAAATGTGGTTTTTCTGGCTTCTCCAAATCTTAAGTTCGCCCCCATGGGTCTCCCATTTGGACCCATTTAACTATCATTGTATTGAGTGAAGATCCTTTGCTCAGCAGAAATTTGTTGGGCAATGATCTAACTGACTTAGGTATAAATCATACTTCTCTTTCTCCTTCATTTTTTTCATGATCTCTTTGAGAGAATATCAGACTACCACATTCCCAGAGTAATTATTCTACTTGGCATAGAGACCTTTAAACACACCCAGTGTTTTGTGGTTGATGTGGGAGGGAGTACAGGGTGATAACTCGAGAATATTTGAGACTAAATGGGAATTAGTGGGTTTCTTGATTATATTCATGCTTTGAAAGGCTGAACTATCAATATGAAAGTGCAGGGAGAAGAGAATCAAAAGGATTTAAATAAGTAGTAATAAACAAGTAACAAAGTACCCAAGAAGACTTCAGAGTTCCCTTTGCATCTTCTATGAGTTGTTTTTACGTTTCAAGCCAAGACCGATCAATCCATGTGAGGATTTGGCCAGTGTATTGGGTGAGTTAGCATTGGTAAGTTTTCTGTCAGTTGCAATCTCTTGTCAAAGTAGGTAGAGACTGCTATTTCATGAATTATTTCTGTAATTTTCAGCTTTGTTTATTGGCTCATGATCTAGCACAAAAATTAGCTTAAGAAAAGAGAAATCATTGTTGAATCATTGCTATGGAGAAAACTAGTTTCAAACTAACAATACCCTTCTCTTAGAGTTTTACACCGTTAGGAGCCTTCACAGAATGCCATAAAAGATTTCTACAATATTTGTTCTCTTGGGCCTGTGCCTTGGGATATTTGTATAAATGATCACATATTGCTTAGCAAAAAAAAATTAATTAATTTTTTCCTATTTGAGCTTTTCAAGTGAATCACAACTGACACTATTGTTAGTTTTCTTACTTCCCACTGTGGATTTTACTTTCTTAGACCTTTCCTAAACTTTGCCTCCTTTTTTTTTTTAAAGATATATGACTTTTTATTGACATAAATAAGTTTTACCAGCAAACTTCACCCTATTAAAAAAAATCACTTATTCCTTCTTCACTTGCTTAACATTGTGTTTCTGCTATTTCTTTCTGCCTCTGGATAATTAAAGCCCATTATTTCTACAATTTGCATTTCCCTCAGTTTTCTGAAAAAAAAAAAAGATTTAGGTGAGGTAAGGCTATCATTCTGAATCAAAAGAAAACTTTTTTTTTTCAAAAAAGAATGAGCAATTTTGAAAAGTTAAACTTAAAACTTTTAAATTATATTTCCTGGTTTTAGAGGTGAGATTATTTTCATTGTACAATTTTGAGCTAATCTTAGAGTATTTAATGATTAAATTCTCATTTGTGGAAACCAAAGATTTCTTCTGTAGAGTTATTACAAAACTCTGTGTCATTGAATAAAAATCTCAGTTAGATTTTTCTGAAGTTCTTTCAAGATTGTCATTTCCCTATTTAATTTTGTTAACATCCAGCTTTAGTTACAGATATACTCAATTTATTTATTCTATTGAACAGCAGTAGTATTTTTGTGGCACATGTGAAATATATCCTGGTGAGCTGGAGAAGGCTCTCAATTTGTAAGATTTGGGTTATAGACCTAGCGTTATAATTACTGATAGACCACAGAATTCATTAGCATTCTTGGTTTGCTAACAGAAACTAACTCTGGCTAATTCATCTAAAAGAATACTGAGTAATCTATAAAGTTAAAGTAAGAATTGAATAATTCGGTCATGAGAAATTAGTCTAGATGCTGAGAAACCTTAGGCACTTAGATAGCAGAAATGAATGGACAGTCTTTTTTTAGGGTACTGCCAGTAGTATGCTCAGATCTAACTACTTCTAATTTCTGTGTTACTTAGTTCAATATTCTGATTCGTAGGAGATTGAATCTGATTGACTTTGCTTAGTTTCATATGACCAAACACAGCAAGGGTGATGGTGATGGGTCTTGATTTACAGTACCAAAATGACAAAAAGAAAGGTGGGTACTGAAATTAAAATACATAGGAAGAGATGCTGAGTGGATCAAAACAATATATGTTCATTTCAGCCAGGTACTAGCCATGTAAGCTTGAATAAATAATCCACTCAGAGGCTATTTTAGTTTATTTTTTCATTTGCCAAATAAAGGAAAAACAAATTCTGTCCTGCCTTCTTCATAGAGGTATTAATGAGATATGTTTAAGTGACTATCTCACTGAATAAAAAAATAATACCTAAATGTCATTTAAGTGATATCTAAATGTGCAAACACATTAGAAATTGTACAGAGTTTAGATATAGTAGTAATTTAATTTCATGGTTTTTTTTTTTTTGCAGAACATTGTAAAATGTTTATTAACATCTAGGATTTTCACCAGTACTACATTTTCTAGCTCAAAATATGATTATCCTATGTTTATACAGATCTCTGCACTTTTAAATGTCTAAAGAACTTTTTAAATTAAGTTTATTGGGGTAACATTGGTTAATACAATTATATAATATTCAGGTGTACATTATCTATTGACATCTGTATATACTATTGTATGTTTATCACCCAAAGTCCATTTATCTTCAATACCATATATTTGATGCCCTTTACCCACTTCTCCCTCTCCTATACCCTTATATTTGACTCCCTTTACCCCATATACCTCTCTCCTCCTCCCCCACTCCACTAGTAAACAATACTTTATAGTCCTCTAGTAACCACTAGTCTATTGTTCATGTCCATGATTCTGTTGTTTGTTCTGTTCGTTTGTTGCTTTTAGGTTTATATCCCACATAGAAGTGATATCATGTGGTTTCCAACTTTTTCTGTCTGGCTTATTTTTCTTAGCATGATTATCTCAAGGTCCATCTATGCTGTCACAAATTTTATCTCTTCTAATGACTGAGTAATATTCCATTGTGTATATGTACTACAGCTCCTTTATCTAATCATCTATCATAGGATGCTTCAGTTGCTTCCATGTCCTGGCCACTGTGAATAATGCTGCTATGAACATCAGTATGCAAATATCTTTTCGGATA